>JAJOZX010001173.1:192500-930000 GCA_023014485.1 Bathynomus jamesi
GTAACTTCTAAATGTTCTCGAGTTACTACAATATTACTTGCTAATTCCCCTTCTCTCTCAACGACGAGAACCTGTACAATTAGCTTTCGTCCAATCATGTGGCAAACACCCATTTTACCACGCTTCATTATGTATCTTCCACAGCCTTTAAAACGCCCTTCTATCGCCGCCGCCTATTATTTCACTACACATTCCACCAATTTCTGCTGAGTTTCTTTAACTTGTATAATACTCATTTCACTTCTAATTTGTCTTTCATTCCCTGGTGTATACTTCTGTTGTACATACACCACCAAAACCAACTGCATTCACAACTTCTTCTTCCTTATCTTTCTTGCTTACCAGAATGTACTTTTTAAATCTCTGGTATTTGCTCATCTTGCACTAACACATTATCATTCTTATCCTTCATATTACGAGTCATTCCTCCAGACTAACCTTTGCATTTCATTACTACTATCCAGAATAACATTCTTTCTCCAGATACTCAATATCTTCCTTCCCAAGACTTCATATATTCGCGCTCTACTTTTAACCACTTGTTGAACATTTTAATAGTCTTTGAAAAACTAGTTAAATCTTTCATCACTGCCAGGATGCGTTTGTAATATTTCCCAGTCTCCTTTTTTCACTGTTTTCTTCACTCGCCTTTTCGTTCCACCAAGCAGTTGCCTTTGTCTTCACTCCATTTCTTATTTCAGAATTATGAAAATTGTACCAACGGAGAATGTACAAAATTCTGCGACGAACAAACGAATGAAACTGATCCAGTTTGCAGGTGCTTCGAAGGTTGGGAGGGAGTAGAATGCGATATTAAGGTTGGTGATTCTTTTAGGGCTAGTAGTATTTAAATTCTTATTGAACATTTCTCTTTCTAACCTGCCTTTTTGAAATGAGAACTTTTTATCTACTAACAATTTTAACGAATATTGAATATTAGAGTGCTCCAGGGGTGAAGTTGTTCGAAAAGTTTAACAACGCTATTTTATTGCTAGAAGCTTACGAATAAACTGTTCATTAAACAGAGTTTTTAAATAGCCTATTTCTGAGAGAGGGACCCGTAGTAATGTTAAAATAACTTATAATTTTTAACAACAACTTCAGTAGTTATCTTGGTTACAGATACGCACCTTATCGACGGAATATCTGAGCATTATTATAGGTGTCGTCGTTAGTCTTATGGTGTTAGTTGCTGTAGTCGGTTTGGTGATTTTCTTCATGATGGCTAAAAAGAAAAGGGAGACGAGTGGAACTTACTCGCCCAGTAAACAAGTAAGAATTTTTGTTTGAAATTTGGTCTCATATACTGTGTGTATATATATATATATATATATATCCCCGCAAGGGGGTTCTAAGCTCGTGCTCTTTGTGCTCGTTTGTACGTGCTTGTTCCTGGAGGTTTCACGTGCGCCCTCCCGGCCCTAGCACCCAAGGATGATGGGGCTCGACCCTGCAGTCCTTGTCATCCTTGGTCTTTTTCCACTTCGACTGTCCCCTCCACCCTTTCTTTTTCCTCTGTCTTTCCTCTCACTTTTTCTTTGTTTTTCCGCCGAGATATGCCCTTTTAAATAGAGGCGAATCGGTTCTTCCCGAACTTAAAAAAAAAAAAAAAATATATATATATAACGTAAAGAACGACGCTTTGTATAGGAGAATTATCCGCGCAAGATGAGAGCGAAAGAACGAAACAAATGAAAAAAATGAGGTAACCACCCGAGAATCGAACCCGGGATCTTCCGATTGCCGGTCAGATATGATAACCATTACACCACGGGCCTCACTCAATCAAATGTCGTAATTCGCTCTCATCTTGCGCGGGTAATTCTCCTATACAAAGCGTCGTTCTTTACGTTAATTATACTGCGTGTTTGCAGTTATAATGTATATAATGTTACGGCATGCGGGAGGTGCCCCTTTGGGGCATTGGTTTCTGCGCGCATGTAGAGGAATTACGACATTTGATTGAGTGAGGCCCGTGGTGTAATAGTTATATCTGCCCGGCAATCGGAAGATCCCGGGTTCGATTCCCGGGTGGTTACCTCATTTTTTCATTTGTTTCGTTCTTTCGCTCTCATCTTGCGCGGATAATTCTCCTATACAAACCGTCGTTCTTTACGTTAATTATACTGCGTGTTTGCAGTTATAATGTATGTATATATGATTGCATATATATATATATATATATAATATATATATATATATATATATATATGCAAAGAACGACGCTTGTGTAGAAGAGCGTTCCGCACAAGATGAGGAGGAGAACGAACAAATGAAAAATGAGGTACCACCCGGGAATCGAACTCGGGATCATCCGATTGCCGGTCAGATATGCTATCCACTACACCATGGACCTCGATCAATCAGAAGTCGTAATTCTCCTACATACGAGCAGAAACCAATTCCCTGAGGGGGCACCTTCGCATGCCGTACATATATACATTTTAACTGCAAACAACATACGGTATAATTAATGTAAAGAACGACGCTTTGTTCGTTCTCCCTCCTCATCTTGTGCGGAACGCTCTTCTACAAAAGCGTCGTTCTTCGCATTAATTATACTGTGTGGCGTTTGCAGTTAAAATGTGTGTGTGTGTGTGTATATATATATATACAGGGTGTTTGAAAACTTTCTGTACAAATTGTAATGGGGGATAGGCAACACCAAGACAAACCCTTTTCGTCTATAAGTGTATGTCCGCTGACGTCACCATTCGGCGCGAGAGGGCGCCGCTGCAATTGCCTAAAAGGTGAAGTGGGCTAGACTCGCGCTTGCCGCGGGCATTCTTAAATCGGACGTAGTACGCGTAACATGTTTATTTAAAGGTGGTGCTGAAAGTTGCGACCGGTAGCATCAATGCATGCCCGACAGCGTCGAAGCATTGACCGACGTACACGTCGAAAGATTCCCGGCATTTCGGGAACAGTTCCAGCGGCGACAGCGATTCTTGCTACGAGGTCTTCTTCTGAGTAAATGGGAGTCTCGTACACGAGGTTCTTCATGTGTCCCCACAGGAAGAAATCGAGGCATGTTAAATCGGGCGATCTCGGTGGCCAGGCTACGAACCCACCCCGGCCTATCCATCGGTCCCCAAAAGTGGCGTTCAGATAATCCCGCACATCGTTGCTGGAGTGTGCTGGGGCCCCGTCGTGTTGAAACCACATTCGTCTACGAATAGCCACGGGAACATCTTCCATCAGTTCCGGCAACGTTTCTTCAAGAAATATCCGATAAACCCGCCCGTCGAGTCGGGCAGGCAGCAGGTACGGTCCAATCAACTTGCCATGGACGATACCCGCCCAAACATTGACGGCGAACCGTTCTTGATGAGCATGCACCCGTGTAGCATGTGGATTTGCGTGCGCCCACACGTGAGAATTGTGCATGTTAAACACACCCTCACGTATGAAACAGGCCTCATCTGAGAACAGCACATAAGCCGGAAAACTAGGCTGCACCGCTGTCTGCTGCAGAAACCAGCGTGCGAATTCCACACGAAGAGGGTAATCCCGAGGTTGTAATGCCTGGACTCTCTGACGATGAAACGGATGTAACTGCTGCTCGTGCAACACACTCCAGACCAGGTCGTGGTTCACACCGAGGATACGTGCAACACCTCGCGTGCTTGCGCTTGGATTGTCCTCAAATCGCCGTAGGATTTTTTCTTCCATGTCAGGAGTGCGCACGTTTCTCTCCCGACCAGTGTCATGCATGTTTGCATGGAATGTTCCAGTTTCTCGCAGTCGCCGATGCAAATGCGCAAACGTTTGGTGGTTTGGCACACGTCTGTTTGGGAAGCGCCTTCGGTACAACCTCACAGCAGCTCTTCCGTTTCCATTGGCAGCCCCATACACCATATGCATGTCAGCCATCTCAGCAGTCGTGAAGCGCTCCATGTTACGCGTACTACGTCCGATTTAAGAGTGCCCGCGGCAAACGCGAGTCTAGCCCACTTCACCTTTTAGCCAATTGCAGCGGCGCCCTCTCGCGCCGAATGGTGACGTCAGCGGACATACACTTATAGACGAAAAGGGTTTGTCTTGGTGTTGCCTATCCCCCATTACAATTTGTACAGAAAGTTTTCAAACACCATGTATATATATATATATATATATATATGTGTGTGTGTGTGTGTGTATATATATATATATATATACAGGGCGTCCCAAAAAAATGTATACACACTTTAACAGCTGATAGCTCAATTGATGTTTCTTTCTTTCCAAGTTAAACCCATTAGAATTAATAATGGCAGTCAGACTAAGCTTTGAACAAAGGAAATTCATTCTAAAATGCTACTGGAAGTGTGAAAACGCAGTTGAAGTGCAAAGACAGTTTAGGAGGGAGTTTCAAACAGATCCACCAACGCGACTTACCATCACTCGAATTAGAGATAAGTTTGAAGCCGATGGAACTGTTCAGAATGTCCACAAGAAGCGTTCCGGAAGACCACGGACATCGACAAGCCCCACAAAGCAAGAAAGAGTACTGGAAACGTATCACCAAAGTCCAAGAAAATCTGTGCGGCAAGCGAGTCGTGAGATAGGAATTTCAGAATCGTCTGTCCAACTCATTTTGAAGCGCTGTCAATGGAAAAGTTACATTCCAAGATTAGTCCATGCTATTAATGAAGATGATCCGGACCGAAGAGTGGAGTATTGCGAGTGGTACTTGGCACGATGTTGATGTGGACTGGACGAAGGGGTTTCGTAGAATACCCTCCGCGTTCACCAGACCTCACACCACTAGACTTTTTTTTATGGGGATACTTAAAAGACAAAGTCTACGCTATAAAACCTGCAACAGTCGCTGAATTGAGAGCAGCCATTGAACGAGAATGCACACAAATACCAAACGAAATGTTTCGTGATGTTTGCGATTCCATTGCTTCGCGTTATCAGCAGTGCCTGGACCAGAACGGACGTCAGTTTGAAAACAGGCGTTGACAAAACAATTAAATAATGTCTGTAGATTCTATTACATTTTGAAAATGAAATGTATTTTAATACACTGCCTTTATAATTATTTAAAGTGTGTGTACATTTTTTTGGGACGCCCTGTATATATATATATATATATATATATATGAAAATTATTTCACGAAAGTAACGTGAAAAATATTTATGATGAATAAAACCACGAAGGAAAGGAAACAGAATGGTGGTGCTCAAGCGCTTTTGTCTAATGACATCCTGTGTTCCTGAGGATGTCATTAGACGAAGCGCTTGAGCACCATTCTGTTTCCTTTCCTTTGTGGTTTTATTCATCATAAATATTTTTCACGTGTTACTTTCGTGAAATAATTTTCATAAATAAATAAAATGACAACTAGTAATGCTTTTCAGAAATGTTTATAGGCGAACTTTTTTTCAAAACAGCGAAGCTATCATGTCGAATGTTACGATGTAATTTAAAGGAAAATTCTTTTATTTATGCTAAATCAAATCTTTCAAAAATTTTTATTTCCACAATGAAAAATGTGAAGACAATCATATATACCCAATTCAATAGAACTTAACATGTTAAATTAGGTTTATAACGTTATGTCTGTCTCTGTCTGTCTGTCCGTCCGTCCGTCCGTCCGTCCGTCCGTCCGTCCGTCCAGCTTTCTGCAGTACCTAGTGTACAGTAGATTAATAAATTAGTTATTATAATGGAGTAATAACATCATAATAGCTGAAACCTGATTTTGTTTCAAAACTTTGAATAAAAAATAGAGGAACAGGGAACACCTAATAGGCCTATTGAAGTTCTGATTAATTTAGTTATTTGCCCATTTTACTCAAAGAAAATCGTTTTTACATAAAACCTTCATTACAACTAATTTATGACATCTTTTAGTTTTCTCGTTTTTCACCTTTTCATAGAGAAAGGTGAAAATAATTTTATGTATGGTGCAATAATACAGTAGGTACCCCCTAGCTATCTTTCAACAAAGGTCATGAATATATACACAAATCTAACAAGCGTGTTTATTATACAATACTTTTAACTATTTTTTTTTATAATGGCCTCCTCATCACCCCTTATAGCCATCCGATCCTCCCACATTAAATTATTTATTTTTAAAAATCAAACAAATATCATTGGCCGAAGTCGGTGCTGATGGCAAAAAGTTGGCCGATATAGCCGATGCCGATTAATCGGTGCATCACTTATATATATATATAAAGTGTTATAAACCTAATTTAACATGTTAAGTTCAATTGAATTGGGTATATATAATTGTCTTCACATTTTTCATTGTGGAAACAAATTTTGAAAGATTTGATTTAGCATAAATAAAAGATAGCTTCACTTTCTAATTTAAAGGAAAATTATCTTGTCGAGTGTTAGTTTTTGAAAAAAGTTCGCCTATAAACATTTCTAAAAAGTTGCTTCTAGGCGGACTTTCTCGAGAACTACATTTCTCGCTTTTTTTCATGTCTTCGTCTTATTTTTAGTTTTACTTAGTTTTTTTATTTTTAATGTACTCGCTGGGACAAATTTGTTTATTTTTAATGAAACAATTTGTCCCAGCGAGTACAATTATTTTTTTTTTACCAGGAATTCTACAGTCCAAGAGTTGAAATGGGGAATATGATGAAACCTCCACCAGAAGAGAGACTAATTTAGTGTATTTTATATATAAATGGAAAAAGAATTAAGTCACTGTATTTAATAGTTGCTTAAGTGATTCCAATTCAAGTGAGAAGGGTTACTTCCAAAGTGACTTGATGACTGACGTATTACGAGTTACTACTGTGTGCCTTCAATAAGTGCTTCTAGTGCGAAAAAAGACCATCCAGATACTGTGATCAAAGTGTATTTTCCTCCGTATATATTTTTTATATTAAAATCGAACATTCCAAGAGATATCTCACAATTTATCATATCAAAACTATTTTTAATTGTACATACTTTTTAATTTATTAACTTTTATTGATATGTAAAATTCTTACTTTTTATATTAACTCGTGCATAACATTCCAAAGGGTATTTTACCTTCAATTTATTGTGTAAATATTTTTAAAGTTAGTTTAAGCGTTTAAAAAAAAAAAAAAAAAATTATGTAAATAATTGGGCAATGTTTATTCTGTATAAAATTTTAGCCTTGTTTTTAATTCTAATCAGTAGGGTTATTTTAACATTTTAAAGTCGTCTTTCAGGTAGACTCGGTAGAGAAACTTCATAATTTAAGATTGTGCAGAACTGTAATTTAAAATATACTTTTACGTTATAATTGCGAGATCTACCTACACAATGTTTTAAACGAGTGAAAAGTGGTACAATATTTTACTACGATAAACCATTCCATTTGTTAATGACAATAATTATTGCTCGTACCTGGACAAAAAGAAAATACGGACGTAGTTAAGTTTTAATAAACATTGTTACAACTTTCGTAAGAAAATAAAATCTAATTTTCTGTACAGAATTATGTATATTACACTGTAAAAATAGCCACAATTTATGGCAAAATTGTGAACAAATACGTAATGTGTGTTCACGAAGGATGTTTTTATTAGTTACTTAGGATAATGTATATTTAATAAACTCCTTGTTCCTTACCACTACAAAAAAGCTTTTTCAATCCTAGTCGAAGAACTGACGAAGTGGTTCATTGATGAAACGTTAAAGACACTGGGTGAAAATAATTCCATTTAGTTACACAAACTTTCATTACCGGTACAAATCCTGGTAATAAAAAAATTAACTTATTCCAGTGGCACTTGCAAAGATACAGACTGCTATACACCATAAGAATGATCAGACTAACTTAAATCACACTTGTGAAGGATACTACAACTGCCATTGGAAGTTAACACGAAATAACTTGCCAATCAGGCGATACTGACATTATTATGACCTCTTAAAGATTAAAGGCTACAAAATTCAGCCGAAAATATGTAACTTGCGCACGTGAACTATTTCTGCATTCTATTAAAGAAAAGACTAGTAACTAACCAGATATAAATTAATACCTTGCTGTTACACATTTCGATGTTAAATATTACGTTGCATGGCTCCCGCAGGTAGAACTCAACGTCAATGCGTACTATTAACTACGGAACGCAGTAACAAGTTTTCCCAAAAGAGAAAAAACTTTAAACTTAGTGTAGTTTTCCTGAGTCATGAAAAATGCATAAAGGTTCAAACTATGAACCACAAGAAAACTAGCTTCTCTAGGATTTCTTATGATCCTTGAAATTTTCTTATTTTTCAACATTCTTAGGAGTTTCCTGCAGCCTCTCTTAGTGTTCCTATGACTAAGTATTTTTTCCATCTTTACAAGACTTTACGATTTTCAACTTTCAGATCGGCGGATCTTCCTCTACTTCGTGTCACCTCTTCTTTGCACTCTCCTTGATCTGAATCACGTATCTCTGTGCTACCATCAACGGCGGAGAGAAGCCATCGGCGTAGGAAGGGTCTTCGAAAAGCACTTCGTACTCCTCTGTTGCAAGGCTCGGCAGCTGATTAATCACCGCTCTGTAGAAGCACGTAGTTTGAGGGTACAGTGCCATTACTAGAAAGGACAAAAAACCATATACATATATGAAAAGTGGTCACAGTCTTCTTGCAACTTAATTTTAATAACTTGATATTCACATAATAGAAAAACTGTAAACGGTACATGAAAGCATAATAATTATTAAAGTTTTAACATAGTACATTACAAGTTTCTGGGACTCGACATAACCGCCATCTTTCACGACACATCGTTCAATCCGATTTTGCAATCGGTAAGAGGCGGGGAATTGGACAAGATTACACCCGGTTAAGTACAGCTGTGTGGGGTGAGCCACTCTACACATGAGAAACGTACTCCATACAGGGGCGGACAAGACCCCTGTACAGAGACAACAACTGAATGGGGGTGAAGAAACTGCGGAAACAGTGCAGCACATCTAACCTTTCAGAGGCTGTTTTAGAAAGAGTATACGACTTGGGGGGGGATCAAAACACATCAAAAATCGAGTTTCTCCAATTCCACAGTATGCACGTAGTTGGAAAAAAAAAAAAAAAAAAGTATATGCGACCCCCCCCATTTTACTCTCTCCACAGATATAAACCCCAAATGTGACAATTATGAATTACATTGTCTTATTAAGTAGATTAGATTAATTTGGATAAATTAGATGAATTATATAAATTGTCACGTTTTTTTTGTTTAATTTCAGATTGTTTATGATTGAATGAGTTATACTAAATTCAGATTGAATGATTCAATTGCTACAATTTAACAATTAGTTTCTTATTAATGCTACTAGGCCTAAATAAGTTAAATCATGGCGACAAGAAGCAAAACGCACAATTCAACATTTGGTCACCCTGCAGAATTTTCACCTTCAATGACTCCTTCAAAGGCTAACGTATTTAAGCATTATTCATTGGTAAGAAAACGAGAAGAACTGATTTCGAAAGGTTCTAGAACAGCAAAAGAATGTTACAGAAGTGTCACTAAAGATGTGGAAGCCATTTGGGAGAAGTTTTCCTTTCCACACATAGGATTTGAAGGAATAGCTATAAAAGTTGAACGATTGATAGAATCTGTAGCAAAGCTACATAAAGTACCATTAAAACAAAGAAAGAACAGTTTTCAGCAGAAGGTGGAGACATTCGATGAAATGTTTGATATTTGCACTTGTACTTGTACTTGTTACGATAAAAAATCAGTCGAACAGATTGCAGATGTGATATTAGAGTTCCAATGATTGAATGGGTGTCTTTTGTGGGGCAGAAACAAAGAAAAAACCAACTAGGACCAATCGACAGAGTAACGACTTCCGCAAGAAAAAGGACTCACAATAGATTTAAAGAATTAGAAAGAAGAGCCAAGATAAGCCTAGATATGAATGTCGCCTCAACCAGCAAACTGGACTCTCTACATATTATGGAAAATGAGCATAGAAATTGATGACAGCGACGATATTGACTTTGTTCCGGATTTTGAGCTGAGAAAAAACCATCAGAACAGAATTATTTATGATAATAATAACAGCAGATAGATACCGTGTAAGTTGCAGAGCTACTGCAGCTATAGTAAATGCAGCTTTGAAGGATATGGGAATATTAGACGAAACCAATATGTTGGATAGGAAAAAAGTGGAAAGAGAAAGAATATGTGTGGGTAAAAAGAACATAATCAAAGTGAAATCAGAGAACACACAGATTGAAGGCATCGGATTTGATGGTAGAAAAGATCAAATTAAGACAAAGGGAATGGCGTACGAAGAACATTATGTAATAGTCAAAGAACCTGGTGATGTTTACGTGGATCATATAGCTCCAGATAACGGAAGGAACTGCTTGTTGTATTGCAGATGAAATAATAACTTTTATAGTTGATTCTAATAGCAAAGAATCCCTCAAAGCTTTGCTATGCGATGGCACCCCAGTGAACACTGGCAGGATTGGCGGAGTGCTAAAACTGATTGAATTATATCTGGACAGGCCGGTACAATGGCTGATTTGCCTTTTGCATGCAAACGAACTGCCCTTCAGGCATGTATTTGAAGCAATTGATGGAAAAACTTCGGGACCAAACACCTTCAAAGGTTCTCTTGGAAATAAACTCCGAGAGGATTTGACCGAACTGGATATAGTTGATTATACCCCTGTACAGGGCAACATTAAAGAAGTTTCGGCCGATATTGTTAAAAGTTTCAGCAGTGACCAAAAATATATGTATGAAATGTGCATTAGCATACAATCTGGACGCATCTCGTCAGCCAGACTCTGTACTGAACGGACGCATTTCCTGAGCTCTCTGATATTGCATGAACTTTTGCATATTGCTGAGAATTTTACTTTTGGAAAGTTTTGAATTTTATATACTTACGTTTATATTCACGTTGTTATAGTTAAGTAATTGAATATTAGTGGTTTTTAGCGATTTAGAAGTTTTCATAGCGTGCCGGCTTAATTTAACTTAAACTTGTGACGGTTTAAACTAATTTTTAACTGCGCGATGCCGTCGCAGAAAGCGTCGTGTGTTAGGTGTAGGGTAAACCGGTGGTATTCGGAATTTAAAGATTATAACGGCGGTCCTATGGCGATTACCGAGAGATCAGTTTGTTTCTTTTGCGAGTTAATGGAGGAAATAGTTGACATAAAACGCAGTGTACGTGAGGTAGCGGAAAGACTTTCAACGCTTGATGAGGGCAGGGGTAGGGCTACGGTTGACGGAAGCCGAACCAATACTAACGTCGAAGACGTTAGTAATTTGAAGGGTAAGGTGCGTAACCTAGTTTCTAGTTTAGGTAGCTTGTCGGGAAGGTTGGATAGAGTAGAGGAAGGGGTTGAGGTTAGTCCGAGAGTAGTAGATGGGGAGGGATTTAGAGAAGTTAAGGGTGGAGCTAGGCCGCGTACGTTAGGTGATAGGAATCCCCCCCCCCTATCGAGGTTTCGAACCCTTTCACCCATTTGGAAAGGGACGTGAATGAGGGGGAAACTATTTTAATTGGGGATTCTTTAGTGCGCCACATGGACAAAGAGTTCGTTGAACGGCATCCAACCAAGAGGAGGAGGGTCTGTCTCCCAGGGGCCAGGGTTGACAGAGTTAGAGACGAAGTGGATAGGAATGACGTTGCCTCCCGTCACTCGATGTTGGTGACGATGGTAGGAGGTAACGACTCGTATAGGCACGATACGAGAGTGCCTGACCTTTTGGATATATATAAGGGGTTAATTAGGTCCCTGAAGGCGAGGTCAGGTAGGTCTTTAGTTCTAGGTATTACCCCTAGGCACGGGTTGGGTCTTAGGATTACGTCAAAAACAATATTTTTTAATAATAAATTAGAAGAGATTTGTGCTGAGGAAAATGTACCCTTCGTAAAGCTGTGGTCCGAATTCAGTGATCCTAGCCTTTTTATAAAATATAGGGTGCACTTTAATGAAATAGGTAATGCTTGGCTAGGTAGGTTAATACGCGAAAACGTGCGAAAGCTGTATAGATCGAAGCCTTCTTTAAACGTTGTGGGTCCAGGGAACGCGGGCCCGACGTGAAAAATAGTTTAAAACGCGGGCCCGTGGTAAAAAATAACAAACGTCTTTTATTGTAACGCGCGTAGTATTAGAAATAAATTAAATGAATTTAAGGCGATAATTTATTTCGGCAACTACGATATAGTTGCTATCACTGAAACTTGGTTAAATACCGTGACTCGGGACTTGTTGGGGGAACTTGACATACCGGGTTTTAAACTCTCTACTAATGATAGGTTACATAGGTTTGGTGGCGGCGTTTTGCTGTACATTCATAATTCCCTTAGGGCTATCGAGGTTAAGTTAGATTTTCCGGCGGCAATTAATGCGATATGTGTTGAAGTTAGGGCGCGTAGTATTAGTTTTAATTTTTTTGTTGTGTATAGAGCTCCCGTTCAACCCCTCGATACAGATACTAGATTTTACTCACTTCTTGGTAACTTTATTGACAATCGGAATAGTATAATTGTCGGAGACTTTAACTGCCCTAATGTTAATTATGAGACTTTTACTGGTAATGAGGAGGGTTTGAGATTGATTGAGTTTATGGAAGATAATTTTTTACGACAGATGGTTACCGAACCAACGCGCGGTGATAATATTTTAGATTTGGTGATGACGAACGGCGAAAATATAGTCGAAGGTTTAGAAGTAGGCGAGAGTTTAGGATGTAGTGATCATCAAATTCTTAGGTTTAAGTTATTGATAGAAACACTAAGGATAGTAACGTAATAGAAGTCCCTGATTTTCGTAGGGCTAATTTTGATAGGTTTGCGGATAGGATGAGTAGTGGACTGGGATAACTTATTTATGGGTAATGACACAAATTTGCATTGGGTGGCGTTTAAAGAAAGTTTTAGGAATATTGAAAGGGAGTTTATTCCTCGTAGGCCCAAGCGCGCTAGAAATCATGGTCGGCCCAAGTGGTGGACTAGGGAAATAGGCGAGTTCATAAACGAGCGTAATAGAGCGTATAGACTTAATAAGCGCAATGGCACGGGTGCTAACTTTAATAGATACATCGAGCTTAGACGTCAGGTTAAAAGATCAGTTAGGAATGCTAAGCGTAATTTAGAGATACTTATAGCTGCGGATAGTAAACATAATCCAAAAAAGTTTTTTGAATACGTTAATAATCGTAAGCCGATAAAAGATAACATAGGCCCTCTAGTGGATGTTAATGGCGCCTTGGCTTCTGACGCTCAGGCGATGGCAGGTATTTTCAATAACTTTTTTGCGACAGTTTTTACCGGAGACGACGTAAATAATGTCCCCGATGTGGACAATATCGTTCCATTTAGTAGCGAGACTATTTTGGATGAAATAACTGTTTACGAGGGTAACATTGCGCATTATATTGATAGGCTAAAAGTTAGCAAGGCTCTAGGCCCTGACGCTTTTTATCCCAGACATTTGAAAGACGTTATCGTAGGCCCCTTAACGAAGATTTTTAATCAGTCACTCGAAACAGGGATTATTCCTGGACTTCAAATTAGCTAACGTCACGCCTCTTTTTAAAAAAGGCGACCGCGCAGTAGCTAGCAATTATAGGCCCATTAGCTTAACGTCAATTGTCGGTAAACTTTTGGAATCCATAGTTAGGGATCGTATCATCGATCACTTAGGAAGTAGAGATTTGATTAATAGTAGTCAGCATGGGTTTCGACGCCATAGGTCTTGTTTAACCAATTTGTTAGAATTTTATAACGAAATAGTGCGCGAATACGATAGGCAAAGAGCGGCTGCCGTTATTTATTTAGATTTTAAAAAGGCGTTCGATACAGTTCCGCATAGGAGATTAATTGCGAAGGTCAAAGCGCACGGTATACGCGGTCAGGTAGCTAACTGGTTAGAAGAATGGCTTCGTGCTAGGAGGCAGAGGGTAGTGAATCGGGGTGGTTGGATGTAGGTAGCGGTGTCCCACAGGGTTCAGTGTTAGGTCCATTGCTATTCGTAATTTACATTAACGACATAGATGTAGGATTGACTAGTAATGTGTCAAAATTCGCGGACGATACTAAAATAGGCGGTAAGGTTGTTAACGAGGACGATAGAAATAGGCTCCAAGACGATGTAAATAGTATTATGGAGTGGACGGATAAGTGGCAGATGCAATTTAACGTAGACAAATGTAAAGTTTTGCGTATAGGTTCTCGTAACAATAATTACACGTACACGATGGATGATAGGGAGTTGGCGAGCGTTGACGAGGAAGTAGATTTAGGCGTACGCGTACCTAAGGATTTAAAGGTTAGGAACCAGTACCTGGAGTCTTGCGCAAAAGCTAATAGGATGTTAGGTTTCACAGCGCGTAATTTCGAATTTAAATCGAAGGATATTATATTGCCCCTTTACAAGTCCCTAGTCAGGCCTCATTTAGAATATGCCGTTCAGTTTTGGTGCCCGTACTTGCGTGAGGATATTGATAGGTTAGAAAGGGTTCAACGTCGTGCCACGAAACTAATTCCGTCATTGCGCAATAAACCTTATGAAGATAGGATTAAAGAGTTAGACCTGTATTCACTCGAAACTAGGAGATTAAGGGGGGAGCTTATTGGAGTTTTTAAAATCGTTAATAACATCGATAACGTAAATTTTGACAAATTGTTCACTTTCAATAATAGTAATACTCGTAATAACGGATTTAAGTTGCGTGGCAGACGTTTCATTACTAATATCGCTAAAAACTTCTTTACGTTTAAAGTAATTGATAAATGGAATAATCTTCCCGCGCCTGTCGTGAACTCTACCAGCGTTAGTGTGTTTAAGAACCGTCTTGACAGACATTTTAAAAATATTAACGTTTAAAAAAAAAAAACCAATTAGCAACAGCAGCTCTGGGGGTGGTGGTCGAGGATGAGTCTGTTGACGATTAATGCCAACTTGTGACATGCCAGCGTGTGATGCCAGCAATAAAATTATTAAAAAAAAAATTAGACTAACACGAACGTAGATGTAGCTCGTAGCATAAACTAACCCACTTTTTGTTTAACTTTACCTACTTTTTTTTTTTTTTCTTATCCTCTCCTTACTTTGCATGTCTGTAACTCTCTTTTCTTGCATGTTTGTAGTTTGCATGGTATGACAGTGAGTTAAGACTGTGTTTGCATGGTTTGTAAGCGTTCTTATTTTACTTCTTTCACCCCTTTCCTATTCTCTCCGACTATTTTTCTGACTTGTCGGCAGTGGCCGGCGGATGATGATGGTGAGTCAGTCTTTTCTCTCTTTTTCTGAATGAATGTTAACCCACGAGTGATAGGTGTTCCTCCTTACTTAACCCCTTATTTTCTTCTCTTAAACCCCTACTCTTTCCTTTCTCTCGGGCTAACCTTAGAGTCTTTGTTAGCCTTAGCTTCTGTAGATTTCACAAGCGTTAGCCACCAGATCCCCAGGTGCCCTCCATCACGCAAGATGGCTAACACGAGAAAACAGGACCCTGCGCTTATATGTCTCTACACGGAATCCAGACAAAAACATCCAAGACCTAGTAAAAATTATAATGCTGGTTTACGCTCCATGCTGGTTTTGGATAAAGTCCCATCCAAAGGCAAATGAGGGAGCATCTCATCTTTTGTATACAATGCACTTGCTTAAAGGCTTAGATAAAAACCATCGGATGATTATGGAGCGTGTCCTCAGAAATAACGCCTATTTTGCCCACCCAGAGAATATCTTACTCTCAATGATAACAGACACAAGAAGAGAGGTCAGAGATGGCTCTTCAGCACATCATTCGAGCAAGAACTAGGAGCACCAATGCGAGAAATTTTGAGCTGCTAAAAACACTGAACTTTGAAACAGACGATTATGATAACATGATCGACTGGGACAACGAAACCATCACCCCTCCACCTATTTTACAGAATTTGACAAATGATCATGATCTTAAAGTTCGAAATGAACCACTTCAGCTTATTCCTTTTCCCTGTCACAGCCAGGGAGTAGAACATGCTGTAAATGTGGTAACAGAAGCATCACAAGATAGAATTGGTTACGAAAACAGACAAATTTATTTTGAATGTACTGGAGTCGAAAAAAAGCTACCTGTGTTCCAATGGAAAGGCCAGTGGTGTCAGTAATTTACGATTTTAAATTTCTTAAGGTGAATATTTTGATTTTAGTATGCTTCAATTAAATTTCTTAAGGTGAAAATATATATATATATATATATATATATATATATATATATATATATATATATATATATACATATAAATAAAACTACTTTAACTTTACTTATATCATTATTTACTTTAATCTTTGTCATTCATCAGGTTTTTTTATTCAAAGAATTGGTTTCAATTTCATTTCAATTTAAAAAAAGGGGGGGCATATGCAACGGGTAGGGGGGGGCGCATAGCGGTGTAATTACAGTATGTTGTTTTGGGGCCCAAAGGAAACTCCAAGCAGTGTGTAGAATAAGAATACAAAATTTCGAACCCCCCTAGTATACGTGATCTTTCGAGGAAAGATCACAAGAGGAGGAAGGATTGAGTTATGTATTATTGAAGGTGAGGGGATAGTCGTGTGGAAGATTGTGACAAGTAAACAGGTTGAGGAACCGAGTTTTTGAGGCATTGAAAGCTACAACGGTTTTTCTGCCTCAATTAAAGAATATAGATATAGATGCTGCGGGCTGTTTACATGAAGATGTGTTAATACGACACTTTGTATGGTGTGAAACATTACTATTAACTTCTCCCTTTCATGCCATGCTAACGACAGCCGAGATGGATAATCCGAGTAGTATGTGTGGCATGCTTCGGATTGGTAAAGAGTAGGAAATCATGTTCTCGAAAGATTTTTCTGTAGTCAGTGAAAGTGGAAATTGAGGCGTGTGTTTTAAAGTGGTTTGAACATGCTGAACGATTGGAAGATGACGGTTGTGGAAAAAAGTGTACAAGTGTTTGCGAAGGTAGGAGGCGACAAGGAAGACCGAGAAGAAGATGGATAAATGTGGTAAATGATTGCGCGAGTAAGCGTGGACTTAAATCTGGGTGAAGGACGAGAAGTGGCTGGTTGGAATGGAGCTGATTTGTTAGAGGTATGCAAGTTCGGGACTCGCTCACTCTTAATTCTGACAAGACCTGGAAACGACAACGCATGGTGGTGGTGGTGGTGGTTTGGGAAAGGCGCTGATCCACCAAAACACTTGTGTGAATGGATGTGTACGCTAAGTTTCTACCTTTTCTCCTCTTTATTACCTTTTGTATTTTTTCATCTACGCTGTTTCTGCTTTCTCGCCCCAATTCGTTGGGAAACGCGATTTTGATAATGTTATGTATGTAGAATCCACAACACACCTTTCCCAACAAGTGTAGCATATAAACTACACATCCAATTTGCGCTCAGATCCGGGTGTGATAAATAAACCAATTCCTTATCTTTTCTGAACAACTCCGGGTGTAGTTTATAAACTAAGGGTATCTCTCTATTTTTCCACCCTCTGGGATTGAAAATGGGGGGATATAAGTATTATAATTCGAATTCATATAATTCGCTTCAAAGCTATGCCCATAGTGAAAGGGTTAAATAAACAATAGTAAGCAAAACAACCAACAAATTACTTACCAACGGATCCTTTGGAGTAAAGTGCTTCAGGATTTGTTTCGGGATTGGCTCTCATGAGAGGAAGAGGATAGACTCTCCTCCTGCTCAATGTGTGCCTTTCCTTCTGCTCTTCGTCGATATCGTCTACTTCATATTTATTTGTCGTAGCATTAAAATTGATGATCTCCGCCAAGATCCAATTGTCTTCTCCTTCACTGCCTCGCACTAAACAGGCTACCATATCTCCCACCTAATAAGAAATTATTAAATCTTCCTTAAAGTATTTGAGGGGTCGCGCGTCTTAAAGTACCTAAGCGCCACCACAGGACAAAACGGATATCACTATTTTCACCCTTCCTCTATCGCGTGGTTTGGGTTATAATGACCTTACGACATTAGAAGTATGGTTGAAAACCTTATGAAGCGAACTACTTTTTTCACCTCTATCGCCAGCCAAAAGTTCACCCAAAGTTCGGCATAATAATAAAATAAAAAAATTTAAAAAAATAAATATAAAATATGAAAATCTATTCCAAAAACTCATCAACATCTTCATTAGCATACTTAGAACTCTAATTTAGCCAAAAATTAACGTTCTAGCTCAATTAATAACAGATACTACTGCCAGAATATTGCTGAACTTTGGAGGCGATTTCTGACGAATTTTAATTTTGGCGCTTAGGTACCTTAAGACACGGGACCCCTCATTTCTATTACTTTCCACATATAACCTATACGCATTACAGTAAGCGCTTCCCATCTTCCGGGAGTAACGTTGCAACGCCGTTGGTGGGAGAAGGTTATCGGTGTGTACGTTTTCAGTTCCGAGCTTAAGTGTTGTGCCCACCTCATGGGAACTGAGTTATTAGATAATGTATATACTGTACGTATGACGTTAAAATTAAGACGATAGCAATTTATAGCAATCAATTACGCACACTTAACTGGTGGAATGATATATTTCCAACTAAAATGACTTAATTTGGGCTTTATTACGAACCTTGCCAACATAATTTGGTTCAGGAGGTACGGCACCACAAAGAGGTGGAGGCTTATCACCAGGATTTCCAATCCACAGTGGCAGAGTTTGAGCACAGTTCTGCAGCATCTTCATAAGTGCACCTCTACGTATTGTTTCTTTGTTACCAGAATTTTTTGCCTAAAATTTAAAATGAATTAATGATTACATAATTCAGAAATTCAATTTTCATTTGCAGTTTTGCACATTTCTTGTCTTATATAATTTTTTTTAATATATACCGTATATATATTTTTTCCCCCCCAACATGGAAGGGGTGGAAGATGGGCATAAATTCCTTCGCCCAAGCAATCATAAGTAGGCGGCTGATCCAATTCAATCTGTGACTGTGACGGGGGTCGAACCCAGTACTTTCATATTCTACACGCCCAACCTCCAACCCATCAACTAAGTCACGAGCAGATTTGGAAAGATTACTTATTTTTTTAAAATATGTGATTACGATTACTGCGGATCGTTGAAGTAATGATTACGATTACTTTTTCGATTACGTGTGTGGTGATGGTGAATGAAGCTGATCATACACTGAACTGTATCAAAAATTCAACGTAAATCGTGAAAAAAAAGTAACTGTCTCGGTTCGTTTACTGATTCGACTTCACAGGTCACATCTTCAAGAATAATTCAACGTTGCATTTGATCAACAATAATGCACGAAAGGTGTCAACCCCCCAAGCCCCACCGGCGGCGCCTGTCCCGGTAGAAGTTCCCCGCAATGGAGAAAACACGTTCACGAGGAGCCGAGGTCGCTGTGACTCCAAGATATTGGCGCGCTAAGTCTTTCAGAAGCAGGTCTCGTAACGACGCCAGTATTCCAGAGGGCTGGAAGAATGCGGCAATAGTTCCTCCCTTACATAATTGTCAACGTCATCTTTAGCACGAAAAAATATTTAAAAAATCCAAGTAATTAATTTTTCCTCGGGTTGACCGCCACGATTACGATTCCTGGAATAATATGTAATCCTTAAAAATATAATTGATTACGCGAAATAATCTTTCTAACTCTGGTCACGAGGGCTCTTTCTCGCCTGTGAACGAAAAAATAAGTAAATATAACGTACCTGTACGCGAAGCTCGTGTCTAATATTCCTTATTTGGTAGACTGTATCTAAGGCTTTTTTAAGTAAAACAATTTCTTCTTCCGCTTCCGTTTTACCTTTCTCGTATAATGATTTAAGTTTATTCTGAAAGAATAATAATAATTTACTTAAATGCTGCATTATTTTTAATTAAAATAAATCGTTATTTTTAAATCAAAATATGTTTCTAAGCTCACGTTTTAAAGATCTAAAATGTTGGACTTAATAAAGAGTGAAGACAAAATAAAACTAACGTTAATATTATGGGAATATTCTCAATTATGATAAACTGAATTTGGAAAGTAGTCATAATATATTACTGGATTTATTAGAAACGTGAGCTTTCGGCCTATTTTACGATCTGCATCAGGCGAGATGATTAAAGAACTTAGAGTAAGTTGAAAGTTTGAGCGTTCACACACACACCTTTACTTAAACCCATTAGATACTTCCAGAAAAAGTTTCAGGTTCCAAGCAGTGCTACAACATATTCTGAAATCCATAAAATTTATTTTGTGGGTTCTCAGTTATTTAAGACAAGGGATGTAAACAACTGCATTACACTGTCTAACTTACTCTATTTGATGGGGTAAGTTTGTCCTCAGAAACTATCTTTTCAGAAAGTACATTGATGCTGCTCAGCGTTGGTGTATGATCATGCCTCAATCTTTGAATGTCTTGGACAACTTCAGTGAGAACTTTTACACGATCCTGTATAAAAAGCTCTTTATAGATAGATTTTCGATGAAATAGGACATTCATGCATATATACATCCTATAATGGACTTCAAAACCTACCTGAAGAGCTTGAGCTTCAGAGCTCATAGCCATTGCCATTTCTGTAGATGTGGACAGAGGATAAGGTGTAACAGTCACTGGAGGCAATGGATCAGGCCGTCTTAGTTGTTCTCGACGAAATGATGAATGAGATTCATTTGATCGATTTTTGGGAGATTTAGGACTGTCTGAACTTCTCTTTGGGCTACCTAAGGCATAACAAAACCACAAAATTAGTCAAGTACACAAATTTTTTTTGCATCATTCTTAAAGAAAACTTAATATTTGGCTTATGTGTAATACATTGCAACATAAGCTACTGGTACTAACCAACAGGATTTTTTTTAGCACAAACTAATTGGTATACCAATTTTTTAAAAACCTAATTTAACACTAAGTGTTCCTATCAAGTATACTTGATTCTCGTATAACTTCCTGTGGTGCTCTGATTGAGTACATTCAATTTGGGTTTTCTGTCAATCACTGAAGCCCAGCACACTGATACAATGATGACAATGAAATGGAGCAGTTAAAGGGTTAAGTGACTTAAGAAAGAAACTTTAATATTGACAGTTAATTTTTTAAAAATAAATTTAAATTATACATGCAGCAGCAGCTCAGACTTAATTCTGAACTTGTGCATCAACTTCTCAAATTAATGTTTTTAATTTTTTCATCTACAGAAATAAGGCTTTAGCTCTTCAGATTTATAAAAGGCAATTACAATGCTGTGCAAAAAAAGATTAAGACACCTCATTTACTTTTGTAGTTTTCGGATTTACTGTAATGTAAATTTATGAATATTTTTTTAGATTAATCATTTTGAATTATATATCATTGGAAAAGAAATTTTGTGGGCTTTTTAATGATATATACAGTAGTTCAAAATGATTAATCCAAAGAAATGTTCATAAATTTACATTAGAGTAAGTACAAAAGTAAACAAGGTGTCTTAATCTTTTTGCACAATACTGTAAATATATTGAAAAATGGTCAAACAGCATCTAAGTACAATTAGGAAAGTTCACTAAAAATTGCATTAATGGGTCAGTTTCAGTGTTTAGACACATTTGTACAAGGGGGAAAAAAAAGAAGCAATTTTTTATGATTTCTCATTGGTAGGATTTGGCATCCTACCAATATTTTAATACCTGAGCTTACCTGTTGTAGCTAATAGGATCACCAAAAATAGTTCCAATATAACTACAAGGTGTGATGTGCTTTTATTTGCATTGATGACCTGAACAGAGGATCATTTTCAGCAGAAATGTGACAACTTCATAAAGCAGAGCTGTTGTGCAAGCTCATGCTGTAGCTAAAGCAGAGTCAATGGAGAATAAAGATGAATTTTGGTGTTCCAGTTGTCGTGATACATTGACACTTCTGATCCATCCTCTCTTAAATCATAATTTCACTCAAATCAATTTGCAGCTTTTCTGGATAGCCTTTGATTCATATTCATGTACAATTTTTTTTTTTTTTTCAGTGGAATAAATCTAGCAGTTTCCACTATTGCCTGTGGGAATTGACTAGTGACAAGATAATGTGGATCTGAGCAAATCATCCCTGGCAATAAATGTAGATGATTTTTTCTTTTATTTTATTACTCTTCCAAGAAGTCATTTAGTACCAATAACTCTAAAAAGGAACCAGAGATTGGCTTGTGTTTGGTACAGTTTTGTTGTGAAAGCAATAGTATCATGACCATTCGCATCAAAGATGTTAAATGCTTAAACTTCAAGATAGCTAGCCTATTATAATTATGTAAATCACCAACTACTAAAATGTAAAGTAAACTATGCCACTACCTTCTAGTGAATGATGATCTGGCTTAGGCTAGTCCCCTTTTGTGAAGCCATATATGTATCTTAATGTAGTAGTGGTGTAATACTGTATTAAGATAAGGTATAATCCCCAATTCTAGTCAAAGCTTTAATCATGTACCATAGGCCTAAGCAAGAAAATTAAAATTTACCGAGTAGAGCATATGTTCAGGGTTGAGGAAGGAATAGCATTTTAAAATGAACCAATCTCACCATTCACAGCATCTACTTAATAGTAGTTTCATTTCTACAAGTTAATCAAAGACTGCCTGGGCTTCATACAAAGTAGTGCGACCTACAACACTAACACCATAAACAATATTTGAAAATTCTTGACTAAAACTATTAAATACTAAACTCAAATGACCCTAAAAAATGAATAAACTGACCTAGATTCTTTTCTTTTCCTTTGCCCATGATGGCTGAAGAAAGACTTAAGCTGATTAAGAAAAATTTATTGCATCATGTAAACTTATTGGTAGCTATTAATAGGGAGTTAGACACCAGTGTGTGAATGCCAAAGTTTACAGGATATGGTATCAGTATTTCAGCCTGGAAAAGAAAAAGATGGATTAGTTGATAAAGCCATATAGCCTGATTTGCCATAGATGGATTAGATATGCTCTATAGTCTTGTCATACATAGCTACTGTAATCATAATTATTGTCATACATAGCTACTGTAATCATAATTAGAGATGTACCAACTAGTCGGTAGTCAGCACAATCAGCCCATTCAGCTGATTATAAATAGTCAGCTTAGTTGTTAAATGTTTGCTAAATATCTAATTTATTATCATTATTATCATCACTAGCTATAAGTACAAAACATAACCCATTTTATTTAAGTTTCATTTTGAAATAATTTACACTTTTCTATGATGTTAGACTAAAAGAAAATGGACCCAATGGTTAAGGTATGTGGTAATGTCAAGGTGAACTGGTGGCTCAAAAATGAAATACATAGTATTATTTATTGGTTGCTCATTTTTGGCTTGCATACTCTATGTCAATAATTACACATACCCAATAATTCAAATTTATTTGCTGTTCTCTTACAAGTATATAGCTACATATTTTTCCAAGTGAGAAACAATACATCTAATATGAGCTACAAATACAAATATTTTCAAACTAAGTCCTAATTAGGCTAAGTTAGCTGAGCTTTAACTTCTTAAGTTTCCCTTAAACCTTTGACACACACAATCCTGTGGCATATATTATTTTAGGAATTTGCATTAGCTTTCAGGTATTAAATTTTATAACACCCCTTTTTCTTTCCAGATCTATTAAAATAATAGCATGCCATATAGGGTGGCCATTTCCAAAAAGGAGGACACTGCATATGTGGCTCTATGTTAACACACACACATTTTATATATATATATATATATATATATTTTATTTATTTTTTTATTATTTTTAAGTTCGGGAAGAACCGATTCGCCTCTATTTAAAAGGGCATATCTCGGCGGAAAAACAAAGAAAAAGAGAGAGAGGAGGGGACAGTCGAAGTGGAAAAAGACCAAAGGATGACAAGGACTGCAGGGTCGAGCCCCATCATCCCTGGGTGCTAGGGCCGGGAGGGCGCACGTGAAACCTCCAGGAACAAGCACGCACAAACGAGCACAAACAACACTCAAGAGCACGAGCTTAGAACCCCCTTGCGGGGATATATATATATATATATATTATATATATATATATATATATATAAAACCACGAAGGAAAGGAAACTTAACTCAGTAGGTCTTAAAGATGTGTTGCAGCAAAAAAGCCACTTTTAAGGAATGGAAATAAAGAGAAGAGAAGAAAATATGCTTTGGAACACAAGTATTGGACATCTGAGACCTACTGAATTAAGTTTCCTTCGTACAGTAGAAGGATCAACTGAGACACCTGTTGTTTTTTCGAGATCCACTGCAAGTGAAGTGCTAGATTTGTGTCTGTCTCGAAGGGAAGTAATCTTTAGATATTGTAGATCAGATGGAGAAAGCTTAGAGGGCCTCCCTGATCTAGGATGATCAGCTGGGGTCCCATTTGATCTGTGACAAGCCAAGATTTTTTGTACACCAGTTTTGGAAATACCTGTAGATTCACTTATTTTTCTTTGACTCAGTCCCTCACCATGCAAATGTATTATTTTATATCTAATCTCATCAGAAATTGTACTTTTTGTCATTTCTTAAGCCTGTGAAAGAAAAAAAACAGCATGAATTAGGATTATAATGAGAAATGTTTTGGATAAATTTGTTTTGCAGAATTTAAGTGAATATGTCAATACTTTTAATTGTAAATATTGATACAGTATAACAATAGCTTAGGAGCATTTACTGCAGATCCATCAGTAATAGTTCGCTAGATTTTTAAACACATGCATTATAAGTAATATAATGAATCAACCCTCAAGTCCAATTTATGCAGACTAGAGGGTCATCCAGCTTATACAACTTTATACACTTAAGTAATAACTTAGTTATACGTTAATATGAACCAGAGGTTCTAGTTAATATGTATTTTAGTATCAAAACCAATTTTCATACAACAGATTATCTAATAGTTATCAGATCGACAGTGGTCTCTGACTTCTGCACAGTACTGTGTGTATATATATATATGATACTTTAGCATTTGCAGCTGGCAGCATGTCTCTTGTATGACTGGCTAGTTTATATTGAGTCATCTTTCTCATGCTCCTCTGGATTATTACATTATTTTTTATAGTGATGTTTTTGAAATCTGACCAATCACTGTATAAAACTAGCCAGTTGTACAAGAGATGAGCTACTGGGCATGTTGCTGCCAGCTGCAAATGCTAAAGTATCATATGTATGTATCATATGCTAAAGTATCATATGTATGTATCATATGCACAAAAATCATATTATATCATACACATTATCCACACAAGTATTGTACTGTATACACAAAAAAGTGTCATTTTTTAGTATTTACCACAATTTTAAAAAATTTGTGCTGATCTATCTTCAAATCTTAGCTCATGCAGATAAAAAAAGGTAGTGAAATGTCTTCATTCTATATCTGAATTTGTACAGTTCAGACCTTGTGCAAGTTGGGGAATCACTGTATAAAGGGTGGCTGCTCACAAGGAATTTTCTGGCAAGCTGGATGACAAACTGAGTTAGTTTAATGGGGCTTTATATGAAAATTGGTTGTTTTCAACAAAACTTATTCATGGGTAGTCTACCCACATAGAAACCACTGCTCCCTCCCAGAGCTGGGCAATAAATACATTGAATGTATTTAAATACTAAATACATTTTATGAATGTATTTAGATACTAAATACAAAATACATCAATTGTATTTAAATACATTTTAAATACATACAAATTTTAACATATGCATTCACTAATTCATGAGTAACAATATAAAATGCTTGATAAAGGATAAAGAAATAGTACAATCTAATTTCCTATTATATATTTCCCTTTTTAGAACAAAACAAAAACAAAATAACTTAGAACTTACGATGTTCAACCAGTGACATATTATACTCATTATATCATTGCAAAATGAGTAACAATTAATGAGTAGATGAGACATAAACGTAAACATAAGATGTAAACATAAACATAAGGCACCTTACGAATTTGCTTTTATTTCACGGTTGCTGCGGATCAAAACCAATCTTTCAAAAGTTTTGTCTGAGAGAGAGTTTCTTTTGGGAGTCAAAGTGATTCCTGCGAATGAGAATATTCGTTCTACCAGTGCCGAAGATGGTAATGTGTTATAGCGGAGGAACAGTCTTTTTATGAGAGGATGTTTTCCCAAACTGTTGAAACATGAACCATGCTGTACTACACTGTCGACACATCGTACTGTGCTAGTACAGAATGTGTATTAAACCAGTAAAAGTATTTACATTTTTATATTTTGAGTATTTAAATACTCATTAAAGTATTTAAATACATGAAAAACAATGTATTTATAAATACAGTTCTAAATACACAAATGTATTTAAATACAAATGTATTTAAATACTGCCCAGCTCTGCTCCCTCCCTCTTCTTTAGTGAATTTAATCAAATTGTGTTACGGTACTTTTAAGTTGATGTTTTTAAAAATATTCTTTATAATTTCCTGTGTAAACACACTGGCAAAAAGTCTGAATTATGACCAACCCCAATGTCTGATCAACCTGCATCACTGCTACACACACCATCAGTCTGCATCATCAACATCAGAGACAAACAACCTTGGAAACTGATCATACCAACAACCATTTGAACATGCATGATTATAGTTTTAACCATTATCAAGTCTTGAACATCTCTGTCAAATACATTGAGAATAAAGTAATTTTTGGGTAATTTTTATTTTCCAAAATATTAATATTTTTCCAGTCACAGCTGAAGTTAGTAAAAACAAGTCAAGTTCAAGCTTTCAACTCACAAATTTTGTTATTATGTTTTTCATTTGTCTTCTTTTTTGAATTGTATTTTGTAATTTAGACTGGGCTCTGTGCTTCTTTCACTATTTTTCTTTGGCCTTGGTGCCCTAACAAATTTGGCTTCATCAAAGGCCAAAGTGGCCTTACCTTAAAAATGATGAAATTCTAGGCCTGCTACATAACTTAAGCTAGGAATATACACTATTTACAATCTACAAACTATTTCTCTCATTCATGAAAGCATCTAAATTTTTCTTAAAACTAACTAAGGAGCTACGATTTACCACATCATATGGCAAGTCATTGCAAAAATCTACGGTACTAGCTATATACTCATGATTGAAAAAGTATTTTTGTAGATCAAGTCTACAAGCCTGTTTTCTAGTTTTATTATGCCCTTGAGTTATTCCATCAAACTCTAATAAAAAAAAAAGTTACATCTACATTATCCAAACCAGAAAACATTTTGAACATCTGTAGCTATCATAACTCCCCTCAAACACCATCTTCCAAAACTAAATATATATATCCAATTCCTTTAATCTTTCTCTGTAATCCAATCTTCTTAGGTTAGGGATAAGTTTGGTTACCCTACATTTCACACCTTCAAGCATATCAATATCATGTCTAAGGTGAGGGAACCAAGCTTGAATGCAGTGTTCTATGGAACCAACAAGAATCAGTATCAGCCAATACTCACTGGGAAATGCATCAGTGACCAATGCTTGGTCCTCTCATTAGTTAGTTTTAAGAAAAATTTGGATGCTTTCATGAATGGAAGAGATAGTTCGTAGATTGTAAATGGTGTATATTCTTAGCTTAAGTTACAGAGGCTAATTTGGGAGTAGTAAATAGTTGGTATGTTAATTAGTTAACTTGAGATTGACATTTTGCAAGGTTTAATTAAAGAATATAGTAGTAGGGATGTACCGATATCGCTTTTTAGCCGATAACCGATACCGATAATTAAAAACAGTATCGGCCAATAATCAATACCAATATCCAGCTAGGGTTTATTAGTTTGTCATATTTTTGTAACATATTCATAATTTATTTTCTGTGTTGAAAATTTGGCAACAAAGCAATAATCCTTCTCATTAAAGATGGCAACACTGTATTAGATGTCATAGTTTTGTTTGTTATACAATTGGATTGCAGGCCTATGTTGGGCTTAGTAAATGTGTTTTTAGCCAGCTAGCTGGGTTAACCCTTTAAAGCCTACTGGGTCAAATACGTACAGTTTCAAATACACGCATTAGACTTAACCCTACAAAAACGTTCGGCGTTAAAGGGTTAATATTGTGAGCTATGACTACAAGATAGTTTTTTGGTTTTCTAGGCTTTATACCTATTTCTCAAAGGACTTACACTTGTAAACATTGCCAGTGCTGCTAGAAATTGGCTCTCTCCTGAACATACAGAGCAGCTGCTATTTTTACACAAGAACATAACCCTTGTGAAAAAATAAGTTATGTGAAGTGATAAAACAATAAAATATTGGAAATTTCATCCTCTAAATAGTCTTTTATTCATAATTTTGGAAAAATTGTACTTTTGAAATATCGGCTGATACTTATATCACCAATACCAATATCACTGATACCAATATATTGGTACATCCCTAGAATATAGCTCATGACTTGGATAACCTCGATAGGCCGCAGTGGCTTCATGTTTTCCAAGTAAAATGTAATAAATGTCAGGAATGAGTAAAATTTTGGTATTAGGGTAAAAGTTAATTTTAATACATAAGTTGCATTTGTTTTACCAGAAAGTATTTTTCTGGGTAATTTTGATCTGTTTTGAAAGAATCTGCAATCTGTTTCAGTTAATGTTCATTTTAACACACTAGCAGCGTTTCTATTTAAAAATTATATGGGCTTTATTGACAACAAAAACCAAAATTTCTTCAATGAGTACAGGTCACCCTTGCTTTATGCAAGGGTTGCAATCCAAAAAAAGTTCACAAAGCAAGCCATTTATTACATGTATTTAATAGGGATGTGTTCCAGGACCTCCACTGACCACCCCCAAGAAACCTTTCTAAAAAGAAATAATGGCTAATATACCTGACAGTATTTAATCATGTGATGAGAAATCAAACACAGAACAAAATATCAACCAACCACTGTCATTCTTTCTTCCTTTGTGGGTGCTGGAGACACTGTCAGGTTGGGTTAAGTTAGGGTTTTTACATGTTTTAATCCCACATTTTCCCTCTTCTTCAAAGCCCTGCCCACTTTTGTTGGTGGTTCAGTATTCTAGGGGGAAGAAGGGGTAACTCCAGAAATACACATTTGCGCAGGAAATTAATACCACCATTGAAAAGGAGAAAAAAATTATCTAGAAAAATGGATGTGTCTGAACACCCAGGAGCAGTCCTTTTCTATATAATTACCAAAATAAAAACAGCTATTTACTTGAATGACATTGCACTAAAGTCAACAGTAATGGCAAATCCGCACACTACAAGATGAGAGTGAGTAGCATAAGTCACACACAATAATGGACAATGCAACACTGAGTGAGGTATTGTGCAGGTGTGCAGCATGCAAAATTTTCACTGGCCCAAGGCCAGTTGTTTTCACATTAGATCAGTACTTTTCATAAGACAGCTGGTCTGAGTGGCCAGCAATGTTTTAACCCTGCTGCTATGCTGGCAAACCTAGTATGGTACAAGCCACAGATAAGCACAATACATGTGAAACATTATTTATTTATTCACGAGATCAGCAATATATAATGTAGCCTTTATGTAGGGTGATCTAAATAAATTGGCGCAGAGCAGATGAATCTTTTACCAATCATATATCTTACCAATACCAATCATGTAACTTTTACCAATCATATATCTTGTTTATTGGATGATTTCAACGAAACTCTGCAGTGGCAAAAAGTAGACACTCGGCTGATAGAGTCTGAGTGGGATTTGCTCAAAACAGCCTTGTATGACTGTTTAAAAATAAAATAATTAAAAACCCAACCTCTGTTCTGTAGGTGTATTACTCGTGTATTTCCTCTGTCAATGATAGTTTGAACAAAAGAACATGTCAAACCTTGGGCAAGTTTCAAAAGTCTGTCATACTTCATACATATAGACATAGTAACATGCTTTTGCACTTTAACATTAAGCTTACACCTTACAGCCTTACTCAGTTTCAGCTTATATTTATCCAGTATCAGAGTGTCAATAATACCTAGTAGATTTTTACAAAGATTATAGAAAACAGATTATCCTCAATATATAGGAGGATTTTTGTTTCAGTCTGAAATATATATATTTACTTTCAGCCATGAAGTAATTGATATCCACAAGATGATGGGAGAGAAGTGCCCCAATGTGTCAGCACTGGTGGACCTTGTGCTCTCCCTGCCAGCCAGTTCTGCCGCGTGTGATAGAGGGTTCTCCCTCATGAAGCAGACAAAGACTGACTACAGAAATAGAATTAACGCAGCAACATTAAGTCAGCTTTTAACCATCAAGATACATGGTCAAGATGAAGCTTCATTTGACTCAGCACCTGCCATCCATTTGTGGAACACTAGCCAAGGAAGGCGTCCATAATTTATGGAAGGGAAGCATCAAAAGAAAACAAATGACAGACTACAGCTTCTGATTCTGAATCAGATTGTGTTTTGTCTCGTAATTCTGATGTCGTTTGTACACTAGAGGAATAGAGGAAGTGTGTGACTGAGGACTCGTAAGTGTAGACTCGAAAGTTCAATTTATTTGTATAAAATTTAATTAAACAAAATCCATGAATTCTTTTTTATCAAACATTTTACTCATCAGTCATCAATGAGATTCTTAGCTCTTAAAGTTTAAAATTTTATTGACCCCATAACATTCAGTTTTTGGCATTTACATTGTGAGCAGAGCAGGTTGGTAGTTTTCTTTACAGGCCAGTAGATTTTCAAGCTCACTGGCCTATGGCCCATCAGAAAATTTTGGCAAGTTTTACACCCTGGTCCACTGAGTGGTCCAGTACCTAAACTGTACTGCATAAATTAACTGCAAAGTTTTTAAACCATTTCTTCATAATATTAATAGTAATATTATACAGTTTTATTACTGTGATACTGTACAGTATGTACATTATTAATATTTAGTTATTGGTCTTATGATGCATCATAGTGGTGGTAACTATCTTACCCCAAATAGCCACAAATTAATTTCAGATTCCAGGCACAATTTACACTAAACATCGCATGTAAGGTTTTTTTTTTTATATTTTACTGCACATTATTTTGTGCATATTAGGAACTGTTAGAGACAAATACACTCTCTTCAGTCTTCACCTTCAACTTCCGTAGGGTCACTTTCCAGGTAGATCTCTAGGAAATCTGGGAATATTCCTCAGATATTTTTGAAGGGTTGAAGAACTGTATGAATTAACTCAAAATATGAAATAATGGAGTGAAAATTAACAGCGTTCGAGTGCAGTGAAATTGCATTAAAAGAAGTCACATAAAGCGAGGGTGATCTGTACTATTTTCTCTGCAAATGCATGGTTACTAGGGTGACAACTTCTTACAGGGATAAAATTTGAAATTCAAAAAAATTTGCCGGCCATTTGTCCAATGCTGCCACCCTATGAGGAAACACCGTAGACAAAATCTCATGGAATTCGGAAAGCATTTAGGGGTGCCTCGAGTCACATGAATGAAACTGTCGCGCGGAAGAAATTTCAAGAATGAACGAGCTTCGACAACACTTCAAAAACAAAAATTTTCGTAACCGGAGTTGATACCGAGAAGCTCTTGGGTGTACCTAAGCTGATATCAGGAACGGGTGAGGTCATCGCCTCGGTGGTACATGCTGCGCTCAAAGAATTGAATGTGTCAGAAAAGGTATCAGTTATGAGCTTCGACACTACAGCTTCAAATACTGGTTACTTGTCTGGGGCATGCGTAATTTTGGAGCAGAAACTCGGCCGCCGACTCTTATACCTTGCATGTCGCCATCACATCCTAGAACTTGTCGTTGAGAAGGCGTACATGGAATGCATGGGACCATCATCTGGTCCAGATATCCTCCTATTCTCCCGCTTCAAAGAGACGTGGAATACAATTTGCCAAGATAAGTACAAGACCCTGTCAGACCTTCCATCGAGTCTGAATGAGAATCGAGAAGAACTGATCGCTTGCTGGAATCTATATCTGACAAAACATCAGCCGAGGGATGATTACCGTGAATTCTTGGAGTTGTCGATTACAATCCTTGGAGGTAATTTACCTAACTTTAGGTTTCGGTGACCTGGAGCACTTCACCGAGCACGTTGGATGGCAAAAGTAATTTATTCATTAAAAATCCTGCTGCTTTCCCATCAGTTCAGACTTACAACTCGTGAAATGTCTGGCTTAAAACGATTTGTATTTTTTGCCCTAGAGTTATATGTCAGTGCGTGGTTCACGGCCAGCAGTCCTTCATCTGCTCCCGCGAACGATTTGAAGCTTCTTCAAGACCTAGCAAAGTACCACGATGAAAAGATCTCGGCATCCTGCCTTAGTGTCCTCGGTCGTCACTTATGGTACCTCACGAGTACTTGATTGGTCTCGCACTCTTTGATAAAGGTATCAATGCAACGACGAAAAAGAATATCACTCGATCAATCCTCGAAAAAGAAGCTGCTGAAGATCCTCAAAAGCGAGCCCCAATACCTGCTGTTTCTTCCATTTCAACAAAGCAGCTCTCGGACTTTGCCTCGAAAGGATCAAAGCTTCTCTTTGAACTTCTAAAAATTAATGATGGTTTCTTGTCCAAGGAACCAGAGACCTGGCCGGACGACGAAGATTTCAAGACTGGTTTGACTATAGTTGAAGGACTAAAAGTCGTCAATGACATGGCAGAGAGGGGAATTGCCTTGATCCAGGCCTTCAATACAAAGATTACGAAGAATGAAGAACAGCGCCAACATCTCTTGCAGGTTGTTGAGGATCATAGGAAGTCTCAGCCTGGTACATTGAAAAAGGGGTATGGCTTGAGGAAAAGCAAGAATTAATGGGTGGTCTACAACTGAATGAAAGACACCCTGGAATATATTTAGTAAATATATTATTTACTTATTACGATTGGAGTACGCCTGCACTTAAACCTTATGAACTAAAACTAACGTTTATTTACATTAATTAAAAAAAATATTAATTTATTTTTACTAGGTAATGAATAATTAATTTTTGTTATAAGGAGAATTATTTACCTCACTTGAGACACCCTTAAATATTATCTGAATGACCTAATATTTAGAGTACATTGTTTTCTCATGTAGTAGCAGCATTGAGCAAATGGCCAATAAAAAACTCCAACTTTCGATTTTTATTGTCACCCTAATGGTTACAGATATATAAAGAAATTAAAATTTAAAGAAATGTAAGCCTATATCTTTAAAGCTGCTCAATTTCACAAAATATGGATAGAAAATTCTGTTAAAATGCCTCAAAATACATCAAATAAATATTTTCTGGTATGTAACTTCATTTTCTTTATTGTAACAACCTATAAAATTACATTATTTTACACACTCACTCTTATGGTTAGTATATTGCCTATTTGAATAGAAAATGGTTAATATTCATTTTAGCATATGACCTGGAATTTGGAATGACTATGTTTTTCTTATGTAGAATTTAAATATGAATCTATTTTCTTCTATAGTATTTCTTGTGCAAATTGATATTGATGGAGATATAAGCAATTTTTGGATTGCTTAAAATCTATTGAAATGGTATGGTTTGTCAAGTGTGATATGTGGGAGGATTGTGAGAGTTTCTTTGCACATGCATAGATGCATTTTCCAGGGAGAAAATGACATTGCGCTCCAAATTCAAATTCATCATAGCTGTTGTGTGTACTACTTGTGACCAAGGGTTGGCACCCAAAAACCACTGGAATTTTCAGTGGGTTTTGGGGTTTTTGTTCCGAGATGTTTATTTTAAATTAATTGAAATTTTTCCAATTGCTACATTGTTCAATTGTAGCTAATTAGAATGATTTGGCATGTTGATTATTTCAAGTAAGCTGACTTATAAAACAATTCTTAAATTATGCAATGTGTAAATAAAGATTATGAAAAATTGAAGTTATTAAAAAGGATTTGCACCCATCGTGAACACTATGGGCAATTATTGGACCATTTGACACATTGCTCCAACCATCTTGAATTAAAGTTACAGTAGAATTGACTAAGTCTTTTTTCATTAAATCCAGTACCTACTTCATTATTCACTTTGATTAGCGAGTCATCAGATAATTTTTTTCTGCTTGGAGGACAATAGCCTGGTCTTAAATTTTTTACCCATTTAATAAATTCTTTATTCTCTACAACTACAAATGGAATATTTGCTGAAAAGAAAAATCTGGCCATTTGCAAATCTAGTTCTTTTTGATCTACAGTTGTTCTAACCACATATGGCATTATCTGACCTTGTGTTTTCTTGGCTGGAGTAGAATGAAAAAATGGTATGGAAGATTCAGAAGCAGTTGAAGTGAATGAAGTCTCACTACTGTGAACTGTAGTGTCATCATGAACCAGGCTTTCATATGATTTGCTTGAAGAGGGTCTACTCTCAAAACTGCCGTGTCTATGTGTAGGAGGAAGAGTTGCTGATGTAGCTGTATTTGTAAGCTCATCCACTTCATCATCACGAGCCTGTACCCATTTTTTATTGCATCGATCTAAATGATGTTTCACTTGTTCTATTTTTTTGAAAATACACATCTGCTGTATTCACACCAAACTTTATTTGGTTGGTCACTCAACATTTCTACTGCATCCCATTCAGCAGCTTTAAGTCTGCCACCAGTATGTGCGGGTCTAACTTTCTCTAGATGATGTTTCACACTCTCAATTTTTCGAGTGATACTTTCTTTGCAATAATTGCATAGTACTCTAGTAGGCTGATCACTTAATAAAGTCACCTCGTCCCATTTGCTAGCTTTAGATCTTCCACCTCTATAACTCTTTGGCATCTTAAAAATTTAAATTTGAGTTAGGTCTAAATAAAGCTGAAATCTGCTGTTAAGAAATAAAGGAAAGATCTAAAATTAAAATGGAGAAAATTCTAATATGTCATTATTATCTCTCATATCTGAACTTTCTGTGAAATAAAGATGTCTTTTTAATATATATTGTAGATTAAATAAATAAATTAATAAAATAATAGATATATTAGGCACTACATAACTATCAAACCTTTCTAAAAAAAATTTCAACCCATCAAAAACCCAGTTGGGTTGTTTTTTTTGTGAAAAACCTGGGTTTTTGCCAACCCTGTTGTGACCTCTCCTATTATATCATCATTAAGTGGCATTTCAATGATAATGAAGCCACTGTTAGGTTAGGTTGAGTTTTTTAGGTTTGGTAGTGCCACTATGGCTAGGAGCATGCCCTCTTTTACCCTACAATTTCCCTCTACTTCAAAACCCTGCCCACCTCCAGGGACTTCAAAATTGTAGGATGAGGGGGGGAGAGGGTCATATCTCCACAACCACTCATTTGCACAAGAAATGAAGGTCAGATTCACACAAAACACGGTAAAATACACCAAAAACTCCAATTTACATGCCAAAGTCCAGGTCATATGCTAAAACCAATATTTACCTAGAAAATATTGGTATTTTCTATAATTACACTTTTCCACAGTTTGGACAAAAGTTTTTAATATCACACCTTCATTTGAAAAAATCCAAAGCTTTATCTTTGTCTAAGGCAATAAGACGAATTAAGTCTTCAAAGTCTACTTCACAACCAGCACAGTTCATGATTACAGAAATAGAGAAACAAAGAAACAATTATTTACTGCCAATACTTTCAGTTCCCAATTTTGATTAGATAACATTAAATATTAATTTTGGTAAATATTTACTATTACACCAGTCTCCGGTAGAAAGTTTTAAAAGCTGGTTTTCAATGTGCTGAATTAAAAAATTATACTCATTTCCATCGCAAATGATTTGTTAAAGAGTTATTGAAGCTTAAAGCTTTTAAAACTTTCTATCCTTTTTTACCTAACCTAACCTAAAACAACCTAACCTATTTTTATACCCATATTTAAGTCATGTCTTTAACACTGAAAACCAGCTTTTAAAGCTTTCTACTGGAGACCGGTGTAATAGTAAAGAAATACCTTAATTTTTTATCTTATTAATATTCATTACTACCTGAAAACATTTTCAACATCTGTACCATATCTACCCTCAAATGGCATCTCTCAAAACTAAACATACCTAGTTCCTTTAATCTTTCCCTCTATTCCATCTTCTTAGGTTAGGGATAAGCTTGGTTGCCCTATGTTGCACACCTTCAAGCATATCAATGCCATATCTATGGTGAGTGGGCCAAGCTTGAATGCAGTACAGTATTGTAAGCTAGGACTAACATATATAATTTACAGATCACTTCCTTACTCTTGTACCGTAACTAACATCTCTTAATAATACCCAACCTTTTATCCGATGTCTGGCTTGAAAACCTCTATATTGAAAATTTCATAAAAATCTGACCATAAATAAAGAAATTACACAAGGGGTGCTTTTGCTTTACATGCACCCATTTTATTTGCCTTATTTCAAGCCTCTAAGCACTACTTAAAAAATTTTAAATCACTATAATGCCAAGATCTTTTTCTTGTCTAACATCATCTAACCAGTTTCCTTGTATCACATAATTGAAGTTTTCATTATTTCTACCAAAATGGACAACTTTGTGTTTTTAAACATTGAACACCACCTGCCATTTATTAGCCCAGCTGCCCAGGACACTAAGCTTTCAAGATCTTTTTGTAGTTTATAAGAATTTTCTATATTTGTAACTGGAGCAACTACCATACTTTTGCATCATCTACAAATTTAGAAACTTAACCAACCTAATTTAGCTTAAACAGTTAATATTTTGTTTTGGAGGACACTGAATATTAACCAATTAACAATATATTAGGTTGGTTCGGTTAGTAATTATGGACTCCGAACTGTCTGGATTCTGAAATTTTACCAAAATATTAGCAGCCTAGTGCTCTACTGCGCAAGAAATGAAGGTCAGATGACTTAAATTAAGATTCAAAGTAAAAATATTCAAATTTTAGGGTTACTGCTAGTGATACATGAAAATAACCTTTACAAAAATGAAGGTATAAGCATTATCTAAGTCTAAATATAGTCTAATTTATTACATAAATTATATTACACTATGCTAATTTATTACATAAATTATATTACACGATGCTCTAAAGTCCAGTAGTCCCCAAACTTTACTAACTGTTGGAACCCTTACAGACTTGTTTTTATTTTGCGGAACCCCAACTCCATATATATATATATATATATATATATCCCCGCAAGGGGGTTCTAAGCTTGTGCTCTTGAGTGCTCTTTGTACGTGCTTGTTCCTGGAGGTTTCACGTGCGCCCTCCCGGCCCTAGCACCCAAGGATGATGGGGCTCAACCCTGCAGTCCTTGTCATCCTTGGTCTTTTTCCACTTCGACTGTCCCCTCCACCCTTTCTTTTTCCTCTGTCTTTCCTCTCACTTTTTCTTTGTTTTTCCACCGAGATATGCCCTTTTAAATAGAGGCGAATCGGTTCTTCCCGAACTTAAAAAAAAATATATTATATATATATATACCGTATGTATATGTATGTATATATATATATATATATATATATTATAATGTTATAATGTTTCAGACCAACAAAGACCCTAGGATCCACTCATGGCTGGTCTACCTGTGTTCATAATTGTGTAAATTGTGCATGTCCTCCATGGTGCCAAGGGGGACCTACAATTTTACGTGGGTTCCAAACCACAAAGCCTTAATTTTACTACCTTAAACTATACCCAATCTGTCAACATATGTGTCTATTCGATTTTTAAACATGTTTATAGACGTGCTACTAATTACTTACTTCTGGCAAACTATTCCAGCTAGCTATTTGCTATTCTATGCGTAAAAAGTTTCTGGCACTGCTGTCTTGAACCTTTTACTTGTCAACTGACACCCGTTATTTCTAGTCCTATTATATTGAGATATTTCAAAAAAGTTATCTCTATCTACATTATCGAACCCATTCGTAATTTTGAAAACCTGGATTAGATCACCCCTTAGCCTCCTAGTCTCGAGTGTAGTCAATTTTAACTTTTTTTTTTTTTTTTTAAATTTCTGTTTAAGGTGCTGCAACCCTGCTGGATTATTGGCACCAAGACTAAAAAGGAAATGAAAAAAGACCTCTACCACTTCAGTTGTAGGGTTCCACTCTACAACACACAGGATAGAAAAGAAAAAGGAACCTGTTAGTAAAAGAGTAATACTATAGCTTCTGCAAAAGGACTATCAAACGATAAACACCAAGATCAGGTTTGATAAATTGGCTTTCTTTAAGAAGGTCAAAAGTAAGGATGATGGAAATTCATTTCCCAAAACACTTTCATAAGAAAAACAAATTCCTTTGCCATTACAATAGTTAATCAAATCAGTTCTAAGAAAATTACAAGTAGGGCAATGAATGATCGCATGTTCTGGGGTGAGTTGAACATTACAAGTACCACACCTTTTAAATAAAGTTGCATCAAAAAAATGTCCATGGGACAATTTAGAGCAATTCAACCTAAGCCTGGTCAATATGACATCACTCCTGTGATTCTTTTCTGGCATCCTTTTCCAAAGGACAGATTCCATCTGAGGAAGGAGTCCATTGCATTGGGACCATTCCTATTGCCCCTGAGAGAGAATGAAATGTCAAATGGGCTTCATAAATTCATCAACAGAGTAAGGGATGGGCTGAACTTTATCAAGACTACAAGCCATGTGTGCTGCTTCATCAACAGTATCAGGTTAAAAGATCAGTTAGGAATGCTAAGCGTAATTTAGACACACTTACTGCTGCGGATAGTAAACATAATCCAAAAAAGTTTTTTGAATATGTCAATAATCGTAAGCTGATAAAAGAGAACATAGGCCCTCTAGTGGATGTTAATGGCACTTTAGCTTCTGATGCTTGGGTGATGGCAGGTATTTTCAGTAACTTTTTTGCAACAGTTTTTACCATAGAAGACACAAATAATGTCCCCGATGTGGATGATATCGTTCCATTTAGTAGCGAGACTATTTTGGATGAAATAACTGTTTACAAGGGTGAGATTGCACATCATATTGATAGGCTAAAAGTTAGCAAGGCTCCAGGCCCTGACGTTTTTTATCCCAGGCATTTGAAAGATTTGAAAGACATTATCATAGGTCCCTTAACGAAGATTTTTAATCAGTCACTTGAAATGAGGATTATTCCTGAAGACTTCAAATTAGCTAACGTCACGCCCATTTTTAAAAAAGCCTTTGTTAGCCTTAGCTTCTGTAGATCTACAGAAGTACCTTTTTCCACCAAATTTTGGAGTGCCGTTTCTTTGGAACTGTTTGAGCTAGTGTTGAGAAAAGTACCATTAGATTTGTCTCACTGAGATCTATAATGTCTGTTATTTTTAAGACAATACTTCAGTACTTTTGCATTATCCTCCCAACACTAATTTTTTCTTATATGGCTAACGCCTGCGGCGGGCTGATTTTAACCTAACCTAATCCCAACACTAATTTTTTTTATAATCGAAGGAAAATAAAGTACCATAACCAAAACCAAACCAAACCAAAATTATATAAAAAAATTAGTGTTGAGAGGATAATGCAAAAGAACCAATACTTCTTTTACTTTTATATACAATGGTACCTCAGCTCACGAGCATAATCCGTTCCAGAAAAGTGCTCGAGTTGTGAAAAGCTCGAGTTGTGAAAAGCTCGAGTTCCGAGACGAATTTTCCCATAAGAAATAATGTAAAAGCAATTAATCCATTCCTGATGTCAAAAAATATTTTTTTAAATTTATATTTCTGGTCATATTAATGGTTTTACACATAAAAATAAATTAACATTCAATATATAAGACAAATAAATAGAATAAATGAGCATTTAACTTCACATTACCTTTGTGGAGGACTTTTGTTGGCGTATGAAAGACGGTGAGGGGGAGGGAGAATGAGAGGTGTTACTTTTTGGAAGGGGAGTCCCCCTCCATGAAGACTTCAGGAAGCAAGTCTTCCTCTGGGGTTTGTTCCCTTCTCCTCCTTTTAGAGGCACTTAAAGTTCCACTAGACTCATTGGATGCTTTTCTTATCAAAAACCTATCCAGAGAGGTTTTACCTTAAATTTACCTTAAAGCGCTTCTGCCTCAAGGGTGCGCTGCTCCCACGAAGTCCACTCAGCGCCTCCTGAGGCGGGGCCACGACGGGGTCGCCACCCTTCTTTTCTCTTGCTCCTGCCATACAATTTGGTCCCCTATTGAATTTGTGGGGGCTGGTCTGGCAGAGGAATACCCTGACACTGTGGGTTGGTCGGGTATGTTGGCTAAAAACGTGTCCAAGTGTTTTTTAAAAGTATCTCCTGGGACTGCACTTATATCTCTAAGGTACTGAGGCAAGGAGTTAAACAGGCGAGAACCCTGCCTAGAGATACTATTATATTGAAGGATTTGAATCCTTCTCCGACTGTTTGGTGGGAGGTGATATTTTTTACACATTCTGCCAGTTCTTGTTAAGGTGGGCACAATTGGTTCAGTATTGGGGGCAACTAAAAGCCCTTCTAGAATTTTCCAGGTGTAGATTAGGATGTATCTCTCAAACCTTCTCTCTATGGAATAAAGGTTGAGGCCTCTAAGCCTATCCCAGTAGTTTAATTTGTTTTTACTCACCTGTTGCCCATCAGGTTGTTTAATATACGAGGTAAAGGTTCTTTGTAGGCCCTCAATTTTTTGCAATTCATTCTGTTTGTGGGGAAACCATAATTGAGAGCAGTAGTCAATGCGTGTGTTTTAAGATCTTTCTAAAATGAGCGATAGCATTGTCATTGAACATGTTTATCACTCGGCCTGCTACAGCTTTGTCAGGGTGATGTCTCTCTATAAAGCTCTGTACCTCTTCCCATTTTGCACACATTTCTTTAATGGTTGAAGAAGGAACATCCTCCCCTCTCTCCTCCTCCTCCCCTGAAGCAATCTCTTCTGCTACCACCTGTTGCTGCTCCTCCTGAAGGACTTCGAGTTCCTCAGTGGTGAGTTCTTCCCTATGGTCCTCCACCAACTCCTCGACATCACCATCAGACACATCCAACCCCAAGGACTTCCCAAGAGACACAATGGTCTCAACCACAGGCACTGGCTCAGCCTCAAAGTCTTTTACTAGGTAGCATTCTGGCCACAATTTCTTCCAGGCCGAGTTCATGGTCCTAGAAATCACTTCCATCCAGGCTTTGTCTATTAGGTTCGGCAGAGATGCTCACAGCTCGAGATACACACGCTAACTGACTCGAGAACCCTTTGTCTGGGTTTGTTCGTTCGCTCGTGACCCGAGCGGATGCTCGAGTTCCGATGGCATTTTTCGCTCTGGAAAACACTCGAATGCCGAAAAACTCGAGTTCCGAGGTGCTCGACAACCGAGGTTCCACTGTATTTCGGAGTCTGTGCCATTTTTAGTTCTTTTGAATTTATGAAATGCTTTTGTTTTTTCTCTGATGCTCTTTTTACATTACAGTTTATCCAAGGTTCTTTTTTATTTTTTCCAGTTCTGATTTTACACTGTGGGATATGCTTCCTTTGTATATTCATTATTATACTTTTAAATTTTTCCCAGATACTAGTTACTGTCTGTTCAGGCTGTAGAATATCTATCAAATTTATTAGACACAGATCATTTACTAGTCTATTTATATTTCCTCTTTTAAAATCTGGGACTTCTACTTTATTTTCACTAGGTCTTGAATTACAAACAATATTAAACCGAAGGATACAATGATCACCTGAACCTAGTGTTTCTGAAACTGAGATATCCTGGAAGGTATCTGGATTATTTGTTAGAATTAAATCTAGAATGGCATCAGCCCTGGTTGGCTCCTTTACTAACTGGGTTAAACCATTCTCAATTATACAGTCTGACTTCTTAACACCAAAGGGATTAAGTTTGGTTAAGGGAACTGACAAATCTTTGCTATTCAAATAAATATAAGACACATGCTCAAAAACAATATTAAGTCCAGGACTATTGGTAGCAGGTCTAGCAGATGTAGGACAATTCAAGAGTTGAGTAAGACTAGATGGTTCCTGAGTATCAAATCTTTGAGCAACTTCATTGGAACTTTTCTTGCAAAAAGAAGTGATAGCATGGTCAGTTTGCTTAATGATTTTACTCAAATCCATCAAGTCATCACTGCAAGCCGACTCAAGGGTCTTAGAATTTACCTTAAATCGCTTCTGCCACAAGGGTGTGCTGCTCCCGCAAAGTCCGCTCAGCGCCTCCTGAGGCAGGGCCACGATGGGGTCACCACCCTTCTTTTCTGTTGCTCCTGCCATACGATTTGGTCCCCTATTGAATTTGTGGGGGCTGGTCCGGCAGAGGAATACCCTGACACTGTGGGTTGGTCGGGTATGTTGGCTAAAAACATGTCCAAGTGTTTTTTAAAAGTATCTACTGGGACTGCACTTATATCTCTAAGGTACTGAGGCAAGGAGTTAAACAGGCAAGAACCCTGCCAAGAGATACTATTATACTGAAGGGTTTGAATCCTTCTCAGACTGTTTGGTGGGAGGTGATATTTTTTACACATTCTGCCAGTTCTTGTTAAGGTGGGCACAATTGGTTCAGTATTGGGGGCAACTAAAAGCCCTTCTAGAATTTTCCAGGTGTAGATTAGGATGTATCTCTCAAACCTTCTCTCTATGGAATAAAGGTTGAGGCCTCTGAGCCTATCCTAGTAGTTTAATTTGTTTTTACTCACCTTTTGCCCATCAGGTTGTTTAATATATGAGGTAAAGGTTCTTTGTAGGCCCTCAATTTTTTGCAATTCATTCTGTTTGTGGGGAAACCATAATTGAGAGCAGTAGTCAATGCATGGAATGACAAGTGATTTCCACAGGGTAAGCATGGTCATACTGTCCCTAGTTCTGAATGTCCTCAGTATATATCCTATTAGTTGTTTGCATGATGAGGTTACTTTGTCAATGTGCCTGTTGAATGTTGCATCTTCAGATAATATAATCCCTAGATCCCTGACATGATCAGTTTGTGCAATATCTTTTCCTGTGGGTCCAGTGTAGTTGAATTGTTCTTTCAGGTATTTATTTGGTCCATACTTAATTAGTTCAAATTTGTCTTCATTGAAGGCCATATTGTTTGCATCTGCCCATGCATATATAGTTTGTAGATCTTTTTGTAGCTCTACACAGTCTTCTTTTTCTGTAATTGGTCTTAGTATTCTGGTATCATCTGCGAATGACAGGAGAGAGCTTCCTAGGTTACAGTTTATATTGTTTAGCATTATAATGGTCCTAGTACTGTGCCTTGCGGCACTCCACTAATCACTTCTTTTTCTATAGATCTTGCTCCATTTACAATTGTTATTTGTTTTCTGTCAGAGAGAAAGGCATGGATCCATTTTCTTATTTTTCCACAAATACCAAGTTCTTTTAGTTTATGGAATAATATACCATGGTCAACCTTGTCAAAAGCTTTTGCAAAGTCTAGATAGATGACATCAACATTGTGGTTTTCTCCCAAATATTGTAGGATTGTATTGCAATGGTCTATAAGTTCAGTAAGGCAGGATCTCTTGTGTCTGAAGCCATGTTGAAAGTCTTCTAAGAGATGTTCATTTTCTATAAAACTGACAATGTGCCTTTTCAGGACTTTCTCAAATATTTTAATAATATGGGAAGTCAAAGATATGGATCTATAGTTCTTGGCTTCCTTTCTTTTGCCTCCTTTGTAGATTGGGGTAATATTTGCTTGTTTCATGATTGGTGGTATTCTACTGGTGTCTAGTGAGGATCTCCACAGGATTTTCAAAGTCAGAGATAAAGTATGTTTGCATTCCTTAAGAATCTTGGCTCCAATTCCATCTGGACCAGGGGCTGAACTCACCAGTAACTCTGTTATTGCCTGTTGTATATCTCTAGTGGTTATTTGTATATCTTCCAATAATGGTCTGTCTTGGTCATTTTCTTCTCTATCAAAAAATGCTGTAGTTTTTATTTTCTTTGCTACTACAGGGGTACTCCAGCTTAAAGCATATTGAGATTGTAGAATGTTTGCCATTTCCTGTGTATTAGATGTGAGAGTTAGTCCATCTTTAGCAAGCAATGTGCCAATGCTCGTTTTGATAACTGCTTTGCGTTTAGCATAGCTAAAGAAGAATTTGCTATTTTCCTTTATAGTGCCAATAGCTTTGTGTTCATTATCAATATTCTCTCTTATGGTTGACTCCTTTATTTTAAGTTCTAACATCAGTATCTGATTCTGGATGTTACTATGTCTTGTATCACTTAATTGCTTTGTCAGTTGTTTAGATAGCTTTCTCCTCTTTCTCATAAGTGTCCTTCTGTATCTGTGCACTATCATTTTTCTTTGGTGTGTGTTTGTATAATGCTGATGACAGCAGGTATTGTATTCTACTCCAGCATTCTTCTGGCTTTAGGTTTTCTAATTCATCTTCCCAGTTTATTTCTCCCAGACAGTTATTTATTGATGTCCAGTCTGACTTGTGCAGGTTTAGGTCAGAGTATGGCAAGTTTGTTTGGCATGGGTCTTGCTTACATTTGTGGAGGGACAAGTTTGTGAATATGTGCATGACATTGTGGTCGGAGTGTATAGTTGGTGTTATAATAATGTGGTCAATTGTAGTTGCATTATTTGTCAGTACTAAATCTAGGATATTATTTTTTCTAGTTGGGCAGTGGACATGTTGTACTAGGAGCAATTTTTCCATAAACTCATTCAGGTGTTTTGATTTGGACCTTTTTGTCCCTGATTTCATACCACCATATTGGTTCCAGGTGCAATTTGGGAGATTAAAGTCTCCTGTAATGATTAAGTCTCTTGTTGAGTCTACAATAGCTGGGCATTGCCTGATTTTTTCCAGAACTTCAGTGAGCTCTAGATGGGAGCTATCTAGGGGGCTATAGATATTCACTAGTATTATGTCTTCTTTATTTATGCTGAGCATGATGATTAGGAGTTCACAGGCTCCATTTGAGTATGCCATGAGCAGTTCACTTTGAATGTTTTCATGGATGTACATCAGGACACCACCATTTAGACGGTCTTCTCTGTCACATCTATGGGTGGTATACCCTTTGATTGCAATTTCACTACTCGTGATCATGGGGTTCAGGTGTGTTTCTGTGAGGGCTGTAACTGTGCTAGTAGTGTTTTCCACTAGGCTCTTTAGGTAAGGTACTTTGGTATGGTTTGAGTTTGGGTAAAGGCCCTGGATGTTTAAATAAATTATTGATACATTTGTGGAGCCATTTGTTTCATCTCCCACATATAGGGCATTTGTAAGGTTGCTGCTGGGGTTCTTGTTTGCTTTTGTATGAGGAGCCCAAGTGAGCTTTGAATGTCTTGTATTTGTTTTATGAGGTGGTAAAACCCCAATGGGGTTTCATGGTTGCTTGCTGTACTATTTTCACCAGTGGGCTTACCTGGACCCGCTACATCAGCATAAGATCTGGGTGCAGGAATGGTATTTGGTCTTGGGTTTTCTTGCACCCCTTGGGCCAAATAGTGCTGAGGGATAGTAGGCTCACTATCCTGGTATTCTCTCCATTGAGTTTGATGTGGTTGGAATCAGATTGTTCCCTTCAGGTGGGCCAGATTGCAGTTCTCTTTAAAACTTCTTTCCCACCATGAGCTCTGGCAAATTTGGGGATGAAAATAGGGACATCTTGCATTGGATCTACATCCAGAAATGCCATTCCCATCGTGTATAAATTTTTTGCAGAGTGGTGGGTGAGCAAATGGGCATTCTCTTCCCTGAAGTCCATATTTACACAAGCCCATCCTGTAATACTTGCATACTGGCCTCTTGGTTTCACTTGGTTTGACCTTTTAGTACTTTTAGCAGTTACTCCTTTACTCATGATTGGATGGAAAATTTAGGAAAGTAAATATAACCTATACCCTAGGACTTAGGGTATAGGGCACACTAAGACTAGGCCTAGCCTAATGTTCAGTAATAAAGAATTTGAACTTTTTGTTAACAAGCAAATCTAGGTACGTCCGATTACCGCAAACGTTCACCGGCAAAAAAAAAATCTCAATTTTAACTCCTTAAGCCTATTCTCGTACGACTTTGACCTAAGCGGCGGAATCATCTTAGTTGCTCGTCTTTGAACTCCGAGTTTGTCTATATCTTTTCGCATATGCGGATTCCAAAATTGCATCGCGTACTCCAAATGGGGTTTAACTAATGATTTATAAAGAGGAACTATAATATCACGCGATTTGTACTCAAAATTTCAAGCTATAAAACCTAATACTTTGTTCGCTTTATTGATAGCTGCTGTACTTTGTTTCGCCACTTTTAAATCACCAGTCACTATAACTCCTAAAACTTTTCCCTGCTCTACGCTTGCTAACTCCTTCCCTGACATACTATACGCAAAATTACTGTTACGCGAACCTATATGTAAAATTTTGCACTTATCGACGTTAAATCTCATTTGCCATGTGACTGACCAATTAACGATTTTATTCAGATCTTCCTGGATTTTACCTCTATCTTCGTCATTAATCGCCCTACCACCCAGCTTCGTGTCATCCGCAAACTTTGAAACTGTACTGACTAGGCCAACATCTAAATCGTTAATATATATAAAAAAAGCAAGGGGCCCAATACAGAACCCTGAGGAACGCCGCTCGCTACATTAGCCCAACACGACTCCGCTCCATCAACCACCATCCTCTGTTTCCTACCTCGCTACCACTCTTCTATCCAATTTATTACTACACCCCTGATTCCATGAGCCTTAGTTTTTTCAATGAGTCTTTTGTGCGGTACGGTGTCAAACGCTTTTTGAAAATCTAAATACACTACATCAACCGCACGATGACTATCGTAAACGTCAACCACGTTTCGTTTAAAACCGTGCTGCGTATTTCTAACCAAGTTATGCAATTCTAAGTGTTCGACTATAGTCACCGTCACCGTGCAGTGGTTCCCAACCGGTTTTGGCTTATGGCCCCCTTAGGAACCTTATTTTTTCCTGTGGCCCCCATAAGCATTATTTTCAGTAGGTAATATGCAGATTTAACTCTATTTTACAAAATAACATTTTCCTGTGGCCCCCTTCAAATGTGCCATGGCCCCCAGGGAGCCATATGGCCCCCGGTTGGGAAACACTGCGCGGCTAGTCACTAGTCACCGTCACCGTCACTATACGATCCCTAATTATTGATTCCAGTAGCTTACCTACAACAGACGTTGGATAATATTCGTTTTAACGCCCATTCAAACTTAATATTTTTAGTCAGATAAACCTGTAAAGCAGTTCAAATGCTTTACAATGACGGTATTTTTTTGTTCGGGAACTTAATAATAATGGAGATATAGGTCTGCGCAATAAAATATATTTCCTGTTAGTGTTTTGGCTAGAATGTACTTTTTTTCATAAAATATTTTTCCTGATTGGGCTATTTTTTCGTTACTCTGCGACTTAATTAGTTGGTTGGGTTTTGTTCTGGCTATTTTTTTTTTCTAATTGGATTCAGTTTAGTGGTGTATTTGATAGAATTATGGCGTGCCATTCGTGTGATTTTGACTTTGAGAACTTGATTCGTCATGTGCCCTAGATGAAGACAAAGGATTGGATGTTTTTATCAATTATGACATTATTCTCTCATCCTTAACTTGCCCGAAATGTGACAGTGAGTGCCTAATACGAAAAGATCAGAAGATATTTAAGTGAAATAACCAATATTAACCTGTTAGGTTAATTGAATGCCCGGTTAAGTTAATTGAATGCCCGGTTAGGTCAACTGAAGGCCCGGTTAGGTCAACTGAAGGTCTGGTTAGGTTAATTGAATGCCAGGTTAGGTCAACTGTACATCCTTGATGATTGGTTAGGTTAAGGCGCGATATTTTCGTTAGTTTAAGTGAAAATGATGAGAACAAACTTTTCTGGTTAATTTTGAGGTGTTTTGTACGAAACTGCCATCCGTTTCCTGTGCAAATGTGTAGTTTTCGAGATGATGATATCTCGAAAACTACGCATTTGCACAGGAAACGGATGGCAGATTCGTGCAAAACACCTCAAAATTGACCAGTAAAGTTTGTTCTCATCATAAAAACAGACTGGGAGTAAAAACGAATAATTACCCAGACGTTAAACTGATTGGCCTATAATTTCCCGCCACACCTTTATCGCCTTTCTTAAAGATAGGTGTTACGTTTGCTATTGAAATTATCTGGTACGCACCCCTCAGAAATAGACGCATTAAAAATCTTTGTTAGCGGCACAACAATGCTATCTTTTAATTCTTTTAATTGTATGGGATATATGGAAACCGGTCCCCGTGATTTACACATTTTCATTTTATCAATATATCGCATTACCACCCCTTCACTAACCACAATATTATCCAAAATATTACCATTATCAAAAGGTATTATGTCTATGACCGTAGGGATATTCGTTATATCTTCTATAGTAAAAACTGACGTAAAAAATTCGTTTAGCAAGGTAGCCATTTCCTTGTTTTCAGAAACTAGCTCTCCGTTAACATTTTTCAACGGCCCCAAGACACTTTTTACTGGATTTCTATTGTTGACGTATTGAAAGAATCGCTTGGGGTTTTCTTTACCGTCACGAGCTATGAAGATTTCAAATTCGCGCTTGGACTTTTTTATTATACTTTTCGCTTCACGTCTTACAGATATGTAGTTGTTTCGTAACCACAAATTGTCTTTATCGCAATTATGTTGCCTATAAGCCCTTTCTCTACTTTTTATAATGTCTCCTACTCAGAAGTAAACCACAAGGGCTTGTTGTTTACTTTCACACGCTTAATTTTGTACGGTACACATTCCTCATTTATAGTCCTAAATACTGTTTCAAACGATTCCCACATTAGTTTTGCGTTGGAGATCCCCATTACGTTTTCCCAATTGACGTGTGACAATTCATTTCGAAATTTACAAAAGTCTGCGTGCTGGAAGTTAGGAATTTTCGTAGAGTTAGCTGGTTTCGAGTGACTTACTGAGAGGACAAACTCTACCATATTGTGATCGCTATTGCTTAACGGTTCTATTACTTGAAGATCAGTGATTAGCCTATCGTCCGTAATTATTACTAAATCTAAAATACTGTCCAACCTCGTAGGTTCCTCAACCTTTTGAATAAGAAAACTATCCTCGAGAAAATTAACTAACGATTACCCTCCGCGTCTCCCTGCATTGTATCGTAATTCACGTTGGTGCAATTAAAGTCACCCATAACTAAGGCCTGCTCACTACCTGGTATTCTCTTTAGTTCACGATGTAACGCTTCGTCCGTATCAGCTGTTTGATTAGGGGACCTATATATAACCGCAACAACAAGTTTGAAATCGTTCAATTTAAGTTCTGCTATAGTCGAATCTATTGGTTCTGGAATTGTGTGTTTTACTTCTATAACGTTCGCAATATTATCTTTGATATACAACATAACACCGCCTCCTCGCCTACCTATTCTGTTTTTAACAAAAAGTCTATAACCTCTAATTTGATACTCCCCTACAAAGTCAAGTGTTTCAGTGCTAAGCCACGATTCATTTATCGCAATTAAATCATAGTCTTTACAAGCAATTAAAGAAAAAAAATCGTTTATTTTATTTCGTAGGCTACGAGCATTTAAGGATAGAACCTTCAAATTGTTTGTAATTGCGTCACCTTCGCGAAACGCAGGGGAAATTTGTGGAAATTACGCTGGGACCGTTCGAGTTACGGCAGCCTGAAAAGAAGAGACAGTATTATGAAATAATCTTCCTAAACGCGCAGCTCCAACGTCATTAAGATGAAGTCCATCTCCGAGGAACAAGTCCCTCCTGCCGTAGAAACTGTTCCAAAAATTCGCAAAATGCACTCCTTCCTGTTGGCAGAGACTTTAGGTTATTGTTGATATAGGTCGCCTTGCTGTAGAAATCGCTACGTTGGCTAATTCGAGGAAGTATACCTGTTAAAACAATCTTATTCATTTTTTTCTTTAGTCGCTGTAGTAAGTCCCTGTACCTAGCCAGCAGCTCTTCCGATCTAGAATTTAAAACGTTATTAGTACCGACATGAATAACATACGTTGTGTCCTCAGAGGTTCCGTCTGTAAAATGGTCAACACTATTAGTTATATCCTCCACCCATGCACCAGGGTAGCATAACGGCTCCTACGACGAGGGTTTCTCCCACAGAATTCCTCGAGCTGCCCTCGAACAATGGAATCGCCAACGAGTCGTATTTCCGGTTCATCAGCATCTTCGAAACCTAAAACAGAAAACTTATTGTTTGTTATTACTTATTATTGGTAGACAAGCCTTAGGTTTTCTCAATGGGGCTCCATTACGCATTCAAACGAAGGGTTGGGAACTAGGGGAAGAGAGAGGGCTATTAGTACTATTTACATTATTCGTGGAAACTGAAGCAGGAGGGGTCGTAACTGGAGTCTCAAGGGATTCTAATTTTGTCGTCAGGAGCATCACGCTTTCTTGAAGCCTCACTATAGCCTTCCTCTCACGTTCTAACTCGTTCCTCAGGACTTCCATGCTTGAGCACCACCTGCAAACTAACTGTTCATTATTATTAGCCATTGTAAACGCGTAAGCGACAAATTTCCCTTCACAGCGACTGCAAGTACTTGACGGGGGTGCCATGCTCTTAATTAAAAAAACAAAAGACAAAAAACGAGGGTTTGGAAATTAATAAATTACAACGAAGGTCTGCCGCGTGCTTATTGTGCCGTCACCTGCGCAAACTCGCAAAAATGTTCTTGAAACGCAGAAACAGGTTCTTGTAACACAAATTTATACTAAAGAATATATACTCAATTAAACTACCGACGAAAGATCTGTAAAAGAAAAAGTATTAATGAAACTTATCTGTCCGCTCTTCGACCGACTTTTTTCTTTCCGTTTTTCCTTTTTCCTACGGTAGGTGACCACACTACTTGATCCCCCGAAGGAAGGGAAAATGAACCTTATGAAACTTCGTTTTCTGATAGATTTGAAAAACAAAAAAGGCAAAGAAGAGAATTTCAACCTTATGAATCCTCGTTTAGTAATAGATTCGGGAAACAAACAAGGCAAGCCACGAAGCCACGTGCACTAGCCTTGGTTTAATCAAATAATATACTAATGAATAAAGTCAATAAATGAAATATATTCGTTAATGAATGATTAGTAACACAAAGTAATTTAGTTAAGAATGCATCAAACACTATTTTTTTAAAAGACACTTCAACGAAAACACTTATTCAAGTGGTAACACTGGACACTCGATAAAACACGTCTGTTCACAAGGAAAGACTGATCACTTCTGAATATATATATATATATATATATATATATATATATATATATATATTAGTGATGAACACAATACAAATTTTTACACTGAAAATACTTAAGTAAATAAAGCCTATCAGAAATTAACTTCACAGTGCACCACGCCAACGGCTATAGTTATACTGATTGGTTCACAATTAATTACGAAACGAGTGCACATCAAATCAACTGGCAACTTAGAAAATTTTAATTTTAACGAAAACATATTGCTCAAAATTAATTACAGTTAAATTCTCACGAGTAAAATATATATATTAAAATTTGTCATAAATAATGTGACAAATTTTAAATACTATGACAGAATTTATATGATATTTATTTTAAAACAGTACTAGTAGAACCAGTCCTTTATAAAATCGTTAAAATTAAAATCTGCCAAATTACACTTTTGCAGTAGCCGAGTTGCGAAAATTTATTTACATATACTTAGCAGATTTTAATTTTAGCGAAAAATATTTAGTGATTCCAAATCCACGATGGTGCCACTTCAAGTCAGAATAAGAATATAAAATATTATTTAACAAAAACCACAAGGTAAAATTATGTATAAATATTAGGACCTTAATTAGACCTTAATATTAAGACCTGATTAGACTGATTAGAAAACGTGTCACGGAACCCTTGTTAAGCCTTCGTGGAACCCCAGGGTTCCGCGGAACACAGTTTGGGAACCACTGCGAGTCTAAACTAAACTAATTCCCATCTTATCCTTTTCATATCTACCAAAGCCTACTAGGAAGTCTTATCATAAAGTTTTGTGTCATTGATAAATGCTCATACAAAAATTGATTCGCAGCGCCCTCTGAAGTGATGTATGCAAAATAAAAAACCCATTGAAAATTTTTCTGGTCAGTCTGCCTTATGTAGTTCAGGTAGGTTGGTATCGGTCTGAAATGGCTCCTAATTTTAGCCACATGTTTTCCAGATGAAATGTACATGTAAACGTAAATAACGTCTAGATAAAAAGAAATCTGAACAATATAACTTTCCATTGTTTCCCACGAGATAAAACTTCGGTACGTAGTAAATAGCTGCAGTAAGTTGTAGACAGTGCTGTGCCCGCTAACCACTATAAAAGTTAGCGCCGCTAACGCTAATATAATCTAATATAATGTAATGCAGTGATAGGTCTGAGTGGCTTCATGTTTTCCAAACGTAATGTAATGTAATTGCAAATATAAAATTAGTTAATATATTGAGCATAGGCCATAGAGGCTTTTTATTTGGAAGATTAATGTGATAATATTCAGTTTATGGTAAAATACTTCAAAATGAAATAAATTCATCAACCCCCTTCATTTTAACTGCAAATACCATTCATGGAGATCTACAGATCTACAGAAGCTAAAGCTAACAAAGACCCTAAGATCCACTCTAAGATTAGCCCGAGAGAAAATTGATTCGCAGGCGTAATTTATTAATACCATTAGAGGGGCCTATATAATATAGAGAAGTGACAATGTAAATAAGAAAATGAACATGGCTTCCAAAATTGATTGAAGCGGTGGCGGTTTTCAATTAAATTAATTCTATCGACTAATCAGAAATAAATTTTTAAAAATGTAATAGCACATTATTGTTGTAAACCCAAACATCATGATTACAATATCACCCCAGAATTTATTCATGCAGGTCTAGTGGCAGGCTGAGTGGTTAATCAGGAATTATCCTCGATTTGGTTTAGACAAGACAAATATTTCTACATAGGATATCTATAGTCTAAAGTTAAATGAAAAACATGGCGCACAAGACCATCTGAACGCAAGGACAATCACCCGTCCAGCTACTGTTCTGGTTTCACTGATATTTTAGGCGAAGCACTGTAACAACATGGCCACGACGTACCCATTTCTACTAGTGGTAATCCTAGTTATCTCCAGGATTGCTTGGAAGGTTGCTCCGTTTTACGTACTTTAGCCATGAAGTTATAAGATTTATACCATAGTTTGATATATTATAATATTAGACTATGCTATGCCCAATCATGCTTATCACGGCTCTGAAAGCCGTTCCAAGATAATATAAAGGAATACCCCTGTTTTAAGAAAACATTTTTTTGTACACTAGACAATTTTTCAAGCAACTTAACATTGAAATTATATGTAAAGTATAAATCGGTGAAGGTATTCCAAAATCTCGTGTAATGCCACTTCTCCTAAATTTAGTTTTCAATTGTTTATGTCGGCGTATGACGCTACACAAATTCACAGTATTTAAACCACAAAGGAGAAAATTTGTATATTTGCAACTGACGAAGTTTTGAAATAACGCCATCGATATACTATTTCTGGAAATCAAAACAAAAGGAGATAAAACTACTGTAAGTATAAAGTAATATTCATATATTCGATAAACTTAATGTACATTAATTATTTTTCATACCTCCAGATAAATTTTTAACTGTTGGAATTTTCTTCATGCTGCATGAGTCACGTCTAAACTCAACGAGCAAAGTGTGTACTCAGTACTAGTGATGTAGGTCACATCCGCATCCGCATCCGCGGAACATCCGCACATTTTCTCGCATCCGCATCCGCACCCGCATCCGCACTTTGGACTGCGGATGTCGTGCGGATGTGGACCGTTGAGATAAAATGTCATTAATAAGCGGAAATTATCAAATTCTACTATATTAATAGAACTAATTCATTGTGCGCAAAAGTGATGCAAGCGACAAGACGAGAGGCTGTTCTTGTATGAAGTTACTCTCTTGCAACCTACTTAGATCCACGTTACAAAGCTGAGTTATTTTCACCTAGTACATTAGAACGAGTTAAATCATCACTTGGCAAAGCAGTTGAAGAGCTTCAATCTCTTGAATCTGTCGCTTTGCCACCCACCAAAAGAATAAAAGTTTCAGTGACAGAACCAACACCTTCAACAAGCAAATCTATCACAGAATCTGTCTCTCAGTTTCTTGAGTCAAGCAGCAATGACGAGACCTACGCGATGGCAAAAGATGTAGTAAAAATGATCGAGAGCTATCACCAAGAAAAACGCCTGGCTGCATGTGACAATCCTATTAGTTGGTGGAAAAATACGCAGAATATCTATCCATACTTGAGTAAACTTGCAAGGAAACATTTAGCCTGTCCTCCAACAAACGTACCAAGCGAGAGATTATTTAGCAGTGCTGGATTAATATATGATGAAAAGAGAAACAGACTGGCAGCAGAAAAGGCAGAAAAATTAATGTTCCTTAAGCATAACCTTCCTATAATTAAGTTTGAATATTAAACGATGAACATCTTAGTTTACTTTATTTTAATTACTCATTTATAAATATGCCTAATAAAACTTTAAACTCAATATAAATAGTTATCAAGCTAATTAAAGATCTCTTTCTATAAGGGTGGAGGTTGGGGAAAGAGGTCGGTGGGGGTGCATTTGAGTTGGGTTCACGTCCCGCATCCTGCTAAAACTCAACAAAATATAACGAATTTATTTGCAGACGAATTCACTAATTGATTTCTATATTAGTTAGATGCTTGATATTATTTTATATGTTCAGAGAAAAGTACAGCAATTATTGTACAATTACTCAATTATACTACATTATAGCTACAGCTCTCTCTATATAATAACTTATTATATACGTTAAACACAACAAATCTCGAATATATCCTAAAAAATAACGAAAATGTAGACATCCGCATCCGCATCCGCGGATGTTGAAATCAAACATCCTCATCCGCATCCGCGGATGAAAAATGACATCCGCTACATCACTACTCACCTGTATATATATATATATATATATATATATATATATAAAACACTAAACTTAAAATATATATATATATATATATATATATATATATCAGCTTCATACATTGAAAATAATATGAATGAATTACAAAGCTTGTTCTCTCTTTGAATTTTAATGAATAAATAAGTTAAAATAATAATATTCATGAAAAATAAATAAAATAATGATATACATGTGTGCTTTTTTTTACTGCATTGTTACCTTGACAGTTCCTTCAGTGATTACTTTACAGATACAAGTTCGTGATTTGAATATCAATTTTTGAATGCCAAATTTAAAAAAGAGAATGACATTTTATATATATATAAGCAGTTTTAAATATTAAATTCCATATACGAATAATAATAATAATAATAATAAAAATAATAATAATACAGTAATAATAATTTGGCAAACCATTTCATTAAAATGAGACAGAGTAACATCTGTGTCAAACTTTTATATAAACCCATTTCTCAGTACTTTCTGCCTAAATAATAGTAAATATAAATGCAAATGCATTATAAATTCTATTTACACACACACACACACGCACATTTACATTTCTTCTACTACTTCTTTCACCACCTTTCTCTACAAAAAAAAAAAAAATGGTGTCAATAATCCAGCAGGGTTGAAAGCACCTTAAACAGAAAAAAACAAATTTACATTTAGAAACACTGATGCACTGGACGAATAACTTCGTTTATTATGCACGAATCGGTAATTACGCTGTCAATACGATTGAGTGTACGAACAGGAATTAAAGTAGATTCGAATTGTACCAATTTGGTCGTGTATGCATACACAAACTCATATTTTTTTTACCTTGATAGGGAGAACATGGCACTCCATACTGAAACCATGGGCGATCATACGTCCGCCATGTTTTTTTTTGTTTTTTTTCACGATCAAAGTAAGTTATCATTTTTGTGATGTCGTTCAGTCAAACATTCTGTGGCCCTCGAACAATTAAAATTTGATGTCAGATCATCATCATCATCATCATCATCTTTCCATTTTACCTTTTCCAATAAATATATATGTCTGATCTTCCATTGAACAGTTTATTTGTAAAGCGTCCGAAATAAGATGCGATATTAGTCAGCCTTGAAATACAAAACTAAATTTGTATTATGAAGGCTTCCTTTACTGACCTGTGGAAGAGCTTTTAAGTATGTAAAATGGGTAGGAAATAGTCTTAAACAAATAACATTTAAATTAAATAAAGCCATAGAAAATTGATATGTGCTCATATATATATATATATATATATATTATATAGTCAAAATCATTGAGCCATATACCTAATTTCGTGTATTCAAGGCCTTTCGTGTATTCAACAGTACATCTCACCAGGGAATGTAGGGAAAAGACAAGAAACCAAAAATATATATCTATTCAGCGTAAACAAAATAGGTGGAGGAATTAGCAAAAAATTAACTACTAATTAAAGGAAAAAGGTATTTTAACAATGTAGTCCATTTTATACATTCCCGAATTGTTATTGAAACAATTTATAAAGTATATGAATGCACATTCCAGAATGTTCGTTTCAGTTATGTTTATTTTTAACAAGAATTCTAGAACGTTTCCAATTAATACTGTGATTATATATATATATATATATATGCATATAACTGCAATGACCGCGCAGTATATAAATGAATAGAAACGACATAAGTGTTAAGGAACGTTTCTGCACACGAGGAGGAGAGATAACGAACAATGAAAAATGAGGCGAACCGCCCGGGAATCGAACCCAGGGCCTTCCATTGCCGGTTGGACGCTCTACCATTATGCTACGGACCTCACTCAATCACAAATCGAAATTCTCCCACATAGGGCAGAAACCAATGCCCTAAGAGGGCACCCTCGCAAATCGTGAATATGCGCATATAACTGCAATGACCGCGCAGTATATAAATGAATAGAAACGACATAAGTGTTAAGGAACGTTTCTGCCCTATGGGGAGAATTTCGATTTGTGATTGAGTGAGGTCCGTAGCATAATGGTAGAGCGTCCAACCGGCAATTGGAAGGCCCTGGGTTCGATTCCCGGGCGGTTCGCCTCATTTTTCATTGTTCGTTATCTCTCCTCCTCGTGTGCAGAAACGTTCCTTAACACTTATGTCGTTTCTATTCATACATATATATATATATATAAAATTATATATATATAGTTAAACAATGCATTTCAATTATTTGCACTCATAAACGTATATTTATGCTGTTTTACTCTGATGTCTAAAGTTTTCCCAGTTTGACCTAAATAAATTGAGTTGCTTTGTTTACATCAAATCGAATAAACACAGCCAACTAACTGCATTATTAGTCGAGATTTCGCAGTATTTTTACATTTAAAGACTACACTAATTCCAATTGTTTTAAGCAAAGTCGGAAGATGTTTAAAATTTACATGATAAGGGAGTCTAAGGATATATATATATAATAATTAAACGATCAAAGAAACAACGCTTTTGCGTCCAGAGGTGTTTTACGATGTTAACCCTCTCGCATTTGAGGTAATGACAGCATTCAATTCAAATATCTCAGGTATAGCATTGGGGTCCCATAGACGGAATAACGCGCATGAGCACGCGTGAATGATGCTGCACCAGAGATTTGAATTAAATGGTGTCATTACCTGGTGGTGTACCTCTCCTCTTCTTTCTAACGAATAGATTTAATTTACGTAATCATTCCTAGTACGGGGTGGCCCATAAGTCCCAATCGGTTATAATTAATACGGAAATACAAAAATCAAAGAAAGTAAAAAGTTTAGAAATATTTATTGATTATTCAAAGTGGAAAATATAAGAATCTCGACAAATATTCTTTCTTTAGTAATCGATTATGTCAGTGTGAGCTCCGCTAGATGGATTTTCACTTTAATTATAACCGTTTGAGACTTATGGGCCACCCTGTAGTTTAGTCCTTTACATCCAGTGATGGGCAGTATCTAGCTACATGTATCGCCGATACGTATCGATCGATACTTTTGTATCGGTATCGATATCGCTTTAGCTACTTGACAAAAGTATCGATTTATCGGTATCGCTAAGGTCAATTTTCTTAAATGTATCGAAAAAAATCGATACTTCGATACATCGATACATTAATAAGAATTTTTAAATATTTAAATAGATGTTATAATATGACACTACTGAGATGGAAGTTTTACAGTATCTGGGTAACGGAAGTCATTCTCTCCAATCTCTGAGGCAGTACCCAGGAATTCTACGGGTCTTCCTGAAGTATAACACACCACTACCATCCTCTCTGCTCCTGTAGAACGGTTGTTTAGTTTCGCTGGTCACATTCACGCTCCAAAACGGAATAGACTATCTGACCAGATGTTTAGCCAGCTGGTATTTTTGAAGGGTAATAGTAATTACTTTTAATTGTTAGTGTAATATTTTCAGTCATTCATGTATCTTACAAAATTAAAACATACTTTCATTAAATAAAGCAATTGTTTTTATTTACATCTATAAAACCCATTAAAATGTCGTTGATTTTACTTACAATGCGTACAAATTACTAGTATAAACAATAATATCTAATACCTACATATTAAATGAATAATTATAAAAATGTACCGGCGATACATGTATCGGTATCGGTATCGCTTAAGACATCTAGAAAGTATCGGTGTATCGGTATCGCCTAAGACGTTCTTCATGTATCGATGTATCGGTATCGCTTTAGCGATTTTCATGTATCGATGTCCATCACTGTTTACATCCTATGAGCTTGGGTATGAAATTTCCCTAAATTTCTTCCTTCTGACACAGCGTTACATGACCAAAACCGAAGTTCACAACCTTTCAGATTTCAAACGAATTTCAGATTTTCAGTGAAAATGACTGACCTAACCTAACCTAGCGTAACCTAACCTAACCCAACTAAACATAATCTGACCTAATTTAAACTAACTTTTTAGTATCGGTATTATGCATATCGACATTGTACAGCTCGACCTTATATAAACGTGTCGATATTGTGTAGATCGACTTTGTTTCGTTACCCGCTGACACATTTCCGCTTTTTTATATGGTGATATTAAGACTGTTTTGGTATGATTAGTGTTTTTTGAGCAAGAGAATCATCACTTTTTTGTCCCTTTTATTAAAGGTTTTTCGTATCTGTCCAGTTGTTCATTTTGCTTTGTTTACTGCTATACCGTTTTGTGTCTCAAATTTCGCATCGTCAGCCATTATAACCCCTAAATCATTTGCTTATGAACTTTCCTGAATTGCATATTCATTCGGGACATCGTAGTTTCTAGATTATATAATTATAGTTCCTCGTTTTTTTATGTTAAGAGCTAAAAATTTTGGGTGTTAAATTTCATATCGTGCGTTTTTCTGACTATCTGTACATATATGGTTGTTTGTGTTTATTTGCAAAAATTCTATATCTCCGGAATTTCTGCTACTTTTTGTATCATGAACGAACGATGTTACTGTAATATTATTCGTTACCTTCTTGTCTATATCAGTTAGCATGATTATGAAGAGTCAAGGAGCTAAAACTGTTCCTTGTGGTGCTCAATTACGTACCTCGAATTCTGATGATATTCCTTGGATTGTGACAACAACTTGGTGACGCTCTCTGAGGAAGGTTTTTATCCATATATTATATGACAAACTACAATAATACATAAATGCCCTCACCATGTTTTGAACCTAGCACCTCTTGCGTAAAAGGAGAAGGCACTACCACAACGCTGCGACGAAGTAACGGTTAGTACAACTTGGTGGATATTTCAACACCCTGAGAAAACACATTACGTTTTCGCGTTCAGAGGTGTTTTTCATACTAACACCCCTGTGGGAAAATTTTTGAGTTAGGCAAAATCGTGTTCGTTCATGCATGATATTCCATCTATAGGTTCCCATTTTCACACCAGAGATTTAAATGAAATCCTGCTATCGCCTCGAGCGCAGGGGGGTTAGTACGGAAAACATCTTCGAGCGCGAAAGCGTTATGTGTTCCCTCAGGTGTTGAAATATTCACCATATTTTACCAGGTAGCGATCTCGTCTTCTACTCAAGAGATGCTGGGTTTGAATCCTGATGGAGAAATTTGTATTTTTACACACACACACACACACATATATATATATAATATATATAGGCTGACCATATTTCCTTGAGACAAAAACGGGACATTGGGATGGCAAAAAAGGGACGGGGTTATGTAATATTCTGTATTCATGAAAAAGTAAGTACATAAACCGGGACAAAATTGACATTTTTATTAAAACGACGGGACGGCCACGAAATATTAAAAAAACGGTACTGTCCCGTTCAAAACGGTACGTATGGTCAGCCTATATATATATATATATATATATATATATATATATATATATCGTGGTGGTAGTGACTTCGCTTTCTACTCAAGAGGTGCTGGGTTTGAATTGAATCCTTGTGGCGATATATATATATATATATATATATATATATATATATTTTTTTTTTCTGTAATATGAGTAACTGCAAGAAGAAATGTACCAAAACGGTTATTATATATTGTATAGTTAAAAATTTGCATTAAACATTGAACATTTTGAACCTAAAAAGGTGTAACTTATTTTTTCTTTACTAAAACCAACAATCATTAGTTTCCAATAAAGGAAATTCAACACGGACGAAATCTGAAGTTCACTTCATATATACAGTATATATATATATATATATATACACATGAAAGGAATTCGTTATTTGGAACTTGGCTTCCGATAACCATTAACTGCTTCATGCCCTTCCGATGCTGAAATAGGGTCAGGTCAAGAGTAAACAGAAGCAAAGAGAATTTTACCTTGGTAGAAATGGAGAAAGGTCATTAATGAAGTATAAATTAATGTTAAATCGATCGTTATTGGTACATTATCAAACGAATCTTCTTGAGGTTTAGTTACCCATTTCTCATTGTATCAAACTTGCTTACTTCTGTATAGTCGGCAGTATCAAAATGGCACAACTGCTATTTTCTCTTCTTTATGGTAAGGAAGACAGTAGTACTTCTTAAAATTTTACAGTTTAATTAAGAATAACTTTTTAAACCTTTTTTGTAAGTACAAAAAAAAAAAGAGGTAATATTGTGGATTTATTGCCAAGATATTTTCAAAACTTTGTTCTTTGACACTTGACAAAAACAAAACCGTTTTTTCCAGCTCTTTGCAGAGAATTCTACATATTCAGTATATTAATTTCTTAAGAGTGAATATTTGGCGAATTAAAAAGTATATTCTGTTCATATGTTACCGTTCTTCAAACTTCTATGCAAAGTTATAATGGTTTATAAGATTTTAGAAGACCTAAATTTTCGCTACACATTTTCGGAATTATACAAAAAAAAAATTTTGATCTAAGCTAAGAAATTTATATGAAATTTATGAAGTTTTTGTTTATCGTTTTTGAGATTTCATTTGAGAAAATTAAAAAAAAAAATATTACGAGTGAACTATTTATTAACTAATGCTTCTTTATACAGTAATGATAGTGACAGCGTGATTATTAGTAGATTTTAGATTATACATTCTCATATGCATAAAAAATAATTATTTAATAATAATAATAATAATAATAGCATTTGGGGTTGTTTAATCTTCTTCGTAACGGCAAAGTTCATATGACAGGGGACCAACAGTTTTACACGAGATCCGAACCATCTAAGGGTCGCAACATCATCTGTATGCGGAAGACGGTCTCCCATCCAACTATTGAACAGATCCAACGTCCCTTAACTCTTCTGATGTAACGGGAAGCGGTGTTGCGACATAGCCACGACGTTGCCCGAATAACTATTTAAAAATATAAGTGGTATGAGGTTAAAGAAATGGAGAAATTCTCGCTAGTCAGTTCCATCATTTTTGAGGGAAAATATAAAAGGAATTTAGTTTTTTCTGCTTATTTTATCTTTGTTCTTAGAGCATCCCGAGGTTCGATCAGTTCGGGCGCCGCTTGGTAGTGCTGAGACTCCTCTGAGTCGTGGATTCGAACCTCAGTACTGTCCAGAGCTGGGCGTTTTTTTTTCTGTATTTTACATCGCGGCGAGGCGGCGGGACGGCCACCCCAACTTAACTGTGGCTGAGGTAGCCCTGGCTCGGACCCCTAACTTCCCACTTCCTGGGGATATGGGACATTTGGATGTTACTTTTACCTTTTTATCTTTGTTCTTTATTTTTAAATTATAAGAAGAAATAAAAAACAGAAATATTTAAAAGTTATCATCTTAAAATTATTAAAATTTAGATTTTTAGTTAAGATCAAGTTGACATTTTAATTTCCAAGTCTTATTAAGGTAAATGTTCTTATTCCTCAGCAATTTTAATTAGTCGTTGTAATGGTGATAAGGGGTACAACATTTCTCCTCCAAATCCTGAAGGGAGAGACCAGTACGGTTCTTCAAATCTTAGGAACGCCATCGATGAAGCGGAAGATCGTCTTTCTGTACTGGCTGAAAATATCCCTGGTGGGGGAGTCCCAGGAGAAGATTATCCTATTCTTTCTACTATCCCAGAGACGGATTTCTCGTGCGCCGAACAAAGTTATCCCGGCTATTACGCAGATATTTCCGAAGCCGCTCAATGTCAAGTGTTCCACATATGCCAGGAGGACGGAAGAATGGATTCCTTCCTGTGCCCCAACGGCACCATTTTCAATCAAAAGTACTTCGTCTGCGATTGGTGGTTCAACGTCAACTGTGAAGAGTCTGAAGATTTCTTCCGATTAAACGAAGAAATCGGCAAAATTCCTGAAGAAAGCCAAACCAGAACGGAAACCTTAGAAGAAACCTATGGAATACCAAGCAGCGAGTACGATTCTACGTTCTTGAGGAACGAAGAAGAAACGTCCACCAATCAATATCAACAAAGATCTAACGGGAACAAAAAGAGGACCGAAGACGCAAAAACACAACAACATCAATATAGCCTCCCAAGGGAGACGTACTCCTCTCCATCGCGGACCAATGGACAAGGTTTTACCAATCAACAGCAACAAAGATCTAACGGAGGCAGAAAGAGGGTCGAAAGCGTGAGAATGCCACAACAGCAATACATCCTTCCGAAGGAAACGTACTCCGCTCCATCGCGGACCAATGGACAAGGATTTACAGCTGAAAAGAGGAACAATCCTTCAAACAATAGATACCAATTCGAATCTTCACCCCGACAGTTAAACGGACCTTCTAAAGAATATGGAATTCCCACAAAAAACAATTTGGAAATATCAAAACCTCTGTACGATACACCGAAATTCTAATTTAATATGAATAAATTTAATATTTTAACATAGTAAAACTGGTTTTATTTATTTTAATACACAATAAATAACTAGAAAAGTAAAAATAAAAAGTTAATTATTTTTGTATGCATATTAATCTTATATAAGTTTAGTATAAAACAATAAATGTTCATAGTTTTCTGAAGGGAAATAATTGAGATGCATGGTTCTGGAAATGATTTTTATAAGCTTGATTTGTAATAAATGAAATTTGAACGATTGATCATTTTTTTAAACCTGCCGAAATCATCGTCTTCGTCAACATTTGAAATTCATAAATTAATCGGAGCTATTGAAGAATAGTGACCCCAGCCTTCTTTAGTTAGCTTTATAAGGCTAACTAACGAAAATATCATGACCTAACCTAACCAATCGTCAAGGGCGTACAGTTAACCTAACGATTGGTTAGGTTAGGTCGTGATATTTTCGTTAGTTAGCCTTATAAGCCTAACTAAAGAAGGCTGGGGTCCCTATTCTTCAATAGCTCCAATTAATCAAATTAGAAATCTTTCATATACTTTTTCACATTACGTTATTGACTCCCTTCGCCATTATAAATAACCTTTACTAAATTATTACGTAGTACAGAGAAAAAATATAATGGTTATAACAAAAAATTAAGTGGTTGAAGATGACAACCAGTTTTAATTCGACAGTGCGACATCTTTGGATATTCATCATTCCATTAAAAAAAACAAATCTGTTTCATGGATTCCAAAGCAGGACCTAACCATAACCTTTTTCGGATGCTTCGTGGTGCAAGACAGGTGAATAGTTGGTCTCTTGGCACCCTTCATTTTCTTTACGAAAGGTGCTCGGGATCACCTGAAGATCAGGGCCCCCAGCCTTCTTTAATTATCCTTAAAAGGGCAACTAACGAAAATATCACGATTTAACCTAACCACTCGTCAAGGGCGTACAGTTGACCTAACGACTGGTTAGGTTAAGTCGTGATATTTTCGTTAGTTAGCCTTATAAAGCTAACTGAAAAAGGCTGGGTTGACGGATCTTCAGGTGATCCTATTTTTTTTATTTGTAGGGTGGGTGTCTATTTTCTTATAGTAGCAAGGAGTTAATAGATAGAGTTAATTATATTCTTTATATTCCTTATACCGGATTCACACTAACCTTCTTTAAATGAAAACAAAAATACTGTAATTCAAATTTTAACTGAAACAGTGTTTTGGTGTGAACGTCCGCCCTACGTTTTACGAAATATCAGAAACAGTGAGTGTAAATTCGCTGTAGTGCAATTTTAAGAGAACTAAAAAAATTTTAAGCAACTTTTATAATAAAGGTGCAGCTGATATTTCATTTTAATTTAGGTATTACGAATTTCTTATATATTTGAAAAGTCGGATCACCCGAAGATCAGGGTCCCCAGCCTCAATTACAAATAATATCTTCGTTAAAACTAACGAAAATATCACGACTTAACCTAACCAGTCGTCAAGGGCGTACAGTTGACCTAACCGAGCATTCAATTTAATTTATTATTATATTTGGTACTGTAAAGCAAAAAACAAGAATACATGGGGGCCCTGATCTTCAGGTGATCCGAAAAATCTACAGAGCATTTAAGAGCTCCAACTTCATTTTGAAACTAAATAGGCTAAATGATTCTTGATTAAAATAAATTAATATTAAAAGAAAATTAAGCTTATTCGTAATGGCTGAGGAGTGAGGTATCGTACAAATAGACAAAATCGAAAGAGTCCAAAGACGAGCATCTAAGATGATTCCGTCGCTTAGGTCAAAGTCGTACGAGGATAGGCTTAAGGAGTAAAAAATTGACTACACTCGAGACAAGGAGGCAAGGGGTTATCTAATCCAGGTTTTTAAAATTATGAATGGGTTCGATAACGTAAATAGAGATTAGCTTTTTCGAAATAGCACAATATAGTAGAAGTGTAAAACTAGAAATAATGGGTGTAAGCTGACAAGTAGAAGGTTCGAGAGAGCAGTTGCCAAAAACTTTTTTACACATAGAATAGTAAATAACTGGAATAGTTTGCCGGTAGAAGTAATTAGTAGCACGTCTATAAAATGTTTAAAAATCGATTAGATGCATATGTTGATAGATTGGATATACAGGGTGTCCCATAAGTCCGGCATCATAGGAAAAATAATAAAAAAAGGCAAAACAAAAGCTTTTATTTACAGAACGTGCTCAATATGTCCACCATTGTTTTCAATACACAAATTCAGACGTGATACCCAGTCAGCAAACACACGGTGAATGATGTCAGGAGTAATGGTGTTACATGCCCCAATAATGCGCTGCCGCAAATGTTCAACACTCCTAATTTTCTCTGCGTATACCAGCGCTTTGAAGTGGCCCCAGAGATAAAAATTTAGTGGCGTGAGATCCGGGCTTCTAGCTGGCCATTCCACAGGCCCTCGACGTCCTATCCAATGACCAGGGAATTGTTGGTACGGGTATTCCCTTACTTGGGTGCTATAATGTGCAGGAGCGCCGTCTTGCTGGAACCATGTTGGGAAATTTTCTTCTTCGTTCAAGACACTGGGAAATGCTTCTTCCTTGAGCATACGTAGGTAGGTGCCTCCAGTGACATGTTCATTGAAAAAGAGGGGGCCTATGATGCGATCCTTCCAAATGCCACACCATACTATCACCCGAGATGCACCTTGTTCCTTTGAAGAGGTATACCAGTGAGGGGTTGTTTTGAGACCAGTAGCGGGTGTTCTGTCGATTTACCTTACCATTTCCATAAAAAAACAGCCTCGTCACTGAAGAGAATGGTGGACGGGAAATTGGCATCCCGAGCATAAGAAAAATATGAATTATGGTTTGTAGAAATATAAAAATATGAATTTCTCCTATGATGCCGGACTTATGGGACACCCTGTAGTTTAAGGTTGTAAAATAAGGTTATTACGGATCGGAACCCACGTAAAATTAATTGTAGGTCCCCTCCGCCACCACGGACGAAATGAGCAATACACAATTACAAACATGGTTAGGTAGACAATCCATGAGTGGGTCTTAAGGTCTTTGTTGGTCGGAAATATCATAACATTATTATTAAATTTAACCAGGAAATTAAATAAGTTTAAATGATAAGTTATTTTACTAAATTAACAAATAGGCCTAGGTCTATTGTAACAATTAAAATAATTTGTACCTATGTCCTATGCTAAGTGCAGAAACTTGGCCTACTATGAAAATTTTGCCTCTTGGGAGGCTATTACCAACAGGTTAGTCTAAATATATTTTGTATTTTAGTTTTTATATTTTATGTAGTTACTATTATGATAGTTAATTAGGCTCTAATAATACGCAGTGTTGGGCGCATTATGATAGTTAATTAGGCTCTAATAATACGCAGTGTTGGGCGCATTACTTTTTTAAAGTAACGGCGTTACCGTTACTCGCAATAGAAAGTAACGTCATTACCGCTACAGTTACTTCTATGGAAAAGTAATGCGTTACAGTTACCGTTACTTTTATAATAAACTAGAAAATATAGTATTTCTCAATATAAGAATATGATATATCTACATCGCAATTATAAAAAAATTTCTGAATATCAAGCAAATATTTAATTAAGGTCAGATATATAATACCACGTGACCACAAAAATTGTCCCTGTTTTTAATCGCTTATTACTCAGTCATTATTGCAGCTTCACAAATGAAATAAAAAGCATTCGAAAGAGAACATTTTAAAGTTTTAATTTATTCTACATGTGTTCAAAGTGACATCCCTGGACATTCTTACATTTCACACAACGGGAAAGGAAGTTATTTATTACATTTTCCAAAACGCTGCATTCAATGGACTGTACACTCTCTACCACCGCTTGCTTTAATTCTTCGATAGAGGATGGCTCTTGCCTGAATACTTTGTCCTTGACAAATCCCGAGAGAAAAAAGTCCAAAGGTGATAGATCGGGAGATCTTGCGGGCCAGGGAAACTGCGAGCGATGAGAAATGAATCTTTGTTCAAAAATCTTGTTAAACATTCCAGTGATTGCCTAGTTGTGTGGGCTGTTGCTCCGTCTTTTTTTACCACAAAAATTGTCCCTGTTTTTAATCGCTTATTACTCAGTCATTATTGCAGCTTCACAAATGAAATAAAAAGCTTTCGAAAAAGAATATTTAAAAGTTTAATTTAATTTTTTCGATATCCTGGATACGAAATCAGTACTTCTAAAAAAATGACTGTTTTATCCACCACAATCATGGGTTATTTGTCGGACATGCAACGTGTTTTCATCGCAGAAGAGATGATCAAACATGGCTCGGTAGTTGCCACCCAACGGTCTTTCAGACGACAATACGGTCAGCAAAGGACCATAGATCCTAAAACGATTCGCAGGATTTTCGCAAAATGGAAACATCACGGCTCAATCAAGAACATGCATAAAGGCAACTCTGGGCGCAGCAAAGGTGTGCGAACCGCTGAAAACATTGATTCAGTCGCAAATCAGCTTGAAACGGACAAAAAGAAATCTGTGAGACGACTATCAGCTGTGACAGGAATCAAACGGGAGAGCATTCGGAAAATAATCACGTTGGATTTGAGAATGAAGTCATTCAAAATTATGTGTTTGCAACAGCTTAGCGAACAAGACTACCAGCGTCGTTTGATGTTTTGTGAACGCATTGAAACAATAATTGAACAAAACCAGATAAGATTAAGTGACATATATTCAGTGATGAATGCCACATCTATCTCAATGGGTTCATCAACAGACAGAATTACCGGTGTTGGTCACAAAACAAGCCAAATATACACTTGGAGAAACCTCTGCATTCACCAAAAGTTACTGTCTGGTGTGGTTTGAGTAGCAGCAAGGTTTATGGTCCTTACTTTTTTGAGGACCCAGAGACAAGGAGACCGCTTTCAGTAACTTCAGAAAGATATGTAGAAATGCTGAACACTGTTTTTGAACAAGAAAACTGCAGTAACAAGTGGTTTCAGCAAGACGGAGCAACAGCCCACACAACTAGGCAATCACTAGAATGTTTAACAAGATTTTTTGAACAAAGATTAATTTCTCATCGCTCGCAGTTTCCCTGGCCCGCAAGATCTCCCGATCTATCACCTTTGGACTTTTTTCTCTCGGGATTTGTCAAGGACAAAGTATTCAGGCAAGAGCCATCCTCTATCGAAGAATTAAAGCAAGCGGTGGTAGAGAGTGTACAGTCCATTGAATGCAGCGTTTTGGAAAATGTAATAAATAACTTCCTTTCCCGTTGTGTGAAATGTAAGAATGTCCAGGGACGTCACTTTGAACACATGTAGAATAAATTAAAACTTTAAAATGTTCTCTTTCGAATGCTTTTTATTTCATTTGTGAAGCTGCAATAATGACTGAGTAATAAGCGATTAAAAACAGGGACAATTTTTGTGGTCACGTGGTACAATGAAACAATACCTAATTTTAGACTTATACTTAAATAATAAGCGATACAATTTAACAATTTTACCATTTGAAATAATATTAATAGCGATCAATAGATCTAAAGTTAAAAACTAAAAATGTAAAATAAAATTGCTCTTTGCACTTAAAGTATTACGAAAACGAAAATAATTGAAGAGAATACACTAAAATAAATCGTGAATAAAAAATTACAAAATGCTTAAAGGATTAATGGATTATTCATAAGAAAAAAAATAGAAAGCTTAAAAGAAAATGTAACGAGTAACGAATAATGACTGAAAATGGAATGAAAAGTAACGGGGTTACCAATTTCGTTACAATATAAATAAAATGACGGCGTTACCCGGTTACCGTTACAAAATAAGTAACGGCGTTACTCCCAACACTGATAATATGTGACCAGACTGTATAGAAAAACTATTTTTCGCAACTTTAGGCTGGCCTGGCCGGACAGATTTTCCAAGCTGCTATAGTAAAGTTAACCTTGGTCTAGGTTTAGATCCGAAGTAAGTTTCCTTTCTCAGTAGTTCTTTTGTCCCTTAAGACAATAAAAGAAGAACGGTATGCCTATAAATATATAATAATTAAAAAAATAGGCCTGGTTAAGAAAAAAGAAAACTTAAAAGCAGAGCCAGATTTACTTGGTGTAAATGGAGCAGCTACTCCAGGGCCCTTACACAAAGGGGCCACAAACCGAGCACAGTTCTAAAAACTTATGAAAACGTGTATGAGACAGCACTGGTAATGAACCTGTGTCGGAAAATTCCAACAGGGATGATTTTATATATATATATATATATATATATATATATATATATATATATATATATATATATATATATTGGAAAATTCCAACAGGAATTATATATATATATACTGTATATATATGATGCAAACCTACAAGAGAAAAGAAAAATTATTCCAAGGCCTTTCGTGTATTCAGAAGTACACCTCGTCAAGGAATGAAGGGTGAAGGCACGATAACCAAAAATATATACAACCCTTCATTCCCTGACACGAGGTGTACTTCTGAATACACGAAAGGCCTTGGAATCATTTTTCTTTTTCCTTGTGGGTTTGCATCATTTATTCATTTCACGTGTCTAATTGTGAAATTCATATATAACCCCTCGGTGGTGTAGTGGTTAGCGTCGCTGACTACGAATCCATCGGCCCGGGATCGAGACCTGGTGACGGCAGGCTGCGCGCAGCAAAACTCGCTGTTCATCCTCTCACACAATACAGAAATTGGTTGGTAGCTAAATGGGTACCCTGGGTAGCCTAGTGGTTAAGACGCTGGGCTGCTGGTGGAGCGTAGTTCGGATTCCACGTTAAACTGGAGGTCTAAGGTGGAGTAACAAGCTTGACTTTCGTCAGAATGAACAATTCGGGCGGAAGCCAAGCCAGGGTTTATATATATATATATGTGTATATATACACATACAGTATATATACACACTAGCTGTTATGCCCAGCACTTACTTGGGGTGGGCTGATTGCATGAAATTTTAATTATTCAAATTGTTTTTTATTTTTCGTCGTATCCTCCAGTAATTGGGGGGTCCTTGCGGGTCCCCCAATTACTCGGGGTTCAATTATTTGGTCAGTAAAACTATAGTCATGAAAATTTACAAATCTTGACACAATGTGAAGCTCAAGATTTTCATGGCTGCATTCTTTTCTATAGTTTTTATTGACCAATTAATTGAACCGACAGTAAATGTGAAGCTCAAGATTTTCATGGCTGCGTTCTTTTCTATAGTTTTTATTGACCAAATAATTGAATCGACAGTAATTGGGAACCCTGCGGTCCCCCAATTACTGGGCCCAGCACCGCCCGTAGGGCCTGTTTAGCTAATTCAGCTTTCTTTTTAGAGAGACCGCAAAAAGTTAAACAAATGGACAGATAGACAGGCAGACAAAAAGACAGAGACAGACAACTTGCTTTTATATATATAATATATATATATATATATATATATATATTATATATTACAAGCAGAGTCTTCGGCTCCCAGCCTTACGGGGGGTTTGTGCTTCGCAAACTCGCCTACGGCGAGGGCACGCTAGGGTTACCCCTTTTGGGGGAAGGTCATTCATTCTCCCTCTCCTTCTAAAACCCCCTCACCCCTTTATGCAACTTGGGGGCTAACCCCCACCCCTTGTTGCATAACCCCTCTTCCCCATTAGTTCCACCCCTCCCCCATTATCTCCACTCCTTCCCCATTACCCCCACCCCTCTCCCCCATTATATATATATATATATATATGTGTGTGTGTGTGTGGCATACGCAGGGGCCCTCGCACTCTAAATCTGGCTTTGCTCAAAAGTTTAAAAGAAAAGACAACTTGAGAAAACTTTCAAAGTTCTGGTCCGAGACTAAGATAAATAGTCTAGTAATAATTTGGCGTACAACCATATGATTTAATTGTGTGAATGAATGAAAAGGTTAAAAAAGTTTGTAGTTATTGATAATCACAGTTCAAATGAAACAAAAATGACTAAAATAGCATGCGTGCATTTTGTTTATAGTTGCCTTCTTAGTTTCCGAAACAGTTAATGGTCGGAAGTATTTCCTTGGAGACAGTTTTTGGAAACGATTCATTAACGGTGTTTCAGTTATCAAACTGTCCGCACTGGAGGCAGTTTCGTAAACTATCGGATAGTTTCCGCTTTCGTTTCCCTAAAATTATCTAGTATGAATCGGATACGTATTAGAGGTGATTGCGAAGTGTTTGAATATTCTGGGTAATTTCTGGAAATTAACGACAAAGTAGTGAACATTCCCTTTAACAACGGCTCTTTAGATGGTCAAATGCAGTCCTTACCATGTTCGTTAAGCTTTCTTCTCACTGTTCCTACAGAAATTTTCACCTCATAACTTTCCAACTCTATTTGAATGTCATTATAATGTCTTCCTTGAGTGTTTCGTGCAAATTCTTACAAATTTTGAGTCGTCTCTCGCAGTAGTTATTTTCTTTCTCCTCACTTTTCCACGCATCCTGTTCATGACAGTGCCATTGCAATTGTATTGCTGTATGTATATACTTTTTATGATTTTCATATATGATATCGTCTCTTTGCCCGAAATGTATGTCTTCAGATCTTGAACCATGCAATATTTGATTATAGAAAGGAAAACCTGTCGCAAAATGGCAATATTTAAGTACTTCATTTGATATAACCTGTTACAACTTACTCTCAGAAACTCTCGTAACTTCAATATGAAGTTACGTACAAGAGTCTTTGTCACTGGCGAAATTAGGTTGTTGTGGGCCCTGGTGCAAAATATTCATGTGGGCTCCTCTAAAAAAAAACCACGTCACAATGCGTGTTGATAAATATTTACAAAACTTTAGACAATTTATCTACTCACCATTTATTTAAGGGGCATTAATGGCAGGGCTGGATTAACCATTAGGCTAATAGCGCTGTAGCCTTAGGCCCTCTTATTTTTTAGGCCCTCGAGTTTAGGCCCAAATTTTGATATCATAAGCCCTAAATTTTTGTCACAAGATTGGTTAATTAATATCATATATAACTGCGTACTTATATCTTCAGAGGTAGAAAATAAGTTTTTTTTATGTCATTATATCTGATAGTGTACGAGTATACTGTACATTATTGTCGATATGTACATATAATTTTCATACATTTTTCTTATGATTGGCTTCAAAGGGTTAATCTGTTTCCGAAATTGTCTTTCACACGTTGGGAATTTGGGTCTAATGTAATGATCATTCATCATGTCGAAGAAAGGGGGATGTTTTGTTTGATATCACAGTTTAAAGCCAGGAAGGAAGAAATCATTCTCTATTTGAATTGTATGCTGTTTTTGCTGTTTTTTTTTTTATTTTGATTTTTGTTAGTTGTTAAATTTGGATAAATATACATTTCTATTTGTTTGAAGATTTTATGAATTATATACAATATATAGTACATATATAGGCCCTTCCTTCTTATTAGCCTTAGGCCTCTCACAGCCTTAATCCGGGCCTGGCCACTGGATCGGATGAGAGACCGTCCTCTGTGTCTTATGTAGCGACCCGTGGTTCGGATTCCACATAAAGCTTTAAGTCTCTTCTGTCATATGACCTTAGATGTTGCGAAGGAGGTTAAACAACCCCATCATTAAAGTTTGAACGACAAAGAAAAATTTTGCAAACCTTATTTTTCACGGTAAGAGAAAAATATTAGGGGTAATCTCAAAAGAGAATATCTCCATTCAACCATCCACTTGTTTATAACCCTCCTCATTAAACAAGAAAATGTTTTTTTTCATTTCACTCATGCCATGTTAACAAATCACAAAAATGTTATTCATTCAAACCTCTTGGAAAAACTTCATTAGAATTCTGAACACAAATATTTATATTTTCGCTAAGAAGAACGTTAGTAAACGGGAAAGCGATATCAAGCTCACCATAAGAAAACAAATTTAAAAATTTGCATTTGTGTGTGTTTGATCTGGTCAACAAACTCATAAAAATTACTGAACTATACTGTATATTTGTTACGTGCTTATAGTGCAAGAGAATCTACAAATAGCTCAGCGAAATTCTAATTAAACATTCCACTCACCGAAACAATTGGTCCCTGGAAGGCCAATCTTAAGAATTTTAGGTTAGCAATACAAACCATCTGGTCTAAATTCTGACGGACACAATTTTTAATATAGGAATGGATACAAAAATGTGACGACCCTTTAATCTATGTGAAAGCTTTTATTTATCTTTTAATTTAAGAATTAAGATATAGTTTAAATTTTGGGTTCTTTTGCATTATCCTCCCAACACTAATTTTTTTATATAATGTTGGTTTGGTTTTGGTTATGGTACTTTATTTTCCTTCCATTATAAAAAAAATTAGTGTTGGTATTAGGTTAGGTTAGGTTAGGTTAGGTTAGGTTACGGTAAAAACAGCCCGCCGCAGGCGTTAGCCGTTATAAAAAAAATTAGTGTTGAGATAATGCAAAAGTACCAAATTTTGTTGTACCTGACAATATACAGGGTGATTCAAAATAATGTAACCACATTTTTAAATTATTAATTTTGGATACTAATTGCATTTATAATTTAAAATAATAATAATAAAATAGTGATGGTGTATTTACTAGCATGCAATATTACTTCAAAATTGATATAATATTACAATTGTTTTGCATTAGGAGTTGCATAGCGTTGCTTAGTATCTTAGAATAGCCTAAGCCTAAACCATTTTTAACATGGTGGATACACGACTGACTTTTGAACAAAGGAAGAACATTTTGAAGTGCAGCGTGTCTGGATACGAGCGTATGGAACAGCAGCTCCGACTCGTAAAACAACTGTTGCATACATGAAAAATTTGAAAAACGTGGAACTGTTTGAAATATGAATAAAATCAAGTGCGATAAAAAATGAATAGGGCGAAGAGAAGAAAATGTAAAAAAACACCAAATATATATTATACTTCTCCAAAAGATGTTCGATGTTGAGTTTGACAATTATATATAAAATACCTTCCAGTCACAATGGTTCATTAAAGAAGGATGTTATAAGTTTGTAAGTTACATCTGTCCTTCACTTCTTATCTTATATATATATATATTCAAAATTTATTAGTATAGTATATAAAATTAAAACAAATTTCCTTTAAGGAACCATGAACACAGATTTATGCAATGTGAAATTACTTAAATACAATATATTCATAATTTTCATGGCTGGCATGAAGAGAGGAACAAAGGTATTAGGAAAAATAAGTTTTTAAAAAAAATGTTGCTTACGGGGTCAATTATGCAAGATTAAAAGTTTAAATTTAATCTTGGAGGGTTATTAAATTGAATTTGTTTTCAACATGTCCCAAATGCTAACAACATATCACATGATGCTTTTCGTCGAACAGATAAAAAGGATCACCTGAAGATCAGGGCCCCCAGCTTTCGTTAGTTAGCCTTATAAGGCTAACTAACGAAAATATCACGACTTAACCTAACCAATCGTTAGGTCAACTGTACGCCCTTGACAATTGGTTAGGTTAAGTCGCGATATTTTCGTTAGTTAGCCTTATAAGGCTAACTAACGAAGGCTGGGGGCCCTGATCTTCAGGTGATCCGATAAAAATAATGGAATAGTTCGTCGGCATTTCAAATACATTTATTTTCAAATTCATGAAATATCTATTTAAATAAATCGTGATGGCGCAGTGTTATTTTCCTCGTTTGTTTTTAATAGTTTACGATTGTATTTTCGTTTTCTTTAACGATAATCGTTTTCGTTCACTTTTACATATTTTACTCTGCACTTCTTTTCTTTCAATCTCTCGCTCTCACTCTCATCTGTGTATACATTGTAACGAATTCAGTTTGTTTGAATTCATCATAATGTCTGTTTAACTAACCCTCAAACAACCCCAGTTGTAAACAAGTAAACTTTGTTTACTTAACCATTATGTGCGCGCATGTCATTGAGATTGATACAGAAGATAGTTTAGCATTTTGATATTTCCTAACAAATTTTATAATTATTTTAAATTTTGTATTCACTTTTTAATTTAAAAATTGAATAATTAATAATATATATATATATATATATATATATATATATATATATATATATATTAGTAATTATATTTTACATAAAATTTCTTTAATTCTAAATTAATAAATTAAAGATATTTTGCTCAAGGCTTCCTCTTTAGAACTGACTCTTAAATGACCTAATCCCATGACCCTCGACCTCAGATGAAGCATCATTAAGGTCACGAAGAATTTTTCATCCCCCAAAAATCTGAAATTGGGGAGAGATTTTTTCTTACTGCTTTAAAAATTTTCCAGTTATTTACCAATATTATTTTGACTAATTTATGTATTTCGAGTAGTGGCGAAATTATTTGTAAGTGTTTCCCTGTAAATTAAAATTAAAGGAAATTGTGTTCGTATTTTGAAGGGAAACTAAGTCAAATGGTTTATTTATGAGCATTTTTGAGAACAATGAAGTCAACATTTCGTTTGAACTTTGGCTCAGATTGTTGTTATATAGAGCTCATTCTTTATGGATGTGTCTAACCTTTAAATATATATATATATATATATATAACCTTTGGTTAGCTACCGCCCGAATTGTTCATTCTGACGAAGGTCAAGCTTTTCACTCCACCTTAGACCTAGTTGTGGAATCCGATCCACGCCCCACCAGTAGCCCAGCGTCTAGGCCACCCAGGGTACCCATTTATCTACCAACCACTTTCTTTATTGTGTGGAAGAATGAACAGCTGGGTTTTGCTGCGCGCCGGGTCTCGAACCCGAGGCCGATGGATTCATAGTCAGCGACGCTAACCACTACACCACCGAGGCATATATATATATATATATATATATAAAGAACGACGCTGACACAAATATTTTCGCTAAAACTAACGAAAATATCACCACTTAACCTAACCAATTATCAAGGGCGTACAGTTGAAGTCGTGATATTTTCGTTAGTTTTAATGAAAATATTCTGTCAAAATTGGTGGGTGGGGGAGAAACCTACAAGTACCAAATTATATATATATATATATATATATATATATATATATATGGTGTTCCTGAGGATGTCATTAGACGAAAGCGCTTGAGCACCACTGTGTTTCTTTTCCCTTCGTGGTTTTTATTCATCATAAATATTTTTCACGTCACTTTCGTGAAGTAATCATTATTATTATATATATAATATATATATATATATTATATATATATATATATATGAAATGAAAAGGTTTATTGGCAAACTACAGTCCATATGACAAATATTATTAATACAATGACAGTTCATATACTACCGATAGAAGGTGCTACTGTAGTATGCGGTCTACCTACGATTGGTTAGGTTTAATCATGATATTTTCGTTAAAACTAACGAAAATATCATGACTAAACCTAACCAATCGTCAAGGGCGATTGACAATGGGATGTAAACAAACAATTAGTAAACAAGATAAGAAGCTATAATTAAAAGGTAGACCGCCGAATCGTAGGTAGACCGCATACTACAGTAGCACCGGATAGAAATATATACAATTGAGATATACAGGGTGTTTGAAAACTTTCTGTACAAATTGTAATGGGGGATAGGCAACACGAAGACAAACCCTTTTCGTCTATAAGTGTATGTCCGCTGACGTCACCATTCGGCGCGAGAGGGCGCCGCTGTAATTGGCTAAAAGGTGAAGTGGGCTAGACTCGCGCTTGCCGCGGGCATTCTTAAATCGGACGTAGTACGCGTAACATGGAGCGCTTCACGACTGCTGAGATGGCTGACATGCATATGGTGTATGGGGCTGCCAATGGAAACGGAAGAGCTGCTGTGAGGTTGTACCGACAGCGCTTCCCAAACAGACTTGTGCCAAACCACCAAACGTTTGCGCATTTGCATCGGCGACTGCGAGAAACTGGAACATTCCATGCAAACATGCATGACACTGGTCGGGAGAAACGTGCGCACTCCTGACATGGAAGAAGAAATCCTACGGCGATTTGAGGACAATCCAAGCGCAAGCACGCGAGGTGTTGCACGTATCCTCGGTGTGAACCACGACCTGGTCTGGAGAGTGTTGCACGAGCAGCAGTTACATCCGTTTCATCGTCAGAGAGTCCAGGCATTACAAACCCGTGTAGCATGTGGATTTGCGTGCGCCACACGTGAGAATTGTGCATGTTAAACACACCCTCACGTGTGAAACAGGCCTCATCTGAGAACAGCACATAAGCCGGAAAATTAGGCTGCACCGCTGTCTGCTGCAGAAACCAGCGTGCGAATTCCACACGAAGAGGGTAATCCCGAGGTTGTAATGCCTGGACTCTCTGACGATGAAACGGATGTAACTGCTGCTCGTGCAACACTCTCCAGACCAGGTCGTGGTTCACACCGAAAATACGTGCAACACCTCGCGTGCTTGCGCTTGGATTGTCCTCAAATCGCCGTAGGATTTCCTCTTCCATGTCAGGAGTGCGCACGTTTCTCTCCCGACCAGTGTCATGCATGTTTGCATGGAATGTTCCAGTTTCTCGCAGTCGCCGATGCAAATGCGCAAACGTTTGGTGTTTGGCACACGTCTGTTGGGAAGCGCTGTCGGTACAACCTCACAGCAGCTCTTCCGTTTCCATTGGCAGCCCCATACACCATATGCATGTCAGCCATCTCAGCAGTCGTGAAGCGCTCCATGTTACGCGTACTACGTCCGATTTAAGAATGCCCGCGGCAAGCGCGAGTCTAGCCCACTTCACCTTTTAGCCAATTGCAGCGGCGCCCTCTCGCGCCGAATGGTGACGTCAGTGGACATACACTTATAGACGAAAAGGGTTTGTCTTGGTGTTGCCTATCCTCCATTACAATTTGTACAGAAAGTTTTCAAACACCCTGTATATATATATATATATATACACACACACACCTTGGATTAGTTTCGTAGCAAGTGTAGTTTACGTCCCCCTGACGCAAAAGGGGACACAAACTACACTAGGATCTTTAGGAGACATTTTTTAAATGAATCCATCAAATAAAACGTTAAAACTAACGAAAATATTACGACTTAACCTAACCAATCGTCAATATATATATATATATATAGACGATTCGTTAAGTCGTAATATTTTCATTAGTTTTAATGTTTTATTTGATTAGGTATACGTGGACAAAGTTGGGGAACGCAAACTACACTAGGATAATGTAGGGGAACGTAAACTACACTTGCTCCTTAGTTTCTTTTTGTACCTATCATAAATAAAAATTAGGACCTCTGAAAATATTCTAAACTCTGGACCAAACGTATTTTTTTTTCTTTTATTTTCTTGAACATAAATTATGAAGATATATATTAATAATTATACACTTTTGAGGTGTAATAATCTTGCATTAAAATTATACAGTATAATGACTAGTTTACAAATGTTAGGCTATATTTAAGACTCATTATTACTAAATTATAACCTTTCATTAACTTAAGTTAATGATAAATTAGCTACGCAATTACTCTTAATCATACTTTACGATAAGATGTTTATTAAGAACGTCTATATAAATTTCGTTTAACGTTTATTTGTTTTAAAACGCAAAACGTTTGCAGAATTTTTTATTTTGTTTAAGTTACATAATTGCCATATATATATATATATATATATATATATATATATATATATATATATATATATATTATTTAGCGCAGACGTATAATTAGAATTTATAAACAAACATTCTCACAATGAAAGGGAATATCTATATTTGTATTACAAAATCACGTTTAATATTCCTCAAGTTCTAGTTTATGTAGGTCAGAATTTGAGATGTCAAGAGGTCATTATTTATTCAATATAAAACTAATAGTCTGCCTAAAGTTCAGTGTATGTAACAAGGAACGACACTCATTTGGAAATATAGCTATTGACGACAATACGAACAACATAGTATTAATAATATCAGATATGCTTGGCTGGTGTTGTATGTTGTCTCAAAGGTCCATAATATATATATATATATATATATGGCTTTTTCTTTTACAATAATGCGATACAATATACAGTAAAGTATGAAGGCTTAAGCTTGCCTAGGTCCTCAAAGACGGAATACTTCACTAAAGTAAAATTTTCTATTTCATTTTGACATTGAACGTAACATCTTAATCTCTACCTTGGAATTAGCATTATTAAGGAAATTTTAATATTAAGCTGTTCATCAAATTTATCTACTCAAAGTGAAAGAGAATGAAAATACTTTCGTTTTCTTAAACATTGAACAGTTTCGGAAAGTTGATGCCAGCACCGTAGCTCAGTAGCAAAGTGGGTAAACACTGTTTACCACGAGTAATAATAATCCTGAAGTTTGTGCAATGGGCCACGTGAGCTGACCTCAGCGCTGCTGTGCCCCTCCTGACTGATTATATTTCATTACTAGCAAAATATCCCGCCCGTAGGGCGGGATATTTTTATTAGTTCCTGCGAAAGGCTGTTATTACTGTTCGGGCAATACATATTTATTGTACAGTCACGGTACTAATATGGAATCACCTGAAGAGTAAAGCCCCAATGTCAATCGCCCTTGACGATTGATTAGGGTTAGTCGTGATATTTTCGTCGTTTTGTATGAGTATATACAGGGTGCGGCATCGGTTACTTTACCGAGAATAATGAAATCACCTTGTGAAGAATAATACACCGAGAAAAATTATATTTCCTTGACGGCACTGTTAATGCCGTCAATTATATGGAAATATTGCGGAACACGGTGTTGCCTGCACTTAGAAACCATCATACTTTTGAAAACAAATATGGCAACGAAATGGTACTCCACCACATTTCGGAAGAAATGTTAGTGCATTCTTAAGGGATAATTTTTCAGGATGGATAGGACGTCGTGGGATAATCGAATGGCCTCCTCGGTCACCAGATATAACCCCATGTGATTATTCAATGTGAGGTATAATCAAAGATAGAGTCTACGGCCAGAAACCTCGGGACTTCGATCACATGAAGACTTTGATACGCCAAGAGTTCAAGACGTTGAATAATAACAAAGAACTGTGTCGCGCTATCTGTTGTTCAGTGGTTCAAAGATGCAACGTGTGTACTGAACATGATGGAGGACACTTTAAACAATTTCTGTAATAATAAATATATTATTCGTCACAAGGTGACTTCATTATTCTCGGTAAAGCGACTTATGCCGCATCCTGTATAAATAAAATAAAAAAAAAATATATATATATATATATATATTTATATATATATATTATATATTATATATTATATATATATATATACACACACACACGCACACGATTGGTTAGGTTAAGTCGTGATATTTTTGTTAGTTTTAACGAAAATATGACGATTAAACGTAGCCAATCGTCAAGGGCGATTGATATTGGGGGGCTTTACTATTCAGGTGATCCCTAATGTGTTAGTACTGTATTATAATCCAGAATATCGCTTAGGAAACATGTTTCATTTTTGACAAAGAAGAATGCAACGTGAATGTGAAAATTTGCAATGGCCTACTTTTGTATCCAATTTGTTGCAGACTAACATTATTAAAAGTGACAAAATTTCAAAGCAATTTAGTTTTTTTTTTTTTTATTCAAGACAATAATACATCGTGAAACAGTATATTGTTGGTAAAAGTTCCTCGTTTATCCTTCGTGTATCCGGTTTTGGAGAGAATCCTTACATTTTTTTTTATTTTCCCACTCGATTCATGGAAATGGTTAGGACACAATTAGTCAAACAATAAAATGTGATAAAAATTATTATAAGAAAATTTTAAGGGAATTAGCTCACGAATCACTTACATTTTAAATGCGGCTTCACATATTTTACTTGAAGCTCACACGAAGCAGTTTTAAATTTGAAATACAACTTGTCACACTGTTTTTATTTATCATGACTTCGAATCGTAGCTAAAAATTTTGATGGTTACATTCTTTTTTAGCTAAATTTATTGACCAACTTGATTTTCTTCATTTTATCCTCTTTTTGGCGACAATAATAAAGTTAGGAAAGCAAAAAGCAGTCATCACTGATTAGCAAGTATTATTTTTGCAAACTGTATTTTTACAATCTTTACAAAATTGATTGAGAAAAACAGAAGTGACCCTTTAACGTTGTAATTTTAGGTTAAGGATTAATTAAGTTAGGAATGAATGTACAGTATTTAAAACGTTACCAATTTGGGAGCTATTGAAGAATAGGGACCACAGCCTTCTTTAGTTAGGCTTATAAGGCTAACTAACGAAAATATCACGACCTAACCTAACCATTCGTTAGGCTAACTGTACGCCCTTGACGATTGGTTAGGTTATGATATTTTCGTTAGTTAGCCTTATAAAGCTAACTAAAGAAGGCTGGGGTCCCTATTCTTCAATAGCTCCCCAATTTGTACTGGTCGTCCATAAAAGGTTAATTGTTTTTTTATTTATTCGCAATTTTGTGGCAACGATTTAGGACCTTTTCCAGTTTGTGTACCGTTTTTCATATAATTTATTTTTGAGAATATTTGGTAATTATTCGTTTTAGTGCTTTTCCTCCTTTCTGAACCAAAACACATTTTCCTGGTGTTTTGTGGTGTGATTTGTTCAAATCTGAACTTCGTTTCTTTGGGAAATGAGCCGTTTTTGAGAAATTTTAAAATTGAAAATTTCTCAAAAACGGCTCATTTCCTAAAGAAACGAAGTTCAGATTTGAGCAAATCACACCAAAAAACACCAGAAAAATGTGTTTTGGTTCAGACCTAACCTAACCTAAACAGACCTAACCTAACCTAAACTGATTGTGTTTTGTTGCCAGACCGTAATATCCAGCTTTTCACGTCTTTCCAACAACGCTCAATATTTTGAATGTGAACGGTGTCTTCCACGAACCGCTGTGAATGGTTGACTGTCCGGTGAATGTAGCCTAGATTTCCAAGTTGAGAATACGCACGCCACTCGTCGGAATAGATTGTAGTCCCAGGCCTAATATGTTGCTGGATCAGGCGAACAAGAGTTGTTGCGTCTCTCTGAGGAACCGCAAACAACAGTAGTTTTTTGGAACTGCGTTCCAAGGTACCAAAAACCCAGGCAATCACAACCTCCGCAAACCAAAATGAAAACCAGACTGAAAAAGCATTCTTAAATGAGTATGCATTATGAGAGATTCAAAATGTACGTCTCTGATTGGTCGGATAAGGTCACGTGAAACAAAAAAGATTTTTAATTGGTTGTTTTGACCTATGTTTCCTAATTTTGCCACGAGATGTCTCCCCATAAAACTGGAGAGGGCGATGTTCGTTAAAATTTTAACAGCGTTAAAAGCTAAATACTCGGTCAATGGCCTATAATGGCTGCTTTTTACGTCTAAATTTTAAAAAAAAATTTTTTTTTCCATAAAAAATAATTATTACATTTCCTTGATTTTTATCAGTTTCCCTGAGGTTTCAAGGTGTCCTGAATATGAATTTATATGTTAAATTGTCATAGAATGTCTCCTTCTATCGAAAACGAACAAAGCATTAAAACGAATATTAACCGAATATTTTTGTTAAAACTAACGAAAATATCACGACTTAACCTAACCAATTAATTATCAAGAGCGTACAGTTGATCTATTAGTAAATAGTAAATACTATTCCAGAAACAAACAATGTTATAATTAATAATAATAGATCAACTGTACGCCCTTGATAATTGGTTAGGTTAAGTCGTGATATTTTCGTTAGTTTTAACAAAAATATTCTCAAAAATAAATTATATGAAAAACGGTACACAAACTGGAAAAGGTCCACGATTTATGTTACAGTAGACGTTGAGAGAATTATCGCAAAGTAGAGTTAGGTTGTTATTACAACAGTAATAGAAAATATTTCAACCTAGAGTATAGGCCTTAAAAATTACTTGAATATAAATTAGAGCTTGAAACTTACGTTGAAACTTACTGTACTTCGGCTGAGTTGACTGCTCTACTTAACTTGAGTTACAGCCAATATTGGAACTTAAAGCGGGTTAAACGATAAAGCTGCAAATTCAAATTTCTAAAAAGGCATCGCCCTGAAGAATAGTTGTTGTATGATAGTTTGAATATTAATAAATTTACACTAACCAACTAGTGTAACTTAGTCCTTAGTTCAAATGACTATGATAGAAGAACTATACGACTGGTGTTAAATATGACTCGACCATATTCAATCATAGCGCCTTAATCTATGCTATAATAAGAGAGCTGTCCGTCCGTCCGTCCGTCCGTCAGTCACACTTTCAGAAATTGTGAGAAAAAAATTCAGAAATTGTATTACGGGCAGCAATGTGAAGCTCAAGATTTTCATGACTGTGTTCTTTTCTGTAGTTTAGCCTGTCTGTTTGTCTGTTTGTGAAATTTATCCCGGGCACTAATGGGGGAAGGGTGGGGGTGGGAGTAATGGGGGATGGGTGGGTAATGGGGATGGGTGGGGGTAATGGGGGAGGGTGGGGGTAATGGGGGAGGGGGTTAGCCCCCAAGTTGCATGAATGGGGGTGAGGAGGTTTTGGGAGATACCAGATTCAGAAATGTTGACACAATGTGAAGCTCAAGATTTTCACGGCTGCGTTCTTTTCTGTAGTTTAGCCTGTCTAACCGTCAGCGAAGCGACGGGAACTGTACTAGTGGGGATAACAATGGCTCTCTTTTCCCATTTTTAGATCTTCTAACAACAGTGAAGTCATTCTAAAACACTCGCTCTGTAGTTTTGCATGAGACCACACTCTTGTATAAGTTTGATATGTGTATCCCAACATACAGAGGCGGATTAAGACACCCCGGGGCAATGAAGAATATGGGGGCCCTTTTCTATAGCTTTTTATTAACAATACATGTACATGTACACATTGTACAGTACATAGTATAGGGTGTCCACAAATGATTACCCTGATTAAAGCATGCTATGACTTTTAAATAAACACTCGTATTCAAACACAGTTTTAATCATAAGTAGATAAACATACAAAGTTTTGATACATAGTTAATGAACTTAATAAGCTTCCACATGTGCACCCCTAGTGGCACGTAAAATGTCTAAACGGTATTCACACTCACGCCACACATTTTCCAACATTTGTGGGTTAACTGTTGCAATTGCATCCGTAATGCGTTCTCACAATGTCCTGACATCTGGAACAACTGTTGCATAAACCAAATCTTTAACATGACCCCAGAGAAAGAAATCCAGCGGGGTAATGTCTGGTGATCTTGGGGGCCATGAGATTGGCCCGTCCCTGCCAATCCATCGATTTGGAAATGTTGCGTCGAGAGTTTCACGAACAACATGCGCCCAATGAGGGGGTGCCCCATCTTGTTGGAAAATGACAGTTGGCTACCTGTCCTGCAGCTGGGGGATGGCGTAATTGGTGAGCATATCCAGGTACACAGTTGCGGAAACAGTGTTCTCAGCGAAGAAGAAAGGACCAATTATCTGGTCATGCATTAGTCCACACCAGACATTGATCTTCGGACTGCCCCGAATATGCTCCCTTACGGCACGTGGGTTTTCCGATCCCCAAATACGCACATTGTGTCTGTTGACTCTACGTCATCTTAACTGAACAGCTACTACTACAGCGCTCCTAGCGGCGAATGCGGTAGACGAAACACACCAGCACAGAAACTCTCCGTGTACGAGATCACCTGTAAAAAGAAAACGGATGTAAGATTCGTCATTAAAACATGAGAGCATACTGTTTTCAGGGTAAACATTTATGGACACCCTGTACATTTACACGAGTTATATGTACGGTGCTCAGGTCAATTGAGAAACGAACTTAAAAGAACTTTAACAGTTTTTTTTTGCCGTTTGCCAAAACCAAACAGTATTAAACAAACTTTACTTTAGGGCCTATAAAACAAAATAAAACAGGGAATTTGTCAGTTTGTGTACTCTCTCATATTTAATCAAAGAAGTTTGCGAAATCTCGAATTATATCATCGAAACTCAGTTGATTGGGAGGCCCCTCAAGCATGGGGGAGCCTGATGCTTCAGCTTCAGTAGCCTCAGTGATAATCCGCCACTGCCAACATATGATTCCGATTCTCTTATTCTAGTAATTTAAAGTTTAATTTGCATATAATTATGTACTTTGTTAACCACTTGTCCTACTGTAGGATACATATTATGATTTTGATAGGTGAACGCTCTCTGATTCTTTGACGGAGTTCTGCTAGATCCCTTGGTATGTGACTATAAAAATCGTTTTAATGTGATCGAGGTGACCATGCTATCGGTCCACCACGCCCTATTTTAATTACGTCGTACCAATAAAACAATAGGTACTTTGCTAATAGTAAAATGCTAAACAATTTTTTTTATGCAGGAAGGAAGGAGTCAAAGGCGAGCTTCCATAGAAGAAGGCGAGAGCCAAAAAACAAGTTCTCCAATGCTCAAATGCCATTTTTTTTCATAAATTTTGAAAAGATTGTGTAGTGTGTAAAATGCGCGTATGTGTAGTGAGGGATAGAGGGAGAAGTGTGTGTTTGAGAGCATGCTGGACTGCTCACAGGGTAGATGAGGCACGGAAAAAGATCAGCTAAGGAGGACAGTGACGGGAGAAACGAGAGTTCCAGCACTATGTCTCCTACCTAATGTCTCCCCCAGAGTACTTCCATGGTCGATTGGTGTCTACAAGTTCCTCTTTTATTGCGTATTATGCGTATGTACACTGTACAATTAATTTCACTACAGACAAGCGAGTAAAGAGAGGATGAGAAGAAAACATTAATCAATATAAAGTCTTTTATAATTTTTACGTGGATGCTGGATATTTTTCTTTGTTTGTATAATATTTAAAAGTATTTTTTAGTTATATTCTTATCTAGATTTCTGGTATGAAATATAAAAGAAGCTGAAAATAGTTATTACTAGCAAAAGGTCGGCGCTACGCGCCGATTTTGCTAGATCTGCGGTGCTTTGGCTGAATTGTGGGCCTACGACGTATTTTATTTTGAACATCAGTAGCCCTTTATCTGGATATCATTCCTATTCCTCTCACCTTGGGTCTCAGTAATTGGGGTGCCTGCGGCCTTCCAGTTACTGGCAAACCAATTATTCATTCAATAAAACTACAGAAAAGAACGCAGCCATGAAAATCTAAAGCTTCACAAATCTTAATACAATGAGCTCGGATTTGAAGCCTAAGATTTTCATGACTGCGTTCATTTCTATAGTTTTATTGACCAAATAACTGAACCGACAGTAATTGGGGGTCCTGCGGCCCGCCAAATCATAGTTTTCATTGTTTCGAGTGCATCAATAATATTGTTATAGTGTTCCATTAGTTGTGATAAGCATGATCTTCCTGACCGGAATCGATGATGGTTATCATTTTTTTTCTGAGTTTCCCCATTAACCCATCCCCATACCCCACCTCTCCCCCATCCCCCTCCCCCATACCCCACCCTCTCCCCCATTTATCCCCACCCTTCCCCCATTACCCCCAAGGGGGGAAGGGGGCTGGCACCTTGCAAAGGATTTACTTTAATTTTTTTTGGTTACATATATATATATCGCATCTATTTTTCTGAGTTTCCCCATTAATCCCACCCCCTCCCCCATTACCCCACCCCTCCCCCATTTTGTGCCAAAATTATGATTAAAAATGAAGAAATGGGAAGAACTGTACCCCTAAAATGGGGGTACAGTATATCCCAAGTACATCATGATGATGATGATGATGACGAGAGGGCCGTGTTAGTCATTTGGGGGCTTCCTGCAAAATGCCGTAGGGGCCCCTGTCGTAGTATAAATTAATATGTTTTTTTGCGATTAGAGTTAAGGTAACCCTCCTCCCAACAGAAATTCACAACCACAAATAGGTAATTTGTTTGGACTCTTTATATACCTTCACCTGAAATTATACCACAGTAATCTGAGGCGACCACTCAATCTGGGTTCAAAAAGAGAAATAGTATGAAAAAACCATTAACTTCCAGAAATTGTGCTCTTACGCACTGCAACTTCCTGGTTCACATTCCACAATTACCGAACACACAATGGGACAAAAAGCTCCGCAAACACAACGTTAAATTTGAATGTGAAACGTGAGTAATTGTTGACAACAATCGGTCGCGTGGGACCCGTCGTTGCCTCGGGGGCTAAGTCGTGATATTTTCGTTAGTTTTAACGAAAACATGACGACTAAACCTAACCAATCGTCAAGGGCGATTGACATTAGGGGCTTTAGTCTTCAGGTAATCCCAATATTTATATAGAACTACGATTGTATATAAATGTACTGTTCAACAGAAATGTTCACTAATTTTATAATAAGATTTCAAACGCTTTGAGCATCCAATTACCATATTATATATACACTTAGACTTAGTTCCCATCTGCAGGTCTCCAGGTTGGGTCCCGTGCGATGCGTCTCCCTCGTCGGTAATCTCGCCACTGCGCCCCATCTATCTCTGGCGAGATCCGTTCTCTGGCGCCAGGTTAAACCCGGATTCTCTCTTTCTACCGTCTTGAGCCACGTCGTCTTTGGGCGTCCCCGGGGCCTCGATCCCACTATTTTTCCGTACATCAACCTTCTCGGAAGTCGGTCCTCCCCCATCCTCTCCACATGGCCGTACCATCTCCTCCGCGCACCCACCACCCTGTCCACTATGGTGAATTTAATGCCGAAGTTGTCTGCATCATAGGATTTCAATGGCGAAATAGGGCAGCCGGCTGGCCACTCCTCCGCTACCCGTACTCAATAATAAACTTACTTCGTCTTAGGATTGTACGTTATTATTGTAAATTACTTTTCAGGGTTTCTTATAATTCATACAAAAAAGATATGCCTTATTTCAGAACGCATTTTTCAGACTACTGAAAATTAGTTCTACTCTATGATTATTACTTGAGCTAAAATATATTTTATCTTCACAATTCACAATTATTTATGTCATGAAATGAAAATAACGTTTATGTTATTTTGTATCTTCTAAAAGTTTACTCATCTTTCACGTACATCGATGCCGAATTAGAAAAAATCAACGGTATTGGAAGTGATCTGTGTTATCCATCTGCGTTTATGGAATCTTGTCTCAACAAGGCAAAACGAACTTTCTATCGTGTCAATAATAACACTCGTTCTTTGTCAAAAAATATTTTAGTACTTCCATTTTTCCCGGGCTTTTTAGGCATTGCTAATGTATTTAAACTTTTGGATATTAATGTAGTATTTTCATATAACAATATTGTGAAAAATATCATAGTAAAAAATAGCCCTACCAATAATTCAGGCATTATCTATAAAATTGGTTGTAAACAATGTGATTTCTTTTACATAGGTCAGACGGGAAAGGATTTGCACACACGTATAAAACAGCATCAATATTCCGTTAGAACAGGACAATTGTCCAGTGCCCTTTTTGTCCATTTGTCAGAGTTATCCCACTGTATTGATTGGAATAATGCTTCAGTTTTATTCCACTCTAGCAACATTGTTAATAGAAATATTCTTGAGTCTGCCATTATCCAACTAACAAATAACTTCAACATAAGCAAAGGTCTTTTTCAACTCGATCCTGTTTTGAATTCCTTCAGAACAGATTTAGATAAGGAAGGTAGAACGCTAAATCTTTGGTAAAAAATTGGTATGCCACCCTAATAACTTTTATTTTTCAATTTTTATATACAAAAAAATAGGGCAGAGTGCTAAAACCCGGGCAGATTTACAGTATAAATTTGTGTATATATATATATATATTTTTTTATCTATAACATTGTTTGGAAACAAATCTTTTAATCTTGTGCTAAAAATCGATAATTGTTCAATTTTTATATACAAAAAGAGCAGAGTGCTAAAACTTGGGCAGATTTCCAGTATAAATTTGTATATATATATATTTTATTTATTTTTTTTTATCTATAACATTGTTTGGAAACAAATCTTAATTTTGTGCTAAAAATCGATAGTTTTTTCCTTATAAATTTGTGTGCCCCCTTCCACAATCCTTTAATTTCGTTTCTCCGTTTATTGTATATATATATATATATATATATATATATATACATATTATATTTTTTTTTTCTCTTTCTGTAACCTATATATAGGCTGTAATTCTTTTTGTACTTCAGTGTTCCTGAGGATGTCATTAGACGAAAGCGCTTGAGCACCATCTGTGTTTCCTTTCCTTCGTGGTTTTATTCATCATATATATATATATAATATATATATATATACAGTATATACCACCTGACAACCTTTCAAATGTTTCGTGTGATGATGATGATGATTCCTCACTTCACGGGGATCAGGTTCGTGGCCCCACCCTTAGAGTTGGCTTGGTGCAGGTGGTGCAGTAGAGAGTTGGTTTGTTGATCTCTCCACTTCACATAAGCAGGTACACGCGGCTCATCAGGAATTGTCCTGAGCCAAGTGTCTAGTCTTCTTTTGAAGACTTCCACGTCGACACCATTCGTGTTCCAAAGTGCTTTGGGACAGCTAGTTGAATATTCTTGGTCTTCTGACAACAAAGCTATTTTTCTTTAGTGTTTTGTATGTTCCTTTTCTAGCCTTTAGTTTGGGAACACTACCTATATTCTTTCTTTCCTATTTACTACTGTTCTTTGAATGGTTACAGGGTTCGATTTGAGATCGGGAACAAGTTTCTCTATTATTTTTTTAGGTGTAAATTATGTTGTACAGTGCTTACAAGAAGTCTCGCGCCTTTGTCTCGTCCCAAGCTAGTCTGTTAGGTATAAAATGGGCGGTCCTTATGGCAGCGGAGGTGTGTTCGGATTGGTGCACATAATTGCTCTAACCCCATCAATGACGTCCACATTATCATTGTGTTGATCACTCTATCTATTTATATATAGAGACATACTGTATATAGATATATATAGAGTATGCAGGGGATAACGTGTCTCAGTCCCAGCTATGGTAGTTGTCTTACAATTAACAGTGCAAGTTACGTTAACACCTCCACATAAACTACCCTGGACTAAAATAACATACGTGAAGCCCTTACCCACAAACCATTTAAAAGGTGTGATTTAAAAGCGCTCTCTCTCTCTCTCTCTCTCTGATCACATCGCATCCCATCAGAGGTCTTCAGCAGGGACATCGGCAATGTATCCATATAACGTTAATAATAACCGAAACTCGAGAAAATATACTCTCTGCCTTTTGCTCTACTCCAAATCCTTTTCTCTTAGTGACCTCTTAATACAAACTAATCTATCATATTTTGCGATTTTTCAACTCTAGTAGGATTCAATTCCATTCCTATAGTGTAAGAGGTACTTAAATTCATGTGTGTATTATGCCATATGATGTGCGTAATAAATAATCATTTTTAAATAGTTGGAGCGTTCAAGGTCATCTGTAATAATCTATAGACTACCCCTCAAGTCCACTCTCAACACTTAGATTCCCCTAAGACACAGGCGTCTTCAAGTAACATGAATGCGTAGAGATCTAAGGTGTTAGATTCCATATTATATAATTTATGTGCTAGGTTTAAGAACGCTGGCATTGAAGGATGGACGGAAGGGAGAGGTAAAAGCGATAATAGGTTTAATGAAGGAAGTGGAATGAGGATGGAGGTAAGCGTTGCTATGTCGAAGGAAACGAGGTTGGGTGGGGAATTACGAAGGGAGGAGGAAATGCTAAACACAAACATTTATTTTAAGGCCCTAGATCTAGAAAGACAGAGCAAAATACCTTAAACTAACAATGAATTGACAGAAACAGAAGAGTCTGGTCTTAGACGCACTGATAGGTTTAACGTATGTGGCTAGAGGCCGCCACTCAGAATTACCACTACTACCTAAGTCATAATAAGGTTATTTACTATGACAGAGTAGTCATGAGTAGTTATGGAAATAAAATATGATTATGCTGTTGATGGCTGACTATATTCAGTTGGGATACAAACTATTGCTGACAATCTTTGGATCCTTGGCTTTTAAGACGAATTTTTATGCATATGTTCAACAAAATAGGAAATTGGCTGATATTATTACCATTCGAAGGGTTGGTACCCTTCACAACCGAAATCAATTTCAGAAGGGGTGCATGGTATCCTCATTTCCTTTATCGTCCCAGCACGCTTCACATAAGCCATTTACACAAAGATGGAAAGGCCGTCTGTGCACCACGAGACGACCCAGGCAATGCGGGGAGCAATGGTGACATTGCATGAATATGGTGTGCCAATAAGAGAAATATCAAGACGACTAGACGTTCATCGAAGCACTGTGGAACGGTGGATTCATCGGTATGAAGCAGAAAACTCAATCGCTACTTTGCCGAGGTCTGGTCCTCCGCGTTCAACATCTCAAGAGGAAGATGCTGCGATTGTTAATCATGCCAGAGAGCATCCGTTTGTTCCAGCGACGCATATTTACAGACACCATGAACCTTCGTTGTAGCGCAAATACAGTGAACAACAGACTTCACGAGGCAGGGTATTTTTCTCGCCGTCCAGCTATAAAACCTGCATTGACGATTGAGCATAAAGAGGCGCGGATGGGATTTGCCTTGCAATACTTGCCGCAGGAGGAAGAATTCTGGAGAAAAGTTGTGTACTGTGACGAAAAAACATTTTCAACAGATAGTCATGGTTCCCTGCATTGGAGGCAGCGCGGAAAACGCTATGAAGAAGGAAATGTTTTCCCGAGCAAACGTAGTGGTCACATCAATCTCGGTGTGTGGGCTGGATGTCTGGCTATGGTGTCGGAGAATTGACTCAAGTAGATGGACGCTTTACTGGACAGCAATATTGCCAGATACTGGAAGAGGTGCTGCTACCCAGTGTTCGTGCGTATCTGGTTCTAGCACCGGAACCATTTACTTAATGGAAGATAACAGTCCCATTCATAGGAGTAACGTTGTGAGAGCGTGGTACGAAGATCACCCAGAGATTATTAATCTAATTCTGCCACCACGTTCTCCTGATTTGAATCCGATTGAAAACCTTTGGGCAATAATGATTAACGAATGGGAGCAACGCAATGAAAGAACATTTGAAGCACTTTTAGCTCACACGAGGAATAGTTGGGAGAGTTTACGCCGAACACCAAACATTCCCTACAATCTGGCCTCTTCTATGCCGCAACGATTGCAAGAAATTATGATGCTGGAGGAAGCTATACGAAATACTGATGTTAAAGCCATGACGTAAATGTGTATCGAATATATATTTATGTTAATATAGAATTTTATTATATTTTATGTTTGACATCTATAAAAGTATATATTGTGACCATGAAAGAACTTTACTTATCCTTAGTTAGAATCTTTTCTTGCAATGTCTACGCTCGTGGAGATGATAATATATGCATTGTTGAAACAAACTATGAGAAGGTAATAGTTTCAGGAAAAAAATAAAAACTGGCAACATCGAGGTCATCACATGTTTATGGGAATTGTCATATGATATACTACCAATAAACTCTTATATACTACTATATACAGTATAATATATTACGTAATAATTACGATGAACAAATCAAATGCAAATTTCTCTGATTCACGGCCCACCAGTCTTGCTTTAGACTAATGACTTTCATAAGATGGAATAGGTTTAACATAGTTCGTTTAATAGGTTACCACTTAAAACAATGGATAAACTATCTATTAGTGAGACGACCGTGACTTCCTCGAAATGCGAGCGCGTGAGAGGCTCACTGAGGAATTTGGTCATTAGATTCTTCACGTAGGATATATATCACAAACAACAATATTGACAACAATTCCCAACAATTACTCAATATCAATAATTGCATTTGAGCAAATAATTTAGACCTGCGTCAAAATAACTTAGGTATCATGCCATGATTTGGGATATTTGCCGAATTAGTCGTTCTCTATAGTCTACAGCAGGGCTTCTCAAACTTTTTTCACTTGCGACCCCTTTGGATCAGACAAATTTTTCGCGACCCTTCACTCAATGTCATAAAAGCAATAGGTACTAACACTGTATATTTATGAAAAAAATAATATTTTCAAATGTTTCTGCGACCCCAATAATATTTACGCGACCCCTAGTTTGAGAAGCGTGGGTCTACAGTATATATTGAGACGGTATAATGTAATGCCCAGCTAATATTATGATGACTAGGATTGCTCCATAACCATCCCAACATCCCGAAACTTGCTCCATTCTGCTTCTTAATCATTTGTATTTTAAACACTAAAATGTAGCAGAAGTGACGTAATAATGGACGTCATTGATTGTGTTAGAGCAGTTATGTGCACCAATCCGAACACACCTCTGCTGCCATAAGGACCGCCCATTTTATACCTAACAGACTAGCTTGGGACGAGACAGAAACGTGAGACTTCTTGTAAGCACTGTACCTTTCTCTTCATCGAGTATAGATTCAATTTATGTAAACTCTCGAAGTAATTTAGTTCTTTGCATCGATTGATCTTGGCTGTGAAGTTTTTCTGAATCTCTTCGAGTTGACTAATGTTTTCTTCTTAATATTGGGACGTTAAGACTGCAATACTCCAATTTTGTTAGGATCAGTGTTTTCAACGAAGGAATCATTATATTTCTGTCCCTTCTTTTTAAAATTTTTCAGTATCTGTCCAGTTGTTTTTTTGCTTTGTTTATTGCCATCTTATTTTGCGTCTCAAATTTTTCGTCGTCGGTCATGAATTACTCCTAAATTTTTTGCTTTAGAGTTTCTCTGAACTCCTTGTTCATTTAGGCAAAGGTGGGCACCCGGGCCTCAAAAAGGACCGACGGTCCCGGTCCTTGCCTCAAACTGGACCGACGGTCCAGGTCACGGTCCTTTCTGAAGATAGGACCTAGGAACGACTCGGTCCTCGGTCCTTATATATAATATAAGTGAAAAATTTTATTAAAATGAAAAATGAAATTAAAGACCGGAAATCTTTAATTTTATTAACGTAAATTATAATTAATACAATACATAAATGATGAAAAAAAGTTAAGTTAAATGCTTGAGTTTCCCTTCAAGAAGACTAGCATTTCAAAATGGCTGTCACTGAGCCCTGACCTTTTCGGCTTGAGGACGTCCTTCCCCAAAGAGAAGAGCCTCTCCACGGCGGCACTGGATGGGATAGGCGTGTTAAACTCCAGTTGCTTGACTTGAAGTTGAAGCACTAACATCAGTAGATTCTTCGTCTCCTCCAGGTGTTGAAACAAGTTTCAGTTCAGTCTCAGTCTCTTTCTGAGTCTTCTGGAGGAAACGATCCATCTTCTTTAGAACTTCAAATAATCACTAAACACACTAAAATCACTAAAAAAGACCGTCCGGAATTGCTTAAAAATGGACCGTCGCTCCTTATTTCGGTCCTCACTGAGAAAAGGACCGACTTTCCCGCTCACGGTCCTTAAAAAAGTTCCTGGAGTTCGGTCCTTTTGGAACTCGGTCCTGCCCACCTTTGCATTTAGGGTATAGTATTCTATGAAATTTAGTTTCTCCCTTCTTCCGTATCTTAATAGTTGAAATTTCTGGTGTTAAATTTTATGGTGTTGCCTTCAGACCATCTGTAAACTATAATGTTCTTATCCCTTTGTAGAGATTCTATATCAGCTGAGTTTCTTATTTTCCTTCTAATTTTTGTATCATTAGCGAAGGATGTTACTGGACTATCAGTGGTAAGTAACTTCATCGTTATGTCACTCAACATGATTATGAAGAGTAATGGAGCTAATACTGTTCCTTGTGGTACTGAGTTACGTAGGCTACCTCCGATTCTGATGATATCCCCTTGATTCTAACAACGTGCTACTGCTCACTTCTTCTTCCGCAGCCTTATTAGCCCACTTGTATGTGGGGTCGCTGTTGCAGATCCTTCTTCTCCATTCACTTCTGTCTTGAGCCACCTCTTCCTCCGAATGCTACTGCTCACTAAAGAAGTTATATATCCATTTTCCTATTTTCCTGCTATTTCCATATACTCGATTTCAATTTACGTGTTATGATTCCTTGATCGCACTTGTCGAACACCTTGGCAAAGTCTGTGTATATCACATCATAGTTTTCATTGTTTTCGAGTGCATCAATGATGTTGTTATAGTGTTCTGAGTTATGATAGGCACGCTCTTCCTGATCGAAATCCATGTTGTTATCATTCATTTTTTGTCTCAAAAAATCATAGATTTTTTCTGTAACTCTTGTTTCAAATATTTTGGTAAGATGAGATGTCAACGACACTGGCCTGTTTTTTTTTTTTTTTGCCCGAGATCTATCCCCTCTTTCATACATGGGAACTATGTTGGTTCTCTTCAGGATGCCTGGTATTTCTTCTCTGTCCAGTGATCTCCATATCCAATATAATAGTAGCTTAGCGATTTCATTCTCGCAGTTTTTAATCAGTGTACCGTTCCATCTGTCTGGACTGCCGCTGAGTGTGCTTTTAGTTTTCGTATAGCTCGTGTTGTATCGTCTGTTGTGAACAAAGTCCGTTATCTTTCCCCTCTAATTCCTCTTCAAAAAGTACATTTTTATCGCATATTTTTTAGCATTTTATGGGATACTGAAATCTGTTTCAAACTGAATTCTTTGTATTTCAGATACTTCTTTCAGATCATCGGTTAATGTATTGTTTTCATGGATCACCTGAAGATTTCCCCCCCCAGAGTGTCCACCTGAAGATCTTCCCCCCAGAGTGTCCATTGTTAAAACTATTTTCTCGTTCATTTCTGTTATATCTTATTTCCCTATGAGAATTAACTTTTGTTACACCCTATATATATATATATATATATATTATATATATATATATTAAAGTTGATTTATCCGCACATCTGTGTTCCAGCGGCAGTGCGGATAATCCAATTTTGCAGATACAGTAATCTAATGTTTTTCTCCAAAACAATAGCAAAGTATAAAAAAGTGTTTTTTAAATTGCGTTTGAAGAAAATTACTGTATTATAACTCACCAGAAGTACAGTACTGTACAATAACATATTGTAGTTATATTACTGTATGTAACGTACAACAATAACACTAACTCTACTCACCATAACTAACCATACATGCACTTTACTAAATTTCTGGAGAAAAGCGAGGAAAAATTCTGGAAATTAGCAAGAATTTCTGTAGAATTATTGTATATGCTGTTTTTCACAATAAAAATGTGAATTTTATTTAAAATGTACATATTTACGCAATAAAATAAATATAATATAATATTTATTACAGTAATATTTTTACATACTGTATTTTGGAGTACCCAAAAATGAGAATAATCCAAATTTGCGGATGATGCATTGGCGGATAAACCAACTCTCTCTCTCTCTCTCTCTCCATATATATATATATATATATATATATATATATATATATATATATATATATATATATATATAAATATAATTGTATGTATGTGGGTGGTCCACTACTTTTTGTTTGAAATATTCAGGTCTTAACCTCTGATCTGGTTTATTAAAAAAAAAAAAAAATCTATGTAAAATTTCAGCTCACCCGAAAAAAATATTTCAGGGGTCGTTTGGTGACTGAGGTTTCACCTCTCTGGCCCTGGCCTACCCAATGGCATTCATCACACTACTCCCCACCCCCTATTCGTGTTCTCTTGTGAACGTAAGCGTGTTATTATTAGCTCATCGGTGTAAGAGGAAGGAGAATGCCACCACTGCCAGATTGTAATGTCACTCGGGGCCTATAGAGACATTTTGTCAGCATGGAATTTCATGACACTCTAATAATAATAGGCTAACTTAACCTAACCCAACCAAGTCTAACTTAACCTAACCTAATTTAAACTAATTCTCAAAACAACTTGTCCATAAAATGTCATATCTACGACATATAAACCCGTGTCGCTCGATGCATAGGCCTACCATGCACGGCCACTTCAATCTCTGTCAGCTAATTGACTTCAAATTTTCTTCATTTGAACGATATGTTCATATGTTCCCCCATATGTGTATGGGGAAAAGGTACGCCTGTGGGATCTTAGGGGAAAAAAACAGAAGCTTACGATGACATCTTACTGCTGATGAATCATGCATTCGAACCCTGTAATACCCAGAATATCTATACTGCAATACTACACACTAGCGACAAACGCATGTACAGAGTTTTGTGGATTGTGGAGTTACCTTGAATAGGTTGAATAATGAATATTGTTCCTTCCAATTGTGATGAACTAAGTTTGGTTTCGTTTGATCATTTGACACTCTATATACTGCACTTGGCAAAGATGCTGCGAGATGCTCGTACCCTGGATGTTGTTGTTTAAGAATTTTAACCCCCATATCAATAACATCTGGGCTATGGAGCTACTGTATATGACAGTACATATAGCTAACTGCTTGTCAACCGATCCAAATTAATATCTTAACAATTAACCACGATATTCCACTAACTATTTAAGTTTGTTCCCAGAAAAATATGCTCTTATTTTTTTGATTTTTTTTGTTTTTTCTGCATGGTCAGTGCAATCATACAACAAGATTAGATTAAACATTTAGACTGGTAAACTATGGAACACGAAAAGCCATTAAAGTGAGTGACTAGGAGCAAGTGGTACTCAAGCCCTCGATTGGTTTCAGAGTTAGCTTTCCTACAGCTAACGCTATCAAGAACTATATATATTTAGTCTGTAATCAATTATTCTTCCACTTATAATAAGTGGCAAATACAAACGTTATTGATTATTAAATACTTACTTTTTAAGAATTTCATACAGAAAAAAATAGTTCATAGGAATGTAGCATTCACAATCTCATTGACCCCCCTCTAGCAAATGAAACGTGCATGAATCAGGACCAACCACCAAACTCTTTCAGTAATAATTCAGTATCGAAAGTATTCGTGTTAAATCCGAAATACTTTAAGTTATTTTGTAAGATCTTTATCAGTAATTTGATATCTGTTTGGTATTTGTTTTAACTGTCTTTTAATAATTAACGATGATTTACTTCATTTATCTTTATAAATGAAGTATCCGGTAAATTTGCAGGTGAGTTTATTGTGTTGGGTATGCGGCGTATGCCAAGTCATTTGAGTTAACTGATAACAACCATTCCTGTCAATTAACATTCTTGAAAATTAGAATTTGCAGAAGTGATATTCAATATCATTTTATCTGACATTAGAAATATTTCTGACTGTACATAAGAAGTATGACAAATACATACTTTGTTACCTTAATTTGTGTAATAAAAATAATTTAAATTATAATTTAAAATATCTCTACTTTCTCAATTTGTTCAAAAAGTAATTTTCCTCCATAAATGGGTTTCAAAAACCACATAATCGTGTTATGACAAAATAATTAAGGATCACCTGAGAAGATCAGGGCCCCCAGCCTCAATTACCAAATAATATCTTCGTTAAAACTAACGAAAATATCACAACTTAACCTGACCAATCGTCAAGGGTGTATAGTTGACCTAACCGGGCATTCAATTTAATCTATTATAATATTTGGTACTGTAAAGCAAAAAAACAAGAATACATGGGGGCCCTGATCTTAGGTGATCCATAATTAAAATAGGTTTGTGTCTAAGATGTCCATGAAAAGCCTAATTTAGCGGATTTTACATAGATATTTCTTCCACTTTTTAATGACTTTCCTAAGTATTAAAAAAAATAGGTTTATTAGAATAATTAGGATTAGTGTCTAAGTAATGATGGGTTGTTTAACCTCCTTCGCGACATCTAAGGTCATATGACGAAGGGGACCTACAGCTTTACGCCGGATCCGAAACCACGGGTCGCTACTGTAGATTATTGTTCTTGTTAAAGGAAATTGTTTTAAACTAAGGTTAAGAATAGTGGACAATTTTTTGTTTTATTTAAGAAAAATAAACTGAGACTTTTAATAGAGCATACAACTACATGTAAGTGGGCTTTTGTAGGTTAGGTTAGAATAATTATCTTAGAATATGTGCTTTCCCATGCTAAATATGGGACTAGTTTGTGTAGCGTATATTTAGGCGATTATTTATAGTAGCCAAAATCCATATTGGGCTCCAAATAAACCGCCCAACGGAGCCTAAAATAACTTCTTTTTTTGTAGGTTAGGTTAGATTTGTTTGGAACCCAATATAGATTTCGGCTAATAATCGCCCATATATATTATAATATATATAATATATATATTATATATAGGGGGGGGGCTATATACTACACCAACTAGTCCCATGTTTAACTATTATTTATAGATTTTTTTACAATTTCTATTTACCAAAACCATTTATTCATGGCATAAAAGGCTATTTGGAATTTAATGATCATTTTATATTTAAAAAAATTGTTCACTATTAATAACTTTTACCATAGTTTTACTCGTAGATGATGGAATATATATTACTTATTACAATAAGTTAAATTATATAGTTCTTCGGCCAATGTTAAATTTCGGAGACACCAGATTTCGATGATCCGCCCAGTTCATTCGTTAGGCCAATAAAGGTGAATCTTACCTCCGTGTTTGATTACAGTAGGTTAGGTTGTCGTTTTTGGTTGGTTGGTTAGTTCGTTAATTAATTCCACGTGACAACTTTTGGCGTCAGGGGTCCAAAAAACTGGTGTCCCCAAAACTTAATAATTACCGATTCTTCAATTAGCGTCACACGACAAGAAAAGAAATTATGCACAATACTTAATAAGCATATTTTACTGTAACATAGTTGCCCAGACAAAAAGTCCATTACAACTAAATCAAAATGGTGAAAATCAATCATGCTACTTACTAGTTTGCATATTTTTCTTACCAGGAACATATACAAGTACTATTTTACCCCAAATTTTTAGGTTTGCTATTAAGTAGTTTGGATTGATAATAATCAGTGAGGAGGAGGATCAGAAACGGATATAGCGCTCAGGCGAACTAACGCTGACACTTGCGCTAACTCCCGCATTATTATTACCAGCACCATCGGGAGTCGAACCCCCGATCCGAGTGTCTTCATTTCGCTTGCATGGAAACGGCGTTAACTCACTGAGCTCTGAACGCCAGCAATAGTTCGAACTAACGACACTCTCAACGTAGCATTTTATCAAGTTTAAGGTTAGGCCGTAATGTAATTATGACAACCCTCCTTTACAGTATCACAGGTCATGTGACGGAGGGGACCTACAGCTTTACGTGGGATTTGAACCACGGGTCGTTACATAATCTAGACGCAGAGGACAATCTTCTGTCCAACTACTCTCCAGACCCAATGTCGCTTAACTTCGCTCATCTACGGAAAGCAATGTTACGACATTGGCCAAGACGTAGCCAGGGTTAGGCTTAGGCTAGTTTATTTTATTTTATTAGCGTCAATAGAACGTTGTATCGATGAAATGTCTTGAAGGGGCAAATGGTTTATATAAGGATATTTATTTTAGTAGGGCACAACCAATTTGGGTGCTTTCCTGTTAACGGGAATACCCAACAGCCCGCCACCAAACTGTTTATGTATTTTTGCCTCGTCATTTTCGTTTAAACTAACGAAAATATCACAACTTAACCTAACCAATCATCAAGGGCGTACAGTTGACCCAACCGGGCATTGAATTAACCTAACAGGTTAATATAACGGAAAATGCCCGGTTAGGTCAACTGAATGCCCGGTTAGGTCAACTGTACGCCTTTGATAATTGGTTAGGTTAAGTTGATATTTTCATTAGTTTAAACGAAAATGACGAGAACAAAAATACATCATAAACAGTTTGGTAGTCCCGATAATGCGTTAGTACCGAATTTATTAATCATTTAAATGAAATTAGTTAATATGTAAGCGATAATCAGTTAGTAGGGGGCCAAAATGTCTTTGTCATCTAAAATCGCAGAAAAAACGTCGCTGCTTTCGATACGTTGTCGCCACATGAATTCCGCAAGATACGAGTCCAGATGATGGCGGGCGGTTGGGTATTTGTTAACGTTAACAGGAAAGCACCCCAATTTGTTTTAAGCGTTTGTTGTCTTCACAAAACGAATATTTATGAGTTATTTTAATTTAGAAAGTTACTTCGTATAAAAAATGGCCAGACTTTAGCAAAAAGTGTAATGATGGGGTTGTTTTTAACCTCCTCAATATGTAAGGTCATATAACAAACTTTAGTAATTCAGCTATTAAAAGTGCTATTAACACGTTATGAGTAGAATGAGTATTAATTAATTACATTATTATTAATGCAGTTTATTATGATACTGGGGGCTGGGGCCTAATATGGCCTATCATAATTATGAATAATTATCCTCAACGGTAAAAGTTTAGATTGATAGGAATATTTACAATAAATAAATTAATTAAAAATATATAAATAACGTCTAAAAATATATATTTTGCAAAAAGCATTTCTTGTCTATGCAGTATACTATAGACATTCTTATTTTAACCCGTTAAGCTCACTTTTCTCGCTTTTCTACGCACACCGATAGATGTTATAACTCGTCGATAATGCTTGAGAGGTTAATAAGAAAATCGATTTTAACAATGAATAACTCGATAATGGGCAAATTCAACATCGTACCACTGGCAGTCATTGATAAATTGCAAACTCCATTAATTCATTATAATAAGTGCTTTATCGAATGCAAAGAACGATTATATACAAAAACGGTTAAATGAATGACAGATTCGAGTGAAATCGAAAATAGTAATTTTAGAATGGAAATAGAATTCCATTTGTTTCAAGGCAAACAAAGTAGAATACAGTATTTGGAATGGCTATATTGTTTTGTAAATAAATTCATTTGCAGACGCCAAACAACTCATTTCCTGAGGCAATATTGTCGGCTCCTGCGAATTCAGTTAGTAATGAAATGTTGTTAGGGTTGAAAATAATAAAGAAAATTTCAACCTTATTGCTATAATTGGGAAAACGTAATGGGGAACTCCAACGCAAAACTAATGTGGGAATCGTTCGTAACGGTATTTAGGACTATAAATGAGGAATGTGTACCGTACAAAATTAAGCGTGCGAAAGTAAACAACAAGCCCTTGTGGTTTACTTCTAGAGTAGGAGACATTATAGAGTAGAGAGGGCTTATAGGCTATACAAGTGCGATAAAGATAATCTGTTGTTACGAAACAACTACATATCTCTAAGGCGTGAAGCTAAAAGTGTAATAAAAAAGTCAAAACGCGAATTTGAAATCTCCATAGCTCGTGACGGTAAAGAAAACCCCAAGCGATTCTTTCAATACGTCAATAATAGAAATCCAGTAAAAAGTGTCTTAGGTCCATTAAAAAATGGAAATGGAGATCTAGTCTCTGAAAACAAGGAAATGGCTACCTTGCTAAACGAATTTTTTACGTCAGTTTTTACTATAGAAGATGTAACGAATATCCCTACGGTCATAGACATAATACCTTTTGATAATGGTAATATTTTAGATAATATTGTCGTTAGTGAAGGGGAAGTAATGCGCTATATTGATAAAATGAAAACGCGTAAATCACCGGGTCCGGATTCCATATATCCCATACAACTAAAAGAATTAAAAGATAGCATTGTTGTGCCGCTAACAAAGATTTTTAATGCGTCTATTTCTGAGGGGTGCGTACCAGATAATTTCAAGTTAGCAAACGTAACACCTATCTTTAAGAAAGGCGATAAAGGTGCGGCGGGAAATTATAGGCCAATCAGTTTAACGTCTGTTGTAGGTAAGCTACTGGAATCAATAATTAGGGATCGTATATTCGAACACTTAGAAGTGCATAATCTGGTTAGAAATACGCAGCACGGTTTTAGGCGAAACAAATCTTGCTTAACTAATCTTTTAGAATTTTTCCAAAGCGTGGTTAACGTTTACGATAGACATCGGGCGGTTGATGTAGTGTATTTAGATTTTCAAAAAGCGTTTGACACCGTGCCGCACAAAGGACTGATTGACAAAACTAAGGCTCATGGAATCAGGGGTGTAGTAATAAATTGGCTAGAAGAATGGTTGCGAGGCAGGAAACAGAGGGTGGTCGTTGATGGAGCGGAGTCGTGTTGGGCTAATGTAGCGAGCGGCGTTCCTCAGGGTTCTGTATTGGGCCCCTTGCTTTTTTTATATATATTAACGATTTAGATGTCGGCCTAGTCAGTACAGTTTCAAAGTTTGCGGATGACACGATGCTGGGTGGTAGGGCGATTAATGACGAAGATAGAGGTAAAATTCAGGAAGATCTGAATAAAATCGTTGATTGGTCAGTCACATGGCAAATGAGATTTAACGTGGATAAGTGCAAAATTATGCATATAGGTTCGCGTAACGGTAATTTTGCGTATAGTATGTCAGGGAAAGATTTAACAAGCGTAGAGCAGGAAAAAGATTTAGGAGTTATAGTCACTGGTGATTTAAAAGTAGCGAAACAAAGTACAGCGGCGGTCAATAAGGCGAACAAAGTGTTAGGTTTTATAGCTCGAAATTTTGAGTACAAATCGCGCGATATTATAGTTCCTCTTTATAAATCATTAGTTAGACCCCATTTGGAGTACGCGGTCCAATTTTGGAATCCGCATATGCGCAAAGATATAGACAAAATCGAAAGAGTTCAAAGACGAGCAACTAAGATGATTCCGTCTCTTAGGTCAAAGTCGTACGAGGATAGGCTTAAAGAGTTAAAATTGACTACACTCGAGACTAGGAGGTTAAGGGGTGATCTAATCCAGGTTTTCAAAATTATGAATGGGTTTGATAACGTAGATAGAGATAGCTTTTTGGAAATATCTCAATATAATAGGACTAGAAATAACGGGTGTAAGTTGACAAGTAGAAGGTTCGAGACAGCAGTTGCGAAAAACTTTTTTACGCATAGAATAGTAAATAGCTGGAATAGTTTGCCGGTAGAAGTAATTAGTAGCACGTCTATAAACATGTTTAAGAATCGATTGGACGCGCATGTTGATAGAAAGGGTATAGTTTAAGGTAGTAAAATTAAGGCTTTGTGGGGATAGATCCCACAGCTCAACACAAGTGTTGTGGGATATAGGGAGGCAGCGTCTTGGGTTAGGGGATACTCTCTGTCCTTACACACCCCATTTAAAGAGATTCCTCTGCCGAGCGGTGCCCCCCATAGTACTGTGAGGTATTGAAAAACTCATGATCTTCACTTGCCCCACAAACACCTTTAAATGGGAGACCCATAATGGGTGCACACACATTTCTACATTACTGTACAGTCTTTACAGCCACACCTACACTTTTCCTCGTAAGTGTATATATTGTAATGTATATGGTTGTAAATTTGACTTGGTCCGCAATCAATATGAACCGTGACTTGATGGATACCGTAATGAAATTGACTGGATTCTTTGGATCTGATATATTTGCATGTCCGTTATATAATAGATATAGAGTGTAACATATTTGTGGATAGTAGTCTATTATGACTTGATCCTCTGGATCGAGAGATTCTATCTTTAGTTTTAAATCGATAATTAATTATTTTTAAATTGATAATGTATATGGTTGTAAATTTTGACTTGGTCCGCAATCGATATGGATCGTGACTTGATGGATACCGTAATGAAATTGACTGGATTCTTTGGATCTGATATATTTGCATGTCCGTTATAAATAGATATAGTACGTACGTATTCAACCACTGGGTCATTTACACCCATTCGAAAGTTAAAATGAGTGGTTGTGGGTTTGTGTTCCAGTGGTGAGGCGGGAGAATTTATCTAACTATGTTTAAGTTAAAGGCGGAACTATAGTCGTTGAGGGTCAGTTTATACTATGTTTGGGATTCGAGGATGCGAAGATTGGTTGGTTGGTGTGCTGAGTTGTTAATTTTGAAGTTAGTACGGAAGTGGGGTTGGTTGTAAAGGTAGGTGGCAATGTGGCAATATTGCTAATTTGAACGGTATATTTAAATTTAGGTCGTAATATTTTGGTAGAAATATATATATATATATATATATATGATTATATCAATATATTTTTTTAGATATTTTTGTGCATCATATTTCGTTTTTTACATTTAACATTTTTAACACTGATGATGGAAATTGAACTTTTCCGAAACGTCTGTCAATAAACATGTACCATCTCCTCTTATTTCTCAATATATATATATGAAAATTATTTCACGAAAGTAACACGTGAAAAATATTTATGATGAATAAAACCACGAAGGAAAGGAAACACAGAATGGTGCTCAAGCGCTTTCGTCTAATGACATCCTCAGGAACACTCACAAAAGCGCTTGAGCACCACTCTGTGTTTCCTTTCCTTCGTGGTTTTATTCATCACATATATATATATATATATATATATATATATATATATATATAAAAGCTGTTAACCCCTTGTACAAATATTTATTACTTAGTACATTACAAAAAATAATGAAGTAAAAAAAAATAAACTAAAAAAATTTCATATTAAAAATCCATAAATCATTCCTAAAAATTGAAACAAATATTAGATAAGAAATGTTTAAAATAAACCAGTAATTGTATTTGTTAAAAATAAAAATAAAAGTAAGTCCAGTTAAAATTTATAAATGAAATAAATAAGTTTGAAGAACTTGAATAAATAAATAAATATTATTTATATAAATTATGTTGTACCGAGCGAGTTACGGTGCCGTCACTCAGTTACCCCTTAAAAGAATGTGGTCTTAACTCTTCATTAAGAAATTCGTGAGTAGAGATCATAACTGGCCGAGGTGAAGCGATAGTTGGCAACGATCGTTTCCATGGCAACGGGTAACGAGGTCTCGGGAATAGAAGTGCAGCGAATATTTATTCCAAAGAATGAAGGAGAAAAAGTACATTCTATGAGGGTATAAAATTTGATAATTTTCATGGGTATTTTAGATTACCTTCTTATCTCCCAAACCGTCAATCTTCAACTATTTTTGATCACCATTATAGATATAATGATATTTTTTTTATATTTGAAGATGTGAAATGCATATAAATTATATATTTAGATTTAGATTTTATTTTAGTTGAGTAAACTTTTCATAGAATTCTTTAGCAAATCACATTTCATTGCATATATCAGTTAGGAATATTATATAATCATTATAAATGTGTGTGTATATATATATATATATATGAAAATTATTTCACGAAGGTAACACGTGAAAATATTTATGATGAATAAAACCACGAAGGAAAGGAAACACAAAATGGTGCTCAAGCGCTTTCGTCATTAGACGAAAGCGCTTGAGCACCATTTTGTGTTTCCTTTCCTTCGTGGTTTTATTCATCATATATATATATATATATATATATACACACACAAATCAATCGACCAGGGAAGTACTCCGGGGGAAGTGTTTAGCAGGAGACACTGAGTGCTGGAACTCCCATTTCTCTTGTTACTGTCCTTTTTAGCTGATCTTTTTTCGTGTCTCATCTACCCTGTGAACAGTCCAGCATGCTCTCAAACACACTTCTCCCTCTATTCTCCACTACACATACATCCATTTTACACACTACACAATCTTTCCAAATAAAAAAAATAAAAGTAAGGCATCGTGAGCCTTGGAGACCTTGATTTCGGCTCTCTCTTTCTTATCCAGGGTCTCTTTCTTATCCAGGGTCTCTTTCTTATCCAGGGGGGGCATTTTTGGGGACACTCACCCTTGGCTCATCCTTCCTACATAAAAAAAAAAAAATATATATATATATATATATATATATATATATATATATTATAATATATATATATATATACATTTTAACTGCAAACACGCAGTATAATTAACGTAAAGAACGACGCTTGTATAGGAGAATATTCCGCGCAAGATGAGAAGGGAGAACGAAACAAATCGAGTGAGGCCCATGGTGTAATGGTTATCATATCTGACCGGCAATTGGAAGATTCCGGGTTCGATTCCCGGGTTCGATTCCCGGGTGGTTACCTCATTTTTTCATTTGTTTCGTTCTCCCTCCTCATCTTGCGCAGAATATTCTCCTATACAAGCGTCGTTCTTTACGTTATATATATATATATATATATATATATTCAAATTCAAAACTTTATCTAGAAAAGAATACAAGTAACAGGATTTTACAATTTTTAGATATTTGTTATGATATTAATATATATATGTCCAGAGTACTCTCATCTGAATATGCCGTTGGAAGCATGGAGGCTTTTTAGGCAAAATCAATGGCATTTAGCTTATTTATTGCATAAAAATAGTGAAAGTGGCGAGTAATAATAAATAATAGATACGACAAAAATAATAATAATAATAATAATACTAAATACAATATAAGGTTTACAGAATGTTACATGATTTTAAGTTAAATGATATAGTGCGTATTTAGTTGAAAATATTACATAAAACAGCGAAAGTGGCAAGTAATAGTAATTAATAGTGACAACAAAAAATAGTAATAATAGCAGCAATAATAATAATAATAGTAAATATTGAATAACCTTTTATTGATAAAAAAAATACGGTACTTTTACAATATACAATGACATAGAGAGTTGCGAAACTTGACCAATTTATTTTATTGAAAATTTACAAAATGTTAAATAATTTTGAATTAATGATTTATTGTATATTGAGTAGAAAATAAATGGTGCTTAATAAAAAAAGAAATATAGGAAAAGAATATAGATAACGAAATTAAAATGGTTTAATTAAATTAGTATATTTTCAATAGTTTATTACAAAAATGGATTGCTATGGAAAATTTACTTTTTTTTTTTTTAATGGTTTTCCTTACCAAAATATTTCGCTTTTCAAATTAGTTTTGGAGGAACTATAAATAAAGATGAGGCACCATCGATGTAATCATGTTGGCACTATTGACATATTTGTCAGAGTGCCAACAATTCGCATTGTATCATAAAAAAATATTGCAAACTGGAATACTGTTGCCACTTTGAAATGGGTCAATGTTGTTTCATGAAACCCGATGGTTGTGATTGTATCTTGTGGTTTGAGTTGTAGTTACAGTAGAAAACGGAGGATATATATATATATATATATATATATATATAATGCAAACCTACAAGGAAAAAAAAAATATTCCAAGTCCTTTAGTATATACAGCAGTACACCTTGTCAGGGAATGAAGGGAGAAGGCAAGATAGCGAAAATATATACATATGTACTGTACATATTCGTCATCTCGCCTTCTCCCCTCATTCCCTGACGAGGTGTACTGCCGAATACACGAAAGGCCTTGGAGTCAATTTTTCTTTTTCCTCGTGGTTTGCATCATTCATTCATTTTACACGTTTGTGAAATTCATCCCATATATACAGGGTGTCTCAGAAGTCGCGCACCATAGGCTTTATTCAGATTTACGAGGTTTACGAGTCAAAATGGTTGGGTCAATCCCAGAATAGGCACCTGATGTACCTCAATCCCAGATGAAACACCTGCGTTCAACCTCAATCCCAGAATAGGCACCTTGCAAGGAATTAAATAAAAAAAACCTGATGATTACAAAATTTATTGTTTATACAAAGTTTATTACAAATGTAATAAAGGCAAAGTTATAAAAGGTTTAAAGTGGTTTAATGAATAAAGAAAAATTTTAGATATTATAAATTCCTGCAATATGAGCCCGAATGTTTCTGAATCCATCTGAAGCAAATCTATCTTGCCACATAAATTGGTATAGATATAGGTTAGGTTAGGTTAAGTTAGGGTTGATTTTTTCAAATATTGATAAAAACAATGAAATTATATCTCTAAAAACTGTTTATATTTTTTTCTCCTCAATCCCAGATTAAGCACCTGTGTTTTGCCTCAATCCCAGATTAAGCACCTAAAAATGATTTCAGGTGCCTATTCTGGGATTGATCCAAATGGTTTATTATAAGTGATGTTTAATTACAATATATGTTCGAATAATGAAGTTATTAGTATGTACAGTTAATCAAAAAGCTATCTTAAAATAATTAAATTGAATGAAGCAACATTAGCCAATGGTGCGCGACTTCTAAGACACCATTGGCTAATGTAGCTTCATTCAATTTAATTATTTTAAGATAGCTTTCTGATTAACTGTACATACTATTAATTTTATTATTCGAACATATATTGTAATTAAACATCACTTATAAACCACTCCGACTCGTAAATCTGAATAAAGCCTGTGGTGCGCGACTTCTGAGGCACCCTGTACACACACACACACACACACATTTCACCTTATATGACCAGGTATAATGAAAAATTTTTAAGGTGTAATTTATTAGTTTAAAACAAATGGTTAAGCTTTTTAGTTTACCTTTTTGCCTTCATATAATTTATTATTGCGAGCCTAAAATCATTTACGATTGGTTTCGTACGATTAATGATACGTATAATTATTATAATTAAAGAAACTAAAAAAAAAAATGTTAAAAAGAAAATGTAATGTAGGTAGAGTTTACGATGGCGTACTAAAAAAAAAATAAATAAGTAAAGTGTATACCTGTAGCAAACGAAAAAATAAAAAAAATAAAATTAGCTGAAAAGCAACAGAAGGGTACAAATACTTTTATCCAAAGACAAAAAAAAGCTTCTTCCGAACTCTTTGTCTTAATCTTAAAATGAAAACAAAGAAAAAAAATTGAAATAATTTTTCCAAAATAATGAAATGATCAAAAAGTATAAAAAATGATGCCTCGGGTCAAGGTTTGAATAAAAAAAAGTATGAAACTTAAATGTTTATTTATCAAACTTCTTGCTTGCATACCTCTGTTACATATATATATATATATATATATATATATAAAACTCTGGTTGTGTGTATGTTGTTAGTGACCACTGACCAGGCATTCCAGTAACATCAATGTATGCCATAATATTCAGATTACAATTAATTTAATCTAACACGCGTGAAAGAGGGCTACATCGTGGCCAATGTCATAACACCTCTTGCCGTTGATCAGTGACTTTAAGCGACACTGGGTCTGTGTAGTAATTGGATGGGAGACCGTACTCCGCGTCTTCTTGATTATGTAGCGACCCGTGGTTCGGATCCCGCGTGAAGCTGCGGGCCTCATCCGTCGTATGATCTTAATGTTGCGAAGGAGGTTAACAACCCCACATTACATTAAATTTCACACACGAAAGAATTAACGCAAAATCAACCAATTTATTTATTTAAGAATATGCAGGGTGATTCACTCGCTGGTACCCCCAGAGTATCTATTAGCGATATTCTGGGGCTACCAGCGAGTGAATCATCCTTATAAGCTATGTATATAAAAGTATTTGGACAACAAAAGCAGCTGTCTTAACGCAAATCCAGAAATTTTTTGTATTTAGAATTGTATTCCGTTTTCCGATCTTAAATAATTATAATTTCCATCTTTTCTGATCGAGAGAGCTATCGCGTCGGGCGATTAGACTAGCGTCCGAATCCAATGCTGTAGCTCGAGCTTGTTTTCACTTTGCAAAGATAAAACGAGTACGTGGATTTGTCAGATATTATACCCATTTCGTTCGTCTTCTTTCTTCCCTTTTTTCTTTCATAGGGACTTTAGATGTTCAGAAATAACCAAAAGACTATTGCTGTCACCAGTAAAATCAGCTTTAATGCCACGAGTCCATTTACAAATGCGTTTGAAATGATCTGAAGCGCATCATCGACTCGCATTTTTAACCCAAATTTAGTTCGTGCAAATTTTTAATAAATGACCTTGAGCCAAAAAAAAGTGAATTAAAAAGTGTATATATATATATATATATATACACACACACACACACACACTTTTTCAGCTAGTAATTTAACATAGACTGAGTAATTTCTCAACAAAAGATTTCAGAATGACTAGTTTTGTTTTAATCTTGTAGGACAATATAACTTATATTTTTATGTTTTCTTTTATCAAATCGCCAAATAATATTAATTTTCCTGCTTGTTACCAATTAAGATTTACCAAGAACATTATTACTACGCAATATACATATATCTTTCTTGTATTGGAACAAAGAAAAAAAATATATATTTTCCTAATAACATAATTGAGTTTTCTACTGTTCACGTACAGTATATCATTCTATACGATATGTTTTGTCTATATTAGAAACAATGCAAGTGATGATATCAGTCACTTTCACAAGCATTCAGGGTCATTGTCAGTTTGAATGAAATAGTGCACGGATGGTAGAAAAAGTCCTTATGTGAATTATGATAAAAGAATCTTTTTATTTTTATTATTGAATTATATATTATATATACACACAGTATATATATATATAATTTTTTTTTTAATAATATGCAAATTTTTTCTGGGTTTCTTCTTAAAATTAAAAATTTTCTTCAACTTAAATTTTTCAAGAAATATTTAAAAACTATTAAAAATGAGTGTTAATAATTTTAAGAGATCGAGTGTATTATTTGTATATTCTCATTATTTATATAGTTTTGCCGATTTTCAAACATATGTAGGTTAGGTTATTAAAAGCTGAAGCAGATTCTGGTTAGGTTTAGGTTAACATTAGGTTAAGTTTAGCAATATTGTAACACACACACACACACAGACTTTATCTTCCCAGTACAAAACTTCAATCAGTATCGTATGTATATTTTTATTAATTTGTTTTCAAAACACTAAATCGCTCGTAGAAACCTGATTTTACTTTTAAAATTTGATGGTTACGTCTTATTAACAAATTATTTTGATTTTACTCCAAAAAAAACGTCCCGTATTTAAAATCATAAAATATAACTACAAATATTTTTGATAAATACTGTACATTAAGTGAATCGCAATAATTATGAGACAATTTTTGAGCCACGTACTTTTTTTGGCTGACTGTATAACAATGAAGAGTGAAAGTGTCTAGTTTAGCAGTCAATTATCGTCAATAAAAATAAATTTAGGCGATGATTCCCTTTTCTGATTCAGCTTTCATCCTCGCTTTTCAAGGTGCACTTTGTGCAAATAAGTTTGGAAAGCATTTTTTTTAACCTCTCTCCATCATAAATTAATAATCAGTAAATTGTTTTATATGTACAGTATATATATATATATATATATATATATATATATATATATAATTTTGAGGGCTTTTACGAGTGGAAGCTCGTTTATTTCTCGATGAATTTATTTCTGTAGTTGTGTGGTTTCGGGAAAAAATTTCGACTCCAAACATAAAATTTCTAAAAAGCATAAAAAAATACTAATTAGTGATACTGGGTTTTTATTTTTGGGTATTTTATTCTTTGTGACGACGACAATAAAAATTTCATTAAGAAATTGCATTACTAACTAATAACGTTATACTTTTTCGAAATTTTATTTCTAGGTGAACTTTTTTCGAAACTGTACGTACATATTTATATAATTATTATTATTACTACTACTACTACTGTTGTTGTTGTTGTTGTTGTTTTAAAGTACGTGCTTATTCAACCATTTTTTTTGGAAGTACAAATTGGTTATTGTCATTATTAAATTGTTCTCAATTCTTAATTCAACAGTAAATAGTACGTAACGACTTATATAAATTTTATAACGTAAAAGAAATGGCAGACGGCAATATATAATTTTATTAATTGTATGACTCAAACGTGCGCAATTTTCACGCTATTATAAATTTAAAAATGTGTTAAAAATAATGTTCGCCTTCGGTAGTTGAAATGACCACTTTTCATAGTAACGAAAAGATTAACAAAAAAGTTAGTTTATTTTCCTAAACGGGCCATATGTTTCCTCTTACCTGTAATGTATGTATATCTCGGGGAAAAAATAATAAAAAGAAATGTGTGTATACATACTGTATATATATTTATAATAATGATGAAGAATTGGTACAAGGTTATTGAAATCTAAAATCTAAATCAATAATATTTTCACTGTAAAATGCTTTTCAAACATATTTTGTATCATTATTTTTTTAATATCTTGATTAAGGAATATAAAAGCGTCTTGATCATTTTTTTTGTTTTTCCTTATTTTCATTAAAACGAATTTCATATATGGAATAATGTGGTTATTTTAAGGATGATAAATACTGATTAGTGGTTTTATTTTATTGCTTGGAAAAATTGTGGTGAACCGAGTGACTAATTTCAAAATTTCTCACTGACGATCGCTTCCTTTCATTTTAGTAACAATTCGACTGTGATATTCCAAAGCTTCGTAAGTAGTGAACCCGCAAATTTACGGACGGGAAAAAGTTGAATGATGTTTACGAAGGTTTCAGGCATAATTATTACGATGGGAAGGAAATAGGAAATAACAGAAATGGATTCCAAGCGGTTTGTATTTTTTTTTTTTTTTAGGATTATATAGCAGCAAAATTTAAAAAAAAATTAAAGAAAAATGTAACATTTTTAAACATTTCATAGTAATGATGCGTTAAACTCTTCAAATTTAATATATATTTAGAGTTTTTATTTAAAGTTAATTTGATTAGGTTAGGTCAGATATATATATACACACCGCGAATCGAATATATTTTCATAACCGAATAAATGGAGTTTAATTTTTTTTTCACAATTATTAATCCTTTCAGGACGACTGGTACAAATTGGTAACGTTTCAAATACACGCAGTCATAACTTAACACTACAAAGAATTCCGGCTTTAAAGGGTTAAATATTCTTTGTAAAAACGTAGTCAGTTTGTAAAATGAAAAAAAATGTTGTTTATTTGAATCCGTATTTATATGAATTTTCGTGTACCGTACATATATTTTAACATTTATTATAACCACCGCCTTATACGTTCTCACTTTAAAATCTTCTTTTTAATGATAATTATCAGCAAATATTTTGTTTAATATTGTCAACTTCGAAACGTAATTAATTGCCCGAGTCATTTTTGTAAGTTTTAAGATTTTACACGGTCGCTGAAATCTTATTCAAACCAGTATGAAACTAATTTTATCTTCTGCAGCTGTACAAATACGTTCAACAACAAAAAATTATAGTGTTTACTTTTGTGTCCTTTCGGCTAATTTTGCCAAACTTTTGAGCTGCCATTTTGACCAGGTAAAACGGCTGCCATTTTGATCAAGTAAAACGGTTTAGGTACAACAAACTAATTTGGTTGGCTGATGAGTGAAGCATAGTTGCAACATTTCTTATGCTCATAGTAACTACGAAATTTTAAATATCCAATTTAAATGTATATTAAATAAGATCAAATTAAATTGCCCCCAAATTGCCCCCCAAATTGCCCCCAGTCATTAAAATGACTGGGGGCAATTGTCGAATTGTTATTCGAAGTTAATCCAATCTGAGAAGAAAGTAGACAATCTATGGACAAAAACGTAAAAAATTAAGGAGTAATATTGTTTTGTCTTTATTTGTTCACATTCGTAAACATATCATGGAGAACAATGTAATTTTCTCACAATCTAGCTAATTTTTATTGTATTTCAAAATTTTTCTTCTAATTTCTGAAGATTTTTATGTATTTTATTTCCCAATATTTATTTGGTTTTATAATAATTCCACTTAAATACTATTTTGAATCGTATTATTTTTGACAATTTTATTTTTTAGAAACGTCACAGTTTAATTTTCTTTTTAAGTCATCGATCATTGGCGGATTTTGATGGCCAACTTTCACATAAATTTCGAGCCGCCATAGAATATCGTGTAAAATTGACGAACATATCGCATTCAGCTGTTCCTCTGTTTTATCCCGAGTTAAAACCAATTCAACAACACTTTTAACCTCTTCGAGTTTAAGATTATTATTGAAAACACTCAAGTTTGTAAACAAATCCGAACTATTTAATATTCGATCACTTATTAAGCGTTTCGAAAATTCTTGATTTCCATCTTCGGGATCCGGTCTTGAGATTACATGGTCGTCCTTCTCGTCTTTAGAATGCGAAGATTGCAATTTTTTACCATCGTTTCGATTTGATCTTGATTGTTTTGCTGAATTTCGAAAACGGCTTCGAACTCTCGGTCTTAAGCGGACATGATTTTTGAGTCGGACAATTTTCGTATGACGGCGGTTAAACTTTTGGGGTGAATGTTTTCGTTGAAGGAGAATCTGAGAGACTTTTTGAGGGCGGAAAGAGGATCTCTGATTGAAAGATTTTCTCTTCCTGGCTTTGAAATTTCGATGTGGAGTCGTCGAAGGAGGAACACCAGTAAAAGACGCCGATGGGGATGATTTCGAAGCTCCGTCCATCCTCCCGAAGAAGGGGAGTCGTGTGGCCAGGAGAGGGTCTCTTGAGTTTAGGGGGTGAGACCTTCCCCCTAAAAAGAGGAAGGGGACGCGTATAATCTAAATGGAGAAGGAGGTAGCAACTTTTGGGATTCGGAGAAGCCCTCTACTGCAGAAGGGTATTTACAGATTTCCTTCGCTTCGGGAATTTTGGGGGATTTACCTTCGTTCAGAATGTAGAACTTCTGAGAAGAAAGGCAGTCCACATTGAACCACCAATCGCAGACGAAGTGTCGTTGGTTGAACAAAGTACCGTTAGGGCAGACAAAGGAGTCGTTTCTCCCGTCTTCCTGACAGATATGGAAGGCTTGGCATTGTGCCTCATCGGAAGTATCCGCATAGTAACCAGAAAACTCTTGATCAGCACACGAGAACTTAGTTTGGGGCAGTGATGACAGCATAGGAAAATCTCTACCTGGAACACCTCCTCCGGGAGTTATGAAAGAAAACTTAACTGTAGAATCTGATCCAAATAGTGTGTGGAAGATAGATCCATTTTTTGGATTTTGTGGACTTCTTGATGATGGCGATGCTCCAAAGTCATCTTGGGGCACCGCCTGTACCACACTCATCAACACTAGAAAAATAAATATTACATTTTAAAAAGAATTCCAAAACGCAGTGAAATTGTTGTAATGTCGATTTCTTTCAATAAATTAAATATTTTAATAAATTATAAGTCAATAAAGAATCTAAAATAATTATTAATTGAAAATTAACTTCGTACAAATATTTTTGTTATAAGAACATTTTTTAAATAAGTTTCGAGTAACTGTTTTATATATATATATATATATATATATATATATTATATATATATATATATATATACTTTTTCGCTTATCATATCACTCGTTATACATAACCATATTCAGTAATCCTTAAATGTGGATAAAATCACTTAACTACAGAATGTAGTTTTAAAAAAAACACTCCTGAATCGGCATGGAAGTAAGTTTGCTTACCCAACGTTTGAATGAGTGGCAGCATAGTGATGCCACATCCTCAGGGTCAGTGCCTTTAAATATGCGGCCGCTTTGCCGTCTGGAACGAGTTCAAGGCTAGGTCGTTTCTCGTTCCATCTTCAAATCTTTTTTTTTTTTCGGTAGGGGGATAAATAGGGGGCGGGGGATGGAATAATAACGTTCGATATAACAATTCGCTATTAATGGTAGCGGCCGTAGACTATAATATGTCGGAGACGTTGCGACAGCACTTTTAAGAGTGACATTGCCTACACAATGCATTATTAATATTCAAACGTGTTTAAGTATTATATATATATATATATATATATATATATATATATATATATATCAGTTCATTCATTGTTTTTCTTTCGTACGATGTTTTTTTTTTTTTTTTTTTTTTTTTTATGTCGTCTGAAGGTATTGCATGCAATTGAAATGCAAAATGAACACAGTTACCATTTTAAATGATTTACGCTGTGTACATAATTCAGTTTTTATGAACGAGTTCATGAATATTTTGTATTGTTTTTTCAAATATGATCATTTTTACGGTCTTACTTTTTTATTTTGCGTTTCATAATTGTATATTTTAGTTTACAATACAATTCAGTTACATCCTCTGCTGGAGATATATTTTTATACGTGCTGTAAAAGTGAAATCTCTCTTCACATCAGTATTGCCTAAATTAACTGTAGATAGTCGGTAATAAAAAGAAAAAAGTTACCCTTATCGGAAAAAAAAGTGAGTATACAGTGTCATTATCCAAAGCAGTTCAGCGTATTTCAAGTATACCAAAAGGTAATTGCTTTTCTATATGTGGTTGATTGCTGTATTCGTTTACACTAACCTCCTTATTTCATAACGTTCGAGACTGAAGACCCATGAAACAATGTATTCCAATCAACTTGCTCCACATACAAAATGAGTTCATGCTTTAATACAAAAGTTTATGGTGCGAAAACTTATTTATGGTGTTCTACCTATCATATAATACATCACGACTGAAAAATTACACACACATATATATATATTCATTTTGTATGGGGGTACACGAAAACACCTTAACTTTTCAAACAGGAACGCGGTGGAGACAAGGTTGAAAACCCCTGTAAAAATACAAAATATTGTACTTTAAATGTATTCCTTCGTTGTTATAAGTAAATAATTGAACTTAATAAGTATGATTAATTGTGTATTATGTTTGTTTTCGTCAATGGATTTTTGTTAAACGTAGTTAGATGTGAATATATGTTACAAATTGGATTTATACAAATAAGGTTGGCGAAAATTTTCATTCACACCTAATAACGTAACCTCGAAAAACATTGTCGGTAGAATGTTTTGTCAAAAAATGTTATCCCTTTCGATTATGGTTGTAAATGTTTTTTTTTTTTAATATGAAATTTACATTCAAAAGAGAATTTTCTAATTTGTTTTCATCACTTGAATCTGCTTGTCTTACTCTTTGTATTATGTACTAACTATACTGTATATGTACTATACCTACTCGCAAGTGCAGACTAATGGTAGAACGCCGTGCTCTTAACTTGAAAGTTTGGGTAAGAATCTGAACTTGGAATTCAGCGATTAATGCGCTTCTCTGGGTCTTCCTTGGTGGGGTAGGCGTTCGGACCCCACGTAAAGTTTTAGGTCCCCTCCATCATATAACCTTATAGATGTTACGAACGACGCCAAGCAATCCCAAGCATCGTTATTATTAATAATTATACAGGGTATTTCTAAAGTCGCGATATATATATATATATATATATATATATATATGGTTCCGCGACTTCAGAAACACCCTGCATAACGGTTTTCGGAGCTATTGAAGAATAGGGACCCCAGCTTTCTTTAGTTAGGCTTATAAGGCTAACTAACGAAAATATCACGACCTAACCTAACCAATCGTTAGGTTAACTGTACGCCCTTGACGATTGGTTAGGTTAGGTCATGATTATTTTCGTTAGTTAGCCTTATAAAGCTAACTAAAGAAGGCTGGGGTCCCTATTCTTCAATAGCTCCCGGTTTTTTCTCTCTCTCTGCTTTTATTTAGGGGTTCAGCAATGTTTTAGGATTTAATATACAGGGTGTCCGAGAATTATCTGTACAATCTTTGGCTGTAATTAAAAGTCAACCATGAAGTGTAGAAATTCCAGTGTTGTCCCATTTTACAGAGAATCTCATTAAGTTTTTTCTGATACCACGTTTTGACAAGTTTTTTAGAAATGTACGCGGGTGACAGACATTGATGATTTAAAAGCGAGAATCACAGCTGCTATTGAGCGAATTGATGTGGATATGCTGCAGCGTACATGGCAACATTTGGAGTATCGATTGGATGTTTTGCGAATCACTAATGGTGCACATATCGAATGTTTGTAACAACGTTACTTTAATAAAAGAAACTTTTAAAAATACAGATTCTAAATAATCTTGTTTAAGAATTTTACGTGTGTTATCAAGAATTTTATTAAAAGATGAAATTGTACAGATAAATTGTACAGATAATGTTCGGACACACTGGAATTTCTAAAAAACTTGTCAAAACTTAGTATCAGAAAAAACTTAGAGATTCTCTGTAAAATGGGACAACACTGGAATTTCTACACTTCATGGTTGACTTTTAATAACAGCCAAACATTGTACAGATAATTCTCGGACACCCTGTACACACTTCGACTACATTAATTTAGTGCCTGAATCTTCACTGAATATTTAATTAGGCTTTGTGTTCCAAATATGGAAATTGCTTTTTGTTTAAAACACTTTTATTGAACACTTCTTCAATTTTAGGTCATATATATATTTATGACATTTTGGAAGGTCACCATTCCAAGAGAATTTTACTTGAAGCGGAATGTTCTTTATATGTGATATCTAACCATTGATTTTCATTCAGTCTTGAGTTTTAATCCTTTCAACAAAGTTGACACGCATATATCCCATTGTATACCTGTTAAAAATTTGCTTTGGACAGTACCCCATGAGGTTATAGAGAAGTCAGATCATTAAAATGCTCCTTTGGTTAGGATATATTATTAGGTAATGCCCGGTTCGGTTATACCGCTAGGGTAGGTTAAGTTGATTTTTGATTAGTCTGACCTGTCCATAATTTAAAGGTACTACTACTACGCATTTGACATCCATACCGTTCGGTCTTCTTGCAAACGCAAAATAAGATCTTTTATGTAGTGGTAACCTAATCTCTCATTATCACTGTGTGTGTGTGCGTGTGTGTGTGTGTGTGTGTGTGTTTTTAGAGCAATTGCTGTCAGTATGAGTAACGTGGAAAAACGAAATGTGAATGAATTTACAGAATTATTTTGGAGAAAACGTGATCACGACACTCGACGGAGGTCAACTCGTGTCTACGTAATAAACAAGGACCGCTCTCCGTGAAACGAGGGTAGTTCAAATTATACATATTAAACATAGTAAGTTACATGCGGCATGCGAGTAGGCGAAGTGCTTATATCCCTCTGCCTATAATATAGTTTTCTTTCTCCACTTTTAAAATAGTTGTAAACTTCTACAACTTTATAACGAGTGTGTGTGTGTGTGTGTGCGTGCGTGTGTGCAAAGAGGCCAAGAAGTTCATAATACCCTATTAATACTAGCCTTGGAACAAGGAACTAAGTTCTACAAACTCTGTGGAATTCCCTTTTCTTTACAAACAGAACAATAATTCCATCCTCTGTGCTGTGAGTATTCACACCGGTTTTGCCAATTTTAAAAATCCTCAAGTTTATTATTATTTATCATAAAAACTATTTCTGTAATTTATTTTTTCTTAAAAAAAATATTGTATGTCAAATACTCAGTTTTCTAGAGATATGCGTACGTTTTAACAAATATACTTCTTTGGACTATTTGAGGGAAAAAGTTCTTCTGCTCCACCCACCCAAATAAATAAATAAATAAAAAGCCCCCAGAAATTACTAATTTTATTTTAGAGGTACGTAAAACCTTGCCTTATTTTTTGCGGAAAAACTAAAGAAAAAAACCCTTACATCATAATTTTTTTTAATGCATACAAAAAAAGGAATGTAGAAAGTCTTCAAAACGAAAAAAAAGGAACGAAAGTTATCCAGTGAAAGCGTTCACACTATCAACGCAATTCCGAGAGAACACATTTGGAACGGGAATTCAGCATACTGACCAGTGACTAATGTGAACGACCTATGTAACCAGACAGCACGGGAAATAACGAAACTTTGGAGTACTCCCTCCCCCATTTCGTGCGCGCGTTTGTGTGTGACGTGCCCGTATGCCAATACTCCATTGGACATACCCAAAGATGAAACATTTAATACCTGTAATCTTAGATAATAGAAATTCCTTTTCTTTCATTTATCAACTTTTTTCCCCAAAACTAAAATTTTAAAATAAATGAAAAAGTAAAATTTTATTGACGGAAAAGTAAGTTCTATACTATTAGAAATATATATTTTTTAATATTACTAATAGATTAGGTAGGTTAGCATCGGTTGTTAGTTCTTCAGTATCGATGTTATGGTATTATACCATGAAACCCATAGTTTAAGAGAGGCGGCGGGATTTATGAATAATTGGGTTGGCTGTTTCAGATTCTTCGCGTTAGACTGTATTGAGTAGACTACGTATGGAAAACTGATACGTGTAGGTAGTTGGGAGGTAACGAAAATGGTCCACTGAGTAGGTACGTAGTTAATCTAACAATTATTAAATTCCTTTTATATCAATAACTGGGTGGATGAAACTAATTGGTTGCTCACCAGAGTTATTCTCCACATTAGTATTTATATACTGTGTGATAGAGCGTGCTCGGTAATACACATAATTACCGATCAACCAACTGAAAAAAACCAAGAGGACGCTGGTGGAAAAAGCCCCGCGAAAAAGGAGAGGGAGAACAAAAAGAGCCAACGAGAGAACAAGACGGAACGGAGAGAAGGAACGGGGAGCAAGACGGAACGGAGAGGAGGAAGAGGCTAAACAACGGAAAAAGATCCCCACCAGCAAGTACGCTATCAACAATTGAGAAAAGAGAAGAGGGACTGTCTAATAACACTCGGTAAGTGATTCAGTTGTTTTTAGCCCAGTTAATTAAGGGACATAAATTAAGCTGGGTCAGACAAATTAGGCCTACATTGTGGTCTAAGACCTAGCATCAACTCATAGCTTAACAAAGGTGAAGGTAAATTACCCTAACCTAATTTGGTGAGAAATCCTACTGTGGACATCAATTTACTCTGCCAGCTCTGGACCATTTCCGGAATCTCTAGGCTGACCCCTACAAGGCTAGCTTAATCTACTCTATAGTTAGACTGGAGATATTAGGGGTGGGTTAATTGGGGACCAATTCATACAGAGCATTTTCACATTGGTGGCCCGTGTGGGGAATTTATATACTTTAGGCTTAACTTTACTTAACAGACATTGCAGAATTAGGCTAAATGGTCTAGCCTAAACCTAACCTAATCAAGCCTAAAGTAACAAACTTGCCTAATTAGGTCTATGTTAGAAAATCTAGAAGAGGAAGAACCATTGTTGTCCCAAGGCGATATGATGACTAAGCTGATTGATACAGCATTGCTTGTATATATTAAGTTAAGGTGTGTATATATCCATCTCATAATTGTAAGGTTAGTGAAAAATTCACTTAATAAGAGCTAGCATTTTTGGGCTCTTGTGGCATCAGTGTTTGGGACGCTGGTGGCATCAATTTGGGGCGCTGCGCGTTTTCTACTCGTTTGTGGGATGTCGTACGTACAGGGTGTGGTCTTGTAGAGAGCTCTCTTGCAATTCAGTTTGGTTGTTTAGATACAAGATTGTTGCACCGTGCAATAGTCCAGGTTGCGTTGTTGTTGCAAGGTTGAGAAAGAAGACCATAAATAGTACCCTTTTGTTTACATTAAATTCATGTAACTAAGGTCTAAGGTAGGCCCGCATCGAGTCAGCAACCCTGAGGTTACCCTGAGGTAGGACCTAATAGGATCTCAAATCCGTAAGTTTTAATTTAGCTTAACTTGGGCTTTAGGTAGAACTGGCCCTTTAGAATTTGGCCGTTCACGGCTCAGCTGGGATTTTGAACCCAACAAATAAATAAAATAACATGGTCCTTCAGAACCGGATTCTACCCCAAGACTGAGTCAGTGACTATTTTTCGGCAAAGTTCTGATTGTGCAAATTGTAGCCCAAGTTAGGCCTAGACGGGTGAGTATTATTGAATTAAGGTCCCAGGGTAAAAAGTTTGGTCGCCCAATTGCGAAACTTGGCCAGTCGTCTGTCGTTGTTTTGGCCTACATTTTACCGGTTGGTTAATTTTGGGTTATTATTGAATTAAGGTCCCAGGGTAAAAAGTTTGGTCGCCCAATTACGAAACTTGGCCAGTCGTCTGTCGTTGTTTTGGCCTACATTTTACCGGTTTGGTTAATTTTGGGTTATTATTGAATTAAGGTCCCAGGGTAGAAAGTTTGGGTTGCCCAATTGCGAAACTGGCCAGTCGTCTGTCGTTGTTTTGGCCTACATTTTACCGGTTGGTTAATTTTGGGTTATTATTGAATTAAGGTCCCAGGGTAGAAAGTTTGGTTGCCCAATTGCGAAACTTGGCCACTTGTCTGTCGTTGTTTTGGCCTACATTTACCAGTTTGGTTAATTTGGTTTATTATTCGTAGGCGAAGGTTGCAGACCAGTGCGCCAGTTACTTGGGTGGAAAAATTGGTATTCCATACTGGTGTTGGTTAGTACCCCACCTAGCAATTCAGTTTATTTGAAAGTAAAATTTGCGTTTGATCAGTTCGGTTAAGTATTTCTGCCAATTCAGCTTATTTGGCATTGAGCCCAATTGTTGTTTGCATTGAAGATGAGTGCATCTGAATTGAACAAATTTATAAAAAGGAGAAGCGCCTACAAAGGTCTAATTACAAAGGTCATTGCCACTATAGATTCTGCCATAGAGCAAGAGGATTTACGCTTAGTGACTGCGCAGCTTTCCATATTAGAAACTAAAAAGGTTGCTCTAAGTGAGGTAAATGTTAAAATTGAGGCTCTTATAGAAGAGGATGAAATAGAAAATAACATAATTTACTTTGAAGAGATATTTTGATGATAAATTAAAGTAGGCCTCCGAGCAAAAGAGTTTAGCAGCTCAGTACAGTTAGAGACCAGGTCTAATAATGAAACACAACACTCAACAAATGATGTTTGTGAAGTTAAGGTTAACAGATCTGTAGTTCAATTACCGAGGCTTGTACTCAAAACATTTTCTGGGAGTATTCAGGAATGGCAAGGATGGGCAGACAGTTTTCAATCAGCAGTTCATTCTAGTCAAGTGTTAAGTGCCGTGGAGAAGTTTAATTATTTGCGGTCCCTCTTGGAAGGGGAGGCAGCAAAGACTATAGCAGGATTAGCATTAACAGAGGCTAATTATAATGTGGCTTGGGATATATTAAAGAAACGGTTTGGTAAGCCAGAGATCTTAATTAAAAGCCACCTCCGTGCACTTTTAGCTATACCTCCTGTTAATCCTAATAGTGTCAAGGAGTTACGGCAGTTATATGATGAATTTGAAATTAGAACTAGGTCCCTGGACAACTTGGGTGTAGGAATGGAAAGGTATGGTATAATGTTGGTTCCTACACTGGAGTCTAAATTGCCTAGCTCAGTTTTGCTTGAATTAAGTAGGGGACACTCTGCAGAACATGTGTACATCCCCCTTCAGCAGATGTTAAGTCTTTTAGGCACAGAATTAGCAAGACGAGAGGGAGTTGAGTTTGCACAGTGGGATGGTAAACAGGGGACAAAGGCAGGCACAGCACCAAAGTTTCTACAAAAAGGAATAGCCCAGGTACAGTGTCAGCTCTACATGCATCCTCTGAGAATAAATTAAAGGGAATCAAGGAATGCATATTTTGCGAAGGCAACCACAAGTCATATAAATGTGAGGTGGCTGAGGCTTTACCCTTGAGGAGAGAAAGGACAGGGTAACTAAGTCCACAGCATGTTTTAAATGTTTTTTGAAAGGTCATAGAGCAAGGTTTTGTAAGTTTAAAATTTTGTGCAAAAAATGTCATGGTAGGCATCAGCCATTATTGTGTGAAAACACTCCTAGTAGGCCTACCCCAGAAGTAGAGACATCAGTGGCACATGCCACTGCTATGCAAGGGAGTAAAAGTAAAGGGGGATTATTGCAAACAACTGCAGCCTTATTAATTGGGAATGAGGGAGAAGCTACTGTAAGAGTGTTGTTTGATAGTGGTAGCCAGTGTAGTTTTATTAAGACCAGAATTTCCAGAAAATTGAAGTTTAAAGAACTTAAGAGGGAAAATTTAAGAATTTCTGGGTTTGGGGGTTCCGTTCAAAACCGAACCAAATTTAAGAAGGTAGAAGTTTTGGTTAAGGGGTTGTTACCGCAAAGTCCCACTATCAAGGTCCAAGCTGTAGAGATTGAGGAACTTTGTGCTCCAGTCACTACTTGTTTAGATATGGCATGTGTCCAAGAATTGTAAGTTAAAGGAATTAATTTGGGCAATAATACGTTTGAAGGAACAGAAGATATTAGTCTTTTGATTGGAGCTGACTTTATTGGGACTTCATCACTTGGTAATAAAAAAATTTGTAAAAAAAAAGGTATTTGTCCGACATCTCAAGGCCAGTAGCTATTGAAAGTAAGCTAGGCTGGATGCTACATGGTAGTTATTGCAATGAAATGGAAGTTAAGGCTCTTTTGTTAAGATTGAGGAGAACAGCCATGGTCTGGAAAGGCATTTGAAAGCGTTTTGGGAACTTGAATCTATTGGCATAAAGGACAACCAGGCAAGTACAGTGAACAATGATGTTTTAGAGCAATTTGAAAAAGGGATTGGGTTAGAGATGGTTGCTATGAAGTTGGCCTACCATGGAAGGATTCTTGCAAACCCGGTTCAAACCTTCAGCTAGCTAATCGGAGGTTGGAGACTTCATTGTACAGGCTAAGAAAAAATGAGTTGTTAATTGAATACGATGAGGCCATCCTAAGTTATGTAAGGGAGGGCTATGCTGAAAGGGTGCAAGGTGAGCTGGTGAGCCAGGAGGCACATTATCTGCCACACCATGCAGTGGTACGGCGAGACAAAACTACCACCAAACTGAGGGTAGTTTTTGATGGCTCAGCCAAGACAAAGGTGGTGTGTCCTTGAATGACTGTTTGGATGCTGGGCCAATTAAATGCAGATTTATTTTCCTTGTTACTGAGATTCAGGTTTGGTAGAGTAGCATTGACTGCAGATGTGAAGCAAGCCTTTTTGCGGATAAAGTTAAAACCAGAGGACAGAGATGCAGTAAGGTATCTGGGTGGATACGAAAGACTTGTTGGAAAATGAACCTAAGGTTCAAGCATATAGAATGAAGTCAGTGTTGTTTGCCTCAGCTCTAGTCCATTTCTGTGGCAGCTACTATGCAGTACCATTTTAAGAAATATTCTGAAGTCTATCCTAACACTATTGAACACATAAGGAAAAATTTTATGTTGATGATTTGCTGTGTTCCGTGGATAATACAGAAATGGCTAAACAGATATTCATGGAGGCTAGAGCTATAATGAGGGAGGCTGGCATGGAGCTCAGAAAATGGCAGACCAATCATTCGCAATTACAAGAGTTATGAGTCATTCCTGTGTAGTACCTGATGCAGCAGAAGTATTGAGGATTCTGGTATTAAGGAGTTGTGGGCAATAGACGCAAAGGTGCTAGGCATTGTTTGGCAGCAAGATGATGATTTGTTTACCTTCAATGGGAAATCTTTAGTAGAGCTGACTGAGAATGAGACAAGGTGGACAAAACGTACAGCTCTTAGTTTGGCTTCAAAGGTCTTTGATCCTCTGGATTCCTGGCTCCATTTGTGATAAAGTCAAAAATTTGGTTTCAGAGCCTCTGGGAAATTGGACTTGGTTGGGACCAAGAGTTACCTGATCATATGGTGGTAAGGTGGAAATATTGGTTCAAAGAATTGGCACATCTTGGAGACATTGAAATCCCAAGATGGTACTTTAGAGAGTTGAACAATAGTCCAGACAATTTGGAGCTGCACATCTTTTGTGATGCAAGTGAGGAAGCCTATGCAACTTGTATTTATATAAGAGGCGCATTGCAAGAGGAAGTAAGTTGCAGGTTGGTGCTGCAAAGAGTAGAGTAGCACCTTTGAAAAGGCTTTCTGTTCCAAGGTTGGAATTGATGGGTGCCGTTATTGCTAGTCGGCTTGCAATTACAGTGCGAAAGTCTTTGGCCCTCTATGAAATTCCAAGCTATTATTGGACAGACTCCAACATAGTTTGGCACTGGTTAAGAAGTCAGGCATGGAAATGGAAACCATTTGTTGCCAATAGGGTGGAGGAAATTCAAGCGCACACAGATCCCAAGCAATGGAAGCATTGTCCAGGTATCCAAAACCCCGCTGATTTACCAAACACGAGGAATTTCAGTGAAAGATCTTCACAGTCAAGTTTGTGGTGGAATGGGCCAGAGTGGCTAAAACTTGGAAGTGAAAACTGGCCTTCTAATCAGCCTATTGTAGGAGAATGCCAGGCTGAAGAAGCATGGGTGAGTGAGGTGAGAAAATGCGCTGTGAACAGTTGTCAAGTTACGCAGCAGGACCCCATATGAGGCTTGAGGACATTAGCAGTCTGAAAAGATTGTTAAGAGTGACAGCATGGGTATATAGATTTACAACAACATTAAGGGAGAAACAAGAAGGGAAGGAATTCTGAACAGTAATGAGATTCAGCAAGCCAGGAAATACTGGGTGGTATATATGCAGAAGGAAAAATTTGGTGAAGAGAGAGAATTGCTCACCAGCCATCCATTACAGGTTCTACCAACACATTCTGCGCTCAAGGGTTTGGATGTGTTTTGGATCAGGATTTATTGAGAGTAGGAGGTAAGACTACAGTTTTCTGGGCTTCCAGAGGAGAAAAGACATCCAATTTTGCTACCTTCTGGGGGCACTTTGTGGGCCTTTTGATCCTGGATACTCATCATAAGCTGTTACGTGCGGGAGTTAGAGAAGTGATAATAGAGATTAGACAACAATTTTGGATTCCCAAAATTAGACAAGTAGTAAAAAAGGTCTTGCATAAATGTGTGGTTTGCAAGCGTTGGAGTGCAAAGCCTTATTATGAAAAGGTGGCTCCACTTCAAGAGAACGGTGTGTCTATACTGCCCCATTTGATGTAGTGGGAGTAGACTTTGCAGGGCCAGTCTATGTGTATGAGCGAGGGGAGTCTAACAAAGGTTATATATGTCTTTTCACCTGTGCTACCACCAGAGCAATCCATTTGGAGTTGGTAAGCAACTTAAGTAGTGATGTATTTTTTGGCCTTTAAAAGGTTTGTGAACAGAAGGGGTTTCCCAAATAAAATCATATCGGATAATGCAAAAACCTTCAAAAAGGCTGCAAAGGAACTCCAAGAAATTTGGTCCTTGTTAAAAGAGGAAGGATTCCAATCCTACTTTTCACACCAAGGGGTACAGTCAGTGGCGGTCCTAGCTTACATGACGCCCTGGGCGAACCTCACATTCAGCGCCCCACCCCCCCTGTTCGCCAACACACACACATTCGAATCCCCCCAAAAATAAAGGACAGACATAACTCTTTCACAAAATAACTTTTTATTGGACTAATTGTTGGAACTTCAGAACCAAAACAAAGACTCAAATTTCTGAATTTTACAAATCCTTCATCACGTAAATAGAATAACTCACTTAAGAGAATGTAATTATGATACTATGAACAGGAAAAATACAAATTAAATTGCACAACTGCCATAAATAAACTAGAGAATCAAATTTCTAAATTGTACAAATGCTCTATCACATAAATAGAATAAGACACTTAAGAGAGGGTAATTATTATGCTACACTTTCAACAAAAACAAAATAAATTGCACCACAGCACAACTGCCATCTAAAGCCTGACTCTTCTTACCTTCCTTGATGCAAAGTCATGAATTAAATCATCATATGAAATCTGCTCAGCAATTGTATGATTTATACTGATGATGGCCAGACCGGTAAGGCGTTCCTGTGACATAGTTGACCTCAGGTAGGATTTGATGAGCTTCAGCTTTGAAAAGCTCCTCTCCGCTTCAGCAACAGTGACTGGAAGAGTAAGACCAATTCTGAGAGCAGTCCACAAATTTGGATATATTTCAGAGAGCTCCCTTTCATGGATAAATGTCAGCAGTTCAAGCAAGGATATGGTCTTTGATGGCAAGTCAGGCAAGTTCTTCAGCTCCTGTGCAAGCTCTCTGCCATCCAAGTCAGATTGTCCCTTAAAGTGTAGTGTAGTACTAAGGTTCACACATTGTTCTGTCAGCTCCTCAAATGTGAGATTTTGGAAATGTGTCAGCACTCCAAACTTCTCTCCCACAATTTCCAACGTGGAAAATCTTTCCTGAATGGCTGATGTTGCAGCATCAACCACTGCATTGAAAAATGTCACCTCCAGCTTCTTCAAAGCATCAATCAAGGGGCTCATCAGATGCTTCATAGGAGAAGTGCCGCTTTGTGGACCTCAGCCGTTTTTGTTTTAACACAGCCTCCACATTCATTTGTTCACAGATATCTGTGGCTGCCATTTGTGCAGCCACAAAACCTGTTGCCCTGTAATTGCGGAGACCTCTCTCCGTTTTTTTTAGATTTACTGCAACATCAACGTGCATGCTAGGAGACTGCATCTGCTTGCTCACATGCTGAATTTGGCACAACAGGTCATGCCACACCACTGAACAAATGGCGAAGCGGTATGACCCAACCTCCTCTGACAGAGATTGAGCCTCGACCTTTATTACAGAGTCTTTGGTGTGGTCCCTCACCTCGATCAGTGCATCTCTCACTGCAGCTGCCTGATATCTCAGGGGCTCCACACTCTTGATCTTGCTTTCCCACCTTGTATCAGACCACATCTTCAATGTGATGTTCACATGTTTTTTCAAAATGGCCCATCGTTGTGTGGAGGCTGAAAACAAGTTGTAAAGCTTCTGCAAGATGCCAAAGTAACTTGTGGCATCAATAGATCCCTTAGCAGCATCGGCCACAAGCAAATTCAGAGAATGAGCCCCACATGGAACAAACAGAGCTTTATTCTTATTCCCAATAATATTAATCTGGAAGCATTTTGCATTGTTTAGGTCTTTTATGGGAAGGTTTATGGAAAATGCAATAGATGGTTTTTTATTAATAAAAATATATTTATTGATCTTTTATTATTTATTTTATTTTTTTTTTTTTTTTATTTATTTCTTTATTTATTTATTTATTTTTATTTTTATTTTTTTTGCAGGCGCTCATGCCGCCCCTCCACAAATGCCGCCCTGTGCGGCTGCCCATATTGCCCATATGAGGAACCGCCACTGGGTACAGTGGGAGTTTATTGTTGAGAGAGCACCATGGTGGGGTGGATTTTGGGAAAGGCTAGTGAGAAGTGTAAAGTGTCCATTAAAGAAACTTTTAGCTAATGCTCATTTGAGCAAAGAAGAGTTCTCTACTGTTTTATGTGAAGTAGAAGCAATGGTGAACAGTAGGCCTATCACTTTTGTTTACAACAGTATGCAGGATGCAGAGCCATTGACACCAAATCATTTTCTTTGTGGTAAACGATTAACATCAAGCCCCAGTGTGCCAGAAGACTTGCAGCCTATTCAGAGCGCTCAAGGAGAGTTAACCAGACGGTTCAGGTACCTCGAAGAGCTACAAGATCAATTATGGAAGAGGTGGCAGATGGAATACTTGCCAGAACTCAATTATTACCCATCAGGCAAAGTAAAGGGCTCCAATGCAAATTGTATCAAGGTAGGAGACGTGGTAATGATTGGGGATGAAAGACCAAGGCAATGCTGGAAGCTTGGCATAATTGAAGAGTTGTTTGTTGGCAAAGACAATTTAGTTAGGTCTGTACTGGTAAAGACTTCAGGAGGAAAGTTAAAGAGACCTATACAAAAACTCTATGCTTTAGAAATCAGCAAAAACACAGATAGTCAAGATGAAACATTTGAGTTACAGCCTCATGGAGAAGGCTTGGCTAACCTTGCGGAAGGTAACGACAACAATGCCTCTTCGGTGGGGAGTGTTAGAAAATCTAGAAGAGGAAGAACCATTGTTGTCCCAAGGCGATATGATGACTAAGCTGATTAATGCAGCATTGCTTGTATATATTAAGTTAAGGTGTATATATATCCATCTCATAATTGTAAGGTTAGTGAAAAATTCACTTAATAAGAGCTAGCATTTTTGGGCTCTTGTGGCATCAGTGTTTGGGACGCTGGTGGCATCAATTTGGGGCGCTGCGCGTCTTTTCTACTCGTTTGTGGGATGTCGTACGTACAGGGTGTGGTCTTGTAGAGAGCTCTCTTGCAATTCAGTTTGGCTGTTTAGATACAAGATTGTTGCACCGTGCAATAGTCCAGGTTGCGTTGTTGTTGCAAGGTTGAGAAAGAAGACCATAAATAGTACCCTTTTTTGTCTACATTAAATTCATGTAACTAAGGTCTAAGGTAGGCCCGCATCGAGTCAGCAACCCTGAGGTTACCCTGAGGTAGGACCTAATAGGATCTCAAATCCGTAAGTTTTAATTTAGCTTAACTTGGGCTTTAGGTAGAACTGGCCCTTTAGAATTTGGCCGTTCACGGCTCAGCTGGGATTTTGAACCCAACAAATAAATAAAATAACAGTCTACAACCTAGGGCCTAACTGGGAAACATTTACATTTAAGGAGTCCCATTCTTTTATAAGCTTAGAACTGAGTGGCACATAAATACTTGGGGGGGATTTAACTAAATTTAAAACTTGATTGTTTTGTCTGACTACTCAATTCATTTGATCTCTCATCTCTGATAATTTCTTCTCACTTTATATTTCATTACAATCCCTAGTTAAACTATTTTGACTTAAACATGGAAGTACATTTCAATTAACTCACCAACAAGTTCCCTTTAAAACATAAATAGTTAACGAAACTCCAAGACAACATTAGTAAACAAGCATTTAAAATGCATACAACTCCAAGCATCCAATTCTTCTTTTAAGGAAGAGTCACTCAACAGATTTTATCAACAGGCACATGCATTCCTTGCAATATATATATATATATATACTGTACTCTTTACATGTGCCACAAATACACTCAACCTATCTGAACATAAGTAAGGATTGCATGGGGGTTACTTGGGATTGCATGGGTTACTCAAAAGGGTCTTCTGGCCTACTGTGGCCATAGCCCAAACACTGAACCTTGGTCTTCTAGCCTAGTGTGGCCATAGCCCAAACACTGAACCTTGGTCTTATGGCCTACTTTGGCCATGAGCCAAACAACAAGGGTCTTATGGCCTACCATGGCCATGGGCCAAACAACATAACCAGTACAGGATTCAAAGCTCCAAGCCCTCCAGCTCTACCTGTGGAGGAGTAACATTTACTCTACTAAAACTACAGGTATTGACTAGTCTGAAGTGGTAGGAGGTTTGAATACAGTACAAACTCATTTAACACTAAACTTCCTCAAGGAACATTTTTATGTAGACCATCTAATGGGCTCAACATCAACAAAATCTGAATTATCTGAGATCTATGAACACTCTCAAAACATTATGCAACAAGGTAACTTTGAACTTAGAGAGTGGATTTCAAATGATGAGGATTTAAAGAAAAAGATTTTAAAGGATAATAATGGTCTTACTGAGCCATCAAAGAGAGTTAAAACTTTAGGTATGAACTGGTATTTGGATGCAACTTTTAACAATCATGATTCAATCTGCACTAAAGGTTTTAAACTTGATGAGGAAGCTAGCACTAAAAGACAAATATTATCAGAGGCTTCAAAGATTTTTGATCCCATCGGTCTATTCCTGCCTTCAACAATAAAATCTCAGATTCTCCTCCAAGAAGTTTGGAGGACAAATGTTGGGTGGGATGAGCCAATAACAACTGAAGATAAAAAATCTTGGAAGAAGTTAGCTGCTGATTTAACAAAAAAGTACAGAACATTAAAATACAAAGGTGCTGTGGGTTTAGGGATAAACCCCAGAGACTTCATGTGTTTGCTGATGCAAGCACACAGGCTTATGAGTACTGTGCGTACCTTGTAAGTCCTACAGAAAGTCATCTAATTTATGCAAAAGGGAAAGTTGCACCTCTCAAACCTACCCGAACCATACCTCAATTGGAGCTATTGGCTGCTGCATTAGCCATTAAAACCATTTCATTGCTTAAGGATGCTTACCATGATGTGAACATAACTGATATCCACATCTGGCTCGACAGTCAGATTTGTCTTGCCTGGATACAGAATGATAGCATTAATAGTAAGAACATCTTTGTAAGAAATAGGCTAAAAGAAATAGCTGAAGCTAATGAAAGCCTACAAATCGACTTTCACTATGTTCCAACTAAACAAAATCCAGCAGACTTTTTGACTAGAGGTTTATCCTACAAATTGTTGAAGTCAAACAAAACTTGGTTCATGGGACCTAAGTGGCTCTGTATTACAGACCAATGGCCTGTGGAACAAGTTAACTTGACATTAAATTTAATCTTTTCGAATGAAAAGGTTGAACCAATCACTAATTATGAACATTATTCTGATTTCAACAAACTTGTCAGGGTCACAACCTACTGTTTGAAAGGTTTGCTCACAACTGTTTAACTACAATTAACAAACCGCTAAATAAGAACAATCACAATTATACAGAAGTAGCAACCAAGTACTGGATAGGGCATGCACAACAAAAGGAGTACAATAAAGAGTTAGAATTCTTGACTAATGGGAAACAAACAAAAGAGCCTGTATCATCAGTAGTTGTGGATCTAAACTTGTTCAGAGATGAGGAAGGTCTTCTAAGGTGTAAAGGGAGATTAGACAAATCAAAACTGTCCTACAAAAGCAAACATCCAGTCCTTTTACCAAGATTTAGCTATCTGACAACATTAATCATCAGACAAACACACAATGATGTACATCATATGGGGGTACCACAGACACTAACTGCATTAAGAAAAACTTATTGTATACCCAAGGGAAGGATCACTGTTAAAACAGTTCTGAATGAGTGTGTCACATGTACGCGTATTCATGCTTGGCCCTATAGGAAACCAAATTCTCCTGCTTTGCCAGAGGAGAGTGTTACTCTCAACAGATCCTTTGAGACTGGAGGCATTGACTATACAGGAGCATTGACTATAGGGGTGGTTGACACTGAACAAAAAATGTACATTGTACTGTTTACATGTGCTGCCTCACGAGCTGTTTATCTGGACGTTGTGGAGGACCTTACAGCAGAATCTTTTGTTGCTGTCTTTAAGAGATTTTGTGCACGACATCAGTACCCAAGACAGTTTGGACTGACAGTGCTACATATTTCAAGGCTGGTGAACAGGTCATTAACGACTTGTTAAGCAGTGAAGTCACAATTATATGTACAAAATTCAAACATAAAGTGGAAGTATATTCTGGTTGCCTCTCCTTGGTGTGGTTCTATCTGGGAGAGGAATATACAAACAGTAAAGAATTGCTTGAAGAAAGCAATTGGTAAAAAACAGATACACTTGTTTGAGTTGCTCACTCTCCTGGCTGAGATTGAGAACATCATCAACAATAGACCACTCATTTATGTGAGTGACAACATTAATGACCCGGAACCATTAACTTAACTCCAAATCATTTGATTCGGGGAGAACAAGTTAGTCTCTTGCCGGACTACAATATACTCTTCAGAAGACCCAAACTGGACTCAACGACATGATGAACTCCAGACTAAGTTACAACACTTAACTAGAGTTAAAGCTCATTTCATTAAACAAGGCTTAATCTACTCTATAGTTAGACTGGAGATATTAGGGGTGGGTTAATTGGGGACCAATTCATACAGAGCATTTTTCACACTATGTATTACCTCAGGGAGGCACAAGACATCGTGGTTAGCAAACATTTGCGAATGGAAATTTTGATTATCAATGCATAGCAGCAGCAGTACCAACTCGATTTGAGCGGGAAATTTACTTAAGAACCCAGTCGAGAGAATCTTCAGCCATCCATCACAGCAAACCTTGATTTCTAGAGCATTTACTGCCATCAGTCGAAATCTAAACTCGTTCAAAATTCTGCCGGAAATTTGCTGGATAAACGAAACATTGTCTATCGTGCAAAGTCCGTAGCATTGAGTGGAGCTGTGACGGGTAAATGAAGTTTTCTAAAAGTGATTTAAAAACAATATGTGAAAATAAAGTTAATAAATTGAGTAACTAATTTCATGTTACGTCATTTTTACCAGAAATTCTCTTCGCGCAATGGCCTTCGATAATTGAGATCTACAACTGAAGATTATGGAAAGTTTATTGCCTGGTTAACTTGAACGTTATGAGTTGGCGAGCTTCAAGTACTGTACTGCGAAGGAAGTCAGTTTCGAGCGACTTAAATGTACCTTTCAGTAAATTCAAAGAGAGCTACACTGCGCTTCTTATGATACCCTTCAGAGGTATGTTAGGTGGATAGTTACCAATACGTTCAGTCACTCTTGGTTTTTAATCTTTACTCGGTTGTATGACGAAAGGATATACAGTAGAGCATCGATTATCCGAAGTAATTGGGACCAAGCCATTTCGGATAACTGATTTTTTCGGAAAATCAATACTGTTCAGTATTCATTTTGAGGAAGAAGGTCTACAGAATAAAAGTGAATAAACCACTTGTCTCTTTGTACAGTACTGCATTTGTTTAAAATATCTACTACATTATTATACAGTCGTGTTTATACATATGTATGTATGTACAGTTTACTTCATGTCTAATCAAGAATTTTAAAAAGTCGTTTTTTAAAATTCGAGTGTCTTTTCGCAGCTGCTAAATCACGGATTCTCTTTAATGAAATAAGAGACCTCCTGTCAGCTTCTTGTAATTCAAACCACTTAAATGATGTTTCTAGGGCTTGAAAAGCTTCGAGTGAGAGGGACCTGGTGTTGTCAATTCTGCCTCTTCATCTTGCAGTGACTAAACAATCTCATCCTCAGTCAGCAGTTGATAGCCTGGATCACACCTTCGTTTGTTTGTAACCACTGATCTATGTCTTCAGCAGAGCATTCGTGAAATTCTGGAACATCAAGTACGAGCTGGACAAAAGAAACTGGTTGAGTGTCAGGATCGTCCGAGTCTGTCACTTTCTGGACAGTTTTCTACAAGCTCTCCATAGGGTCACTGCCAGTACATTTTCCCTCTGCAACCATGTACATGCACTGTTTGATGTTAAGACGCTTGAAAAGCTGAACCACCACTTCGTTATCATCTCCCATTAGGAGACGGCGCAGCAACATCTTTCTATAATTTCTCTTGAAGGTCCCAATGACCACTTGGTCCATGGGCTAGATTAGTGATGTGACGTTCGGCAGTGAATTGGTGACTGAGGATCATTTCGGATAATCGATGTTCTACTGTATATATATATAATTTTTAACACATCAAACTCCTTTCCCTAACCTTCCGGTATGCGAGACACGCATCCACATCACGAACATGTAATTTACTAAAATGGTATGGTATGAATCAATAAGAAACTTCTCACACACAGTTCCCGGATTGTGTGAAATTTAAGTTTGCGAGAATGGAAGTGGCCGTAGTAGTTGGATATACGCTGCGAGGATGAGAAAGCAAGCTTCTGGGGAGAGCTTGATAGTGTTAGTTAGTATAGGTCCAGAGGATGAGGTGCATGATGAATCGAGTGTAAAAGATGCCGATCAAATGGATATGAGCGAGATGTGGAATGTGTACCAATAATGTCTGATTAAAACTGCAACGTGTGTGTGTGGGGGGGGCGCTGCTAAGACTGGTGTGAAAAAGAGGGCAACAGCCAAGTTTGCATCAGCCGTTGAGGATTAAAGGAAGAAATGGATGTTGTGCACTAGCGGATTTATGGGGATGGGGGGCCATTTGGTCCATTTGACGCCCCCTTTCAAATGCTTTATTTTTATAATAAATTTTTTAATTTCTAAAAGCAAAAAAGTACATATTTTTTTAAATTATAAAAATATCAACACCACCCTTGTAAATAACTGGCAACTTGCCTTTCAATTTTATTTTTAGAAACTGTATAAAAATAATATTTCCCTTCGTATACTCGATTAAATTATGCTTTCCAACTTCGCATATTCATTTATTAATGGTTGTAAGCATTTGTAGACACAAGGTTAATGTGCTTGTAAACCCTTTGCGTAGTATTTACATTCACAATCTTCGTCTCTCTAAATGACTGATTCAAGTAATACTTTGAACGGATGGATTAAATAACGTCAATCAAATTAGTTCCAATATTTACTACCAGAAACCTGGTCTTTAACTACATTTCAGTAAACGCTAAAAATTTGCCTGCTGGTGCTTAAAGGGTTAACATATGTATTTTTAATTCCAGTGTATGTAATTATATTTATATATAATTAAACGGTATTTTGGTGCAGTTTTTTTACGTGTAAAGGGCCCACCCCGCCATTTTCGAAAATCCTAGATCCGCTACTGATATTTGTGTGCAGGGTGATTGTAATAGAGAATAAAGTCGAAGAAGAAAGAGAGTATATGAAGAGAGCAAGAGAAGAGTGAAGAGACTAGTGGGGTAGAAGAAACAGAATAACGAAAGTTTGAGAGGAAGGGGTAAAAATGGAAGAATGCTCACAGCGGATGCAGTTCTACGGAATAGATAGAAGGAATATTTTGAGGGTCTGAAGGGTGGAAGAGATGAGTACAAACATAAATATGATGGGATTTTGCAGTGGAGGAGGAGGACATGTGACAGAAAGCCTGAGAACATTAACCATGAATAAAGTGAATGCGGTGGTTCGCGAGCTGAAATAGAAAAGCGGCGGGTGTGGATGGGATATAATTATGGGGAAATGATAAGGGTTAAAGTGGTTGTGGTGTATATGTCAGACTGTATGGACAAATGGGAGCATGTCTGAAGACTGGAAAAATGCAGTAATTGTCCCATTATACAAAATTAAAGGTGAAAGGAACAGATTTAAGAATTAGAGGTAAGTCTGTCGAGTGTAGTGGGAAAGGTGTATGGTCGGATAGTGACAGAGTTTGTGATATCACAGAATGCTTGGCGAGTTTATGAGCAAGGAAGATTCCGAGGTGGAAGAAGCTGTGTAGATCAAGTGTTTGCAGTGAAACAAGTGATTGAGAAAGCGTGTGAAAGGGATTGTAAAGTAAACACGACATTTATGAATCTTGAGAAAGCGTATGATAGTGAATAGAGCAGCACTATGGCAGCTCTTGGGTGTATATATGGGGTTATGAAAGAATGCGGTAAAGTTTCTTTAATGGTAGTAGTGCGTGTGTGAGAATGAAGAACGGAGTGAATGGTTTGATGCAAGTATTGGCGTGCGTAAAAGGTATGATGTCTTAGTAGTGGTTTAACTGTTTATGGATGGAGTCATGAGGGGTAAAAGTGCGACTGCTCGAAAGAGAAACAAATCTGGTGTAAGGGGAGAATAGGTAGAGCCTGTCGAATCTGTTTGTTGTATGCGGATGATGCTGTGCTATTTGCTTTGTGAGTGATGTACAAGAGGTTGTTAAGAGTCTTGTGGCAGTGTGCGAGAGAAGACTGTTGAAAGGAATGTGTGTAAGAGCCAGACATGGGGTAATAGTAATAGACTATTACAAGATTTTTCAAGTAATAGTAATAGATCATAATTTTTTGGCTGTAATAGTAATAGAAGGCAAAGTAATAGATAATAGTCTATTACTTTTCTGTTACAGTGGCAATGGATATATTGTGTGAACAAAGAACTGAAAAAAATGAACTAAATCTACTCTAAACCAAAATAAACATTTATGTGAAATAATAATGTGGCAAATTTTTCTTTCAATAAAGTGAAATTTATGGAGACCTACAGTCTCTGAAATTGTAATGATTTGGTTGAAACAAATATTTGTTAACACGCTGCTGCTAATTGCATTTAAGTACACACAAGATCTTTTTCAAATGAGTGAAGTACTCCACATACAAAAGTAATAGTAATAGATGAAAAAAATAATAATAATAGAAACGCAGTAACAGACCCCATATCTAGTAAGTTACTGAGTGTGGAGTGAAGGAATTTCGGACTATGAATCTCTACTTGTGGTTAGTCTTTTAAGTATCTGGAATGTGTATTAATGAAGTTAATAGCAAAGTGAATCAAGGAAGAAAAGAGGCGGTTGTGAGGAATCGGAGACTTTAGAGAGATGTTGCGAAATGTTTACGTGTGGGTATTAGGACAGATACTTTTGTGTGGGTGTGAACATTGGCGTGGCAGGAAAGGGTAACAGCGGTTGAGATGAATAATCTGAGAAGTGTGTGTGGCGTGCGTCGGATTGATAAAAAAAAATTGCGAGATCCTGAAAAGCGATGGTGGTCGGAATCAGTGGAAGTGAAAATTGAGGAAAGCGTGTTAAGGTGGTTTGGACGTCGAAAGAATGGAAGATGACAGAGTTGTGAAAAGAGGGCATACATGTTTGTGAAAGTAGGAAGAGGAGAGGAAGGCAAGATGATGGATGGACGTGATGAATGACTGCACGAGTAAGCATAGACTTGAGCGAGGTGGTTGCAAGTAGGATGGAAAGGTGATCGTTTGTTAGAATTAAGTACGTCTATTAAAAATAGACGCACAGTGTCTTTTAAATAAGGCTTGGAAGCCCCACCACAGGTGCGGAAATTTGCCATGTGGAGAAACGCTGGTCCACCAGGACGGCCTCTGTGAATGGTTGTGTACGCTTTAGTTTCTACCTTTTCTCCTCTGTTACCTTTTATTTTTTACATCCAGGTTGTTTGTGCCTTCTCAACCCAAGTGGTTCTCCGTTGAGAAACGAGATTTTGATCTTACCCACACACGCACAGTATTTTAAATCTGGTGTTTTTTGCCTTCTCATCCTAACTCGTTGGGCAATGTGATTTTCATTATGTTGGAGATTGGCAGTTCATTTTTCAATGAAAAGTAACGCTAATCATCCATCGTTTATAAAAGTGGGATTGGACCTTTCAAGAAGTTTGGTGAATGCACTTCTTTATTCAGGCGTTTGTAATTATTTTTCAAGCAACTTTTACCACTCGATCCGTATCATCCATTATTATTATTTAACCTCCTCCGTAACAAAGGTCACGTGACAGAGGGGAGCTAAAAATTTACGTGGGACCCCAACCACGGCTCGCCAGACCCATTGTCGCTTAACTTCGGTTATCTAAGGAAAGCGGCGTTGCGGCATAGTCTGACGTAACCACCTCCTTACTTATGAAAGTCGAAAGCTTATTTTCTTTGCTTATTGATGGGAGCCCGACAAACTGTAAAATTACTTTATTCAGACGGCCCTTAAATGGTGTGTGTTCGGGCCATAACTCCGGCCCGGTATCTAACATCCAGATTATCTTGCTTGGAAGATCAGCATAATTGATATTTATGCGAAGTAAATCTACCAGTTTGCCTAATAAAGTTAGCAAGGCGATTCATTTGCTTTCCTTCTTAAAATGCATCAGTTAAGGTAACCTTGTAAAAATTAAGAAATTTTTTTTTTTCTTGAAGCACAAAATGGACACTCCTCCGTTCATTCACTCGAGAAATTGCTCATCTTGTTCCTGGCATTTTTGGACAACGCAGAAACTTAATTGATGCAAGATTGTAATGTCTCATTACCATCGGCAACACTGACCTTTCTCAAATCCAGGTATTTCCGATTCCATTGGTAGGAGTAACTTTGTTCGCCCATTACACTAGGCAACAAAGATTTTGTTACAGAAGACCAAATAGGTGCTCCTAGCTAATTTCGGTATGCTGATTTCAAATCTATAATTAGATTTTTTCTATCACGTCTAGATTTTGTGTAAAATGCAAATCACTTTTAGTAAAATTTTCTACCACGTCCAGATTTTGGTTTTAATCGGCTTAATGCCAGTAATATGAAACTTGCTTTTCAAGGTTAAAGCAATTTTTTTTTGCCAACTATATACAAATTCGAACAATTTTGATAAATAAAATTTATCCGAGTTGTTTTTATAGCATTTGTTTTGTACTACGGTGTGTATTTCTTTTTATTTTGCACATCGTAATAATTACTTTCTACGTTTTTTCAGATATTGTATGGCAATTCAAAATGGCATCAAATAGACGTGCTTGTGTAAATCACCCAGACAACTTCTGCTTTGTCTGTGGACAATATACACCTAAGCCACAACGTAGAAACATAACAACAAAGATTAAACTTGCCTACAAATGTTATTTTGACTGTAAGTTAGGAGACCAACAGAGGGACTGGGCACCACATATTTGCTGTGCACAGTGCAATGCAATGTTAATAGCTTGGATGAATGGTAAAAGAAAAGCTATGCCGTTCTCAGTCCCCATGGATTGGCGTGAGGCGAAAAATCACTTCAATGATTGTTATTTTTGTTTGACAAAGATTGCTGGTTTCACAAAGAAAAACAAATCAAAGATCACGTACCCAAACTGCGAATCAGCAATGAAACCAGTACCACATGATGAAACAAATCCACCACCAGTTCCACCAGCAACGATAACAGACAGCAGTTCATCTGAAGATTCTGCTAGTGATATAGAAACAGGGAAAGATGGCATATATGTTCCAGATGCAAATATTTCCCCACATTTGTTAAGTCAAGCGGAGTTAAATGACTTAGTGCGCGATTTGGAATTACCAAAAGAAAAGGAAGAGTTGTTTGGTTCAAGACTTCAAGAATTTAATCTTCTCCAACCAAACACCAAAGTTTCCCATTTCCGCCATCGCCATTTGCAGTTTTCATCATTTTACTTACAGGAAGAAAACGTTTGTTTCTGCCACGATATCAGTGGTCTGATGCAAGGGATTGGCTGTCGCTATGATCCAAAAGAATGGAGACTGTTCATTGACTCTAGTAAAGCTAGCCTTAAAGCTGTATTACTGCACAACGGCAATGAAAAACCTTCAATACCTGAAGCACATGCCACTGGCCTTAATGAGACTTATGAATCGATGAAACTGCTGCTAAGACTCATCAAATATAAGGACCACACATGGAATATTTGTGGCGACCTTAAAGTTGTATCATTACTTCTTGGGTTACAGTTGGGCTACACAAAGCATATGTGCTTTTTGTGTCTATGGAACAGCAGAGATGACAAGAACCACTACAAAAAACATGATTGGCCATCTAGAACTGAACATGTTGTTGGTAAATACAATGTGAAACACCCAGCACTTATTGACCCTCAGAAAGTACATCTTCCACCACTTCACATTAAACTTGGCCTTATGAAAAATTTCGTGAAGGGTATGGATCAAGGTAGTGGTTTCCAATATTTAAAGGATAAATTCAAAGGAATATTGACAGATGCTAAGCTAGAAGCTGGAGTTTTCACTGGACCACAGATCCGCAGTGTCATCCACGACTCATCGTTTCCATCTAACCTAAATGAGAATGAACTAGGAGCATGGACATCTTTCGTTGAAGTTGTCAAAAATTTTCTTGAAAACCACAAAGCTGAAAACCACCGTAAACTCGTAGAAAACATGCTTAAATCTTATGAAATAATGGGATGCAGAATGTCTTTGAAAATTCATTTTTTACATTCTCATCTTGACTTCTTCCCGGCCAACCTTGGGGCTGTAAGTGAAGAGCATGGTGAGCGCTTCCACCAACAGATCTCAGTTATGGAAAACAGATACCAAGGTAATTTCAACCCAAATATGATGGGAGATTATTGTTGGTTCCTGCAGAAGGAGAGCTCGTCATCCTACAAGCGACAAAGGAAGAGGACACACCAAAGTTTCACTTAAGAACAGGAATTTGCCTTTCAGTAGTAACAACAAAATACTAACGCGCTTTGGGTGGATGGTTGGGCGCAGGGGTGGTAACTCCACCAGCGGAATTCCGCTGTCTGTCTTAAGCCAGAATAAAGGAGGAAAGACATCCCTGTTCACTAATTATTTAAGTATGCTTAACATAAAACGTGGCACGGAAAAGTAGCTTAGACGGCTTTCGTAATAGAAGCGGGTGAGAAAAAAAATGAAAAATAGGTGTTTTCGGTTACACAAAATCTGGACGTGATAGAGAAATTTTGATATCAGATCTGAAATCAGCATCAGCGCTTTAGTAGGAATCAGTAGTTCACGTGTCTGTAACAAAAAAAAAGTTGAAATTTGTTGCCTAGTGTTATAGGTGCGGTTGTTTGATACTTCACTCCCTCGTATCAGCGTTACGGGTGTTAAGGGAGGGGGCATCATGGATTCTAGCAACAGATATCTCATTTTGCCCCGGTCTTCGCCGGTAACCAAAATTGAACCGAGTTTGATATTAGACCAAACTAAATCTTAGTCAAATGATAGTAGTAAATAGGGGAATAAAAGCTTTTGTTACGGTTTTGTAGTAAAAAAAAACTGCGTTCACCTCAGGAGAGTTTTCAATTCTAATAATATATGAATAACTTCAATTAGTTTTCATTATTAAATAACCGACTCCTCTAAGATGGATTAATCATGACCGACCGAAAACAAATCTACATACTGTAACTAATTTTTGGTGCAAGAAACGGAAACAGATTCTTGCTCGCGACAATCTTATGATGATACATACGTGTGTATTTATCACTATGTTAAGTGGCTCAAAAGTTATGGTGTGGATACATAAATGCTTCACTTGACTTTTCATGGATAGACTAAAGTCTTACTCGAAATACATCGTCTTTAGTGATCAATTTATGTTGAGTTATGAAATTATAGTCCAAACACGAATGTGTGATGGACGGACAAGCGCAATACAGTATGGCCCCTTCAAAGTTTTTTGGCCATGGGCAAATATTTCAAAATTTTCTCACGACAATATGGAATAAGAACTCTAAACCGCATTTATAATACGCAAGTTTTTCGTTGCAGTGATGGTCATACTGTATAAAATATTAACTTTATAGAAAAAATGGTCAAAGTTGAACATAAACTAGTATATCTTTAAATCTGACGAGGATTTTCTTTATCATATTTCTGAGGTCCAACATTTTTTCTTTTAATATTAAAAATTAGGTAGTGATGTTAACAAAAAACACTTTCATTAGGAACAAGTAAATTTACTTTCATCAGCTATGCAATTGGACTTACACGAAGTGCAGTCCTGGCAAGAAATTGTTTCGAAAGATATTTATTTATTTTTCAAGGACAAATAAAACCGACAATTTTTGTAAAGTATAATTGGCTATCATATGATACATATTAACAAAGAAACCTTGAATAATTATAAAAAAAAACTTCGTATAATTAAATTAATAATAAAAATACACTAACTGAATTACAAAAACGGACTTAAGATTGAAGTTTTCAAAATAATCCCCCCCCCCCTCAAAGACCAGACCAGACCACACCACAATCTCAACCTCTTTAAAGACTTAACGCTTTAAACACCCTTTGCGCTCATGCCCCATTCTGAAATCCCTAACGACAAGTTAGTTACCTACGATCCCGTCTCCTCTCCCTGCTCCTACTCCTATCCCGCCGCCTTTCCCTACTCCTACTTCTCTTCTCCCTACTCTTACTACTTCTCTCCCTGCTCCTACTTCGCCTTTCCCTGCTCCTACTTCGCCTTCTCCTCCTTTCCCTACTTCTACTCCTACTTCTTCTCTCCCTACTCCTACTCCTTACTCCCTTCCTCTTTTCCTCCCTCTTCCTATCCCCTTGTCTTTCACCTCCTTTCTCCTCCTTTCGAGAGTTCTTCGGGGAAGTCTTCTCCCCGGAAGGTTTCTTCTTGGACGGAGTCCGCTTGGCGTCGTCATCATCGTCATCTTCGTCGTCGCTGCTCTCACTCTCGCTGCTACTGCTCTTCTCTTTTTTATTAACAGCCTTTCCTTTTTCGACTTTCTTCTTCTTGCCTTCCTTCTCCTCTTCCGACTCCGAAGAGGAGGAAGAACCTGAAGAATCGTCAGAGGAGTTCGAGAACGACGTTCCCTCCTCTTCCGACGAACTCTCTTCGGTGTCGCTACTGCTTTCACTGCTGCTTTCGCTTTCCTCACTTTGAGCTTTCTCTGGTTTCTCGATGGCCTTCGCGTCGTCCTTTTCCTTTTGTTGGGGCGAGGCGTCCTTTTCCTGCTTGATGACCAATGGCCTGTGAACGAGCGCTTCCTCCCACACTGTTTTGTCCTTCTTGATGTTACTAGTGTCTATCAACACCGTTTCTACCTGCATCTCCCCTACGTCACCGTTAGTGTCGGTGGTGTCGTCAGTGAGGCCTTCCATCGGCACGTGCTGCACTACCACTTCAGTTACCGCCGGTTCCGGTTCGAGTGGAAGGCTGATGTGGGAGAGGTCTTCGCTCCAAATCTCCTCTTCGGGTTCATTCGCTTCGGTCGTGACGCTCGCCTGAACTGAACTCTGTTGTTCCTCCTCTTTCTGACTCTCATTGTCATTTCGGGGTCGGGTCTTCTTCGAGGTTTTAGACTCTCTCTTGGCAGGAGAGTCTTTGTGTGGGACAGATTTCGTGTTTGTCTCTTTTTCCGAATGGCTTTTCTTTTCCTTCCCTTTGTTCCTCTCTTTCTCCTTCTTGTCCTCCTTTTCCCTATTCTTCTTCTCCCTCACTCTCCCCTTCCCCTTTTCCCCACCGCTCTCCTTCCCACTTCTACTCTCTACACTAATCTTACTTCTCAACACATTCTCTTTTTCGCTTTCATTCCCCTCGGCCTCCCTCCCTCTTTTACTCCTATCCGCCGCCACAGTCACCAACTCCACCCGCCTCTGAGGCGCTTTGTTCACGCTACTCTCCACTTGCACAACCACTCTCTCCCCCCTCTTCCTCTCTCTCTGCTTCTTACCTGGGATCAACAGATCATCCTCATACACAAGCTCTCCCTCTTCTGCATCGTAATCTAATAAATCTGAAAGTGGAAAAAATGGTTTAGTAAAATGTTGAAACATTTTCTCACATTATACCTCACTTCTCCCGTATTTAAATTATTCCCGTACCCACAACATAACTTGAGCCTCGAACCTAATTAGGCCGTATAGGGAATTGACGGTCAATATTTTCGTCTTTTTAATTGAAACGTACAAAATTTTCGGACTTAGAAATTTAGTATTTATTAAAATCATCTTCATTGATCTTTTACGCCCTCACCCATAGATCAGTGGGTAATACCGTTTCCCTTTAAGCGAAACGGAGATACTGAGATCGGGGGTTCGAATCCTGATGATGATAATACAGGAGTTAGAGCAATGAGCCACACGAGTTGACTTAAACGCTATACCACTTTCTGGACCTCCTGAATGGTTATTATTTCCAGAAGAAATTGTTAGAATGTAATCTTCCGGCGTTATTTTTTTTATTTTCATATATATACAAAGGGTGTAACAAAAGTTCTTACTCGTAAGATATTGGTCTTATTCAATTAAATGTCCCAATTACATACAAAAAATTTATTTGCACGTAACCAAAGTTCATATCCATAGGATATTTGTTTCATTGAATTCACCAGGAATGCATCAAAATTAGTGAGAATGTGTTCTCCAATGTTGGATCTACTATACTTGCCAAAATTCACACGTGCAAACAGCTTTCTGGTATGCATTTTGAACATTCAATTCAATAAATATCCTACGAGTAATGGACTTCTGTTACACCCTGTATAGCAGCCATTTCCAAGCAATCAAAATAATATACGAAAGTTAAATGAAAGAAAAATATAATGTGAATAAAACATGGAAAAAATTAAATTAATATTAGTTACTAATTACACAATTGACATCCCAGTGTTAAACGCAGCAAAACAAAGAATCATGAACGTACCAGAACCATTATTAAAGTCCATGCGGTTTCCCTCTCCCTCCCTCCCTCTCTCCTCCTCCTCCTCCTCCTCATCTCCCTCTTCTTCCCGCATCGGAACGTCCAGTTTCCCTCCCAACACCTCATCCAGCTCTTCCTTCAATCGATGACGCTCTTCCTCAAGTTCCCCTGAACGACATGAAACGATCATTTGCAAAATTGTTAATCGTATCACAATTTACTCTATTCTAATTTAAAAGACTAAATACATCAACTTATAAAACCAATTCTTCCAAAATCTTGCCACAATGAAAAGGATTTTTATTTTTAAATGATCCAATACTTCTCATTTGTGAATTTGAAATTTAAAAAAAAGGTTGATACAGATAAAGAAGAAAAACGCATAAACTAAACTTCATCCACTTGTATCTTTGTCAAGGTTTTAATTTGTATATTTAATTGATGGAATAAATGGAAAATTAAGAGCTCTTCAAAACTGATTCAATATTAAAAATAGACGGTGGCTAGTTCTTTATCTGCTTCCAAAAAGTGAAGTTCTTAAAACCAGTTTGACTGTTTTTAATAAAAATAAATAAATTACATGAATTTACTCACTCTCAATAACCTCTTTGGTATCGGAGAGTAACTGTGAGGTACGAGGGTGAATTATTTTCGGTATCCAGAAGATGCGGGGCTTCGTTTGCGAGCGAATGAAGTTTCCGAGACGCCTTTGGTACTCCTCCCACGCCTCATGCTTTGAATTAAACATCATTGATACGAGTCAAAACATACTCAGAATGGGAGATTTATGGGAAAAATTGCGCGAACTTTCTCCAACGTTTTATCAAATTCATTTTACCAACAAACTCATTCAGTTTCATTCAATGGACTTAAAATTTAGGACAAAATTACAAGCTCAACGGCGAAATATGGTACTCAAGTAACTGAAAACAGCAGTTGAAGGTACCTAATTACACATTACCTCTGTAGCCTACATTCAAACTTTAGGTTGTAAATAAACAGCGAATTTCATATAAAATCCCTTTAAACATTTTTGTCTGCTTACTTCCTTGACTCTTTCTATTTTGATATTGAGTCGTCTGATGCGCGCCTGCCTCTCCTTCCGCTGACTGATGAGGTCCATTTTTTCTCTCTGAAGTTCCTCTTTCTCTGCCCGCCCTTTCTCCTCCAACTTCTTTTCAATTTTTGCACGTTGTTCATCCTTGCAAAGTAAAACCAAGAATAGACTTCAGTGGTCTATAGCCCTAACAGTAATCGTAGGCAGTAGGACCTAACGAGCAGGCCCTAGATCGCGAGTGTTGCGCTAATGTAAGTAGTCCCTTACCTTAAAGCAAAGTTATTTCTCAGTAGCAATGAGAAATACACGAATCTATACAAAACAAGTTTTTGGGTTTTTATAAACACTTACGTTAACCCCCTCAGAAAAAATGAAAATACTTACATACGAAATAATACATCTCCATATAGCTAATTATTAAAAAAAATAAATAAAAAAAATAGCTTCAGTACCAAAAGATTTTTAATTTTTTGGCATACAGGTGTAAAAAATGTTTGGATATTTTTTTAATAATTACATGGAGATGTATTATTTTATATTTAGAAAAGGGGGGGGGGGGGGTAGTCATAAGAGGCCAAATGTCCAAGAGGGTTAAATTTTTGGAGTAAGCCAAGTACATATTTTAGAAAAAAAAATTAAAATTTAATTGCAAAGCCCACAGGATCTTTTACTCTAGAACCAAGGCTACTCCAAACTTTGGTTCTTTGCACCATATTCATGTCTTAATACTAACCATACATGTAGGTTATTTGCATATTCCACCAAAGCAAAAATTATTATTGTCCTGTCCCATACTTAAAGCAAATGTGAAGGAATGTGAGATAATTCACAGATGCAATGGAGCAAATGGTGATGCAACATTTTTAATAATTCGGAACATCAAAAATTTATAAAAAATCTAGAAACACTTTGTTGGAAAAAAGGTATATTAGTCCTGATTAGATTAGGTTAGGCTAGGTATATTAGCGAATACCTCCCTACTTAATAACCTAACAGCAAACAACATTCATACCCTGAATTGCATCCGAAATACTTAACATAACATTAGTGTAATTGCACCATGAAGGGTGTGTTAGGTTGAATTAAGTTTAGTTAAATTTTTTTTTATTTACATTTAGAGTTAAAAAAGTAAGGACCTCACTTATGCGGAGATACGCCCTGTGAGATATGCTTTGGGCATAAACGAGCTCGTGTGTATGATAATTAAGATGTAGTGGGATAAATGTTTTGCAAGGTAACATTTTTGGTACCTTGAAATATTACTTACTTTGCCTTTCTGTTTGGCTTCCTCAGTTCTAAAGCGTTGCAATGTTCCCAAAAGTGCACCGAACATTCGACGATTTCTAGAAAATAAAATAATTACACTAGTGGTAATGATTACTGAAAGGTTTGCAATTATCACCACCATTTTGTAACAATACTAAAGCAGTGAGAACTTCAGAAAAAATTGAGAGAGAGAAAAGAACCATTTAATAATTAATACTGAAGTTGTATATTACACCAAAGGTTAGCAGAGAAAATACAACTACTCTTATGAGAGACCTTTATTTATATGCATATGACTAAAAAATATAAAAAATTATATTGCCAAAGTAATAGGTCACTTCCTCACTTGCCTTGTCTTGGCAGAGGACATAATGCAGTCTGTCTTATAGGCTAACAGAAAGGGGCAAACTTAATGAATCAGCTAAGTACTTACCGATCCCTAGAAGCTTTATCCTTCGAAAGTTCGGCTGCAGCTTCTGTTCTAGATTTTCCATCAATTACGGGTCGTGCGACGGAAGAGGCAACCGAGGGCTAAGTAAACAAACAATCAGTAACCACCACATACTTATTCTAGATGGTGTTCACCAGTAACTGCCACTCATTTTAAATGTTATTCATCCTGTGTATTTACTAAAATTGTGGGTGGTCTAGAATTACTGCAATTTTAGTTAATAGATAACATTGTATCCAAAGGTATGAAAGCTCGCTAAATTTATGCCTATAATTTCAGCTGAAATAAAAAAAAAAAACTGTTAACTGAGCCGAGTGCTTACCTTATGTCTTGGTATTTCTCCTTCTTCTTCCGAGACCTCATGCACTCTTCGCCCACGATGACTATCAGAGACCGGTTCCCCTAACCTAAAAAATGAACAAAAAACTTATACCATAACTTGAACAAACACACACTTATTGAATTAAATTGAATTAAATGTTTACCACCACTAATAAGCAAAGCATTGTCACTAAGTATATATTTTAACTTCACATTTGTAAATCTTGCAGCACCCTACTTCAGGTGCACACATTTAAATTTGAGAATTAAAAACAGCAACAATTGTTTTGTATACAAGGGTATACAAATAAATACCTTAGGGCAGCATGTATTCTTCATCCCTAGTTAAAGGAAATATCTCTATCAAAATTATAACATATGACTGGTTTTGGTACAATTCTTAGTGTGGCATCTGAATTTCAATTTTGCTTCACTAGTGCAACACTTTTATCATGTCAAAAGGTTTCATAAACATTTACTAGAAATGATAATCAGGAAGAAAAAAAAACCAATGTTGATTGGATGATGGTGCCGATATATCACTGTACCCCTATTTGCAAACATATCTATCTTAATATTACTCTTAGTCATCTTACCTAGCAAAAACCCCCCCAGGGGGTCTTCGCTTTGGTGGGGGCTCATCTTCCCGACCTCCTATTGAAGAGAGTCTGATCCTCCTTTCTCCTCTGAGTAATAAAAAAATAATTAGTGAACCAACCAACTTATGGATTAAACTAGTAAGGTAGGGTGCAATGTAAACTATAATAAGAACCTACAAAAAAACTACCTTTAAAGTGCTGGCAGAAGAGCTTAAATTTGTATCCAATAGAATATCAATTCTAAAATGGGAAATTTAATTTACTATGGTACTAATGTAACAAACTGTCATAATCCTACATTTATAACTACCACACAATACTAAACTAAGAAGCCCAGGCTATGTTAGCAGTTTCCCTTGAAATGGGCTTCAGTCTTTGCCTCAAACACTTTAATTTTTGTTTAAGTTTTGCTGAAACCAAAAATGTCACTTTTTTTAAAGTTTACTAAGGAATATGTACCTATAGAAAAGCAATGACTAATTTAAATTCCAGTATGGCCTAACATTAATGCAAATATGTTCCTTTCAAATGGAAACTAAATGAAGATAATTTAAGGCTCTTTGAAACAAGTTAAGACATTTTAATTCAGCCAAACTGAATTATTTACCACATGGCCATACAGTCATTTCAGACTAACAGTCATCTGGACCCACCTTTTTGGATCAACTAGTAGGTACAGAATTCATACCACTCAGCCTGTTTAAAATGGGTTACACTAAAGGTATGACAGCCTGAGCCTAGACTTCATAATTTTCTTTTAAATGGCTCACAATCTTGGTTCAGACATGGGTCTATGCCATATCACATTATTACGCAACAATGTATGATGAAAGACTCAAAAAATTTAAACAAAACTTGATAAGATCCTGATGTCAGAAAAACTTTTCCAAAACTAATGTTTTGTTTTTATTTTTTGCTTTACAGTACCAATTACGAGTATCATATATAAAGTAGCTGAATACTATATGGAACTTTCATGAAAACTGAACAACTAGAAACAAGCTTTTTATTGAGAAACAGGCTGTACTTTAAGTTACAAGTTCAAGGAAATACATATCCATGAAAAGACTGACTGGAGAATAGTTCTAATTTTGGTATTTTACCAGATGGTAACCTCCCCTGCTATTAAATTACTCTAAAAGCAGCATACAGTTAATGCATTTTTATAAACTATGTTCAATCTCAAATCATAGTACCAACCTTAAAAGGTGGTTGAATGTTACTCCAGAGAGGGGCCTTAGAAAAATATTCACCTGCATTATTTTCATTATGGTAGGTTATCTTATTTCATGCATGCATGCATGGATTCTTATTATAGGGTGGAGTGAAAAAAACCAAAAGTGCCAGGATCAAAATTGAGGGGGTCTAGATAGGTGTCTTTTGTCCAGGATTAAACTTTAAAACTGATTTTGGGTGGTTGCATACAAAACTGACTGCTACCAGCCAATTTATACAAATCATATGTGTGTGTGACAAAAATTTGAACCCAGTGACCTATCTCAGGTTCTGAACATGATAGAAAGACAATTTAAAAACTGTTTATGATGTATTTTTTACCTCTGAAGCAGACTAAAACATTTGCAGAGGGCTGCAGGCTCAATAATGCATCAAAAAATCCATTTTTCATCATTTTTGCTCAAAAAAAGCAATTTTTTGGCCCCCCTTCTCCAAATATTTTGTTTATTTGAAATTATATTTTATATTTTTCTTTTCAGGTTGAATTTATGGAAATGATAAATACATGCATTTTGATAACCTTATTGCCAAAAAAATACTGCATAGTAGGATGTGACAGTTAAAATTCTTGATGGAGGTCACAGATTCTCAAGCACAGACTCATTCCCCAATGGAAAGCTTCCTTTTGGTAAAGATGTCATCTAACATGTAATGGCATAAGAGAACTGGACAATATAATGTATCATGCTCAGGTCAAATATTGAAAAACTTGGAATTTCAAGAGTGGCAGTATGTATTCCTATGTAAAATTGAACTTTAAGAGGGGTTTGTCTTCTGCAACTTTTGCGAAAAATCACATTTAAGTGTTCAAAATCACACTTGTCAAAAAATGGGATTTTTGGCCAATTTCAAAGACTTGGTAGCCTCAAATAACCTCCATATGTTCCATATTGTTCACATACACCCTTAAGCATTTCTAGAGGCTTGGACCCATTTAAGATCAGCCAAAGTGGTTCATAACCCCTAAAATAACCAAAATCACCCAAAATGGCCCAAAACTAAGGAAGTGCATGATTTTTAGTCTCCTATACACCACATTTTGCGGCTGTTCTCTTCACAAGGCAGAATCTTTTTGTTCTTTCTTGGTCTTCCATTTTCTTTTTTTTAGAAATGCCTCCACCAATTTTTATTTATTTTCTTTTCGGCATCACTGAGTGTGAATGACAGCTGCCCCCATCTTTCCACAAGCTGCTGTGATGTTCAACCTTTTTTTGGCAATTGCAATTATTCTTTAATATTTGTATAAGTCCATCCTCCACCCCCAGCTTGTAATAATATGCTGGTCAACTGAATGTTTTGAGATTTTTTCTTCTGAAAGCATCTTTATTTGTCTAGCTGGTCTTGTAGAGATCTAAAACATATTCATAATGTCTTGCTTTAACTTGAAAACTGGCAACAATTCTCTGTGATCGATTCTAGCATGAACAAAACCATCTCTCCTCTCTTGCCCATACACTGCATAAGCTGCAGCTGAAACTTCCTGGATTGCTCTTTCACAGCTTTGAGTGTGAACTGAGAAGTTCTCAACTTCAAGTGGAGACCTGAGAAGCTCCTCAACTTCTCTTGACATCTTACAAGTGAAGAGTGGCTCATACAGTTTCTCCTTATCCCAATTAATCAGAGTAATTGGAGAAGTGGCATCAAAATTCAGTTTAGGTTTTCTATGAGTTCTCAGACTCATGTCTCCATACTCAGACTTACCTCTGATCTTCTTGATCATTTCAACCCCCCATGCTCTCTCCTCCTCATCCTCACTGCATAGGAGAGGTAATGAGGTTCTCACTGTGAGCATGATATGCTCCACAAACTATCACATGAGTGATTATGTTCCCGACTTCAGAGGTCTGGCTTCTCAGCAGTCCCAATATGGTGAGGTCCATGCCTCATGTGGTGCTTCACCTTAATCTCAAAATACATCTTGAAGTAGAAGTCCAGGCATAACTTCAGCAGCACCTCCAGCACACCTCCCCCTCCAGACCATGCTGCCTCATCCACAGCATCAACAGAGCCTCACCTGTAGTCAGCCAGCATGACTGATTCAGTGGGCCACACTTCAGACCAGCAACTTCCTTGCTCAAATCTCCTGTCTTGAGAGCTTTGATCAGTAGGCAGCAGTTCTTCTGGTCAGTGTTAAGGTTCTGTACAATTCAATTTGATGTCTTCTAGCAGTTCAATTATATCTTCTCCTGGGAGAGGCTTGAAGCTAAAATTGACAGGTATGTCATTGATCTTCTCCAAACGTTTTCCTATTGGGCCACTGAACCCAGACTTGTGCATGTAGGGACCATCAAGCTCGATGATCATGTGCCTGAGGCAGAGTTCATTAATATGCAACTGGCATATCAGCCAGTGACACTTATGACCTAGCAGTCTCTCCAAGTGAGTGATGGCTCCTCCATCAGGTCCTGTGTTTGTGGAGTCACCACCAAGGACCACAATAGTATCTTTAGTACCATGAGCACTAATCCACTCAAACAGAGCCTGAGCTACCTTCAGTGCAGGATTCTCATTTCCTTCAGGTTCTTCTGGTGTACAATGGAAGAGATACTTCCCCTCAGGTTCCCAGGTAACACTATAGTGCTCTTCAGTTGTAATATCAGGATGGAAGCGGCCAATTTCTTCATTGTATCTCATGAACTTTGTCTTCTTATTTTGTTTTCCATCAAAGAAAATTCCCTTGATCTTGCCCTCTGTCCTTTTCTCCAGGGCCTCCACAGAGGCCCCTATTACAGACTCCTTGCCCCTCCACATCTTCATCCTGTCAACATCTAGATATGCCTTATCAGCAGATAGATGGCCACCTTTGATGAGATCTTGCAAGAAGCCAGTTGCAATGGCTGATGCAGGAGTGTTTGCCACCTTGAACCTGACTGCAGCTGCAGCAGTGCTTGAGATATCCATCTAGTTCCTCCTGGCAGAGGTGGAGACTTTGCCAGTACTGACACTGGAGCTTGTGCCTGGTACAGTACTGGAAAAATATGTCAGCAGTAGGAGCTGCTCTGCCTGGAGACTCTTGGCAAGGCAGTCACTTCATCTTCATCAGCTCTAAGCAGTAGCTCCTTTTCTTCTTCCTCTTTTCTGTTTCTCTTCTCAGCTGCCTTCTATTCTTCCTCCTTCCTCTTAGCAGCCTTCACCTGCTTCACTGTTTCCTTCACATCAACAGATGCCATCCAGAAGCCAGAAACTTCTGAGGTTTTGATCCTCTGGTAATGGAGCCACTCTAGCTCTAGCTTTGGAATCTTCTGAGGCAGAGGACAGTCACAATTGACATGAACTCTAGCAGCACAGCCAGATGCTTCAGTTCCACAGTGTGATATGTCTGAAGCTTATGTCAAACAATCTATCAAGTTCAGATATTCTCTTCTCTCTCTTTGCAGCCTTCACTCTGCCATTCACTAGGACAATCATTTCATTCCACCTGACAAGAATCTTCCTGGCAATGGATCTCTCTTGAATGATCACAGGAGGAGTGAACTTGGCATTGCTTTTGCACCACCGTGCCAGTACCAGTGATGCCAATCCTTAGCCAAATCTTGCAGAGGGTACTGAGCTCTCTTCAAATCATCCAGAAGCAGCTTCTCTTCCTGGAGGAGGATTCCTCTCTGAAACACAGCTCTCCAGGTTGGAACTTCTGTGGGAAATAACTGCTTGCCTGGACCTACCAGATCACTCAGCTTTGAACCAGAACTTTTTCTGGTCTTTTGTCCTTGCTTAGCCATGGTGGCTACACAATCTTCTTCAAGCTTTGTATCTGAAACATAGAAAATTATCAGTGAAACTCTAATAGCCTATAACAGCTATTACAATGGTTTTGTTTGGTAAGAAACCAGTCTGTTACATTTGTACTACAGTGTATGATCCTGCACAGCTGTTCTGTACATAACCAGAAAACAAAAAAGTGGAAATTTGAACACTTAAATGTGATTTTTAGCAAAAGTTCAAGGAAACAAACTCCTCCTAAAATTTATTTTTACATAGGAATACATACTGCCAATCTTGAAATTTGTGCTTCAATGAGCATGATACACCGTACTGGACAACCAGACAAGCAGCTGATACAGTTGCAATAAGTCTGATTGAACACTGGATTTGGTGCAATGCCTATCCAATTTCACACCCGACTATCACCAGCAAGATCCAGGATCTAATCAAAGCATTTTTGAGGTAAGACTCAAATTTTCAGTCCCTTATAAAAAGATTTGAAATAGGTCATACTTTTGTAAATTTTGTAGTTACATTTATTTGTTTGTGACAGTAATTTTATTAACAATCATGTGATTCAGTGATTTGCAAATCACAAAAATGATCAGTAATAAATTTTGTTTTAACTAGAACTTAACTTAGGGTTTATAATTGAAATTTGCATTCACAACATTAGTTTTGTTAATTTTGTAGGTTTGATAGATATCCAAAAAGGAAACATGGTGACAAGTTCCTGAGTGATCTTTCTTTCTTCATTCATTGAAAAAACTTCCCAAGTTGATTGACATCTTCTGTGAGGAGACTCAAATCAGAGAAGAGATTTGGAACATTTGTATCAACTCAAAATGACTGAAGAAGACTATGCTTTCTTTGAGGACCAGAAAACAGCTAGAATAGGATGATGCATTGGTTTTAAGGAATGCCTTACATTGACAGACATCAGATATGAAAGGAGAGGAGTAAAGGAGCAGCAAGCAAAAGAAAAGAATTGGTGAGTTTGATCTATACAAGTTAAAAAACTTTTGATTAATGGCCAGCAAAAATCTGGGTTTCTTGAAATGATTGTGCTACAAATTATAAAATTTTATTTTTGCATCTTTGGTAAACTATCTTGGATCATAATCATATTGCATAATCAGTTAGAGAGAGAAAACTTATGATTTCTTGGAGACAATGGAAAGATTCAACAAAAATCAGCACAGATTCCAATCAGGTAGATCATGCCTATCACAACTAATAGAACACTTCAACAATATCCTAGATGCATTGGAAGGCAATGACAACTGGAGGGTTCCAGCACAGGTGAAGCAAAAAATTTTCATTTTGACACCCGACCATCTCAGATCTTGCTTATTTTTGGTGTATAAGGTAAGTTTGTGCAAGAAAGCCAGCTGTGAAAGTTTCCGCTTTCTATGACCATTACTTCACGAGTTATGAAGGTCAGAAAAATCAAGATTAAGGTCAAAATAGCTCAAGGTCGGCATCTTTGGATGCACCTCACACATTCACTAATTATCGTAACCATATGAAACTATATGTTTTTGGACTCAGAATGAGCTGTAGAATCCAAAAACTCAACAAAATCAGCAATAGAACAAATAAAAATGTTCACCCTTTTTCAAGGAACGAATTGACCTTTTGACCTTGAAGTTCACACATTTTGGGGAAACATTTCTTTACACAAAATGAAGTTCCATCATTGCACTTTTAATATAAACAATAAAAATGTATCTTATTCACCAACTATACTGTCTTAAAGAATTTTTCAAATTTCTGGCAAAATTGCCATATGTACCGTATATGCATATATGTACTGTTAAAATTTAGAGATATTCATTATTTAAACTACGTAAGCAAAAATAAATATTATTAGAAACGTGATACAAAATCACTTAGATATAAGCTAGGTACCATAGGTATAACTATAATATAGATCTCTATTTTATTGTGGTGGTCTCCACCCCTACAACCACACCTTTCCACCCTTACAAATATTTTACTTTTTTTTATAATTACTTTTATTAATAATATATTAATACAAACATATATATATAGGAGTATCATATAAAATAGGAGTAAAAAAGGAGTATCATATTATGTAGACCTGTATTCTATAGATACATATTAAACTAGAGCTCTGTACACTTTCGACTCAAGAACAGGAAACTGTGGCAAACAGGTCTGCATGATTACCCTCAGCTGTTAGCATCTCATGATCATCAAAGGCATACTGAATTATTCTTGAACCTGCTGTCAATGATGGAGCAGTCATTGTCTGGATAATATCAGATGATAACATCCAACATGAGTCAGGACGAGAAGGGAAACTATGTTTAGAACGTCTTCCATGTGGAGACATAAAATTGACCTTATAATCACTAAATTCTTCTGATACTTCAACCACTAATCCAAACCAAATTTTATTATCATAGTTACAAGCTACATATACCCCAACTTGTATATCTTCAGTTGAAATGTGCTTTGGCTCATGTAAATTATCTTTAAATGATGGATGCACAACTGTCATAATTTTTGTAAGACCTGAGGAAATCTCACCAACCTCCAACTGGGTATGACTAATAGGCACAAATCTATGAAATCTACGAGTACCTGGGATGGTTACAGAATTTTTATATCTATTTTCCAGGAATTCAGTTGTCTGCTGGACATTTTGTTTCGATAAGAATACAAATTTTGTGCTGGTATCTTTCTCATCCAGAAATTTCATCATGTCAAGTGGTGTCAGAATTTGGTCTTTAAATGTACGTTGAAGACTGGCACGAGCCGTCATTCTTTTTGCTGTGCCTCCGACTCCATCACATTCAGCATCCAGTCCAAAGTCCTCTTTGTGGTGACACAAATTGGTGAAGTTATATTTATTCTTATACTGCCCTCCGCAACCATCAGTAAAGTAATGAATCTTCCGCAGGCCTGAGCTCTCTTCTTTTATCATGGGGATCAGTTGCTTTAAGAACGCAAAGACAAGGTTTGTACTATGTTTCATGTCATCAGAAATGAAACAATAACTTTTAACTTTAATTTCAACATCATTTTCATTTACTTTATAGTAGAACACAAATGGATGAACTGTTGCCTGACTATTTTCCCAATGGTAACCTTGTGCAGCATCTTGTACAATAAATGAGTAGTTTTCAGAGAAGTCTCCTAGGAGAATACCTTCAGTGACCATCAGATTAGCTTTCAGTTTTTTAGGAAACTTGCTTGTGCATCAGCCACATAAGTGTGTCTTGTTAGTGCACAAATTCTAGTTGCCAAAGACTTAATGAAGTTTTCAAGGGATTCACCGATGTTAATAAGGGTTGTCCGATCCGTGGAAGTCCACTGCTTGTATGTAATTATGGTGCCGACTGCATCCTGAACAGATTCCAATCCTTCAAGGAATGCAATAACACCTTCTCCTGGACACAATGCACATTTTTGTAGCATACACTCTTCCTTTTCACTGTCACAAACTGCATAGAGAATGAGGTCTTTATATGATAGTTGTTTTTCCCCCAAAGCTGATAGCTGAAGTTTGGGATTTTGGTGGTAGGTACAGACACACACAGTGTGTGTTCCTCCAGCTCCTGCCAAGACACACCACTTGGGTCTCAATGCAGCAAATGATGAGAAACCTATTTTTGGATTAGTGTCATTTGCCTTGAAAACAGCGAAGATCTCACGTAAATTACCAAGCACCAATCGTTTCTGCTGTAGTTGCTTCTCTCCTTCATGATTCCTAATTGATAGACAATCCTTCTTGCCTGGACATATGCTTATTTCATCCGATTCATAGAAAGTGCACACTGCTTCCTTCTCTTTCTTTGTTATAACCCGACCTTTGCTAATATGTGGAACTTCTGGTAATATGCCATGTTCTTTCTTTATTTTGCGGCTGGTTGAAACCATTCTTGTAGATGCATTGAAGAAAGATGCTGTTCTGTGAATGGTGAGTGTGTTAGTATTTGAATCTTCCTCTTGTAGTCAGTCGTCTCACTGAAGGCATTCTTGAGTGCTTGCATCACTCCTGCATGCCTGCGAAAATGATATACATGTTTGAGTAAATTTATATGCAAACATATGATCTATATATAGGCTTAGTATACTTTAATGAAGGTACTACAGATATATATGATGCATTCGGTGGAGAAGGGGCGAACGCAACATTTTCGAATTATGCCACAAAATGCAGTTAAAGTTTGTAAACTTTAAACCTTTGTATTTTTCCGGTTTATTGAAATGATGTATGAATTTGAACACATGTTTGAGTAAAATATTGGTGTGTAATATGTCGATATAATAAAACGCCAAGAAATTTTACATTATTATTTATTGATAGCTTCTGATGTTAACTGGTGTAATCCATTATTTGGTCCTCTTCGTCGAATGTTGTATTACCTGCTTCAACTGTTTTGGTTTCTTCCAGTTCCTTTAACAATCTTGTATAATAGTTCACTGCAGTTGTAGGCATTAGGTCTGATAATTCTTTGAGATCTTTTATTTTTTCCTTAGTTATTGGCAGCAATTGGGAATACTTTGGTTGCAGTGTCTGCTGGGCTAGATTGAATAAACTGACACTGTAGGATTTTCTCTCTTTCTGCAGTCTGACGGGATGGCTATTATCTGGGGTTGTGCGGTATGCAGTAGATATTACGTAGCCTTCTTTGTGTTGAAAGTCAAATATTAACTTTCTTGCATCTGTAAATTTAGTAGTTGTTGATTTCCTAATGACAATGCACGTTTTTAGGAAGTCAAAATTGAGAAAATCAGCCCGTTTCATTTCTACAACTAGGAAGCGCTGCGAAACGGCTGTAGTTATGGCCATAACAATCTTTTTTGGTGTAAATAATATTGCTGTAATTATTTTGTATATTTTGTTCAATTTGGCCAAATTGAGCATCACAGGGCATTGTCGAGTGACCAGAAAGTAGATAGATGTGTTCAATGTGAAGCAATGATGTGGAGTGAATTTCTCTGAGATACATTAAAACCTAAATTTTACCATGAAAGAGTGCAGACTAACATCTAATTTTTTGCATAGGTAAAGCAAAGGTTTTAAAGGATAATTATACGACAAAAAACTCATTTTTCGAATTTTGTGGCATTTGCCCCCTTCTCCACCAAACGCGTCATATACAGTACTCACAAATTATTGTCATCCATTTTAGATTGCTTTTCTTCACTTTCTTGTATAAAACTTGTGTCATATGAAGTTTCTAGCTTTCTCTTCAGGGATGTTGATGCCATTTCAAATTTTGTTTCAGCCTTTGAAGATCTCCCTTTTCGTGACAGACCCTCTGAAAAACAAATAAAATAAATTGTTATAACTTTTTTTAATCAACTGTAGGCCTATAGATGTACATGTACATTACATATGAATTTGGTAAATACCATATATATAATCATAACTGTATTGATCTTCATTATATAAATTGATATGCATACATCTGAATTTGTATAAAGGTTGTAATGTTCATGCATGTAGTTATATATATTGATGTTTTGTTGCTATAATATCTACATAAATTAACACTTTAAAAATACTTAAACTTACTTGTCTTCACTGGTGTCACATTCAGCATTGGAAGAATTGTGTCTAAATCTCCTTGGAAATCTTCAAACATTATTTCAGTAGTACACCCATAGGCAGAGGAACGTTTTTCTGTGGCAGTGGCATCAGTGTCTGAGTTCGAATCTGAGACAATATCAGACTTTTTTGTCTTCAGCTTTGATTTTAAAAATATTGATATCATTAACACAATTTTTACAAATGTAATCTCCATATATTAATCCGTGAATTCCTTGCAGTGTATTACGGACTGGCACAAGTGCTTTTTCAATCTTCTTCTTATGTTTTCTAAGAGGATCAGCACAAACTTTTCTACCCATCTTGTTTATCTGTAAGAAAGGCATAAAATAAGTAATTAATTTATGTTCACAAAATATATTATTTAACAGTACAGTACATATATGCAAATACATATGGCAATTTTGCCAGAAATTTGAAAAATTCTTTAAGACAGTATAGATGGTGAATAAGATACATTTTTATTGTTTATTAAAAGTGCAATGGTGGAACTTCATTTTGTGTAAAGAAATGTTTCCCCAAAATGTGTGAACTTCAAGGTCAAAGGGTCAATTCGTTCCTTGAAAAAGGGTGAACATTTTTATTTGTTTCCTATTGCTGTTTTTGTTGCATTTTTGGATTCTACAGCTCATTCTGAGTCCAAAAACATAGTTTCATATGGTTACGATAATTAGTGAATGTGTGAGGTGCATCCAAAGATACCGACCTTGAGCTATTTTGACCTTAACCTTGATTTTTCTGACCTTCATAACTCGTGAAGTAATGGTCGTAGAAAGATGAAACTTTCACAGCTGGCTTTCTTGCACAAACTTACCTTATACACCAAAAATAAGCAAGATCTGAGATGGTCGGGTGTTAAGCACTGATTCACCTGTGCTGGAACCCCTCAACTATGATGTCATATACACAGGTTTTACTAAAGCTTTTGACAAATGCGATCACGATATAATAACATACAAAATGAAATATATGGGAATAACAGGCAAAGTGGGAAAATGGATCTACAACTTCCTCAGAGAATGTCTACAGGTCATCAAAATTCAAGGTATATCATCATCAGAATCAGAAGTACGCAGTCAGTACCACAAGGTACAGTACTGGCCCCACTCCTGTTCATTATCATGCTAACAGACATAGACAGTGGAGTAAACAGCAACATTATAGTAACATCCTTTGCAGATGATACAAAGATCAGCAGAAAAATCAGTGATGTAAATGAAATGGAGGCCTTGCAGAGAGTCACGAACAAAATATACAAATGGTCAGAAGATAACATGACATTTAACACCAAGAAATTTTCAGGTAGAAAAGAGGAACTTAAACAGACTGCATATTATGCTCCAGATAGACAGGAAATTCAGAGAAGCACAAAAGCAATCGATCTAGGGGGTAATAATGACTGATGATACCAAATAAAAAAAAAAAATCAGATTGTGATAAAGCAAAAAGAGTCGTGGGACAGGTATTAAGAACATTCAAAAGAAGCAACAGACAGTAATGATTCCCTTGCTAAAAACACTGATTATACCAAAACTTGAATACTGCTCAGTTTTGATGTCCCCATATAAAAGAAGAAACTAATAAACTAGAAGAAATGCAGAGACTGCAAAGAACTCAACTACTGGGAAAGACTACGTAAACTAAAGCTGTACTCCCTGGAAAGAAGAGAGGTACACCATACTCTATATATGGAAAATGATTGAAATAGGGAAGGCAGAATGTGTAGTGTTCCCAAATTAAAGGCCCACCTGACAAGGGACCTCTTAAACAGTGAAGGAAAATAGCTTGGTTGTCAGGGGACCAAGACTTTTTAGCCAGCTTCCAAAGTACCTCAGAAACGTTACAGGGGTCAAAGTTGAAGTCTTCAAGAGAAGACTAGATACCTGGCTCAGGATGGTACCAGATGAGCTGGGTGTACCTGGGTATGTATGGTGGAGTGTGCAAGAAAGCAACTCACTCCACCAAGCCAGACCTAGAGGTAGGGCCACCAGCTTCACCATGTGGAGAGAGACCAACATATGGCACAGCAACAAGATTAAGAAGGATTGTATTTTATTATACCCAGGGAAGAGCTCAGAAGAGTTTTTCAAGTTGTTCCATCAAGCTCAGCAGCAATACACAACAGTGATCTCGACACACTCTCACATCAGGGCAGCCTGGAATCACATGATGAAACAGCTGGTGTCAGTGAACAACAGGAATCTAGGACAGAACAAAATAGGAAGTCTCTCTCAAACCTCACTTGGCAGTATGACAGGTATGCCTACTGTATAGTTTAAAATACGAGTATGCTTTCAACACACTTGTTGCTCTGTTGACAATATCTTTGAAAAAATTATTTATAATCCATGTAACATGGCTAATAGTTAGATTACAATCTTGGACACTGCTATCCAATGAATATCTTGTTAGAATATTAACTTGATATGAAATAAATGTCTTTTACCAGGTATCAAGTAAGTGACAGAGCCAGAGCAGCAGTTGCATCAGCAGTTTTAGAGGATTATGGAATTATCACTGTAGGGTTTTGCCGATTCTCATTTCTCAAGTCTTTTTATTTTTAAATTCATGTTTTTTCTTTCCAGCCACTCAGCTTTTGCAGCCTCAAGTTAAGTATTCATTAAGTCAATTTAGTCAAGCATAGGCAGATACTGTAATTAATGAAAAAGTGCTTAAATCAATGTAATAGGGCACTGTGCTAGGAACAGCTCTGGACTAGTGTAAAAACTAGTCCAGTATTTAGCCCTGATAGTCCTTGTTGAACTCAAGAAAAGGCAAGATCATAGTTCATTTGTGAAGCCAGGAGGCATGTTTTAAGTTTATCACTAAGGATCCAGAACTTAAGCGCTCCTTCTAGGCAGACAATCCAGTGTTGTGCATTAGTCCAAATTTCTTGAAGCATTGCCAGTGTGCTTTGGCTTATAAACCTTTAATTAAGCTATTGCATGCAAATTCATTAAGCGCCTATACATGTTGTCTTGTCCAGATAAATTGGAAAATAAACAAGTGAGAAGAATTCCAGTGAATATAATACAGTTGAAATCTAGGAAGTTAAGACCCTCCAAAGTTTAAGATAGTTATTTAAAATTATAGTGTTTTGTACATAAATTATCTTTATGCTCATTATCATCACTAACCTTATTAACCCCATCATCATTTAATTTAAGATTAAAGTTTCTTATTATCTAGAACCTCCAGAAGAAATTGTAAATAATTACTGTTAAAGTTTTTATTCAAGTCTAGAAATGGGAGGTTTCAAGTTGTTCTATTAAATCAAGTTATAAATAAAACTGAGAAACTTAAATTTTGTTTGCTTTCTATAAATCATTAAATATCAGTCATGTTACATAATGGGGAGATCAGTTCCACATTTGATCATCACAGGGAATAAGACTAGATAAAAAGTCATACACTGGAATAAGGTTTACTAAATTTGGTGATATTTTCAAGTCAAGGGAAAATTCTTGAATTAATTGTCAGTAGCATAGGTCTTGCCTGTACTGTGCTTGTTCCTATTTATTGTTTATCCTGAAGTCGTTTCTCTTCCTTTTCTGCCTGAACACTTTTTTTTTCCTGCACCCACTCCTTAACATTCCAACATATACTGTTTGCTTGCCATCACTTGAATGCACCATGGTGGTCTTGCTCTTCCTGCTTGACATTTTTGTGAATGGTCCTTGCTCACTTGATGTCCAATGTGCTGCTTGGAAAAAGATTCTTGAACAGCTTCACCTCCTGCCTTCCAGTCTATTTATTCACTTTGCATGTACTTTGTGGCTGGCCAGTAGAATTGGATTCCTACCATAGGAAGAACTGTTTCCAGAGTCAAATCCAGGTGGGTTCTCCAGTTTTCCCACAACATCACTACTACTAAGATGAACGTAATTGACAGGTAACAGTACAATTATCTTGTACATTAGTATCTGATTCAAATCAAGTATTTCACAAAAAGGCATACATTTCAAACAAATGTTGAAATTTAAATATTGTTAGTCAAAACCTATGGAGCTTACTTAAATAACCATCTTTAAAATTGAGTAAATTTGCACTATGAACTTTGCAGGAACAAGTTGAGAAGAGAATGTGAAAAATATTGTAAAGCCATAAAAAAGAGGAGGATAAATTGTTTGAATTGGTGGATGCTATTTATGTGGATGGTCGTAAAGATGCAACAATGGTGACAGTTGAAGTAGTGAATGGCAAATATTACAGAAGAACTGAACTAGAAGAGCACTATGTAATTGTAGGAGAACCTGGTAAGATTTAAAATTTTGATCTTTAGTTTGCATTTTGTAACAGATATTACTAAAAATATTTATCAAGATGAATTTTGGATATAGAAATTGGAAAATAGATATAAACCCTGAAATATCTAAAAAATTGTCTCTAATTTCCGAATACTATTTCAGGTGATTTCTACCTCTAGAGATATACAAGGCCCTCAAAAACAATGAATTACAAACCAAACTTACCATGATAGGATCTGATTGGACTAATACAATGACTGGTTTAAATGGTGGAGCTATCAGATGCTTGGAAGAACTACTTGGTAGACCTTTGCAGTGGAGCATTTGCCTACTACACTATAATGAGCTCCCCCTTTGTCACATCTTTGTTACTCTGGATTATGGATAGAACAACAAAGAGCCTAGACTCATTTTCAGGAAAGATAGGGGTTGAACATGGTGGAAGTGTATCTCAGTGGGATGCAATTTCATTCAAGCTAATTACGAATTGAAAATTTCCAGTTATTCCTACTGAAGTACTGGAGGTCCTCAACACTGATCAGTATTATGCTTACAGAATCTGTATGGCTGTGTTGATCCTGATCTTTAGCTTCTTGAAGTTGGACTGATCCATCATTCAAGGTGGTTGACTCTGGCATGTAGAATCCTCAGATTTTATACATCTCAAAGGAAGCCTTCCAAAGTTCTGGGCACACTTGCAGAGTTTTGTATCTTGGTCTATTTTCCAAATTGGTTCCAGATCAAGTAGTAGTATCAATGCACAGATGGTGCTAAGAACTTTTATGATATGCTCCAAAGGATCCTAAAATTTCTTCACAAGGAAGCCCTAAAAACCCTCTACCAAAATGCATACTATGCTCACCCTGAGAATGTATTAATTGCCATGCTTGCTGATTCAGACCCACAAATCTGCAACATCGCAGTTAACAAGGTACTTTTGGTCAGAGGGAATGAAACAGTGATAGACAATGACTTTGAAGGTGGTGACCTGATAATTGATTCAGATGAGGATATTGAAGAACCAGAGTTACAGCCTGACTTGAGTATTGTGAGAGATGGTAGTGTCAGGAGATTCATGGTGCCTAAAATTGATAAAGCTCAAGGGTATCTCAAAATGATAAACTTAAATTCATCTGACATTCATAAGCACCTTATCATAGTATCTCTAACCAATGAAGAACTCAAGCATAAGAAAGGAAGCACAAACTCAACCAGCCGTGTCATAATCAGGCTGTAGAGAGGAACATTAAACTTATAACAGAGGCTACCTCAACTGTGGTAGGATTTGAACATCAAAAACAACATTCTGAAGCTGTTTAGATGATTACTTTTAATGAATGATACTTCAGATTAATCTTAAGTTGATTTGTATTATTTTCAGTAGAAAATTATACATATTTACCACAAATTCTCTCAAAAAAAATATTGACAATTGCAATTTTTGCCCAAAAATAATATAAATATGGATTTTTTGATGCATTATTGATCCTGCAGTCCTCTATGATGTATTTTTTACCTTGAAAGCAGATTAAAACATTTACAAACAGTTTTTAAATTGTCTTTCTATCATGTCCAGAACCCAAGATAGGTCACTGGGTTCAAATTTTGGTCACACACACACACACACACACACACACACTTTGTATAAATTGGCAGTATCAGTCAGTTTTGGATGCAACCACCCAAAATCAGTTTTAAAGTTCAATCCTGGACAAAAGACAACTATCTAGATCCCCTCAATTTTGATTTTTTCACTCCACCCTGTTTTGTATTTACAGACCATTTCCTTCAAGGCACACACACACATCAGTCTAGTAAACCCTCATCCAACATGGGGGTTAGGTTCCTCAAGAATGGCGGGTTAGATAAATATACATTGGACAAACTTAATACCTTATGGGCAATGTTCCCTCTAATTTTTTTTAGTCGGTGTGCGCAAGAAATTTTCGTTATGCATACATTTAGATTCATGGTGAAAAATTGTGCAAACTTTTCTGAACGCTATTATTTTCAAAATGAAATATATATAAATATTAAATACTTATTAAATATTATTTCCATAAGGTGAGCTTGATCATTACGTATTATTAAATGGATATTAAAAAACTGTTTACAATATTATATATTCTTAAAAAAGAAAACATTTTATCCATTCTAAAAAGATGAATAAAATAAAATTCAACAAAATAAAGGAATAAAATAAAAATAACTAATTGAAAATGACTAGTACTGTATTTTAGTTATTTCTCAAAACAATTTTTAGCATTTAGCAATTTAAAATAGACTATCAAGATTAATAGTACGTGATTTTATCCATTCACAAAATAGGAATAAAATGAAAAATAATTTTATTTTTTATGAATTATGGGATAATTACTATTCGTTTTTATGCAAAAATAAGAAAGAGAAGGTTTATATTCAATGCGTTAATGTATAAAAGAAACAAAATGCAAATACATAGAGTAAAAAATCCATATTGCGTAATTGCGCGGATGTCGGTGAAGTCGAGCGGAAGGGGTTAATACTTAAAAAACGACTATAGAGTATGTTGATGCATATGGTCAGACCTTGTGTGACAGTATATTTTTAAAATTATTTCATTTACTGTCGTGACTCATGATACGCTTGAGCCTGTGCGCATTTTATTTTGCTGTGCGCGCGGGTTTCACAACACGTGTGCACGCGCACACCTTAGAGGGAACATTGCTTATGGGATAAATGGGGATACATGAATGCAGCCACATGAAGTCACTCATTAATAATTAGATTTTTTATTCACATATAAATGAATTTCCCTACCTATACTGTATATGAAATAAGAACATAATAAAATCATAAACAAAGATATTTACATATCATGCACTCAAAAGTAATGAAAACTATGATGTAATATACACAGACTTTGCCAAAGCGTTCAACAAGTATGACCATGAAATCATAATACAAACTGAAATATATGGGAATAACAGGGAAATGGATATATAATTTCCTTAGTGAGCAGCAGCAAGTAGTTATAGTACAAGGAGCATCTTCATCAGAAGTTCTCAGCTCAGTACCACAAGGAACAGTATTAGCTCCACTACTATTCATAATCATGCTAACTGACATAGATGAGGACATTACCAGAGACAGCACAACATCCTTTGCCAATAACACAAAGATCAGTAGAAAAATAAGAAACCCAGAAGATATAGGATCTCTACAAACTGATGAACAGAATCTACAAGTGGATGGAAGACAACAATATGAAGTTGAACAGAAATTTCAGCTGTTAAGGTATGGAAAAAGAGAAGACCTAAAATCCATGGATTATTATACAGGAATACCTTGAAATTGGTCATTAATTCGTGGCAGAATAACACGATGAAATATGAAATGATGAAATTTGAGGTAGATAACATGTTTCAATGAGAATTAAAACCCACTCTAATAGACAGAGTCTATTTCCACAACAGTTTCGATGCCCACTGGCATCCTCTTCGGGCGGATACAGAAAAACGAATGAACCAAAACCGAGAGAGAAAATGGTCCAGGGACCATTAAGAAATTCGCACCTAGGTTAGATCCCATTCTCCCAATACTGGAAGGGCATTTTTATTAAAGAGACCCGCTTATAAGTACATTCACACAAATTTAAAACTATCTTGTTCTATACATACAGATTCTATTATTTTTTACATAATTATTATATTTATTATTAAATTTATTACATTTAATATTGCATTATTATTTATTACAGAAATTATAAAGTTATTATTACACTGTTGTTTATTATACAGAAATTGTAAACCGAAAAACGAATGAAATATGAATGGGAGAATGACAAACAATTACCTTTTCTAGATGTTTTGGTGATTAATGAAAGCGGAAAGCCCAATTTCACAGTCTATAAAAAACCTTCTCATTGTAATTCGTACATTCATTATTTTTCATATCATGATGAAGGGGTTAAAAGCTCAATTATTTCTTCCATGTTTCTAAGAGAACTCAGGATTTGTAGCCCACATTTGCTGGACCCGGAATATTTTTAAGGATTTAAAATATCCCAAGTGGTTTATCAGAAAGGCGCATTTTAAAGCCAGAAAATCTTTTTATGCCCCTCGGGAACCTTCAGTTAACCAAAAACAATATGAGAGTTTGCCTTACATTGCCGGCTTAGAAAGAGTAAAACTGCTGATGAAAGATTTTAAGTTTGTTGTGGCATTCAAATATTCGTCTACTGTGAAAAGTAAATTGGTTAGGAATAACGTTGCAAAACAGGAACAAGCCTGTGTCTACAGCATTCCCTGTAAAAGTTGTGATTTAGTATACGTAGGAGAAACGAAGAAATATTGAAACCCATATTAAAGAACACAAATATGCCTTCAGAAGTTGTAATACTAATAATGCCATTTTTTATCATGCCAGCCAAAATAATCATACTATAGATTGGGAATCAAGTAAGGTACTTTATAAATGTAATAATTATGTCAAAAGAAAAATAATAGAATCTGTATGTATAAAACAAGAAGATAATTTTAATTTGTGCGAAGGTACTTGTAAGTTGGACCCTTTAATGAGATTCTTAGTCAAAAAATCCCTTACAGTGTTGGGTGAATGGGTTCTAACCTAAGTGTGAATTTCCTGGATTGTTTCCTTACTCGCTTTTGGTTCATTCATTTTTTGTTTTTTTTCAGTAAAATGTAAATGGAATAAACATAAATGTAAATGTAATAATGGAAGTAATAAATGTGGAAATAAATATAAATGCAATAAATGTAATAATAAAAGTAATAAAATAAATGTAATAATTAGTGTAAAGGTAATAATAAATGCAAAAAACTTTTTTTCTACGTGAAGGTCAAAATATGAAAATAAAAACCCACTCTAATAGACAGAGTTTATTTCCACAACAGTTTCGATGCCCACTGGCATCCTCCTTGGGACCCTGTAATAAAATGCCCTTCCAGTGTCGGGAGAACGGTATCTAACCTAGGTGCAAATTTCTCAATGGTCTCTGGATTGTTTTCTTCTCGCCTTTTTCATTCGTTTTTCAGTTTATAAGTTCTGTATAATAAACAACAATGTAATAACCAATGTAATAATAAATTTATAATTTCTGTAATAAATAATAATGCAAATTAAATGTAATAAATTTAATAATAAATGTAATAATTATGTAAAAAAAATAATAGAATCTATACGTTTAGAACAGGAAGATAGTTTTAAATGTGTGTGAATGTACTTATAAGTGGGTCCCTTTAATGAAAATGCCCTTCCAGTGTCGGGAGAATGGGATCTAACCTATGTGCGAATTTCTTAACGGTCAGTCCCTGGACTGTTTTTTCCCTCTTGTTTTGGTTCATTCATTTTTCTGTATCCACCCGAGGAGGATGCCAGTGGGCATCGAAACTGTTATGGAAATAAACTCTCTCTATTAGAGTGGGTTTTTATTTTCGTAATAATAAATGTTACAAAACATAAATGCAATAATAAATGCAGTAATTATGTCAAAATAATAGAATCTGTATGTATAGAACATGAAGATAGTTTTAAAGTTTAAAATTTGTGTGAATGTACTTATAAGCGGGTCCCTTTAATAAAAATGCCCTTCCAGTGTCAGGAGAATGGGATCCAACCTAGGTGTGAATTTCTTAATGGTCCCTGGAGTGTTTTCCCTCTTGTTTTTGGTTCAGTCATTTTTCTGTATCCACCTGAAGAGGATGCCAGTGGGCATCAAAACTCTTGTGGAAATAAACTGTCTATTAGAGTGGGTTTTAATTATCATATTTTAACCTTCACACAAAAAAAGTGGTTTTTTGCATTTATGTTTCAATGAGAAAACATTTTACTATATTATGTTATTAAACAGATTAATTAATCAAATTCTACTTGTTTTTCAGCAAAATATAATGTATATTGTATTGGTAAACAGTTGAATTTCATCAATTTTGATAGGTTTTTTTATTTTTATTTTTTCAGAAAATGATGAATCTGTGAATATGGATTGCGAAACTATAGGTAGTGAAAGATCAATGACAAATCTGTGAAATGACGAAATTCAAAATGACAAATTTTGAGGTATTCCTGTACCCTAAATGGAGAGGAAATTCAGAGAAATTCTAGAGCAAAAAATTTAGGGGTTATTAATGACTGATGATGCGAAATTTGAAACAAAATAGATAGCAGTAAACAGAGCAAATAGAATAACTGGGAAAATACTGAGAACCTTTAAATGAAGGGAGAGGAATATAATGATTCTTCTACTGAAAACACTGATCATACCCAAATTGGAATACTGCTTGGTCCTAACATCCCCATATAAAAAAGAAGACATTACACAGCTAGAAGGGATTCAGAGAAGCTTCAGAGCCAAGATCAAGGGGTGCAAAGAACTAAATTACTGGGAAAGGTTATGTGAGCTAAACCTATACTCACTGGAAAGGAGGAGAGAGAGATACACCATTATTTACACTTTGAAAATAATGGAGAAACTAGCATTGTGCAACAATTTTTTGTTTATGTTGATTTTTCAGTCTTTTCTATATGTTTTGGCCACGCTGATTACAGATTTGGCATCAGTTTTGCTCATTAAACTATATAGTTTTTATGATATGGTCAAATTCAGAAAGCTTACTTTTTTGCCATTTTTAAGGTATTTTTCTGATAGCAAAAGCAATTTCAAGTGCAAAATTCAAAATGCCCCCAAAACTGGGGTTTATTAGTAATGTTTTTATTGGTTAAGGCCCATTATTAAATATTTGTACACATTTGGTTTCTTATTTCTGTTTATAAAATGATTTTTTGTATTTCTCATATTTGAATTAGAATTATATGGTGATGGCTACCAATTGGCCCTGCAGACACACTGCAGATTCATTTTGTTATGTTTGTGGTCATTCCAAAGCAAGCAAAGCACAAAATTGACACAGGAATGAAGTTTTGTACAGCATATCACTCTTACTTTGGCATGCCCATGGGCAATCAAGATAAATCATAGGCACCTCACTTTTGCTGTGGAAGCTGCCATTCCACATTAGAAGATGGCTGCAAGGTACCAGAAAAGGCATGCCATTTGCTATTCCTCACATCTGGAAGGAGCAAACCAATCACCGCAATGATTGGTACTTCTGCATGGTAGACATTTCACTCTACAAGAGGGGTAAAGGTAAAAAAAAAGTCCTATATCCAAATATCCCATCTTCTATTGCCCCAGTCCCTCATAATGAAGATTTACCCATTCCATGCCCATTGCCCACCCACCATGGAGGAAATAGAAGAAACACCTTTAATATCCTCCGATGAAGATGATGCTGACTCTGTCTTTCTGGTTGGGGAAATTGGGTGATGTATTGGAGCTTGCCTCGAAGTCAGACAACTTAGTCAGGGATATGAACCTTACGAAAACCAATGCGGAAATTATGATATCCCACCTTAAAGAGTCGGAATCTTTTGGACCCCAAGTGTCAAGATAGCTTTCTACAGGAATAGGCATTTGTAATACACTTCTTTCTACTCTTGTTTGGCATTAAGCTCTCTTTGCTACTACTGTGATGTGAATGGCCTTTTTGCTGAGATAGGAATTGAATACAGCCCTGCTGATTGGCATTTGTTCATTGACAATTCAACTAGAAGTTTAAAAGGCATCCTACTACATAATGGAAACATGTTTCCATCTGTTCCTGGTGGGTCATTCGGTTGAACTGAAGGAAGAATATGAAAATGTAAAGCAGTTGCTAGACAAAAACTACAGTGAACATAAATGGAATGTATGTGGAGACTTCAAAATGCTAGGATTCCTGCTTGGACTACAGGGCAGTTACACTAAATATTCATGTTTCCTCTGCCTTTGGGACAGCAGAGCAGATGGTGAGCACTTTGTCAGAAAGAAATGGCCTGCAAGAAATTAGCTTAATCCAGGCAAACACAATGTTCTTAACAAAGCCCTTGTTCCAACAGACAAAATTTTGCTACCCTAACTGCATATCATGCTTGGTCTTATTAAGCAATTCATCAAAGCTTTGGATGCAGAAAGTGATGCTCTTTATCATATACATTCAATGTTTCCCAAGCTTTCTGAAGCTAAAATCAAGGGAGGCATATTTGTTGGATCTCAAGTCAGATGCATGTTAAAGAGTTAGAAGAAAAAATGACAGCTCTTGAAAAAAATGCCTGGCAGTCATTTCAACTTGTACTCCATGGATTTTTAGGTAACAAGAAGAATGACAACTACAAAGAGCTAGTAGAAAATCTACTCAAACACTTTCGAAGGTGAGGTTGTAGAATGTCCCTAAGTTACACTATCTGGACTCGCATTTAGAATTCTTCAGACCAAATTTGGGTAACGTAAATGAAGAACATGGTGAACATTTTCACCAAGATATCCAAACCATGGAAAAGAGATATCAGGGAAAATGGAATGAAGCTATATGGGGAACTATATCTGGTTTTTAATACAAGATAATCCACAGGACTACAAGAGAAAAAGTGTCTCAAATGTACATTTTTAAGCATTATTAGTTTAGATTTGTGACCATATTTGTGTACATTATATATACATTATACAGTAAACTTCCGAAATAACGGCACTCAAAATAACGGAATACTCGAGATAACGGCACTTTTAAAAATACTTTCAGACAACAAACATGATTTTGATGGTTTTAATGTTAGGCAGAGCACACAAGACATAATGCAAACTGTTCAATCTACCAGCACAGAAAATCCTTTACATAGCCTCGTAGATGAAGATATTGATGAATGGATTGCAGTTGATAATAATATTGAATTAACTCAAAAATTTTCAGATCAAGAAATTATTGACAGTGTAGTTAATCCTGAAAAGCAAGATGCAGCACTTTGTTCCGACACAGAAGATGGAAATGATGCAACTGAAAAGATAACTTGGGCCGCCGCACAATCGTGCATGGACACGGTTCTCAGTTTTTTTTAACAAAATCCAAGCTTCAATATGCAAGAAGTAATGTAAGCACATATGCTTAAAAACACAATGTTAACAAAAAAACAAGCATCCGCGCAACAAGGTGACATAAGAAAATTCTTGAAGGAATCAATTGAAGAAAATGCACCCTCTACAGATGAAGCACTCATGGTGGAGAATTTAGAAGTTTTTTTTCACTTTTAAAATGTTCTTTTTGCTTTATTTACGTACTGTGCATTTACCAGTTAATAAAGTAGTATGCATTATATCTCTATTTCTTATTTATCCCCCTTTATTTACGCATTAAATACATTAAAAAAAACTTCCGAGAATGGAAAATTCGCAATAACAGCACCCTCAAATCCCGAGGGTGCTGTTATTTGGGAAGTTTACTGTATATGAAATACAGGGCTATTCAAAATGATTCACCTGATTTCAAATGAGAATATTTTTTAATGTTACAAATACAGTGTGATTTGTGATACATCAACCAAAAGAAAAACTGTCCAAATTTTGTCTCTCACCTCATAAATGCTCTGTGTGACTTCCCCTAGTTACACGAGCAACGTCGACACGATAGTCAAATTCCTCCCATACTCGCTCCAGCATGTCCGTTGTCACTGACTCTACAGCAGTAACAAAGCGAGTTCGGAGCTCATCCAAAGATGTGGGCAACAGTGGCACGTACACAGTATCCTTAACGTATCCCCAAAGGAAGAAGTCGCACGGTGTAAGATCCGGTGACCTAGGGGGCCAGCTGTGGAGCACCAAGTCATGGGGCCCACTGTGACCAATCCAACGGCGAGTGAGCACTTCGTTGAGAAAATGGCGAACATCCAAATGCCAATGAGGCGGCACCCCATCTTGCTGGAAAATGTAGTCGCCGGAATCTTTGTTCAATTGGGGAAATAACCAGTTCTGCAGCATGTCCAGATAGGAGTGACCAGTCACTGTGTTTTCCATGAAAAAGAAGTGCCATTTCCAGGGCAAAGGTTTACGGCCCCAGAAGGTGTTAACTTTAGGCGAGTCGCGCTCGCGCTCGATTGCTGCATGTGGTTGTTGCGTGCCCCATATGCGAAGGTTGTGACGGTTCACCTTGCCACTTAAATGAAAAGTTGCTTCATCACTGAACACCAGGCAGGGAGCAAATTCGTCATCCTCCATAGCCTCCTGCATAAGATTGCAAAAGTTCTGTCGTTTTAACTTGTCCCGCGGCCGTAGAGCCTGCAACAGTTGCAACCTGTATGGCTTCATATGCAAGCGCCGTCTCAAAACATGCCAAACAGTCGTCTGAGGAAGTCCCAGTTCTCGACTGGCGCGGGTTGTTGATTTCCTCGGGCTACGTTGGAAACACTCGATTCTTTGCACATTATCCTCAGACACGCGCGGTCGTCCTGTGGACTTGCCTTTACACAAACATCCTGTTTCCTCCAACTGCCAATACCACCGACGGATGCTCTGAGCACCCGGTGGATCTGTTCTGTAACATCGACGAAACTCACGCTGCACTGTGACTACCAATTTACAGCTCGAAAACTGCAACACACAAAACACCTGCTGTGCAGACGCCATTTTCACACTGACTGTTTGTTGCTAGGCTAGGCCACGGCGTGACTTTGGAGCCCTCTCGCGGTGATCTTGTAAAACTCAGACTTCCTCTTTCATGTGGTGTATGCCCAGTTGATAGGTACGGAAGTATTCTCAGTTGAAATTGGATGAATCATTTTGAATAGCCCTATATATTTATTTTATTTTCCTTTTTTCATTGTGATTTTGCTCTCTGATAAGAGACATGTACAAAAAATAGATTATGGTTTTCACAAGAAAACTTGTGTACAGGAATACCTCGGCTAAGTTTCAAACAGGACGGATTGAATATTATAATATAAAATTAATTATTTAATGTAATATTTAAGATATTTATAAAAGGAATGTCAGTACGATGATATATAAGTTTCAAACAACCCCTGTGCGGTCTATACTACGGTATTTGTATCAGTACGAGTCAGTATTGTACCGACCACAGTGAAGTGCAGACGTGTCAATATTTTCGCTACATAAATACAACCCCTATACTGTATTTATAAACAAACTTAATCATGACCGCTAAAAGGAAAACTCTGAGTGTCAACAAGTCTAATAAACGCAAATGGCTAACATTAGAAGAGAAGCTCTTTATTATAAAGAGTCATGAAAATGGTGCTTCATTTGCAAAAATCAGTCATGAGAAAGGAATGAATGAATTGTCGGTACGCAAAATTGTTAAGAAAAAAGATCAACTTAAAGAGCATGGCATCGCTACCGCAGATTATATGGCAAAATCATTAACAAGAGCCAGAAACTCTATAATGATTAATATGGAATGGCTCTTATCAATATGGATTGAAGACTGTAAACATGTTAAATTATTATAATTATCGAAAATAATCATACAAAAAACGTAATTTAAAATGTCTTGGAACAACCTACAGTATTTCCCATTAAAACATGCCTCGAACAGGGCAGTTTCAAACAGTGCAGCATGTTGGCGGAACGAATTAACCGTCTTATCCGAGGTATTCCTGTAATTATTATTTTTTCTTATTTATTTATTTATTTTTTTAATTCAGCACACCCAAAAACAAAGAAACACCAAAAGAATAAGATAAACAAATTTTCCAAAATTTTGTTACATGTAGTCCCCAATCTTACTCTGAACCCTGTAACTCCCCAAACAATGGTGGAAAGTAGAAAAGGAAGACTGTCATGTTCCCAAATTAAATGTGAGAAAGGGAACATCCTTAACCCTGAAAGAAAATAGTTTTGTTGTGAGGACCAAAACTGTTTAATCAGCTGGCCAAAGTCTGAAGGAACACAAATGATATTGCAGTAGACATCTTCAAAAGATCAGACACCTGGCTCAGAACAATCCCCAATGAGCCAGACATACCTGGCTATTTGAGGTGGAGAGTACAAGAAGCCAACTCAAGAGGAGGGACAACAAGCTTGACCATCATGAAATGAAGAATCATCACACAGAACCTTTGAAAGGTTGAAAGGAAAAGTATGATAAATAAAAATAGCACACATCTTTCCTTCACTCTTTTGGATGGTACATACAGTAGACTCATTTGTGTGATACTCATGGCCAAGTGATGTTATGCTCATACCATCACACAACTTATCTAGAATCTTTACTTTTTCAGTTTGGATTCTTACAACTTTTCTTCTCTTCACTATCACTTGCAGATGCTTTACATTTTGGTGCCATACTACTGTCTAAGTGTAATAGCAAAACAATGGCAAAATACGACAAAAACAATCCAACACAATTTTACTGAACTTAACGCGGTATTGGGACTGAGACAAAGGGTGATGCGAGGGGTGACACGAGAGGGAGGGAGATGCAGGAGTGTTGAGTGTAGGAAAAAACATGAGTGCGCATTGGCACGCATACAGTACTAGGTACTGTATTAGAACATGTTTGGCAGACTGTGTATAATAAAATTAATTTTCCACTTTTGGCAAATAATTGTTTGCATTATTTTTCTGTGTATAAGCAAATTTGTGCTGGACAAACATGCATTGGATGAGGGCTTACTGTACCAAGTTTCTTTTTGAAACCAAATTGGTTATCACTAGTAGCCTATAAAGGTAACACTCAAGTCTATTAATGAGTATATATTCAAACACCTTGGAAATAATACTGGCCAAGGCTATTGGCCTATAGTTATCTTCACTGTTAATTTTACCCTCTTAATCTTTCAGTACTGGTGCCAAAACACCACGTATGAGTAAACCTGTAAAGCACAAAGCTAACAGAGGCACTGATCTGTCACTACTAAATTTCAGATGCTCAGCAGAAATACCATGAATACCACATGATTTGTTACAATCTAAACATTTTATGGCCTGTTTAGTCTCAAATATACCAACTCTTATATCTGGACTATAGGTAGCATCACAATTAACATTATTGTTCTTATATACAGAGTTGAATAACTCACTGTAGTGTTCCTTCCATAATTTGACTATATTCTCAATCCCAGTTACATTTTCAGTATTTGTAGGGAGACACATCGCACTATTAAATTCATTGTTTTTAATTCTTCCAAAAAGTTTCTTGGATTCTTACTGGCAAGCTTTCTAGCCAGAACATCCCTGCTTAACTCATCCTCATGATTTTTTATACCGTATACCTTAATACATACTTGAACCTGGCATTAGCCCTCTGGTTTTTGTTTAATACAGGGCCTTGCCTTGGCTTCCCTTGTTCACACCACATTAAAAAAAGTATCTCTGGATGCATTGTGAAGTTCAGCCTCAATCACTCCAGCCAGGTCTACATGTAGCTATAATTTTTTCTCCTAAAAGTATTTAAGTCTAGACTAGCATTAGTGAGAGAGAAAACAATTTGTTCATACACGTTTTTAAATGCCAAAATATGTATTTGAATTCTACAGTTTACATCCTGACAAGCTAGAGCATCATTAAGGATACATATATTACTTAGCAATACATCAGACTTATTATAATACTGTTGTTAGCCCTCATCATCAAATTTGGACCAGTCTAATTTTGCTTTACATGTGTCATTCATCTGTGATAGCATTGGAATATAATGTCTAACTCAAAAGCATAGGATAGCATAAGAGTACAAAACTGCCCAATTTGCATCAGATGTACAAATATAATGATCAACCATGAGGTGGTGTGCCAACTATCACTAACATTTATAAGTAAAGCTATCACCGGAAGAGTACACACGCATGAAAGGGTCAAATTATTATCTTCACAGAAGACTTTTAAGTGGTTGCTAAACAAAGAATTATCATTAAGCACCTTAGCATTAAAGTCACCAATAATAGCTACACATGTCATATCCAACTCATCAATAATACTGCTGACCTGCCCCAATTTAATGAGGTAATCATCTTCATTATCAACTGCCTGAAAAGGCATATACATACACAGAATTACAAATTTTTTATTGTCTACCAAATTTCCATTCCAGTTAGCCAGTTCAAACCAAGTTTTAATTGACTAATATTTCCCATGTAGCTACCCGAAAATTCTCACTCCAAATTATACAAGTTTCGCACATCATAAAAAAATCCTACTATTAAAGTTTCAATTATGCTGGAAAAAAGACTGTCATGCTAAGAAAAATATAGATAAAAGTGGACAATTATTTCATTTAAAAAAAAGAAATGATCAATAAATTCTAAATAGCCTTTTATGCCATGAATAAGTAGTTTTGGCAAATAGAAACTAAATAAATCTATAAATAATATTTAAACATGGGACTAGTTTGTGTAGCATATAGACTTAATATAATTAATTGTCGAAATACCTAATAACTACAATCTAGGCATTCTTCCACTTCCCTGCATTAAATTAATTTACAGTTAATTGAATGCTTGGTTAGGTCAACCGCACACTCTTGACAATTGGTTAGGTTAAGTTATGATATTTTTGTTAAAACTAATAAAAATATCACAACTTAACCAATTGTCAAGAGAGTACAGTTGACCTAACCAGGCATTCAATTAACTATAAATTAATTTAACGCAGAAAAGTGGAAGAACCCCACAATCCATACTGATTGGGCTCCAAATAAATCAATCATCAAATCAAATCAAATCTTACAAAAAACATATGTGGTTGTATACTCTATTAAAAGTCTAATAAGCAATTTAGTTTTTATTTTATTTAAATAAAAAAAATTGTCCATTATTGTTAACCTTAGCAAAACTATCAGGTCATCCCATAAGTAATGTCATTTTTTATGATAGATTAAGTTTAAACTAGTCCTACTTGGTTTATGCATAAATTTTCCGAAGGTTATATCTAAGAGGAGATCTATCGTGTTTCACTACATACTTTACAGACCTTGACCAATGAAGATGTGTGTTTTACTTTATGTGAACCCCTCGTAAACATGGTGGTATCAGAAGAGCATATCAGGCACATAATGCTTTATGAGTTCAAAAAAGGGAATAGTGCTACTGAAGCAACGCGAAAAAACATTCAGGATGTTTATGGCAACGATATTCTGCATGCGAGGAAATGTCAATGATGGTTTCAAAAGTTTAAGAATGGTGACTGCTATTTGACAGATGCAGCACGCTCTGGATGCCCTGCTGAGTTTGATGATGACCTGCTGTTAGCCACACTTGAAGAAGACTGTTCAACAACTGTCGAAGAATTGGCCCAGAAACTCAATTCATCCCTGTCCACCATCCATCGACATTTGCAACAACTCAGGAAAATGCCTAAGTTAGGAAAATGGGTGCCACATGAAATGTCAGTCAACAATCTGAGGGTGCGGGTAAACATTAGCACAGCTCTTCATTCCCGTGAACTCCAAGATCCATTTTTGCACCATTTAGTGACTGGTAATGAAAAGTGGATACTGTACCAGAATGTGAAGTGCCATCGACAGTGGGTTTGTGCCAGAGAACCAGCGACACCACAGCCAAAACCAAATCTTCACCCTCGGAAGGTATTGCTTAGTGTTTAGTGGGATAAAGGTGGTGTAATACACTTTGAAACCTTACTACACAACGAAACAATCACCGCTCAAGTCTACTGTCAACAACTGGATTGATTGAACACTGCACTAAAAGTAGAGAGACCACCTTTGGTTAATCGGAAAGGAATCGTGTTCCACCACCACAACGCACATCCTCATACTGCTTGGATCACTTCTGAAAAAATTGAGGAGCATGGGTAGGAAAAACTTCCACATCCTCCAGACCTTGCACCTTCAGATTATCATCTCTTCAGGAGTCTGCAAAACTATCGATGAGAAACAGTATACTTCTTTAGATGACCTGCACACCAGTCTTTCTATGTTTTTTGTCTCAAAACTGCCTGAATTTTATAAACATGGCATTGAAAAGCTTGTAGGACATTGACAGTGTCATTGATTCCGATGGAAAATATATACTAGATTAAAAAGTTTCAGTTTTTTTTTTGTCCTTCAAATTGTGATCTAAAAAATGACTACTTACGGGATGACCTGATATAATCAGCTTCATTTCTAAGCCTCCACTCTAAGACTAGCCTACCAAATTTGGGTTAATATTTGTTTTAACATCTTTCATTTTTGATAGAAAGAGTTAATTTTCTGCTATATTCACTTTTGATATGCATTCAACTATCTTTCTACATTCTTGGAAAGTAATTTTTTTTGGAGGAAAAGACAAAGATAAAATTTGATGAAACATTAAAAAAAAAAAAGGGTTAAGATTCAGTAGAACATCCACCAAAGTCCATTATTCACTCATCAAACCATCTCATCCCATGTGCATGTAGTCATGTTATTTTCATTAGCCAATCAGCAGCTGCCCCATTGTCACCTGACACCCGACACATTTTGAAATTATTAAACTTTGGCACCATTATTCACTAATCAAACCATCTCATCCTATGTGCATGTAGTCATGTTGTTATCATTAGCCAATCAGCAGCTGCCCTATTGTCACGTGACACCCCGGCACAATTTAGGGTGTATCATGCTCACTGAAGCGCGAATTTCAAGATTGGCAGTATGTATTCCTATGTAAAATTAAATTTTAGGAGGGATTTGTTTTCTTGAACTTTTGCTAAAAATCACGTTTAAGTGTTCAAATTTCCACTTTTTCATTTTCTGGTTATGTACAAAACAGCTGTGTAGGACATACACTGTAGTACAAATGTAAGAGACTGGTTTCTTACCAAACAAAACCATTGTAACAGCTGCTATAGGCTACTAGAGTTTCACTATGATAATTTTGTTGCAGATACAAAGCTTGAAGATTGTGTAGCCACCATGGCTAAGCAAGGACAAAAGACCAGAAAAACTTCTGGTTCAACGTGATCTGGTGGGTTTAGGCAAGCAGTTATTTCCCACAGAAGTTCCAACCTGGAGAGCTGTGTTTCAGAGAGGAATCCTCCTCCAGGAAGAGAAGCTGCTTCTGGATTATGTGAAGAGAGCTCAGTAGGGTACCCTCTGCAAGATTTGGCTAAAGACTTGGCATCACTGGTACTGGCACAGTGTGCAAAAGCAATGCCAAGTTCACTCCTCCTGCGATCATTCAAGAGAGATCCATTGCCAGGAAGATTCTTGTCAGGTGGAATGAAATGATTGACCTCGTGAAGGCTGCAGAGAGAGAGAAGAGAATATCTGAACTTGATACATTGTTTTACATAGCCTGCAGACGTAATATCGGGTCATTCCACGTCAAGTGGACCAATTTTGGAAAAGTGCCCCACCTCACCATGTCAGATTTTGTTCTAACTTTGCTCACAGATTCCTTTAAGCCTTAAAGGAAGTTCTGCAAAGTGTTAGTTCCATATCTCTTGTGGTTCTATCACTAGGGCTACTTTGTCCATCACATTGAGCGCCAAATTATTTGTGCCATTTTTAGCTAATCAACATTCCACAGTAACAAATCCTTCTGCTCTGAAAATTTGCTCCTACAGTCAAAATTTACTGTAGATTTCAAAACTCACATTACTAGCGCTCTAGAAGTATAGATTTTCCATAAAATACCCCAAAGAAGGCTTCAAATTACATTTTGATTCCTGGGAAGCCACTTCTAGAAAATTATAGCTCTGGATCTACTTGACTCTCTGAGCTTTTGTTAGAAACCAAGAAAGTACTGCCCATATACTACAAAATGTTTCAATCCAGATCTTCCTACCTGTTCTAGTTGCTGAGATATAAGGCATCAAAAATGGCCAAAATTAATTTGTGACAAAAACATCCCATCTTTAAAGCTCAAAATGATCATGTGGGATGACTCACACCATACTTTAACAAAAACCAATGAAAAGAGCATGTCCTGAAATACTACGGCCTAGTTTTTTTATTTTGGTGTCTTGCTTTTTTGTACGTCTAGTAGCGCTTTGAAATTTTGTTCCATGTGATGTTTCTAGCGTTATAATTGTTATTTCATTGGCGCAATGTTTTATTTTTCTTTTGTTCTTATTACCGATTATATAGTGCAGGACTAGGTGCTATGTGCTAGGCTATACATAATGTTTTTATTTATATTCAACATGTAATACATGACTATTATTGTTTTCAGATCAAAACTGAAAATGGCCAAATCATCAGATACTAGTAATGCTCATGTGGGAGAACCCATGGAAACAAAGAAAACTGAAAGCTTGTACTATTGGAAATAAAGAGGGAACAGAGTGTCACCCAAAAACATATTCTAGAAAATATGGTTTGAAACTGTTCACAGAGCTGACAGTTCAGGAAAGACAACTACTTTTTCTCTGAACAGGAATAAAAAGTCCAATTTAAGGAAGATACATGCATATGCTTGCACCATAAACAGCTTCTTTTGACCAGATATGAGTCTGCAGAAGCACTGTTGCAACCCATTTGAATATCATAAATCAACATTACCCAAAAAATCACTTCAGGCAATTGACATTGCAACAGCTCAACTGTTGAAGGAAGAGACTGGCAAAGACATCAAGCCTGGACAGAAACTTGTCCTGATTACAGGAAACAGGGCTGAAATACAAATAATCAGTTCAACATCAAGTGAATCATTTGATCCACCAGAAGCACAAAAGCAGAAACTAGACACCAGCTGTTCAGCACTTGACATTTCCCCTGTAAAGCCACAAAAAGTGAGCGAGAGAGATTTACCAGGATATGTCAAAAGAAAGACAAGACAAGCACAAAAAGATATTGGTCAGAAAATGGCAACTCTTCCAGGGATTGATGTGGGTGAAATGGAAGCTAGCACATCTCAGCAGAGGTGCAGAAATTGTGAAGATTATGAAATACTGCTGGAAGAATTGAAAAGCCAAATGAAATTATCAGACAAAGAAAGGAAACTGCCGATTCTAACTCTGGAGCCTAACAGCCGATTCTATACAACAAACAGCAGAAGAATTTTGAGTTTCTCTTTGAATGGTTAAAACCAGGGCTGTGGAGTCGGAGTCGGTGCAAATCCTTCAATTATAACCATAGCAGCCTAGGCCTAGGCCTAGCTCAATTTTATGAATAAAATAGATTTAACTTAATGTTTTAATATATACGGTAATATAATATATAAATAATATATAATATGTAACATATAAATAATATATAAATATAGTTGCTTATAATTAATAAGGATTATAATTAATTAATTAACATAATTAATAATAAGGAAATTTAAAAATTTGGTACTAGCAACACAATCTTTTTCAGATTTCAATTTGATAATTTTGATAAGCATCACTGAAAGAAGATTTAATGGAAGCGATCCTTTTTTTAAGAACAAATTCAGTTTAGGTTAGTACATTTTGTTACGGATGTTTATAATACAAAAACATCTTATTAATTGGCTAAACCAATAATAATCTTATTTTGTTTAAGTTTCAATCAGTTTGTATTTTGGGATTTATTATAATTTTTTAATAAAGAGAAAAAAAGCCATTAAGGCATAGTTACAGCCACTAAGTAACCTGATGAGTCATGTGGTGGTGACGAAATGCCATGTTTATGAATCTCCATTGGCCTAATAAAGCTAATCGTAATCAATTTGGCCTTAACATTCCATCGGAGTCGGAGTCATAATTATACAAGTCAGATTTCTGGAGTCAGAGTTGGAATGTTAAAATTTTTGGAGTCGGCAAATTTTACACCGACTCCACAGCCCTGGTTAAAAGCAGTCAGGTATTCTTGCAATACCAGGAAAAAAGAAAGGAAAAACACTGCCTGAGGAAGTAGTAGTAGTAAAAGTTCAAAAGTTTTATGATGATGATGATGATGATGATGATCTACAGATCTACAGAAGCTAAGGCTAACAAAGACCCTAAGATCCACTCTAAGGTTAGCCCGAGAGAAAGGAAAGAGTAGCGGGTTAAGAGAAGAGAAGAGAATAAGGGGTTAAGTAAGAGCAACACCTATCACTCATGGGTTAACATTCATTCAGAAAAAGAGGAAAAGTGTCTCACCATCATCATCCGCCAGCCACTGCCGACAAGTCAGAAAAATAGTCGGAGAGAATAGGAGAGGGGTGAAAGATGAAAAGAAGTAAGATAAGAACGCTTACAAACCATGCAGCAAATACAGTCTTAACTCTCTGTCATACCATGCAAACTACAAACATGCAAGAAAAGAGTGTAAAGTTAAACAAAAAGTGGGTTAGTTTACGCTATGAGCTACATCTACATTCGTGTTAGTCTAATTTTTTTTTTTTTTTTTTTTTTTTTTATTGCTGGCATCACACGCTGGCATTCATGTCAACAGACTCATCCTCGAGCACCACCACCAGAGCTTCTGTTGCTAACTTTGTTGTTTTTTAAATTAAACAACGCTAATACCTTTAAAATGTCTGTCAAGACGGTTCTTAAACATATTAACGCTGGTAGAATGAACGACTGACGCGGGAAGATTATTCCATTTATCAATTACTTTAAACGTAAAGAAGTTTTTAGCGATATTAGTAATAAAACGCCTGCCACGCAACTTAAATCCGTTATTGCGAGTATTACTATTATCAAGTGAACAATTTGTCAAAATTTACGTTATCGACGTTATTAACGATTTTGAAAACTTCAATAAGCTCCCCCCTTAATCTCCTAGTTTCGAGTGAATACAAGTCTAACACTTTAATCCTATCTTCATAAGGCTTGTTGCGCAATGATGGAAGAAGTTTCGTGGCACGACGCTGAACCCTTTCTAACTTATCAATATCCTCACGCAAGTATGGGCACCAAAACTGAATGGCATATTCTAAATGAGGCCTGACTAGGGACTTGTAAAGGGGCAATATAATATCCTTCGATTTAAATTCAAAATTACGCGCTATGAAGCCTAACATCCTATTCGCTTTTGCGCAAGACTCCAGGCACTGGTTCCTAACCTTTAAATCCTTAGATACGCGTACGCCTAAATCTACTTCCTCGTCAATGCTCGCTAACTCCCTATCATCCATCGTGTACGCATAATTATTGTTGCGAGAACCTATATGCAAAACTTTACATTTGTCTACGTTAAATTGCATCTGCCACTTATCTGTCCACTCCATAATCCTATCTACATCGTCTTGAATCCTATTTCTATCGTCCTTGTTAACAACCTTACCGCCTATTTTAGTATCATCCGCGAATTTTGAAACGTTACTAGTCAATCCTACATCTATGTCGTTAATGTAAATTACGAATAGCAATGGGCCTAAACACTGAACCCTGTGGGACACCGCTACCTACATCTAACCACCCCGATTCACTACCATTAACTACGACCCTCTGTCTCCTAGCACGAAGCCATTCTTCTAACCAGTTAGCTACCTGACCGCGTATACCGTGCGCTTTAACCTTCGCAATTAGTCTCCTATGCGGAACTGTATCGAACGCCTTTTTAAAATCTAAATAAATAACGTCAGCTGCCCTATGCCTATCTTATTCGCGCACTACTTCGTTATAAAATTCTAACAAATTAGTTAAACAAGACCTATGGCGTCGAAACCCGTGCTGACTACTATTAATCAAATCTCTACTTTCTAAGTGATCGATAATACGATCCCTAACTACGGATTCCAAAAGTTTACCGACAATTGACGTTAAGCTAATGGGCCTATAATTGCTAGCTACCGCGCGGTCGCCTTTTTTAAAAATAGGCGTGATGTTAGCTAATTTAAAGTCTTCAGGAATAATCCCCGTTTCGAGTGACTGATTAAAGATCTTCGTTAAGGGGCCTACGATAACTTCTTTCAAATCTTTCAAATGTCTGGGATAAAAAGCGTCAGGGCCTGGAGCCTTGCTAACTTTTAGCCTATCGATATAATGCACAATCTCAGCCTCGTAAATAGTTATTTCATCTAAAATAGTCTCGCTACTAAATGGAACGATATCATCCACGTCGGGGACATTATTTACGTCTTCTACGGTAAAAACTGTCGCAAAAAAGTTGATGATGATGATGAATTCAGCCAGATGTGCCCAGGGAAGAAAGATTGGGTGTGTCAGGATTGATGGAAAAAAAGCTTCAAAAACAAAAAAGACTGCTGCTCAGCAATTTGAAAGAAGTGTACAGTGCTTACAAGAAGTCTCGCGTCTCTGTCTCGTCCCAAGCTAGTCTGTTAGGTATAAAATGGGTGGTCCTTATGGCAGCGGATGTGTATTCGGATTGGTGCACATAATTGGTCTAACCCCATCAATGACATCCACATTATCATTGTGTTGATCACTATCTATTTATATATAGATATATATAGAGTATGCAGGGGATAACGTGTCTCAGTCCAAGCTATGGTAGTTGTCTTACAATTAACAGTCCCAAGTGCAAGTTACATTAACACCTCCACATAAACTACCCTGGACTAAAATAACATACGTGAAGCACTTACCCACAAACCATTCAAAAGGTGATTTAAAAGCTCTCTCTCTCTTCCAAATCCTTTTCTCTTAGTGACCTCTTAATACAAACTAATCTATCATATTTTGTGACTTTTTAACTCTGGTAGGATTCAATTCCATTCCTATAGTGTAAGAGATACTTAAATTCATGTGTGTATTATGCCATATGATGTGTGTAATAAATAATCATTTTTAAATAGTTGGAGTGTTCAAGGTCATCTGTAATAATCTATAGACTACCCCTCAAGCCCACTCTCAACACTTAGATTCCCCTAAGACACAGGCGTCTTCAAGTAACATGAATGCAGAGAGATCTAAGGTGTTAGATTCCATATTATATAATTTATGTGCTAGGTTTAAGAACGCTGGCATTGAAGGAAGGGACAGTAAAAGCGATAATAGGTTTAATGAAGGAAGCAGAATGAGGATGGAGGTAAGCGTTGCTATGTCAAAGGAACTGAGGTTGAGTAGGGAATTACAAAGGGAGGAGGAAATGCTAAACACAAACTCAAATATTTATTTTAATGGCCTAGACCTAGAAAGACAGCAAAATACCTTAAACTAACAATGAATTGACAGAACAGAAGATTCTGGTCTTAGACGCACTGATAGGTTTAACGTATGTGGCTAGAGGCCACCACTCAGAATTACCACTACTACCTAAGTCATAATAAGTTATTTACTATGACAAAGTAGTCATGAGTAGTTATGGAAATAAAATATGATTATACTGTTGATGGCTGACTATATTCAGTTGGGATATAAACTATTGCTGACAATCTTTGGATCCTTAGCTTTTAAGACAAATTTTTTATGCATATATTCAACAAAATAGGAAATTGGCTGATTATTATTACCATTCAAAGGGTTGGTACTAGGGATTGTCGTTTTGAGTCATTTTGTTTATCCCGGGATTCCAGGATAAAATCTGTCTTCGTCCCGGAATTTTCATTTTATATGCATTTAAATTTTTTATACTTTTAAAAAGGAATTAATATAAAAATTATAAAGATTTCATCATTTATTTATTTAAACATATTCCATTAGGTAACTATGAGTGTGAAATAACTAGCTTAAAAGACAGTTCAGTGCAACAAGACAACTATTTGTAAGAAAATCAACATGTAAAGAATAATATCCTTGTAAAGAATAAGCATGCTCGTAAAAACACAAAAACACTAAACATATGAAAATGCAAAACATAGTGCATTTAAAAGAACTAATTTGACTTATAATATGAACGTAGAAAACATAGATAATTCACACTCGTATCACTCAGCCGAGTTCTAAGTTTAGTTATAAACAGTCCTGCAGCTGAAAAAGCTCTTTCCGCTTCGACACTAGTTGGTGGTATAGACTCGAGAGCATTCATTATTTTGATTATGTTAACTGTTTTTTCACCAGTTGCGTCAAATATGTCGAACTCCTTGGAGAAGTTCTTTGCAATTGATTGAGCTTGTGATTGACCGCTGCTAGTGACAAATTCAGTTTGCTTTTTGATTGCACCCTCCAATTTCTGAGAGTGTGGCCGCACACTAAGGGTGTGTGACGACACTTGCGATTACTGTATGATCATGATACAACATGTATGATCGTGTAAACAGGGTATTTATACTATATATACTAATTATTATGCAAGTAATTAGCACGGGATATCCCGGGATAAATGAAAAAATCCCGGGATATATCCCGCACATAAAATCAACTGGGATCCCGGGAAACAATCCCTAGTTGGTACCCTTCACAACCGAAATCAATTTCAGAAGGGGTGCATGGTATCCTCATTTCCTTTATCATCCTAGCACGCTTCACATAAGCCATTTACACAAAGATGGAAAGGCCGTCTGTGCACCATGAGATGACCCAGGCAATGCAGGGAGCAATGGTGACATTGCATGAATATGGTGTGCCAATAAGAGAAATATCAAGATGACTAGACGTTTATCGAAGCACTGTGGAACGGTGGATTCATCAGTATGAAGCAGAAAACTCAATCGTTACTTTGCCGAAGTCTGGTCCTCCGCATTCAACATCTCAAGAGGAAGATGATGCGATTGTTAATCATGCCAGAGAGCATCCGTTTGTTCCAGCGATGCATATTTACAGACACCTGAACCTTCATTGTAGCGCAAATACAGTGAACAACAGACTTCACGAGGCAGGGTATTTTTCTCGCCATCCAGCTATAAAACCTGCATTGATGATAAAGAGGCGCGGATGGGATTTGCCTTGCAATACTTGCCGCAGGAGGAAGAATTCTGGAGAAAAGTTGTGTACTGTGGCGAAAAAACATTTTCAACAGATAGTCATGGTTCCCTGCATTGTTGGAGGCAGCGCGGAAAACGCTATGAAGAAGGAAATGTTTTCCTGAGCAAACATAGTGGTCACATCAATCTCGGTGTGTGGGACTGGATGTCTGGCTATGGTGTCAGGGAATTGACTCAAGTAGATAGACGCTTTACTGGACAGCAATATTGTCAGATATTGGAAGAGGTGCTGCTACTCAGTGTTCATGCGTATCTGGTTCCAGCACCAGAACCATTTTACTTAATGGAAGATAACAGTCCCATTCATAGGAGTAGCGTTGTGAGAGTGGTACAAAGACCACCCAGAGATTATTAATCTAATTCTGCCACCACGTTCTCCTGATTTGAATCTGATTGAAAACCTTTGGGCAATAATGATTAACGAATGGGAGCAACGCAATGAAAGAACATTTGAAGCACTTTTAGCTCACACGAGGAATAGTTGGGAGAGCTTACGCCAAACACCAAACATTCCCTACAATCTGGCCTCTTCTATGCCGCAATGATTGCAAGAAATTATTGATGCTGGAGGAAGCTATACAAAATACTGATGTTAAAGCCATGACATAAATGTGTATCGAATATATATTTATGTTAATATAGAATTTTATTATATTTTTATGTTTGACATCTATAAAAGTATATATTGTGACCATGAAAGAACTTTACTTATCCTTAGTTAGAATCTTTTCTTGCAATGTCTACGCTCATGGAGATGATAATATATGCATTGTTGAAACAAACTATGAGAAGGTAATAGTTTCAGGAAAAAAATAAAAACTGGCAACATCGAGGTCATCATATGTTTATGGGAATTGTCATATGATATGCTACCAATAAACTCTTATATACTACTATATACAGTATACTATATTATGTAATAATTATGATGAACAAATCAAATGAAAATTTCTCTGTTTCACGGCCCACCAGTCTTGCTTTAGACTAATGACTTTCATAAGATGGAATAGGTTTAACATAGTTCATTTAATAGATTACCACTTAAAACAATGGATAAACTATCTATTAGTGAGACGACTGTGACTTCCTTGAAATGCGAGCGTGTGAGAGGTTCACTGAGGAATTTGGTCATTAGATTCTTCATGTAGGATATACTGTATATCACAAACAACAATATTGACAACAATTCCCAACAATTACTTAATATCAATAATTGCATTTGAGCAAATAATTTAGACCTGCATCAAAATAACTTAGGTATCATGCGATGATTTGGGATATTTGCCGAATTAGTCATTCTCTATAGTCTACAGTATATATTGAGACGGTATAATGTAATGCCCAGCTAATATTATGATGGCTAGGATTGCTCCATAACCATCCCAACATCCCGAAACTTGCTCCATTCTGCTTCTTAATCATTTGTATTTTAAACACTAAAATGTAGCAGAAGTGACGTAATAATGGATGTCATTGATTGTGTTAGAGCAGTTATGTGCACCAATCCAAACACACCTCCACTGCCATAAGGACCACCCATTTTATACCTAACAGACTAGCTTGGGACGAGACAGAAGCGTGAGACTTCTTGTAAGCACTGTAGGTTAGATCCCATTCTCCCGACACTGGAAGGGCATTTTCATTAAGTACATTCGCACAAATTTAAAACTATCTTCCTGTTCTAAACATACAGATTATTATTTTTTTTTTTTTACATAATTATTATATTTATTAAATTTATTACATTTAATATTGCATAACTATTTATTACAGAAATTATAAGTTTATTATTATATTGGTTATTACATTGTTTATTATACAGAACTTATAAACCGAAAAACGAATGAAAAAGCCGATTAGGAAACACATCCAGAGACCATTGAGAAATTCACACCTAGGTTAGATACTGTTCTCCAGACACTGGAAGGGCATTTTATTACAGGGTCCGGCTTATAAGTACATTCGCACAAATTAAAACTATCTTCTTGTTCTATACATACAGATTCTAATATTTTGACATAATTACTGCATTTATTATTGCATTTACATTTTTTAACATTTATTATTATTACCTTTACCCAAATTATTAAATTTATAATATTACCTTTCTTATTACATCTGTTGCATTTATATTTATTTCCACATTTATTACTTCATTCGTTTTTCTGTATCCACCCGAGGAGGATGCCAGTGGGCGTCAAAACTGTTGTGGAAATAAACTCTGTCTATTAGAGTGGGTTTTTATTTTCATATTTTGACCTTCACATAGAAAAAAAGTTTTTTGCATTTAAGCACTGTACATTGCTTACAAAGATCAAAATGGCCCTGAAATTGGCTTCTCTCAGTTCTGTGAACTTCGACCAAAGTGGTGTGTGACATTTGGTGTAGCAGGGGTACACAGTATTTGTGTACGTACAATTCACCAAAATGTGAAACTGATGTTGGCTGGAGCTGATATTCATGAGGATTACAAAACGCTGATGCAAAAAATGTGTTTGCAATTTGGAGTCAAAAGACTGTATGCTACAATGGTGTGAACTGTGCCCTGGAGCACCAGCACTAGATCACCTTTCAGCTATTTTTACAGAACAAGCAGAAATGGATCCACAAGAAATGGTTGAATATAAACAATGGGTTCACACTTACAGGGACACCTTGATTATGAAACAGTTATCAGTAGAGGATTTTATCACAGAACTGACTTCAAAAATTATCTTCCTTTGTGGTCATCATTACGTTTCAAATCACCAAAGTGCTCAACTGAAGTCCCTAGAGGAGGAAATAAAACCTGAAGAAGCAATAATCTTAATGGATTTTGCAGAGAACTATTCTTTTGTGGTACAAGATGCAGCGCAAGGTTTTCACTGGGACAATAGCCAAGCAACACCGCATCCTTTTGTAATGTATCACAAAGTTTCAGATGAAATTAGAAGTGAATGTTTTTGTGTCATCAGTGACTGTCTGAAGCATGATACTGTTGCAGTACGTCTTTCTGAAGAAGTTGATTGGATTTCTGAAAAAAAAATTTGAAGTAATCAAACACATTCATTACTTCAGTGATGGTGCTGCAGGCCAGTACAAAAACTACAAAAATTTCATGAACCTTTGTTGGTACAGCAAAGATTTAGGTGGGATAACAGCAGAATGGAACTTTTTTGCTACCAGCCATGGAAAATCAGCATGTGATGGTGTAGGGGGCACTGTGAAAAAATTGGCAGCTCGTGCCAGCTTGCAAAGACCAGTAACTTGTCAGATTCTCACACCTACCAATCTCTCTGAATTTTGTCAAAAAGATGTGCATGGAATTACATTCTTTTTGTTTCAACTGATGAAATAGAAACACAGGAAATAAGATTTAATCATGAGCATACAGTAGCTGGAACTCGAGAAAATCATCATTTTGTTCCAGTAAATGATAAACAGATTCAAGTTAGCTGAGTTTCAAGATCTACATGTTATTTTGTGGCGAATGTTGGAATATACAGTGACATTGATCAACAACAGTTGAAACTGCAACCAGGCCAATATGTGGCATGCATTTATGATGATTTGTGATGGCTTGGAAACATTTGTGAAGTCTGTGAGGAAGAAGATGCATTAATTACATTTATGCACCCTCATGGGCCAGCACAACAGTTTCAGTGGCCATCTAAAAAAGACACTTGTTGGATTCCAGAGCAACATATCTTGACAACTATTCCTGCTCCTACACCGAGTGCCATGGGAAGAGGGTACATGCTGCTAGGGAATACCTTGTCTACTATAGAAAATTTGTTTGAAAGCTTTGAAAAGGAGTTGCACAGTTCTGGATCCAGTTAGAAAGTCAAGGAAAGACGAGTTGGTGGGTGGGTGGGACCTGTGGCTGGACCTGCATGGCTATCAGGCATGGCCCCTTGGCGATGGGGTTGCCAATTTCTCGAAAAACTGAGAGACTCCTTTGTATTAATAAATTATCTTTATCTTTAATAGTTGTCAATTAGAGAAATTGGCAGTGGCTTAGCCACCATGGACAAATGCAGGAGTGCAAATAAATTAACAAATATAATGCTAGAAACATCACACAGAACAAAAATTTCAAAGCTCTACTAGACTTACAAAAAAGCAAGACACCAAAATAAAAAACTGGGCCCTAGTATTTCAGGACATGCTCTTTTCATTGGTTTTTGTTAGAGTATGGTGCGAGCTGTCTCACATGATCATTTTGAGCTTTAAAAATGGGACATTTTTGTCACAAATTAATTTTAGCCATTTTTGATGCCTTATATCTCAGCAACTAGAACAGGTAGGAAGATTCAGATTGAAACATTTTGTAGCATATGGGGAGTACTTTCTTGGTTTCTAACAAAAGCTCACAGAGTCAAGTAAATCCAGATATAATTTTCTAAAAGTGGCTTCCCAGGAATCAAAATGTAATTTGAAGCCTACTTTGGGGATATTTTATGGAAAATCTATACTTCCTAGAGCTCTAGTAATGTGAGTTTTGAAATCTACAGTAAATTTTGACCCTAGGAGCAAATTTTCAGAGCAGAAGGATTTGTTACTGTGGAATGCTGACAAGCTAAAAATGGCACAGTGACAGAACCACAAGAGATATGGAACTAAAACATTGCAGAACTTCCTTTAAGGCTTAAAGGAATTTGTGAGCAAAGTTAGAACAAACTAACATGGTGAGGCGGGGACCACAGGTCCACTTGACGTAGAATGACCTTAATATCACTCTGTGGAACTGAAGCATCTGGCTACTAGAGTTCATGTCAACTGTGACTGTCCTCTGCTTCAGAAGATTCCAAAGCTAGATCTAGAGTGGCTCCATTACCAGAGGATCAAAACCTCAGAAGTTTCTGGCTTCCAGATGACATCTGTTGATATGAAGGAAACAGTGAAGCAGGTGAAGGCTGCTAAGAGGAAGGAGGAAGAACAGAAGGCAGCTGAGAAGAGAAATAGAAAAGAGGAAGAAAAGGAGCTACTGCTTAGAGCTGATGATTGTGGTGGTGATGAAGATGAGGTGACTTCCTTGCAAGAGTCTCCAGGCAGAGCAGCTCCTACTGCTGACACAGATTTTTCCAGTAGCTACTGCACCAGGCACAAGCTCCAGTGTTAACACTGGCAAAGTCTCCACCTCTGCCAGGAAGAACTACATGGATATCTCAAGCACTGCTGCAGCTCCAGTCAGGTTCAAGGTGGTAAACACTCCTGCATCAACCATTGCAACTGGTTTCTTGCAAGATCTCATCAAAGCTGGCCATCTATCTACTGATAAGGCATATCTAGTTGTTGACAGGATGAAGATGTGGAGGGGCAAGGAGTCTGTAATAGGCACCTCAGTGGAGGCCTTGGAGAAAAGGACAGAGGGAGAGGAGATCAAGGGAATTTTCTTTGATGGAAAACAAGATAAGAAGACAAACAAAGATTATGAGGTACAATGAAGAAATTGGCCACCTCCATCCTGATATTACAACTGAAGAGCACTATAGTGTTACCTGGGAACCTGAGGAGAAGTATCTCTTCCATTGTACACCAGAAGAACCTGAAGGAAATGAGAAACCTACACTGAAGATAGCTCAAGCTCTGTTTGAGTGGATTAGTGCTCATGGTGCTAAAGATACTATCGTGGTCCTTGGTAGTGACTCCACCAACACAAGACCTGATGGAGGAGCCATCACTCACTTGGAGAGACTGCTAGGTCACAAGTGTCACTGGCTGATATGCCAGTTACATATTAATGAACTCAGCCTCAGGCACATGATGATCAAGTTTGATGGTCCCTACACACACAAGTCTGGGTTCAGTGGCCCAATAGGAAAACTTTTGGAGAAAATCAATGACATACCTGTCAATTTTAGCTTCAAGGCTCTGCCAGGAGATGATGATATAATTGAACTGCCGGAAGACATTGTACAGAACCTTAGCACTGACCAGAAGAACTGCTACCTACTGATCAAAGCTCTCAAGACAGGAGATTTGAGCAAGGAAGTTGCTGGTCTGAAGTGTGGCCCACTGAATCATTCACATTGGCTGACTATAGGCGAGGCCCTGTTGATGGGATGAGGCAGCATGGTCTGAAGGGGTAGGTGTTGAAGAAGCTGGAGGTGCTGCTGAAGTTCTGCCTGAACTTCTACTTCAAGATATATTTTGAAATCAAGGTGAAGCACCACATGAGGTATGGACCTCACCATATTGTGACTGCTGAGAAGCCAGACCTCTGAAGTCAGGAACATAATCACTCGTGTGATAGTTTGTGGCAGAGGTGGGGAGTCAGCCAAAAACAACCGACTCCCGAGTCGGTATTTTTAAAAACTGACTCCGACTCCCGACTCTCCTTATCATGCTGATCTACAACCTTATAAATATTGGGATGTTTGTTTCATAGATGGCGTTTCAAGTTTAAGGCTCTAGTTGGAGCATTAGCATGTTTCCCAGTGTAAGCACTAATTTTTGCATTACACTCTTTACCATCCTTTTCTACTTGACAAATAAAAATACTTTCATCCTCATTTAGCTTAAAATATTGAAAGACTGCTGATTTTCTACTAGGCCCATGACTCATTACTAATAGGGGCTAATTAAATTAATAATTAATATATTGCTAATTTTTATATTGGTACCTAGTATCCTAAAATAGAAATATGAAATTCATTTGCTAAGATTTACCAGAATAATAAATCAAATGTGGAAATGTGAATCTAGAATTAGTTCAGGAAGATATTTATTTAGGGCAGAGTAGTATTCTGGTAAATTGTTGGCATATAGAAATTGAATCAAAGAGTCGGGAGTCGGTCATTTTTACCGACTCCCGACTCCCCACCTCTGGTTTGTGGAGCATATCATGCTCACAGTGAGAACCTCATTGCCTCTCTCCTGTGCAGTGAGGATGAGGAGGAGAGAGCATGGGGGGTTGAGATGATCAAGATGATCAGAGGTAAGTCTGAGTATGGAGACATGAGTCTGAGAACTCATAGAAACCTTAAACTGAATTTTGATGCCACTTCTCCAATTACTCTGATTAATTGGGATAATGAGAAACTGTATGAGCCACTCTTCACTTGTAAGATGTCGAGAGAAGAAGTTGAGGAACTTCTCAGGTCTCCACTTGAAGTTGAAACTTCTCAGTTCACACTCAAATCTGTGAAAGAGCAGTCCAGGAAGTTTCAGCTGCAGCTTGTGTAGTGTATGCTAGGATCGATCACAGAGAATTGTTGCCAGTTTTCAAGTTAAAGCAAGACATTATGGACATGTTTTAGATCTCTACAAGACCAGCTAGACAAATACAGATGCTTTCAGAAGAAAAAATCTCAAAACATTCAGTTGACCAGCTTATTATTACAAGCTGGGGATGGAGAAGGGACTTGTACAAATATTAAAGAAGAATTGCAATTGCAAAAAAAAGGTTGAACATCACAGCAGCTTGCGGAAAGGTGGGGTCTGCTGCCATCATACTCAGTGATGCTGAAAATAAAAATAAAAATTGGTAGAGGCGTTTCTAAAAAAAAAGAAAATGGAAGATCAAGAAAGAACAAAAAGATTCTGCCTGATGAAGAGAACAGCCACAAAATGTGGTGTATAGGAGACTAAAAATCATACAATTCCTTAGTTTTGGGCCATTTTGGTTATTTTAGGGGTTATGAACCACTTTGGCTGATCTTAAATGGGTCCAAGCCTGCCCCTAGAAATGCTTAAGGGTGTATTTGAACAATATGGAACATATGGAGGTCATTTGAGGCTACCAAGTCTGAAATTGGCCAAAAATCCCATTTTTTGACAAAAAAGTGCTATTTTTAACACTTAAATGCGATTTTTTGCAAAAGTTCCAGAAGACAAACCCCTCTTAAAATTCAATTTTACATAGGAATACATACCACCAATCTTGAAATACCAATTTTTTCAATATTTAACCTGAGCATGATACACCCTACCATGCGTGTCCAGTGCTGAAATTTGAATTCAACAGTTGTTTCAGAACGGCTGTGTGTAGTGCGTGCTCAAAGTCTGAGTGAGACTTTATTAAATAAGTTTTGATGGATGATCTAGCACTGCTGTCACTATATATTTCAAGCTCACAGCATGCTCAAGACCTCTCTTACATGTCCTGTGTGGTAATGAACTTACAGGTGATCCTCTGTATACACAGTTTCTATATACACAGTTTCAGCTATACACCATTTTGGTATTGCTCCTCATCCCCCATATACACAAGAGGGGATCTCATCCATCCACAGTTTTCCAAGCTGACACAGCTGTGTGTGGTGGCCTGTTGCTCTACCCCTCCCCTCCCTACCCTAATTGTGGCGAGGATTCTATTAACAATTTTGCAAATTTACAAATTATACATTACATAGACTAAACTTGCAGGGATTCCCAAAGTGGTCTGTAGGAAGCTTCCAGGGGGTCTCTAAGCTTTTTAAAAGCTATCTATATTTATGAAATATACTATAGTTTGTAACTAAATTCATAATTTTTTTTGTGGGGGGTCTATGTCCGTACGGAATTAATATTTAGGGGTCCTTGGTGGTAAAAGTTTGGGAACCCCTGGGCTAAAGGATGTTATCCAATATTTTAATTAATCATTATGTTAAATATATGCATCTCTAATGATTTTAATTTCTTTAAAATATATTTTTATACTTTATTAGTACTACCGTACAATTAAAAAAATAAATCGCAACAAATAATTACAATAAATAACAACACTCACCAGTAAACATCATTCGCAGCAACTACCCAACCTACCTCCCAACCTACTACCTACCTACCTACCTACTACCTTTATTTGTAAGTTAAACCATTTTTTTCTTGTTACTGCAATAATAATATGTGCAATTAATATATAAATATACATGTATGTATAGTATGTGTTTTGGTGTTTCTGTACGTGTTTTAGTGATGTATGAGGAAATATAGTTGGTCATAGGGAGGGGGTCAGTTGGTCTAGGGATTGATTATATTTTTTCCCCATAAGGTATTAGTCCCCGTATGCACAGTTTCCGTTTACACAGGCATTTTCAGGAACCTAACCCCTGTGTATACCGAGGGTCACCTGTAATTGATAAAAACATTCAATGCTTTGTCTTCATCTAAGGAACATGATGAATCAAGTTCTCAAGGTCGAAATCACATTAATGGCACATCATAATTCTATCACAACCACCACCAAACTGAATCCAATTAAGAAAAAAAAATAGCCAGAACAGAAAAACTAATTAAGTCGCAGAGTAGTGAAAAAATAGCCCAATCAAGAAAAATATTTTATGAAAAAAGTATATTATAGCCAAAACAGAAAATATATTTTATTAAAAGAAATATATTTCGACAAATTTGCACAAGATAGGTATATATTTTTTTAGTCAGTTTTTAATGGTAATTCAATATATAGTACTTGTTCAACTGCTTATGACGGAGTAAAATTAAATATTAACCCAAATTTCTTTTTAAGAGATTAGGTAAGCATTCCAGGAGCTGGGAGAATATACACAATTCTGGGAGACTCCTGGTGAATCAGGAAGGTTGGCAAGCCTTGATATCAGTGGCAAGGGCTTCAGTAGAAATTCTTACCACAAGTGTAGAGCAAAGTAATTGCTTACCCAACGCATCAGGCACAAGAGTTTTACATATAAAAAAAAGGAAAAGGTGCTGTAAATATTTACTATTACACCAGTCTCCAGTAGAAAGTTTTAAAAGCTAGTTTTCAATATTTTTCAATGTGCTGAATTAAAAAATGATACTCATTTCCATTGCAAATGATTTGTTAGAGAGTTATTAAAGCTTAAAGCTTTTAAAACTTTCTACCCTTTTTTTTTACCTGGGAGACCCCTAATGGGAACCAAGAGTTTTTAGGTAGGGAGAATCACAAAAACGAGTGGTTTCCAAAGATTTTGAAAGAAAGTCAGATTAATACAAAACACATCAAAAACCATAGGAAAAACATAAATTTCACCTTCAGAATTGGCCGAACCTAAAATAACCTAAGCAAACCTAACCTAAAACAACCTAACTTAACCTTTAATATTATCCAAAATTATAAAAAACTAAAAATACCTTAATCACATGAATTGCTAACTGATTCAAATTAAAATCAGTAGAAGCGCCATTTTTTTTACCCTTTTCCTATTAGAGAGTTTAAGCTTCAATAACTCTTTAACAAATCATTTGCGATGGAAATGAGTATCATTTTTTAATTCAGCACAATAAAAAATATTAAAAACCAACTTTTAAAACTTTCTACTGGAGACCAGTATAATAGTAAAGAAATACCAAAGGTGCTATCCAGACAGTGTTCAGAGACAGCTGATAGGGCACTAATTACTAACCTAACAAATTGTAATCAATCTAACTTAATTACCATATTAAGCTTTTATGGACTGTCTCTGAACACTGTATAGATAATAAATTTTTGCTGAAAAACCTAAAACGCCAAACGGATGGAAAACTTCCAGCACATTGTGCAGTCTGGCTGGGGTGGAGAAATTTTGAGCCCATTTTAAAATGAAAGTTGTCAATCTTAAGATTTAGTGATTTGCATGCGGAGGGTTTCTTCTACCTTCAAAATACTTAAAAGTAGGTTGTACAGACACTTGTACTTGCGATCTAACTTAGGTCAGGGGCAAGGGGCGGAGTCAAATTCAGAACCAACAGTTTAAACTATACTGCCTAATAAAATAAAAATTACCTAGGTTCATTGAAATCTCGTCCTGTTAATCTCTTCAGATTTTCATCAACACCTTTCAAATCATTTGTAACTCTTTGAATTTCTGACTGAATAGATGAAACGAGTGCATCACTACTAATTGCAGCCATGTTTATATGCCTACACCTATGGTTTGTATTCAGTCACCTACAAACACTATCGTTCCACGCAAAAATACAATTACTATTCTGACGCGCTGTCTAAAGATGGCAAGAAAAAGCAATGCGACCAACCTTTATAACGATGAAACTCAAATAATAGATGGTTGGTTGGTTTGTTCAGGAAAAAGAGCTTGGAACTATAACAAAGCCTATCTATCTCCAGTATATCACACGTTTACAAAATTTCATACCCTTTGGGAATAAGAATCAAAACCAGTCAGTCCATAACTTTGCAAAAAAAATATCATACCCATCAAAATTTTGAATTACACATCCAAAGCCAGTGAGAAGAAACCGTCTTCTCGTGATCCAACTGACTTGACGTCAGCTCTGCGAAAAATTCTGTCGCGTTTTACTTATAAAGCATCAGGCTCAGACTTGGGGTTTCTTTTTTAGAGGCAGCTGTTGTTCTTTGTAATGCAGTGTCATCTGAATCAAAGATACTTCAAGAAGTTACTCCTCTTCTTCCGCAGCTTATTATCCCATCTTTACATGGGGTCGCTGTTTTTGGTTCGTCTTCTCCACTCTCCTCTGTCGTATACCACGTCCTCCTCCAAGTCCTTCTCCCTGATGTCCACCACCACACAGTCCCTCCATCTCGTCTTCGGTCTTCCTCTTCTTCTCCGTCCCGGCAACTCCATCTCCAGCACTCTGCGCCCCACATACTCCTCCTCTCTTCTCCTGACGTGTCCATACCACCTCAGCCTGGCCTCCTGCACCTTCTTAGATGCTTCCGTCACCTTCACTGTTCCTCTTATATGCTCATTTCTGACCCTATCCCTCCTCGTCACTCCACACATCCATCTCAACATCTTCATTTCAGCCACATCGATTTTTCTTTCATTGCTCTTCTTCATTGGCACAGTCTCCATTCCATACAACATTGCCGGCCTCACCACTGTTTTGAATACCTTTCCCTTCAGTTTCACTGGGACCCTCTTATCACAGAGCACCCCTGATACGTCTCTCCAGTTCTTCCACCCCGACTGTATTCTACATTTTATCTCTCTCTCTCTGCTCCCCCCTCTGCATCCACTGTTGACCCCAAGTATTTAAAATACTCCACCGTCTTAACACGCTCTCCACTCAATGTCACTTCCCCTCCTCGGTCCTGCTGCACATCACATCTCATATATTCGGTCTTCTTTCGGCTAATTCTCATCCCCCTACTTTCCAACGCCTCTCTCCAATTTTCCAACTGCTGTTCCACCTCCTCTTTCGTCTCCCCCCTCAACAAAACATCGTCTGCATACATCATGCAGAAGTTACTCCATTATTTATATATGAAAATATGCTTTAACGATATTAGGCTTTGCTAGGTTCAGTTCACACATTTATAAACTCTTAAGTAAAGAACTGGCTTTGGATCACTGCAATTTTGGACCTATATTGTTTGAATTTGGGCCTAAATGAGTTTTGTTTACATATGACATCAGCGAACTCAATTTATCCTGTTCTAGTGATCCCACAAATCTGACTTGACGTAGTTACATTTCGGACCAGTACAAAATAGTTCAAATTTGTGAAGCCACAATCAAAATCTAAGTGACTCGCAGTATCGGATTTAGAGTGACAGAATTCGTGGACATATAAAAATATATAAAAATTAGAAAAACTGAACCCATGAACGAGAAACGCAAACTATGAAAATGTATATTTTAGCTAAGGATAACTTTTGCAAATACTCTAATGTTAGTGGACTTCAAATACTTTAAAATTACATTTTTAATATATTGTATATATGCGCCTCGGTGGTGTAGTGGTTGGCATCGTTGACTACAAATCCATCGACCCCAGGATCAAGACCCGGTTCGGATTCCACGTTAAACTGTAGGTCTAAGGTGGAGTGACAAGCTTGACCGTCAAAATGAACAATTAGGGCGGAAGCAAAAACCAGGATTAAGGAATGATATATACACACACATCACATTCCTGTGTTTACATTACACAGACTGTGCATAAATGTGACCATGGAATCATAGCACACAAACTTAAGGATACATGAATTACTGGAAAACTAGGAAGGTGGATATTTAATTTCTTGACGCAAAGAGTGGTGGTAAACGGAGTTAAATCGGAAGTCTCGGAAGTCGTGAGCTCTGTCCCACAAGGAACAGTATTAGCTCCCTTGCTGTTCATAATAATGATTGCAGATATTGATGCAGATATTAAGGACAGTATTGTATCATGTTTCGCAGATGACACAAAGATATGTAAGGAAATATTGAACGATGATGACATAAGAAAACTACAAAACGACATTGAAACATTATTCCAGTGGGCAGAAGGCAACAATATGAAGTTCAACGAAGAAAAATTCCAACTTCTAAGATGTGGTAATAACAAAGGGCTACAGAAAAAAGGGTACAAAACTCCGCAAGCCAAACAGATAACACCAAATCCACAAATCAGGGATCTTGGAGTAATAATGTCGTCAGATGCAGAATTCAGAGAGCACTATAAAATCAAAATCACAACGGCTAGAAAAATAATGGGAATCATCTGGAGGAGCTTCCGCAGCAGAAAAGCAAACATCATGCTCAAATTATGGAAGAGTCTGGTCCAGGGGTGGGCAACCCTGTCGCCAATCGTCACAAGTGGCGAATTGGCCTTGTGAGTGTGGCGAATTTGAGTTTGCCTTGTTTTGGCCCTAACAATAAAATGCAACAAACCCTTTTCTCGACAGTGTACTGGTTGCAATTTAACATTTTCTATTCCATTCTCAGACTGACTCATTGACGCAATGCTACCAGCTGATACTCTCCGCCATTATTTGATTCAGTCAGGGCCCGACCGTGAGTAGGTGTGATTCCTTCTGTTTCGAGTGTTATTTTTACATTTTCCTCTGCCCGAGTCGTTAACAAAGTATTTTCTGTATTGTTATAATTAATTTCAACATTTTCATCGTGATGGTTAAGTGGATTATTTGAAAACGAGGTGAACCAGCAGATGATAATGCCGAGCTAAGTAATGTAGACAAACTCATTGATTTGGAAGTTAGTGTTAAAAGGGGAAAGACGGGCGAATGAAAAAATGTGACACGAGAATTTCAAAAAAACTGAGAGCTGGAATTTATAGTGATGCAAATAAATGAAAAGCTGGTGTGCCTTCTATGCAAAAACGTTTTCAGTGAAAATAAGGCAGACAGTTTGAAGAAACCACATTGAGTTCAAATATTCAGTCAACATTTTTGAGACTTCTCAAACAAAATCATTGTGAAATTTCGCATTAAATTTTCTCATTTTTTTTTCATCATTTGTGTATAAAGCAGTTGTGAGTAGTCAAAATGTACGTTTTAAATAAACCTGTTTAAACAGTTTGTCATTTTATATTTAGATTTATCACCTATTTTCTCAACTTACGCACGGTGTGGCGAATTGTACTTTCATTCGCCACACCCGTGGCTAAATTGAAGAAATGGTTGTCTATCACTGGTCTAGTCCTACCAATAATTGAGTATTGCTCAGTACTCACAAGCCCACACAGAAAGAGACATTACGAGCATTGAAGCCATGCAAAGGACTTTTACGTCTAAGATAGAGGAAACGGAAGGTGAAGACTACTGGTCTCGACTGCAATCCCTGGAACTCTACTCTTGAATCTTGAAAGGCGCGAGCGGTACACAATAATATACATATGGAAAATACTTGAGGGCTCTGTCCCTAACCTCAGAAATGAAATAGAAAAACTGGAATGAGAGAAGAGGCAGATTTTGTACGGTTCCAGCTGCGGTGGGACAAGTAGCCATGAAAACGAGGATGGAAAATACCCTCAGAATACGGGGCCCAAAGCTTTTCAATGTCCTTCCAAAAGAAGTGAGGAATCTCCAGCACACCGACCTGAATAACTTCAAGAACCAGCTGGACAGATTCGTGTACAAAGTCCCTGACCAGCCATGCGTGGTTGGCTACGAGGGCAGAAGAAAATCAGAGAGCAATTCCCTCCTTCACCAAGTTCCGCAAATGAGGCGGGATGCTGCAGAGGGGTCGACCGCAGGTCGATCCTGAACCGTCGTTCAAACTCAACAAAAAGTAACGTAACTTGTGTATCTCACTTCAGTAGAAGTCACTGGCGCTTACCACTAACCTACAAGATAAAAGTTAGCATAACACCCCGAGGGAACACGCAACGATTTCGCGCACATACGTCTCGCGTGTCAACCGGGAACTGCACTAGAGCGAATAGTAGCTTTACGTTTCCCAGTACAACTTGGTAGGAGTTAATATTGCATTATACAAAATCGTGGGTGTTTATACATATTTTCATACCAGATATATTTGAATGGAATGCTACCATCACATATCAAACAGCAGTCTCGAGACGTGGGAAACCATTGGAGTAGATAGATATATTTACAACGTACATGAAAGTGTTTAAAACAATCCATTCGGATGTATCGTAGTTCAGGGGACAGAAGACTCATCGAACAAGGACGAGCTAAAAATCAACCTTATGACACGACCCCGTTATATTTACAGTACATGATTTCCCATCAAAGATTTTTGGTATCAACGTACAAATGTATAATACGGTAACATTTTTATATAGTGGAATTATCTTAGTTCATTTCTTGCATTTTGGGATGTGCAAATTATAAAAACTAGTTCAGTTAAGAGTGGGTCACGTAACAAGTAATACCCGGAACCCATTTCTTCCCACAAAGGGGATTGAGCGTGATCTCCCGAGAATAAACCAAGTCACTGAGCAGATGGCCGGGTAATTATGTCGCAAATGACATGGCCTGAAATTGAAAAAAAAAAAAAAAAAAACTTTTCTGGTGTATTTTGGTGCGCTCTGTTCAATAACCATTTCTTGTGCAAATGAACAGAAATACGTGTTTGGGTCATGCAATGACAACTATTTCTGTTCATTTGCACAAGAAATGAAGGTGATATTCGAACAAAGCAAACCAAAGTACACTTGAAAAATGTATTTTTGACTACATTTTATACAACAAAACACAACCCAACATGTTCATGTTACGAGATCTCGTAAACGACACATTACTACAGGAAACGTGCAAAACACCAAAATTAACCAGAAAAGTTTGCTCTCGCCATTTTCGTTTAAACTAACGAAAATATCACAACAACCTAACCAATCATCAAGGGCGTACAGTTGACCTAACCGGGCATTCAATTAATCATTTAGGGCACATGACGAATCAAGTTCTCAAAGTCGAAAAACCACACAAACACGTCATAATTCTGTCACAACCACCACCAAACAATCAAATTGGGGGGGGGGGGGGACTAATTAAGTCGCAGAGAGAGTAACGTCATACCACCGACTACAAATACACTAAATATATATTATTATTTTCTACAATACTTTGCACAAAAAATGTGACAAATTTGAATAAAGCAACTAAAACTACCTCATAAAAAACTTTGATTTACAGGTCCAGCCCATGTCATTTAAAACATTAACCGGTGGCCGACTCAATCTCCAACCGGGGCGGTGGTTATCTGTATTATTTATCTTCGGAGGAAAAAAGACTTCAACCAATGGATTTTATTGAAAAAGGAAATAAAAACACGGCTTAAACCAATTGTTATATTCCCATATTCTATAAATTCTATTTTACAAAATTCCTATTTTACATATATCGAGTAGCAGCTCTACCTATAAATAAATATAAAGTAAAATATATAATAATATACAATGGAAAAAAATATGGAAAACAAACCTTTGAAAATGCAAAATATTTACAACATTGTACTTGGTAAAAGTCGGGGAAAAATTGACAATGTGGAGAATTTTATTCTAATAAATAATAATAAATAATAATAAATAATAATAAATAATAATAAATAATAATAATTGACAGCAAAAAATAAACTATCTTCCAAAGGATGATTCAAATAAAAAAAAAAATTTGATTACTCTCATAATGCTTTTTACAAGGCAGAAGAAAAAAGTCGGCAAAAGCTACAATATTCCTATTGCTTACACAATTACATTTGATTTCAATACATTTTCTTAAACGAAATAATCAATAATAATAATTATATAAAAAAGTCAAAGACTAAATGAAATTTCAGACAACTGATAAAGCTACTATTTTTCCTCGTGTTCCCTACACGCTCGTATCGCATCAGATCTAGGCACAGGAACTCGGGAATTAATTCATACATACATACATACATGTTCAAGATTTACACGACTCTTACTTACACAGCATAATAGACACGCGTACATGAATATATATAACGTATTATATATGTATATATTTATATATATAGGAATGACTCGAGAGTTTTAAAAAAAGAAGGAAAAAAAGTAATTACTGGAGCAGGTCCTGAACGCGAGACATTTAAGTCCTATTGCAAAAAGTCCATTATTATTATTATTAAATATACGATTTCTGACAATGACAATAGTGATTAACTATTGCAATAGTTACTTAAATGAACTATTTACATCATCATGAACTATGAAACAGATCCTGAGTCACAAAATATAATTATTGTTAACTACATTTTAACATTAACATTTACATAAATATTGAGTCTGTTTAAAAAAAAAGTTCAAATTAATCTCTATTAAAAACTAAAATAAATTTTTTATGCACAATTATATATATATATATATATATATTATATATATATATATATATATATTTCTTTGGATAACTGATAAACCTTAAATAAATTAAAATGACTAGTTAAGAAGATTAGTATTTTCATTTATAAATGATTACTTAAGAAATATTTTTCATTTACATTTCTTAACATATTTGTAAAAAACATATACAATGCATCATTACAAGCAGAAAAAAATTCCATTTCATTCCACTTAATTGGTAATTTATTAGAATTTACAAATACAATTATTTGATTTTTAAATCAATTCTTGTTGTTGTTTTTTATTTTAATGACAAAGTGAATAAAGTCGAAGTGTAGAAATTTATAATTAAAAAAAAAAAAATCAATAATTGACATTACATTCAAACATTGCGTTTCTACGCCTGCCTAATCGTTCTATACATTATTTATTAATTATGGAAGCCTTTTTAAATTGCAATTATTAATTTTTAAATAAATATTAAGTGACAAACTGATGAATTAATCAATATCTTTTATTCTTCATGAAACTAATTAATTTGTACGTCCTTTTTAAGAACGAATTCAATCCAAATTATTTTCTATTCTTCTGAAGAGTCCACAAAATAGGAAATAATTTTTTACGAAGTACTTTCGATAAAATCTTTTATCATCATATTTTAAATTCTTTTAAAGGCTTTAAAAAAGAAATTAAAAATCGAGCAAATTTCAAAAACTTAAAGGATTAAATTAGTTTCTAAATCAATTCCTGATCTTCATTTGTTCAAGTACTCATTCTAATAGAAAATAGTTGACTATTGTCCAAGTAGTTACGCCAAACAGCAAGGGTGATTTATGTATTACGTACTAGTAATACACTATTCGTAATGAGCCAAAAAATATTCACTCGACAATATAAATAGTTATTATTAATTTTGAGTAAACTAATCGTAGGAAAAATTGATGAACCTCATCCAAAAATTGAAATCTATACTTTTCAATTAAAATTCTCAGTAATGCAAATTTTCACATTTTAATTAAATATTTTCAGTACATTAATTATTATTATTGCTTTCATATACAAGACGTGAAAACACTTCTTTCGAAAAAAATATATACTGTATATATATATATATATATATATATATATATATATATGTATATATATATATATGTATATATATATATATATGTATATATATATATATATATATATATATATATATATATATATATACATAATATATATATATATATATACACGGTGAACCAAAAGTAGGTGGACAGTAGGTTGAATACGGTTTGTGTTATATTATATTATAACTATGGTGTTCATTATAACTATGGTGTTTGTGTTTTATTATATTAAATATTATAACTAAATTTATTTAAATTTTATTTTGTATTATAGTATACAAAAAAATTAAATATGTATTCTCAAAATAAACGTTATCATTTACTGTCCACCTACATTTGGTTCACCCTATATATATAATATATATTATATATATATATATATATATATATATATATATATATATATATATTAGGCCTACGTATTCTTATTTTCTATTTAAATTTCTCTCCATTACGAAATAATTTACGAAAATATATGAATGAATGGGTAAAAATAAAATCACGTTACAACTTGTCAATAAATTCTAGCGATGACGACGACGGCGAATGTTACGCACGCAACGAAGTTCGTACGTAATTTTTTTTTTTTCCCACTTCACATAAATAATTACGTATAACGACAAAATTATAATAAATCTCAATAAGTTTTATTTAAATAAGATTATTTACTCGTTATAATAACGAAGAAAATAATTTGAAAAGTTCTGAAATTAATAATAAATATATTAAATAGACATTTAGAGTGAGGACTAAAGAGGAGACCTAACAATTCCGTGAGTTCTTCAAGACTCGTAAGAGGAGGACTGTTGATCAGGGTTCCTTCCGGGAGAAGGCGGTGACGACAGGTTACTGCTCGTGTTAGACGCGATTGAGTGGCGGGGAGAGGTGTCCCCCGTTTCATGCTGAAGAAGGATAGAATGACACAGCGGTAACTTAAGGGTAACTTAAGTGTCGTCCTCTCTCTCTCTCTCTCCAAAAGTACCATAAAAGGTGATTCTGAACGTTGTCCCAATTTACTTTTTTTTTTTCGGCAATAGTACCATAACTAAACTACTGACGTTGAAGAAACAAAATTAGCCAAATTTCGGAATTAATTCAATATTTCTGCGTCAGTAAATATGACGTATTTTTTTTTTTTAATTTTAAAACTGTTCGAAGGACCCCATTTTACTGTACTCCTGGTTTCTTAAATTATTCTTTCACCATTTCTCTACTATATAAAAGAACTGAAGAGCTTTTTTTTTGCTCTTTAATAAAATATTATTGCCAATGAAGATAAAACTTTGGATACAAAGCAGCAAATCAACTTACTTCCTGTAACTGGTGAATAATTTGGTGCCTGGGTTCTTCTGGGGATCTGGGGGGCAACTGGCCCATGTGGGGATGAACCATAGGCTGCCCCGCGGACGAATGCGGGGGCAATATACTCCGCCTCAAAGCGGGAGGAGGAAGGGAAGGAAGGGGTGGGCCACCACCTAGGAATGAATGAGTAAGAAGAAGAAGAAGAAGACCGCGTATAAAGCAAAACGGGTTCACGAACTGAATACGTAACAAACTGGACGCTTGGAAGTGGAAATGATTCAAGCGCATTCAGAATGCCAAAACTCAGGAAGTGATTCAAATACTCGCGTCACCTCTGATCTCGGTTTTCTTCCCACAAAGTGAAATTTGAGTCACTTCGCGGGCACTCATTTGGCTCGGAGAGTGCGGATTCAAGTACTTGAGTAACTTTTTGGCAAAGGGAAAAAAATCTACTAAAAATGCACTCGAATCGCTTTCACTTCCAAGCATCCAAAATTACACTATCGTAATAAAACTTTGAGAAAAGGCAATTAACAATCTTATCCATGAACATACAATTACGAATGACAAATATTCATTTTACGATGACCAAGACGGCAGTGTTGTACTTCGACAAACCTCAACTTACCATTATGAACATTGGAATAATGAGGTTGCTGCTGCTGCTGCTGGAGTTGTTGGTGACTGTAGAATCTTCGTGGGGGTTCATGTCCTCCACCTTGGTTGGGTGGTAACCTCGCGGGGATAAATTTTCCAGTGGTTGAATGCAACATACTTCTAACCTGAAAACGAGAAAAATACACTTTAATGACAATATTATTCAGAGTAAAATGGTTAAGTACGCGTGACAAAGATACACTAAAATGAACCAGTACTCGTATATGAGCGCTCAATAACCAAATCCACGTCCTTACACTACTAATTCACTTACTCTATGTATTGAATGCGAATGTGGTGGTTGGTTGTCTGCGGTTTCGATGGTGGTAGGGAGATCAACCAGACGCTGAGCCTCGATTGATTCCCCAGGTCCCATGTGGCTGATGTGGTTGAAATTGGTGGGGCCAGAAATGAGCTTGCTACGGCGATCGGTGCTACACAAAAACATAAATGAACTTAAGTTAAAAATAAACTTAAATGACTAAAATGATACAATATAAAATCCTTTTCCTTCGTTTTTATGCCACACACACACACACACACACATATATATATACAGGGTTTTGCAAAAGTCTGGACCCATAGGCAATTTACTATATAAAAAATATCTTTCGATTTTTATAATAGTCTTTATAATTTAATTTTTGTTTATAATTTTACTAAATATTTTTCAGATTGTTACCCTATGGCAGACAAGTTAACAATAGCAGAAAGAATAGAGCTTGTGCTTTTGTACGCAAAAGAAGGAGCCACCTCACGTTCAGTCGCAAATTTCCTTATGCCTCGATTATACGAAATACCATTACACTTATTGTAAATTCTGAACTAGAAAGTTGAATTTAACATAATTTAGTCACTGGTGTATGGTTAATTAAATTTCATTTCATAATAAACTTCCTGCAGGCCACACTTTTTTTCCATATAAACCGCCTATGGGTCCAGACTTTTGCACCACCCTGTATATGTATATATATATATATATATATATATATATATATATATATATATATATTAGTGGTGGACCGGATATCCGCATCCGCACTTCTGACTGCGGATGTTATGCGGATATTACATCCACTAAATTATGCAATTTACAATTAAATTAGCTTATAAAGTAGCTTATAAGGCCCAGTCATGCACATTTCATGTAAAGTATTAATTATTAATGAACAAACAAATATATAAACCTCAAAATATTAATACCTGTTAACACAGAAAATTGAATGAAACTTGTTTCATTGAATTTTCTGAGGCTGAAACTCTTGAGAAAGTTATTATTTTTATCGCAATGACATTAATATTAATTTTAATTCTTATACATTGCCTGCCATAATAGTAATATCACTAAATTTGAAAAATTGTCATATATTCATAATTCTATATTATATTGATTGATTAACTAAATATCCGCATCCACACCCGCGGATATTGAAATTAAAGATCCGCATCCGCAGATGTTGAAAAACTGACATCCGGTCCACCACTAATATACATATATATATATCGTAAAGAACGACGCTTGTATAGGAGATATTCCGCGCAAGACGAGAGAGAGAGAACGAAACAAATGAAAAAATGAGGTAACCACCCGGGAATCGAACCCGGGATCTTCCGATTGCCGGTCAGATGCGATACCATTACACCATGGGCCTCACTCTTCCAAAATGGGCCTCACTCTTCAAATGCCGTAATTCTTCTACATACTCGCAGAAACCATGGTGTAATGGTATCGCATCTGACCGGCAATCGGAAGATCCCGGGTTCGATTCCCGGGTGGTTACCTCATTTTTTCATTTGTTTCGTTCTCTCTCTCTCGTCTTGCGCGGAATATCTCCTATACAAGCGTCGTTCTTTACGTTATTTATACTGCGTGTTCTTTGCAGTTGAATGTATATAATGTTACGGCATGCGGGAGGTGCCCCCTTGGGGCATTGGTTTCTGCGAGTATGTAGAAGAATTACGGCATTTGGAAGAGTGAGGCCCATGGTGTAATGGTATCGCATCTGACCGGCAATCGGAAGATCCCGGGTTCGATTCCCGGGTGGTTACCTCATTTTTTCATTTGTTTCGTTCTCTCTCTCTCTCTCGTCTTGCGCGAATATCTCCTATACAAGCGTCGTTCTTTACGTTATTTATACTGCGTGTTCTTTGCAGTTGAATGTATGTATGTATATATATATATATATATATATATATATATATATATATATATATATATATACAGGGTGTTTATAAAGTCCCTATCTATTTCGTTGAATTAACGGTTTTTATTTTTGTTGCAGAACCCTATGAAAATGAATGTACAAGAACGGTGATGGTGGTGACACTTCGGATTAAAGGAAAGAAATACAAAGAAATTAGAGAGGTTTGAAAGAACATTTCACAAGCCAGGTCCTACAGACAAGACAATTCGTGATTTGCTTAATAAATTTAAAAGAACGTGATCTGTTCATGATGAGTCAAGATCTGGACGTCCGAGTGTCTCTGAGCGTGCTGTAAATGTGGTACGTAATGTTATCGATGAACATCCAAGCGTGTCAATTCGCACCACATCATGTAGACTCGGGATACCCAAATCAACTGTCCCCAAATTTTGAAGTCGACGTTGAAGAAGAGAAGTTATCACATTCAGGTGCTTCATGACTTACAAGAGGATTATTATCCAAAGCGAAGTGCAATGTGTGCCGATCTTGTTGAACACATTCAGAATGAAAATTTAATGGCCCACATTCTCTTTGGTGATGAAGCAACTTTCCACACGTGTGGAAAAGTTAATCGCCATAATTGAAGCATATGGGCTAATGAAAAGCCAGTTGATTTTTATCAATGGGAGCGAGATTCTCCTAAAGTTACTGTCTGGTTGGGTATGACCAAATCTAAGATTTATGGGCCCTTTTTCTTTGCTGAAGCTACAGTTATAGGACTTATTTATCTGGACATGCTTCAGCAATTCCTGGAACCCCAGCTTCATTCAGATGGCATTTTAAACACCGTCGTCTTTCAACAAGATGGGGCACCTTGTCATTACGCAAACATTGTTCGGGAGTACCTAAATGAACGATTTCCAAATCGGTGGATGGACGTGGAGGCAACAGGCCCTGGGCGGCTCAATCTCCTGACCTAACGGCCTTGGATTTCTTTGCATGGGGCTTTATCAAATCAAACGTCTATCAAACGAGGGTTACAGAACTGCAAGATTTACGTGCTCGTATCGTAACAGCAGTTACAAAAATAACCCCTGCCTGTCATGCTCCAAAATGTATTTCGCAATGCTGCTGACAGATTCGAACTCTGTAGAAATACTAATGGTGCTCATGTATTAGGTGATCCCATAAGTAATGTTTTTTAGATCGGAATTTGAAGGACAAAAAAAAATTCAACTGAAACTTTTTAATCTAGTATATATTTTCCATCGGAATCAATGACACTGCCAACGTCCTACAAACTTTTCAATGCCATGTTTATAAAATTCAGGCGGTTTTGAGGCAAAAAACGTACAAAGACTGGTGTGCAGGTCATCTAAAGAAGTATACTGTTTCTCGTCAAGATAGTTTTGCAGACTCCTGAAGAGATGATAATCTGAAGGCGCAAGGTCTAGAGAATATGGAGGATGTGGAAGTTTTTCCCACCCAAGCTCCTCAATTTTTGCAGAGGTGATCCGAGCGGTATGAGGACGTGCGTTGTCGTGGTGGAACACGATTCCTTTCCAATTAGCCAAAGGTGGTCTCTTTTCTTTTAGTGCAGTGTTCAATCGATCTAGTTGTTGACAGTAGACTTGAGCGGTGATTGTTTGGTTGTGTGGTAAGGTTTCAAAGTGTATTACACCACCTTTATTCCACCAAACACTAAGCAACACCTTCCGAAGGTGAAGATTTGGTTTTGGCTGTGGTGTCGCTGGTTCTCCGGCACAAACCCACTGTCGACGGGGCTTAACATTCTGGTACAGTATCCACTTTTCATTACCAGTCACTAAACGGTGCAAAAACGGATCTTGGAGTTCACGAGAATGAAGAGCTGCGCTAATGTTTACCCGCACCCTCAGATTGTCGACCGACAACTCGTGTGGCACCCATTTTCCTAACTTAGGTACTTTCTCGAGTTGTTGCAAATGTCGATGGATGGTGGACGGGGATGAATTGAGTTTCTGGGACAATTCTTCGACAGTTGTTCAACAGTCTTCTTCAAGTGCGGCTAACAGCGGGTCATCATCAAACTCAGCAGGGCGTCCAGAGCGTGCTGCATCTGTCAAACAGCAGTCACCATTCCTAAACTTTTGAAACCATCTTTGACATTTCCTCACACGCAGAATATCGTTGCCATAAACGTCCTGAATGTTTCGCGTTGCTTCAGTAGCACTATTCCCTTTTTTGAACTCGTAAAGCATTATATGCCTGATATGCTCTTCTGATACCGCCATGTTTATGAGGGGTTCACATAAAGCAAAACACACGTCTTTGCTGGTCAAGGTCTGTAAAGTATGTAGCGAAACACGATAGATCTCCTCTTAGATATAACCTCCGGAAAATTTATGCATAAACCAAGTAGGACTAGTTTAAACTTAATCTATCGTAAAAAACAACATTACTTATGGGATGACTTGATATAATCATATGCTTAAGTATTCATTAAATGTATGCCTTCTATTATATTGTTATTGAATTTTACCCTTTTTGCTACGTTTTCACCGAAATAGAGAGGGACTTTATAAACACCCTGTATAAAACTGGCGAGAGATGCTCAGTTAATGTGTATTAGTTTAAACGAAATTAGTATAATTAATGTAACGGCAAACAAAAATAAACCAACACTACTGTTAGTAATTACGTATAATAATAATAATAATCCTATATTATATACACATACATATTATATATATATATATATATATATATATATATATATATATATACACACACACACACACACATATATATATATATATATATATATATATATATATATACACACACACACACACACACATATATATATATATATATATATATATATATATATATATATATATATATATATATATATATATATATATAATAAATTTCCCTTACAATGAAACGTTCAAGAAATTAACGCTAGGACAATTAGGAAACAAACAATTTAAGGTGTGTACGAGCAGAAACACAGCAATTGTTAATAAAGAAAAAATTAACACGCAAAACCAATTAGGAAATGTTACACTAACTTCACATCTCAAAGATGGTAAATAATGACTAATTTGAATAAGTTCAGCTCGTACATTATGGTGACCAAACTACACTAACTAAATACGAAAGACTTTGCCGACCTACTGTTTATACCAACGATCAACGAGTAAAAGAAAAACAAAATGTACAACTACACAATACTTCAGTTCCATTTCTATTTGTTGTTAGTCACAATGATTTACGGTAGCAGTAACAAACGAGTTAATGAACTTATGGGTAAAGTAACACACGGGTTAAAAACATATAATCATGACGCCTGCAGTCAATTTCATGACGTCACGAAGCTTAATGACGTCATCATAAGTTAAAGTACTGGTTTTACCTATGTAAAACTAGAATCGACGGAGGAAGAAGAGACGAGCTGTAACATTCGATTTTCCAGCTGACGAAAACGTCTGACCGTGACCAACAATTAATCAGTAAATGGAAATGGAATAAAGAACGAGTAAAGAAATAACAGCGCAAGAAATAAAGGAATATGAATGATGACAGAATACAATATTAAGTAGCTCTAGAAGAACGAAGAATGCGGCGGAGAAACTTTGTTAGAAATGGGGTAAAAAAAAAAAAGATTGACAAAGAAAGAATGGAACGCTCTTAAGAATTAGCAATGTTGATATAACGTAAATAAATAACCTACGAGTTAAATGAGTGGAGCAGCTACCTACTTCCAAATAATGATTAAAGAAATTAGGATATCAAAACTATTTGATGAGAGAAAATAAAATTCGTATATAATATCCAACATCAACTCCTTGAATTTTCATTAATATAAGGGAAATCCTGGTTACAATCCAAACGTATGACATTTGTCAATTATGATTAACTCCAGTTATAATTATTACAATAAATTTGAAGGTTCAACAATAAATATTCGCTGAACTGGCCGACAATATAATATTCTAAAGTCTAAACTATAAACTACTGTGCATTTACGAAATGAATTTTTTATTAAAATCACTGTAATAGGGAAGCTTAGTTTGCTGAAGCAGGAAAAAATGTTCACATTATCCCAACCTTGAACATATATGTACACACGTTATAAATGAGTGATACTAAAACTCGCACAATGTGTTTAGAGGACCAACCAAGGCAAGTTTTAAGTGTGTGTTTTGGTTGGTGTCTCCATTCTTCAGGATTCAAATTATTTATTTTGCCTTTAAATGAAAAGTAGCTTACGTTCGGGCTGCTTTGCTGCTCTCCCTTATTGAGAATTTTCTCCTGGACCTTGGTCTGCCCAATGGGTCTAAACCGATGTGGAGAGTTTCCTCTGACAAAGTTAAAAAAGAAAATAAACTGTAGTTTAATTCCTAATAATATAAAACTGTTTCTTACAAACAAATACAAAAGTAAAACAAAAGTAAATATTTAAAGAAAAGATAGCTATCAAAATGGGTTCACTAACCGAACACCCATACCTTACAATAACAGTGCAATATACAATTTGACCACTAAACTTACACTGAATAAGAGCGATAAATATTCATCGTGAGAAGCAAATTTGATTTAATTGCAGAAAAAGCGTATCTTCACAAAAATTTCCACACCGACTACGAATTACAAAAAAGCTTTCAAAATATGCAATAATGAGAATGATGGTCCTTCTCCAGTTTAAGGCATTTATTTTAAAACGTTTACGGCGACGTAAAGGTTATAAGATAACTTGATTCAACCTCCGGTTCAGCTCTGACCATCCTCACCACTGAGAATGAAAATAATGTACGGAAGCTTACATATAAAAATGTCCAATTATTATAATTATTATTATTATTATTATTTGGCTTAAACAACGTATACATTTTTTACCTCAACGCGACAAATACAATTTGACAGCTCATCAGCCATTTACCGAGTATATCGGAAATATGAGCAATACCTTTATGGAGGTTCCTGAGGTAGGCGACGTGAGGGAGATCGCTGATCATCACCATGTTGAGGTCTCCGGTAGGGTTGAGCGGTTTAGTCCTCTTCAGGTTGATTGTCTGAATCCACTCGCCCGAGCTCACCTCGAACACGTCGATGTGGGTTTCACTGTACACCAACAGCTGGCCGCTGTTCACGGCTAAAGGGAAGGAAAATGGGGGTTAAAGTTAACTGCCAAATCGTTACTGATCGATTGGAAGAACTTTCAGATTCAAAATGTTCATTTAACCCACCAACAATACAAGTAATACAAATAATAATCCAAGAAAAACCAGGTAAGGCAATTTTGACTGATTGAAGTAGATTAGTTCGGGTTAAACATATTGCCAAGTTAAGATGAACACGAGTGTCAATCTCGTTATATATGCGCATAAAGCTTACGCACTAAAATATTTCATAGCGACATTTCTTACTAACCGATATCGACAGGAATAGCGGGATACATAATCTCTTTCTCTCTATTCTTCCTCCCTGCTGTATCCACGTAGACCGCCAGCAGGTTGAAGACGAGGAGGTATTCCGCTCTGCTCACCTCGACGCACGTCAGAGCCTCGCACTGCATCATGGGCAAGAAACCCAGAGACTGGCTCTCAGGATGCACCAACGCTTTAGGAGAATACGAGTTTAATATATTAAGGTTAGAACTTAAAACTCGCGTAATCAAGAAAGTACCGCATTGGTGTTAGTTTAGTACTATTGGTCTAAATAAAGTAAGCGCATTAATTTTACACATTCAAATAAAATGGAAAATATCAGTGATAATGTAATAGTGGCTGAAATCATTAGAAATAAAACCATTTTAAATTATAAAATCAGTCCCTGGTGTTATTACTTATATACTAATGAATTTAAGTCTCTCATTAGGGAATTCCGGTGAAATACGTTTTCACCTTCTTGTAGAAGGAATTAACAGCCAAACCATGACTGGTACTCACATAAGGGCTGTTGTTCCCCTGGAATTGAGTAAATGGTAAAACCGGCTTGGAAACCGACGGCCAGCCGCCCTTCGCCGAATATGTCCAACGACTGCGGCGGCTGCGGCAAGAGGATTGACCTAAACAGCTGATGTCGTACTCTGGCGCGGTTTATTTCGTATATTATAATCTGAAAGGTAAATGAGTGATTGGTACGCGTATTATGTGAAAAAAATGGAGAGAAATGAACGAAGCATTTTTTTATTTATACATACAGTTCAAGCGAGTAAAAGATTTTAAACACTGACGATGATAAAAATTCCGGGCGAGAAATGTCAATAATCTAATAATTTTGAAGGGAAATAACCTTCATTATACTTTTCCATTAAGGTCAATCGCCTCTCCCAATTTTTCAAGCAAAACCTAAAATATTTTACTGATAGTTACTTCAAACTAGAAGATGAATTTTACAAAACATATATATATATTCCATAATAATTCATTATAATACTGGAGGACGATATTTTTTCCGTTTGAAAATATTATTATTAACTGTACACACAAAACTTGGTGTTATGAATGAACTTCAAGAAAAAACACACACACACACACACACACACAAACCTATTACGAGTGAACTATTACTTACTTGTCTTTTAACAGCTACACACATGCAGTATGTTAAAGTGGGACCTGAACCCGTTCTCACTTTGCCTGTAGTTAAAGTGATTGCGCCTTTTGTTTCCGGAACCTACGAGAACGAGAGATTAGAACATTCGTATTAAAAATAAAAGAGCATACGCAAAACAAACATTTCTTAGTATTGACCATACTTAGAATCAAAACCGCCTCAATTTTCTCGATTTAAATTTACTTCCGCTTATTATACAAAATTGCTTAAAAGTAAATGCGGCGTTTCCCTACCGTATTATATCACACTAACCACCATGATACATAATAACTGCGCAGTGACCCCTCTCCCCTTCAGTAACATTTTATTTTATATTATCAATGGATCTTACCTTCAGCCACTCCACATCATCTCCTCCTAGCGCCCTTACAGGTATCAATTTCACCTGTCTCTGGCGGCCCGCAATCACCATCACGAGCTGTTCCTCGGCGATGTACTCTAAATTTACTATCTTCTTTCCATCACCTATCCGCGATATCTCTGTTGAACGTTCGCGTAAATATTACGAGGGAAATATTTTGCCAAATATTTTACATTCTTCAAAATATCATTTACTAAAAACTTACTAAAACATTCACGAGTATAAATGTTGAAAATACACAAAAACTAATTTAAATTAAACCAATTGTTTCTCAATTTATAAAACAACATATTCATTCACTGACCGCAATTTTCGAGGTCTACACAAAATAGACCTTCTTCAGCACCGAGCAAAATCCTGTCATGATCGATGATGGTGCCGCAGACGGCATTCTTGATCAGGGTTACGCTTCCGTCAACCACTTCTTGAGCGCTAAACACCTGGAACTCCCCAAAAGAGAAAAAGTACTAAACAACTGTATACTGTGTGTGTGTGTGTGTGTGTGTGTGTGTGTGTGTGTGTGTGTGTGTGTGTGTGTGTGTGTGTGTGTGTGACTATATATAAAATGGAGTTCCATCTACATGAATAAACATTTTACAGACCCAGAATTATTTAAGGTTACAAGCCTCTAAACGTACACTGAAATATGCCTGTTCCAGTGAAGGGTAACCCTCGCATATATGATCATAAATTACGGTGGATATTTCTGGTTCGAGGACTACATTCCAGAACAGTTGGATATTTAACATTTGCAAAAAATCATGTAACAACATTAACGTAAAGCAACACGCAATAATCTGAGAACGACTCAAACACAAACCTGTTTATTAGGTAATCTGTTCCTTTTAAGTATTCTATGTAGCTCATTTAAAGCAAGGACCCATTTTGTTCGTTCTTTCTCTGTGTCAGCCAACATCAATGTGTGATGCTTCACACCAACCATTGAAGATGTTGTCACCTTTAAAGGGAGAAATTTTCAAACATCAGATCATGAAAGCCATATTCAACTTATTAAGAACAAATATACGAAAGTGTAGTATACCTAAACCAGATAAAAAATCTAGAATACAAAAGGGGGAATGATCCGAAATTGAAAATTTGCTTACTCAAACACGAAATTGAATACAACTTTTGTTGTGAATTTGCAGTTACTGAATCACAGTAGTCGCTGACTAGTTAAATATAATGAAGGGGTAACGTTGAGAAACAAACGTCGGATCACGTTAAGAATAGCGAACCCATAGGGTGTTGGGTTCGCTATTCTTGACGGATAATTTTGGGTTCCCTATTCTTGACATAGAAACTTTTGGGTTTGCTATTCTTAACAGAGAATTTTGTAAAAACCTGTGAAGCTATTGGTCTCTTTTGTCATATTACCCTGACTGTTAGTACCGAGGGTAAATCATGGGATCACCTAAAGAGCAGGGCCCCCAGCCTTCTTTAATTAGCCTCATAAGGCTAACTAACGAAAATATCACGACTTAACCTAACCAATCGTTAGGTCAACTGTACGCCCTTGACAAATGGTTAGGTTAAGTCGTGATATTTTCGTTAGTTAGCCTTATAAGGCTAACTAACGAAGGCTGGGGGCCCTGATCTTCAGGTGATCCAAATCATGCAATCACCATCGCTATTCTTAACTTGTTGAATTTTGGGTTCGCTATTCTTAACATGTTTAATTTTGGGTTCGCCATTCTTAACATGAGGTAAATGGGTTCGCTATTCTTAACGTGATCCCAAACGTCTTCGTCTTCTGAACTGAGAAAGGTGCTACGAGCCAAAACTTGGATCTAAGTAAAATTCTTAACCAAATAATCACCAAGAACAACAAAATATGCTTTATCTTACACATTGGTTTAGCTTGTTAACAATCTTACAGGGATGTGCCGGATATCCGATAACATCTCTACAATTGTTTATAATAAATAAATTAAATGGTACTGAAAATTTTAGAATTTATAATTTTTCATGATGAAAAGCAGCTTTTTCACATTTTCAGGAGACAGACAATTTCTATTATCTGAAAAGATTCTCCCTGCTGCACTAATAGTCTTCCTGACTAAACTGTGCTAGGTGGAGCACTGAAATATTTTAATGTTAAATATCAGGTCGTCCCATCAGTAATGTCATTTTTTAGATCGGAATTTGAAGGACAAAAAAAAACTCAACTGAAACTTTTTAATCTAGTATATATTTTGCTTAGGTACATATTGTGAGGTTGATCATTTTGTAATAGTAGTATCCACACCAAAAATCAAGGCTGTGGGAACTTCGCTACCCCCCCCACCCCCCACCGATACTCACTTTTTTCCATATGAATTTGTATGGGAACTAGACCAAAAATCGAAAATCGTAAAAATCGACCCTAAATATTATTTTTTTGCTTTCGGATGGCCAAAATCGGGTTCCCCGGCACGAATTACATCAGAATAGACCATTCACCAACTTTTTTTTGCGGTCGGGGGGTAGGGGATAGGGTCTTAAATCCGGTGCTGACTCACAGCACCGGATGTAAGACCTAATATTACATTATTTTTGTTTTTTTCTTTCCAGATTCCTATTTAGGTACCTAGAATGTTAAAAGTTTGTATTAAAATACGTTATTTAATTTTAAAATATCAGTAATAAATAAAATATAGTTAAAATCTTATTAAATTAAATTATGGCTACTAGAAAAAGAAGTCACAATGCAGCCTTCGGATATCCAGCAAAATTTTCATCTGCCATGACGCCATCAAAAGCTGATGTTGTAAGGCACTTCCATTTTATTGTTAGAGAGGAAGAATCTAAAGCGCAGGGTAAAATAAGTAAAAATGATTGCTATAACGTAGTTGTTCAAGATATAAAAGAAATTTGGCAAAAATTTTCTTTCACAGTTTGATACAAAGGGAATTTATGTTAGAGTTACTAGACTTATAGAAGATGCTGATGAGTTAACTAAATGCCCTATGATAAAAAGAAATGAAAAATATGAAAAATTTAAGAAATATGACGAGATGTTTGACATATCTCCATGCCACTGTTATGATAAAGGCATAAGGGATAGAAAACTTTGTAGGTGTGAACATAAAATACCTATTATAGAATGGGAAGTTTTTATTGGTCAAAAAGAAAAAAAAAAACCAGTTAGGAAAAATTGATAAAAAACTACTTCAAATAATTTGAGAAAATTAGGCAAAATCCAAAAAGCACAGGAAAGGGAAAAGAAATCAAAAGAAAAATTAAGAGAAGCAAGGGAATTTGCATCATCAGAAGTGATAGATGATGATAATGAAAATGAAGATGTCGATTTTCAAGACAGAGAGGACTTAGATTATGAAGAAGACTTAGAATTAATAGAAAATTTTCAAAATAGATATACCTATGAAAATTTAGCCAAAACTTCAGAATGAGCAATTGCTTCAGATTAGAACTAAACCTCTAGAAATACTAGATTTTCCATGTCACAGCCAAAGCGTTGAACGGGGTGTGAACTTAGTAACTAAATCTAGCCAGGAAAGAATTGGTTATATTAATCGGCATAAATTTATTTTAAATACTTTAGAGTCTAGAAAAGAACAGCCTACTTTTGAGTGGAAAGGTCAACAGGAATAAAAAAAAACATTAGTTTTAGGTCAAAACTTTTATTGAATTTCTCTTAATTTCTAAATTTCTACCAATAATAGCTAAAAATTTATGTATTAAATTTTTTTTCATTCATTTTTGTATTTTAAAATTTTTTTTCATTAAAAAATAAATAAAAACTTTTATAATCGAACTTTTGTAATAATAAAAAAATTTCGAAGTAAATCGCATTGTCTCAAATTTTATGAATTTTCTGAAAAAACTGAAACCGGTAGGGGGGGTAGGGGTCCTCAGAATTCAATTTTTTTTACCAGGGTGTTACTATGATTGATTGAACCACCTCGCACTATGTACCTAAGAAATCAAAAATTTCGACCCGGCCAAGTATATATTTTCCATCGGAATCAATGACACTCTGCCAATGTCCTACGAGCTTTTCAATGCCATGTTCATAAAATTCAGGCGGTTTTGAGGCAAAAAACGTACAAAGACTGGTGTGCAGGTCATCTAAAGAAGTATACCGTTTCTCGTCGATAATTTTGCAGACTCCTGAAGAGATGATAATCTGAAGGCGCAAGGTCTGGAGAATATGGAGGATGTGGAAGTTTTTCCCACCCAAGCTCCTCAATTTTTACGGAAGTGATCCGAGCGATATGAGGACGTGCGTTGTCGTGGTGGAACACGATTCCTTTCCGATTAATTAAAGGTCGTCTCTTTTCTTTTAGTGCAGTGTTCAATCGATCCAATTGTTGACAGTAGACTTGAGCGGTGATTGTTTGGTTGTGTGGTAAGGTTTCAAAGTGTATTACACCACCTTTATTCCACCAAACACTAAGCAACACCTTCCGAGGGTGAAGATTTGGTTTTGGCTGTGGTGTCACTGGTTCTCCGGCACAAACCCACTGTCGACGGCGCTTAACATTCTGGTACAGTATCCACTTTTCATCACCAGTCACTAAACGGTGCAAAAACGGATCTTGGAGTTCACGGGAATGAAGAGCTGTGCTAATGTTTATCCGCACCCTCAGATTGTCGACCGACAATTCATGTAGCACCCATTTTCCTAACTTAGGCACTTTCCCGAGTTGTTGCAAATGTCGATGGATGGTGGACGGGGATGAATTGAGTTTCTGGGCCAATTCTTCGACAGTTGTTGAACAGTCTTCTTCAAGTGCGGCTAACAGCAAGTCATCATCAAACTCAACAGGGCGTCCAGAGCGTACTGCAGCTGTCAAACAGCAGTCACCATTCCTAAACTTTTGAAGCCATCTTTGACATTTCCTCACATGCAGAATATCGTTGCCATAAACGTCCTGAATGTTTCGCGTTGCTTCAGTAGCACTATTCCCTTTTTTGAACTCGTAAAGCATTATATGCCTGATATGCTCTTCTAATACCGCCATGTTTATGAGGGGTTCACATAAAGCAAAACACACGTCTTCGCTGGTCAAGGTCTGTAAAGTATGTAGCGAAACACGATAGATCTCCTCTTAGATATAACCTTCGGAAAATTTATGCTTAAACCGAGTAGGACTAGTTTAAATTTAATCTATCGTAAAAAACGACATTACTCATGGGATGACCTGATATTTTAAATTTGGAAACTCAAAATTTTTAGGCCACCATTCCAGACTGTTCTTACTTGGAATCAGTGGTAAACTTAAAAACATTTTAAATTCCGCTATTAAACTTCTCTGATGTTTTACTCATTTTACTCGTCTTTTGCTCATCTTCCATCATGCTGTTCTCCTTTAGCAGAAATAACAAAATCACAGCAGACGAAATTTATGAGCATAATTTTGGGATTGGCAAGGCCCGAGAGAGTATCCTCTATCTTCTAGCCCAGATCCTGGTGCTTTGACACTTAACACCCCCCTCTCTCTCTCTCTCTGGGGACTGTTCACTCGGGTTCAAATACAGTACCATCAAAATTCTCAAAACATCAGTCTATAGATTATAGGAACTAGATAAAGTCATTCAGCGGCTACTTTATACTTTGAAGGCGTTACCTACATTTCATCTTTAAAGTTCAGTTTACTGTAATTTAACATACTAAAATTAATAATAAGCCAAATTAACCTCCACATAATGAACAAAATAGAAATATATAAACTATTATAAGCTATTGCGCTGACGAGTTAAAGTGTGTTGAGTACACACACGCACACACTTTTTTATAGCTATCCCAAATAACACTAAGACAAACACACGACACAAGGTCCGTTTAAATCATGGTGGAGAACCTTAATATGGTTCTACTTTATATATGGTATGGTATTTATTTAGTTAATACGCAATATGTGGTACAGATGATGCTGAAATTACTTATGACATTCCATGCGATACTACTATGACTTGTCAAAAAAAATTTCATGTGAAATAAATAATTTTCTATTAATTTGATTAACTACGTACAATTTTATGTCAAATTAACAAAACTAAGTATAGTAGCATCCAGAAACTATGTAAATAGCTCGAGCAAGAAATGTGTAGTAGTTATTGTGTACGTTTTATCTCTAAAATGGCACTATCCGGAAGGATACTGGATATCTGGTAATTGTGTCCCGCCGGATATTCTGTGTTCAGCAAACGTTATCCGGCACATCCCTAATCTTAAATATAAGGAGCAAAATACTTACGACAATTTAATATTAATTTAACGACCTATTAAAAAATACTCACCCTAAAAATGCAAGGAATATCTTTTTTATTGGCGTGGATCACGTCCGAATCTCTAACGGTTGACACCTCAAATTGTTCGTCCCTCATATCGAGAACTTGACTCACCCAAACACTCGGCAACGCATTTCTAATAAAATAAGAGTTGTTTAACCGCTTTCGTAACATCTACGGTAATTCTAATACGAAATATCATCGTTTATTATGTCTCCTATATTGTAACAGTTCGCGTAACGCGAATGAAATTTATTGTCTTTTTACCTCCAAAAGGTATCGGAACGTTCTAAGTGAATGAATGGCACTAGAGTATTCTAGGCCAGAGTATTTTAAGTAAATATTTGAAAGCTATAATCAGCTCAAAAAATCCTCGTTAAGCTTCGTGTTTCCTACCGATATTTATTAAGAAGAAAATTTCACGGCATGACTTAACCAACTGCACCTACCACCATGCTCTAAAGAGAAACACAACCAACTGGAATTCCCCATAATTATATAAAATGATTATAGAAGCACGGCAACTAATTAACTCCTAAATAAGCTGCAAAGTCTCTTCCTTACCTATCCGGCGAAATATCGTAGAGGAAGAGCTTGTAGTCGCACACGACCACGAACTGCCTCTGCCACCCTTCTTCACACCCCCAGGTTTGGGAACTTTGACAAAACCTTCGTACGCTGTGCCGATTCCCCGTGTGGGATCTATTCCCAGAGGACGTTTAGCTACACGATAAAATTAGAGAACGAGTGAATACTTCGAATAAAGTATGCATGAAAAGCTCCTATAAAGTCGTAGTCTAGTGGTTACTATTTCAAGGTTATAATTTAAAAGCCAGTGATAATGTCTACTCAGTAAAACTCAACTCAACCCACTTTGATCTGATGGCACTGGGCACAGTTGTGGCACTTTGTCCTTACAGACAGTGTGACACGCGAACCCGCAGACCTCGCACACAACGCCCTGCCTGGTAAGGCCCACCATAAGTGAAGTACAGTGGGAGCACTTGATGGGGTTGCTGAACGACCGGACCAGAAACTGATGCGATTTCGCCTTCAGAATAAGACTCTGACCGCTTCCTCCACCGCTACTGCTGCTGCTCATACCACCCAATCCGCCGCCACCACCACCACCACCACCACCGCTACCGCTGCCCACGCTGCCTCCAGAGTGGTGATGCTGGTGGTGGTGATGCATGGAGTGGTGACTGGACGGGGCCACATTGGAGGCCGAAGGGGGAATAGGCGGTAGAGGGCGCATCTCCATGTTGGGAGAACCAAGGTGGTCCTGAGAGCAAAATAACTTTTCATTTCAGGTATAAATCTCAAATTATAATCGAGCCCTTTCAGGCACAGAAGGTCAATTTATGTTGGTGACGCCAAACGATTTTATTAAAGCGCTCTCTCTCTCTCTCTCTCTCTCACACACACACATTATAAACATATCTCACCTGACTGAGGTGTGATCTAGGTGATGCAAGGGAAGGAACTGAAGGTGCCCTATTGTCCTCTACGTCACCCTCTTCAGACTCGAGAGATGTTCCTCTCCTAAGGGAGGTCTCCTTCAGGAACTGCTCCAGGAAAGACATCTGAGACGCAGGACGCTCCAACACTAAAACGAAAATTATAATCAATTCAAGAAAATAATTTTAATTTAATTTCACTTAAAAATTAGTAAATAAATCATGAATTCTCCCCCACCCTAAAACACGAAATAAATTTCTTTCCTAAAATAATTTCAATGGCTAAAGTTTTCAATTCTGAAAATATCGTCCCATCCCTTTAACATATGATCATCCTAAATGCCGACAACATTTACTGAATCATCTCAATACCAGGTACAGTAGTATTCTTGACTGCTACTAATATTAGCGAGTGGTATAAAGGCATCTGCTGAATGATTTGCGTGTCATGGCTTAAAATTTCTTCCTTAAATTAAAGCTCCCGTGACTCATTCTTTAGAACTTGATTAATCGCCTCAAGATGAATCCCTGCGTGTGTCTACTACAATTTTTTAAAAATAGCGCCACAACTCCCTGAAATTCTCCCCACACTCCATTTACCGACTGTCTAAAACACGATGGACACGAATAGACATATAAATTTTTCTTTCAAGGACGAAGTGGATACTCGCATATATTTTACCACCGATGCATGTATATCATACATATTGCATCAGGTATTTCAGGGCCGTTTCTCACCGAGGAATCGAACCCATCACCATTTATTTACGAGTCGAGAATAATTATCCTTTACTGATATATATATATATATATATATATATATATATATATATATATATATATATATATATATATAATTTTTCTAGCATTAATGAAAAAAGTGCATTATAATGAATCTCTGCATATAAAAAACTACCGAGATTTTTACAAGCGAAATACGAGGTAAGTAAAATGATAAAAAATCTAGATACGAACAAAGTCGATAAATTACCAAGGATTTTACTGCGCTGGTTTGCTAAACAAAACTAATATGAACTACGGAATACGATGAATCACAAACACAAAACATAATAATAATAATAATAATAATAATAATAATAATAATAATAATAATAATATATCTTAAACGACTTATTCAAAATTTACTTTTTTCAATTCTACCATTCACAAAAAAAAATATTTAAAAAGGGATTTATCAGTAATCAACGTACAATTTTAAACGAAATACACAAACACAAAAATACAAAAAAAGGAAGAAAAAGTTGTTTATATATATATATATATATATAAGGTACGATTAAATACGACTCTCTAGGTAGTAAAATGACTACAATAAACGACTGGGAAGATATAACGTATCGTAAAAAACGAGTTAAAAAAAAAATAAAATGCATTAATCAATCAAAAGGTTTATAACTGTCGAGCACTGGAAGCCTGATATATCAAATTACCTCTTACCCATACTTATATATTTTCCACTGAAACCTAGAAGTATGGACGGGAATTTCACTTACAAAACCCAACAATTATTACAAATACATAAATATAACAACCTTATTCCACAAATATCACGTAGGCAATTCTAATATCTGCGTATCGCTAGAGTTCCTACGTGAAACTATTATTATTATTATTATTATTTTTCTATACTAATTCTTTGCTTTCAAATGAAAACTTGTAAATAATCTTCAACAGTTCATGGTTAAAAAAAAAAAAAAAAAAAAAAAAAAAAAAAAAAAAAATAATTATATGAACAAGCCCTTTTAAAAAGCAACAGTTTCCCACAGTTAATTTTTAACATCCGGTTACTTCCTAATTTAAATTCATTTACCACTATATGAAGGTATGGTAGGGTTTTACCAAATAATTTGGATAAACCGAATTCAAAGTCAGAAAGACCTACGAGTGTTTTCACGCGACACAAACGCTGAAGGGGGGTGGGGGAATGAGCAGCCTATGGAGAGAGAAAATTCCTAAGACCGGATTGCGTGGTTTTAGTAAAAATATAATTTTTATTCGAACAACCTTTAAGGAACATTTTTAACCAGTGTTAAAGAAAAATAAAGACAAAATTGCTGACAACTATCAATAATGAAAACCCTCTAAACTAAAAACAAAGAATACTAATAAATTAAGTGAAAAAAAATAGTAGTTATATTAGTGATTTTCCTCAAATCTCATGCGGGTCCATGCGCTTAAGAGCTGACTTGTAGACAGCAAAACAAGTTAATAAAAATAAATAGTTGAAAATAATCACAGCACGAAGTTGTTAAAAACAAAATAAATTGTAAGTATAAATACGATTTCGGCGATTAAAATACCAAAATACTCGTTAAATTTTTTTAATGAAGGCTTCAAAATCTAAAATAACAGAATATAAATTTAAGTTAAAAAATCAACTAATACTACAATCGACCAAAAAAAAAAAAAATAAAAAATAATCTTGAAAATTAATTTGGACAGCAAACGAAAAATGAGAATGAAAAAACAAAATCAAGACGAGTTAAAAAATAAAAACAAGTTTAGGTTTAAAGATGGAAAGTACTTTACCAAATTTTGGCATCTTGCGCTCCTGATTGGCAGCTGAAATGCGTGCGGGCGTGCGGTCAGAAATAGAGTTTGATGAGAAGAATGAAGAAGCCCCAGAGGCAGCTAGAGAGCCCAATGAAGAAGGGCAAAGTGTCTGCAGCGCCCCCGGCAGGCAGGAGAGACAAGGAACACAATGAGCGCGAGCCACAGACACTCTCGTGACAGGAGGCCAATGGAGCAAAGTGATGGGATCACAACTTTTGAGCCAACGCCATTAGGGACAACTAAACCATCCACAACTTATCATCGCGCTCCAAAACGATCTCTCGCGCATATTAACCACCACACACGCCTTACTGATACACGCCCCCTCCTCACACACACACACACACTTACGATTTCAGGTTGTGTATGCAAAACTACATAACCTTTACAGAACCACCTATCATACCGACACTTTAAAATTAAACTCTACAGATGCAACGATGCAAAAGCTTTATCGCGTAAATAATATGAAACTGCATTCTAAATATACGACTCATAATCATTCATCACTCGTGAAAAAATATTAAGACCCATCATGTAATTTTCAAAAGCAGTCTGAGAAACAATCTACAAACGCAAAGCGCTCTTACTTTTATTGAATTTTTATTCAAATAATGAATTTCAACTAAATTTTAAAAGTGAAAAATGAAATTAGAAAAAAGTGCACACAAAACATTTACTCATTTCGGGTGATAAGTGAATTCGGCTCTTTCTCTACCTGTCTGGGGGTCGTCTGCTGTTTTGACTAATTACTCACAATAAAAGTAGGGGAGATTGTATAACAAAGTCTACAAGAAGAAAACAACCAATTACCAGAAGGGCCTACCATGCCACTTACTAAGTTTTAATTAACCTCTTAAATTCCTTTTTTAAATGGATATAAAAACGCTGACGCAATTAAGTTTATATATATATATTAGTGGCGGACCGGATGTCACTTTTTCAACATCCGCGGATGCGGATCTTTAATTTCAATATCCGCGGATGCGGATCTTTAATTTCAATATCCGCGGATGCGGATATTTAGTTAATCTATCAATATAGAATTATGAATATATGACATTTTTTCAAATTTCGTGATATTACTATTATGGCAGGCAATGCGTAAGAATTAAAATTAATAGTAACGTTTTCATTATGATAAAAATAAGAGTTTCAGCCAGAGAAAATTCAATGAAATAAGTTTCATTCAATTTTCTGCGTTACCAGGTATTTATATTTTGAGGTTTATACATTTGTTTGTTCATTAATAATTAATACTTTACATGAAATGTGCATGACTGGGCCTTATAAGCTAATTTAATTGTAAATTGCATAATTTATTAGAGGTAACATCCGCAGTCAGAAGTGCGGATGCGGATATCCGGTCCACCACTAATATATATATATTATATGAAAACAGAATATATTAAGCGAAATTTAAATAATTTACCAAATTTCAACTTGCAAAGAAAAGGAAAATACCAATACTCGGATAAACATTTTGGGGTATAATTTTACTTTGGTGTTAGTGAAGTTACTTTGATAAATGAATAACGCACAAACGACACACGAAACACACTAATAATTTAGCATAAACTTAAAAAAATAACCAATTTCAATTTAAAACTTTTAATAATTTTAAATTAACTAGTGAAGAGTTATGGAATCTTAATAGGTTTTTAATTAAGAATTATATATATATAAAAAAAAGGGGGTGGGTTTAAATATTCATAACCGCATAAAAGCTTTTAAAAATTTGATCACAGTCTTAGAAGTGGTTTGAAAATGAGGTCAAAGATCCATGTTAGGCCCTAAAATGGCATGCTTTCTCCATTAAGCAATTAAAAACAAAATATTAAATGTAGGAAGAAAATATAGTATATTTTATACCAAACTAAAATAAATTCCACTTGGCCTATTAAGAATAGGAAAAATGGTCTCAATGTTATTGATAATGCGTACGCCGACCACTCTGCATTCCCAAAGATAAAACATTCTAAACTCGTGAGAATACCCAAAACGTCTCAACCATACGTTTAACGGGTTAGTAGGATTCAACATCCAAAATAAACCAAATATCAAAAGGAAATAAATAAGAATGGCGTTAGTCTTCACATTCTTCTACGGATTTTAATCCATATTTTGCAAATTGGAGTCTCGGACAATGAAATGTCATTCCGCCAAGTCTCGCATTTAGTCCTTTCCAATGCTGGGTTTAAAGGAATAACTTGCGCAATCCTTCAAAGACTGTTTGACATTTTAATCACTGATTGAACTTCGTCGACTTTTTATCGACATTTTCAGACAAACTATTAAGAAAATCAAAAAGAGAAGAAGACTCCAAATTGTTAAATCTATTCTGGCCATCAATTAGTAAATGAAACTTTGAATGAAGTTAATATGTTGAGATGTATTATTTGATGAAGAAATGTCAATATGAAATTAAAAATTCATTAGTAAAATGTACGAAGACCCATAAATGAGTATTTTGGGAAAAAATATCTTGGTATCATACACCTTACACTTGAAAAGATGAGAAACAATAATGCAACCTATTAAAAAGAAACCTATCTTCCCCTAAAACAAAAATACTCATTTAAAAGAAGTATTAATAATATATACATATGTATACGTATAACAGTTTCTATGGCTAAGTGATATATTTTTTCTACCTTACATGATTTTAAAAAGTTTTTGAACAATACATATTACTAATACTTTTTAAAACTAATCCCGCTATTAAATAATACTTAATACTAGAAAAAGTAATACTTACAACCTTCTCCTGCCTCCAATTTTTGCTGCAAATCCCGTAGCTGTTTCTCTTTCCTCATATTCTCCCTGGAGACACTCTCGTATCGGTTCTTATAATCCCGCAAGTCTCTGCAATGATATTAGTTTTGTCAGTCAAGCTCAGTAATTCTTCATCTTTTAGTATTGCATATCCAAATTTCCTTAAATTCCACAATCCTGGTTTTGGAGAACCGAGTAACCACTTAAAATACACTCTAAATTAACTCCATTAGTCCGAAAACCCTACCAAGTAACGAGGTAGCAATCAGTTTCTTACTTTTGTGAGGCCATATATTCAGCCCTGACTTTGCTGAGTTCTTCCGAAATGACCTGCTTGGCTTGAATCTCAGAATTAAGCGACGACTGAAGGTTCAGCAATTCCATCTTGTCCAACTTTTGTGACCTCCTGTTCCTCCAGTTCTTCTCGGGAGGTCCTAGGGTCGACGCTCCTGTCACCCCTCCTGGCTGAATGCCCGTTACCTTCAGGTTATCCAGTTCTTCCGTCATTCTCGTCGCCAGGGCCTGCAGATAACCTCTCGCGTCCTTTTCATCGCTCACCCTGAACAAATTACTCGAGGAAGTCACAGCACTGATTGATAATGGCACACTACACGCTGATCTACTCAATCTACACATTTATAAAGGAATAAACCAAAAAATTCCTAAATCAGAAGCAAACTAAAGAGCAGATAACCCTAAATAAGCTCACCACTGAATGATCTCTGTGATTTGTGCTTCCCACTGGGCGATTGATTCTTTCTTACTTCTAAGGTCAGCGTATTCCTCCTCCAAGTTCTTACGCTCTGTCTGCATCTTCTGCAGGCTCTCCTTCATCTGAGGAATTTTAAAAAATTTGAAGTAGCAAGCAGGCTTAATAATAAAATTGCTTCAGAGTATTAAACAAATTACTAGCTATAGTAACTATTAGGAAATCACAATTTCATCCAGTATCAAAGTTAGAGTAAATAACGCTTAAATTAAAAAAGATCATCGAATGGCTAATACAAATTTTGCTCTTCTAATAAGTAAAACTTGCGCACTACTATGATTAATGTTAAAATTCTCATGTTAATATGGAAAGCGAAAATTAAGAACAACTTTCTCTACTCTTCAAACAAAAAAGCATCCATCTCCCTACCTTGTCGACTTCCGATAACAGTTTCTTATTATCCTCTACGAGCATCTGTCTTTCTCTCTCGTGCCTACGCTTGATGTCAGAGACGGAATCTTCCTGTTCCTCAGACCGCTTTTCCAGCTCACTACGCAGCTGTTCAACTTTCTTGCTCAAGATGTTAAGCTGTTCAAAGAGAGGTATACTTATAATAATAATTACCACCCAAAACCTCCAAACAGACAACTAAGATAATTTATAACTTATATACTCGTATCTAAATACGTTAGTACGATGCACAAAATATAAGCACAAAAAAAGTCACCCAAAATCTTCCTACCTCATTCTGCAATCTCGACTTGGTATTTTCAGTCTCCGCCAGTTGATCTTTGAGCGAGACCATTTCATGCGTGTGTCGCATAGTGAGTTCCTGCGATTTCTCTTCGTGTTCCACTACTAATCTGTCACATTCAGTCTTTAACCTGAATTTAAAATAACTTGTTCTTGAAAAAAATCGGGATTAAGCTTAAAATCCAGAATGACTGAAGTTATTTCTCGAGTTTGATTTTGGTATAAGCTGGAAAATCTCTCAATTCGCTGCTACCCTATCGTTCTTACATTACATACTTGAATGGTATAGAAATCTCAAGGTAATCTCTCGTATTAACTAGGCCTTTTTTAAATCTCTTCGTTACCTCGCAATACTTTAAGGTTACCTGGTAATCTCCTGATTCGTGTCGATGGAACTGAGTGTGTTGCTTCTTCCTTGAGGTCTGTCCTGCAATTTCTCCAACTCCGACTCAACCCCTTTCGTGTATTCCTCCATTCTCTCTCGCAGTTTCCGCTCTTTCAGAGCATCACCGTCAGCTTTCTCTACACAAGCCTAATAAAGAAAGGTAAAAAATTGGAAAATGCCGGAAAAGTCGCATTCAAAACTAATATAACGTCACTAATGAGGAATATCTGATGCGTTTCTGAAGGAATTCGTACTCAAATTTTTCAGCACTCCTGAAAAACAGCATTTCTCAGTCATAGACTACACTGTTACTCGCTTAATAATACAGAGACGCATGAACTGAAGGGAATGAAAATTAATGATTATGTTGTTACCTCTAGTTCCCTTCTGAGTTTCTCAGCCTTGCGTAGATCTTGTCGCAAAGTGTCAATCTTCTGCAGAGACGCCTCGAGTTCCTCCTCCTTGTCCCGTACCTGTCGAGAAAGCTTTTGCTTCTGGTTTCTCAATTCAGTCAACCTGCCACCCAGGATAATAGTGTGATTAAGCGCTGCCAAACATTCACTCAAATACTACATGCACCCCAACACACGTCACAAAACAATCTTGTTTCGCGTAAAACAACGTCAAATAAATCCTCTAACACGTAAGACCTACGTAATTTATAAAATTTATGGTGATCACAAACTCCCCATTAGGAAGATAAAAACCTCGCAAGTCGACAACGAAACAATTCTTTCAGTCTAAAAACAGTTAAAATCTATGTATAAAAACAGCTTCTAACTGTACAAGAATTAAGAATTTATACGAGCTTTTATGTACATAAGTTTCAGAAACCATAATGGCTCTCATCTCATTAAAAACCTAAGCTAAGCTAAGCTAAGCTAAAACTACAGAGATACTCGTGAGAAATGAAACCCACTTGTCTGATACTTCGCTGTATTCTGACATTGCCAACTTCCTCTGCGACAGAGCATCTTGGACTTCTTTTGTTTGCAAATTCATTTTCTCCTGATACTCAACAATTTCCTGGAAAGTTTAAAGGCGATTTTTTTACTAGAACATAAAACATACATTTAATCTTCTCACCAAACATTTAAATTAAATAAATATTTTAATGAAGAATACACGTTGTTATATGCTGAACATTCGAACCTACACCCATCGGATCGACAAGACCATAATAAAATATACTAAAAAATTAACTTAACATTTTATGGGTTATATTAAGTTAGGTTAAGTCGATCATACGTCGTAATCCTGGAACATTCAAATTAAAGAAAAGTACCTTGGAGAGGTTTTCCTTTTCTTGAGTCATATTTTTAATTAATCTTTCTAAATCTTTGATTTTATTTTCAGCTTCTTTGTCGATGTCGTTTCCCGATCGCTTCGCCATCGCGAGTTCAGCCGTTAACTCTGAAACAACGATAATCCAAATTAGGTCAACGAGAAAATATTTGAAACAAACTTCATATAAATAATCAGAAACAAATAAAGACAGAAAATTCGTTTTAATTGCTTTACCCGACATTTTAAATCGGAATTATAACCACGTGACATGCGACAATCGTACGCTCAGTTAAACCTTAAGTGTTTAGTCTAAAATAGTCTTTTTTTTTTCCCCACAATTTACAGTGATACTGGTTACTCAATAACTGCAAATTAAACTGAATACTCAAACCCCAATTAAAATTTAAAGCAAACGCTTCCAGTTCGCATTCAGTTCAACTAAGAACTGAATATTTTCCACACTAAAGCAATGAAAACATTTAATAAACATAATTTCAAAATATTTAGTGTCGTTTCATATCCGCCTACAGACCACGGGATAAGCATTACGTTCACTCCTCTTGGTGTGAGGTAGAGAGCTTTTAAACTCATTTTCCAGTGAATTCCTTTCCTATTTACGAAATGAACAAACACTTAAAAATTTTAAAAGTGCGTTCGCCAACATAATTAAACAGGGCATATTTCCCATTTTGCGGCGTTACAGGAACCCAATACGAGGTTATATGGGGATAAGGAATATCCATTAAAAACAATTGCTCATACTGATGTTACATACATGAAAACTTAATACATTTCTAGATTTTTAAGCCTAGAACAATTCACATCACGCATTCAAAAGGGATAGAAGGATACTCAATACACATTATTCAACAGCTTTCAAATATCTGCCAAAGTAACATCAGTAAATAAATATCGTGAAACTGTTTTATTACTGATAAATACTGATAAGAAATATTAAGTTTCAAAACGACTCTTATGAAACAACTGTACATGTATTTCGAGTATGGATATGCGCTACGAAACTGTTGTACTTCAACAAAAAGAAACGGTATTACGGACATAAGTTGCATTTCACCTTTATTCTGTTTGGTAAGAAGCTGAACTTGTTCCGCGAGTTTCTTGAGCTCGGCGCCTCCATCTAATTTATCTTGAGGAGACATTAATGATAATTTCTTCGATAGTTCACTATTTTCCTTTTCTAAAATTTTTAATTTCTTTTCATATTCCATTATGTCTATATCGTTCGAAGCGGGAATTAAGGGTTTGGAAAGCTTGGCCAAACACCCCTTATCACTTAGATTACTGGAATAAAAAGAGGGGGGGGGGGGGAATGTTTAAGGCTGATATAAAGATTGTAAATAAGAGTTTCATAAAAAGTTAAAACCAAATACAGGGTGATTACAAATGATCTTCCCGTTTTTAAACATTATGAAAAAACTAACAAAGCTACAGCGAAAAGCAAAATATACAAATAAAGGAGAACTCAGTTTTATTTACGAACTATTGAAGTTCAATACGCGGTTCTTCTGTGGCTCTGCAGACATCTAAGCGGTATTGTTTCCCTCCATACATTTCGTAGCATATCATACTGAACTTTGCTCACAGCCTCACGTATCCTTTCCTTCAAATGTTCCAAAGTTGTTGTCATTGGTGGAACAAAAGCTTAATTTTTGACATAGCCAGAAGAAGAAGTCAAAGGGGGGTTAGGTCGGGCGAACGAGCCGGCCAAGGAATGAGCCGGCCAAGGAATGAGCCCCCGACGCCCGATCCAACGATCAGGCAATTGCTCATTCCGGAATGTTGTAACCTCAAAAGGAGCCACAAAATAGCTCATATTGAACTTCAATAACTCGTAAATAAAACTTTTTGAGTTCTTTATTTGTATATTTTGCTTTTCGCTGTAGCTTTGTTAGTTTTTCATAGTAACTGTCTAAAACTAGGAAGATCATTCATAATCACCCTTATATTACAAATACAAAAAGTAATTGCAAGCTATTACAATGAATGTACCTAAACCGTCTTCCGATCGGTGATTGAACTTTTCAGTTGTACATCTAAAATTATTATTGAGAAACTGCAATTAAATCAACTAACTAAACCGCTTAACAAGTCTAGCGATTTCATGAATTCGTAGCGTCACAAGCCCGAGAGGACCTACCTTCCTTGAGTAAATGTGAATCCGACAAAAGGCAAATGCAGAGTTGAGAAAGCCGAGTTGGCAGGAGGCGGACACGACGTGTCCTGATTAGGTCTCACTTCTGTGTCATCGACATCAAAATTGCTGGTGTCGGTTGGGCTCGAAACTTCGGGTATGTACGGAGCTTTACTGTCCCTCAAACTCAACCAATCAACGTCGGTGAACCACGGGTGATTCTAAGAAAAGAAAAAGTTTAATATTTCGCTTTTCTTGTTCCTCAGCTGGAAGTAGTTTTTAAAATCACTCAACTCTAATGATTAAACTTATTTTACTCACCGATATGAATGCCCAAATACCTTTTCTAATAACTTTCCCTTATTAAAATATGGAGTTCACCAGAGTTATTTAGAAGGTATTAAGTCTTTAATCCATTTTATTAATTATATTCATGCATTTAAAAGAAAAACGGTACAACATCGAATACATAACGCGTATACTCACTTTAAAATCCTCTATTCCATTCTTTCCTAATCTAAATTCTGAGGAGCAAATCAAGTGTCGCATTAAATCTTTGGCATCTTCGGAAACGTCGTACCCTAAATCAGTTGGAAAATCAAAACAATTCTGGAAAAAAAGAAAAATAGCAACGTTTCAAGATAACAGACTCACTAACTCAATGGAAGAACCATTTGTACAAGAATTGATAAAAGGATAGAGAGAACACAACTTGGAGAGAAAACTTAATACTGCGAGTCCAACAGACTCTTTGGAGTCACCAAGGATTGTCAATAATTTCATGATTACAAATACGTTATATAGCTCACGCTTTAACAGCAGTTAACAGACTAACTATACACCCAGTCAGTTTGGTCTTCAGCTTAATAAAAGAACAGCCAACTTTAAAAGAATCAGATTTCCTTGCAAACGATTTTGAGGATGCATTTTAAAAAAAAAATCACTCTCGGAACAGAGAAACCAGGACGTACTTGAGTCACGCACCCGATGTCAGAAATAGATTAAAAGAATTAAAAAAAATACTCACACACACACACTATATATATATATATATATATTATATATATATATATATACACACACACAAACTCAGAATGGTCCCCTGAGAAACTTATATGTTAAACACAGACCGTGCATAGAACAAGGAACTCTTCTGGGAAATTACATCCACTATAGTTCGAATAAGTAATGATAAATGACAAATACTATACTGTAGTTTTTCTTTTTCATGATGGAAAGCCCAACGTGGGCACCGGGTTACTCGTAAAGAGGCCCCAAAATATAGCTTCCCTCACCAGCTATCTGCAAAGCAGGTAGGATCCAGCTTTGGGACAGGACGTGAATGCAACGAGTTTCTTGTGTATATTGAGGTTCTGAATGTAGTAGGCTAGGTGTAAGCTGTAAACCCTAGATCCTGTCCCAAAGCTGGTGAGGGAAGCTATATTTTGGGGCCTCTTTGCGAGTAACCCGGTGCCCACGTTGGGCTTTGCATCATGAAAAAGAAAAAACTATAGTATTTGTCATTTATTATTACTTATTCGAACTATAGTGGATGTAATTTCCAAGAAGAGTTCCTTGTTCCATGCACGGTCTAGTCCTACCAATAACTGAGTATTGCTCAGTACTCACAAGCCCACGCAGAAAGAGAGAGAGTGCGAGCATTGAAGCTATACAAAGGACTTTTACGTCTAAGATAAAGGAAACGGAAGGTGAAGATACTGGGCTCGACTACAATCCCTGGAACTCACTGTCTTGAAGGAAGGCGCGAGCGGTACACAATAATATACATATGGAAAATACTTGAGGGCTCTGTCCCTATTAGGGTTTCTCCTTATATGCAGCTTTCTTCATCCCGGGAAATCCAGGGAATTCCCGGAAAAATGAATCCAATTCCCGGGATCCCGGGAAATCCAGGAAATGGTTGTATATTTAAGAGAACGGTAATTTTTTTTATTGTTCAGTGATAAAATACCCTTTTAGAATTGGGATAACCAATTACTTATGCCTAGATGACCACTTTTGCATTGTAATACTTGAATTGAATTTACCAATCAGTGGTAGCTATTTATTAAACATAATATTTATCATGCGTACTCAGGAAATAAGAATGGTTTCATGTATTATGATGATTTAGTGAGTGACATTAGTATGCCTTTTTATTTTTGATGTAGAAAGAATACTGAAAATTATATCTTTTTCCACAATTTTTTAAACCCATCTTTTCTTCTTTTTTGATTCAGAGTTTATTACAAAAGTAGCTAAACTGACTAAAATGAAGAAAATGAGCATTTTTATGTATTTTTTTTCCCTAAAAATAGCCCATAAAATGAAAATAATTATTTAGCATATTTTCAGCATAAAATGGAAACAGGTTTAGCATAATTTAACAGCAGGTTCAACATAATTTGATAAAAAAATTCTGGAAACACTGCAAGAAAGTTGAACTATTTGACAAAAAATTGGGTGGGCTTTTAAAAAAAAAAAAAAAAAAAAAAAAAAAAAAAAAAATTCAATATAAAAAAAAAAAAAAAATTGAAATTCAATATCACAATTCAAAACAAATAATATTCAATTCAAAACATCGTACGAAAGTCAAAATTATCGTACGTCTGGCAACGATGTCTGTGGGTCAGTAAGAAGTTGCATGCAAGATGAGTTGCCTGCGATCGCTAGATAATATACTGAGACTCGGTTCCTTGTATTATACGCAGCGCTGGCGACATTCCGTCGGCCAGTTTTTGGCATACGGACCCACTTTTAGATTGCTCTAAATGCTAGTAGGTGTTCATTTAAGAAAGCAGAAAAGTAGAATAAAATGTGGTAAATATTATGCAGTTTTCTTTAATTCTACCCAAGAGCCTTCTAATAACAAAAGAAAAAACAAATAAATCAATAAAAAATAAATTAAGTCATTTTAAAATTCCGGGATTTCCCGGGATATTTGTCCAATTCCAGGGATTTTCAAATTCAATAAAAACAGCCGGGATCCCGGGAAAGAAACCCTAGTCCCTAACCTCAGAAATGAAATGGAAACAAACTGGAATGTGAGAAGAGGCAGATTTTGTACGGTCCCAGCTGCGGTGGGACAAGGAGCCATGAAAACGAGGATGGAAAATACCCTCAGAATATGGGCCCCAAGGCTTTTCAATGTCCTTCCAAATGAAGTGAGGAATCTCCAGCACACCGACCTGAATAACTTCAAGAACCAGCCGGACAGATTCTTGTGCAAAGTTCCTGACCTGCCATGCGTGGCTGGCTACGAGGGCAGGAAGAGATCAGAGAGCAATTCCCTCCTTCACCAAGTCCCGCAAATGAGGCGGGATGTTGCAGAGGGGTTGACCGCAGGTCGATCCTGAACCGTCGTTCAAACTCACAAGAGTAAAGTATATATATATATATATATATATATATATATATATATATATATGTTAAACACAGACCGTGCATGGAACAAGGAACTCTTCTGGGAAAATTAAATCCACTATAGTCCGAATAAGTAATGGTAAATGACAAATACCATAGTTTTTTTCCTTTTTCATGATTTTAGCCCGACGTGGGCAACGGGTCTCTCGCAAAGAGATCCCATAAATATAGCTTCCCTCACCAGCTATCTGCAAAGCAGACAGGATCCAGCTTTGGGACGTGGATCTAGGGTTTAAAGCAAACCTAGATCCCTACACTCAGAACCTCTATATAAGTAAAAGACTCGTTGCATTCACGTCGTGTTGAATAAATCAAAGAAAAAGGGGGTAACTATTGTATTTTTAGCCAAAAAAAAACCAAAACTTAAACCTCAACCGGGACATTGAGCGTCCACTTTTCAAGGCACGAAACACGTCCGTTTAGTATACACAAACTCAGAATGGTTCCCTGAGAACATTATATGTTAAACACAGACCGTGCATGGAACAAGGAACTCTTCTGGGAAAATTAAATCCACTATAGTCCGAATAAGTAATGGTAAATGACAAATACCATAGTTTTTTTCCTTTTTCATGATTTTAGCCCGACGTGGGCAACGGGTCTCTCGCAAAGAGATCCCATAAATATAGCTTCCCTCACCAGCTATCTGCAAAGCAGACAGGATCCAGCTTTGGGACGTGGATCTAGGGTTTAAAGCAACGAGTCTTTTACTTATATAGAGGTTCTGAGTGTAGGGATCTAGGTTTGCTTTAAACCCTAGATCCACGTCCCAAAGCTGGATCCTGTCTGCTTTGCAGATAGCTGGTGAGGGAAGCTATATTTATGGGATCTCTTTGCGAGAGACCCGTTGCCCACGTCGGGCTAAAATCATGAAAAAGGAAAAAAACTATGGTATTTGTCATTTACCATTACTTATTCGGACTATAGTGGATTTAATTTTCCCAGAAGAGTTCCTTGTTCCATACACGGTCTGTGTTTAACATATAATGTTCTCAGGGAACCATTCTGAGTTTGTGTATATATATATATATATATAAAATGAATAAAACCACGAAGGGAAAAGAAACACAAAGTGGTGCTCAAGCGCTTTCGTCTAATGACATCCTCAGGAACACTCAAGTGTTCAAGTGAGTGTTCCTGAGGATGTCATTAGACGAAAGCGCTTGAGCACCACTGTGTTTCTTTTCCCTTCGTGGTTTTATTAATCATAAATATTTTTCACGTGTCACTTTCGTGAAATAATTTTCATATAATATATATATATATATATATATATATATATATGGGCGTCCCAAAAAAATGTACACACACTTTAACAGCTGATAGCTCAATTGATGTTTCTTTCTTTCCAAGTTAAACCCATTAGAATTAATAATGGCAGTCAGCAGACTAAGCTTTGAACAAAGGAAATTCATTCTAAAATGCTACTGGAAGTGTGAAAACGCAGTTGAAGTGCAAAGACAGTTTAGGAGGGAGTTTCAAACAGATCCACCAACGCGACTTACCATCTCACTCGAATTAGAGATACGTTGAAGCCGATGGAACTGTTCAGAATGTCCACAAGAAGCGTTCCGGAAGACCACGGACATCGACAAGCCCCACAAAGCAAGAAAGAGTACTGGAAACGTATCACCAAAGTCCAAGAAAATCTGTGCGGCAAGCGAGTCGTGAGGTAGGAATTTCAGAATCGTCTGTCCAACGCATTTTGAAGCGCTGTCAATGGAAAAGTTACATTCCAAGATTAGTCCATGCTATTAATGAAGATGATCCGAAATGAAGAGTGGAGTATTGCGAGTGGTACTTGGCACGATGTGGATGTGGATGTGGATGTGGATGTGGATGTGGATTGGACGAAGGGGTTTCGTAGAATACCCTCCGCGTTCACCAGACCTCATACCACTAGACTTTTTTTTATGGGGATACTTAAAAGACAAAGTCTACGCTATAAAACCTGCAACAGTCGCTGAATTGAGAGCAGCCATTGAACGAGAATGCACACAAATACCAAACGAAATGTTTCGTGATGTTTGCGATTCCATTGCTTCGCGTTATCAGCAGTGCCTGGACCAGAACGGACGTCAGTTTGAAAACAGGCGTTGACAAAACAATTAAATAATGTCTGTAGATTCTATTACATTTTGAAAATGAAATGTATTTTAATAAACACTGCCTTTATAATTATTTAAAGTGTGTATACATTTTTTGGGACGCCATATATATATATATATATAATATATATATATATATTATATAATATATATATATATATATATATATATATATATATATATATTATATAATATATATATATAAAATCGTACACGCAGTATGAAAAGAAAAACCAGGGCGATGGCAAACGTAGGTTAATTTATACAGAAGTTTCAGAAATACTCCCCCTATCATCAGTGCTAAAATGAATAAAACAAAATTCACTCGCATTAAAAATTAACTTATTAATTCTAGCACTGATGATGGAAGAAATACTTCCGAAACGACTGTACAAATAAACCCATATTTGTCGTCGCCTTTGTCTTTCTTTTTATACTATAGCCTATATATAAATTTTCACGAAAACTTTTAAATGATACAATCCCCAATGAAAATGAAAAACAATTCCGAGCGCTTTCGTCTCTTACCGTAGCTTCTCAAGGATAGTCTCTTAAGAGACGAAAGCCTTCGGAATCGTTTATCATTGTTTGCGGGTTGTATTATATCCGTAAAATGATCGTGGTCTAAACTGAAAGAAGAGAAAATGAAGCAATAGTGAGAGTCTTAAGGGAAAGAGTTATAAGACATACTTTATGGTTCATGATCTTCCCGTAGGTTTCGACGAGTGACTCAGCGTAGAACGGCGTTTCCCCATAAAGCATTTCGTACATACACACGCCCAAAGACCACCAATCGCACTCTCGCCCGTAACGACCCTGCCCGTCCTCCATTGCCTAAAAAAAGGATTACAATTAACATTACAATTTTAATTAAAATGTACTAAGATTTTCTCCGTGTAGCATCAACTACATATAATTACATTTACAATTTGGTGAATGTTTCCTTTTCAACAAAAAACTGCTATCTCTTCCAATTATATAAGTTTCCTCTTTCGTAAGATACCTCGAAATGAATCGTAGAATCCCGCCTGAATTTTGTTTAAGAAGCAAATGAAAATGAAAATTTGACAAATGTCAACACAAAAAATATTTACAATGAAAATAAGCATCCGCTAATATCAATCCTATTCGCTTAATGAACTCTGGTAACTTTTCGCACAAATTTTAATGAAGCAACGTTCACTTTTTAAACCCAAATTTTATATAAAATTAACAAGCACACAAGATCTACAGAAGCTAAGGCTAACAAAGACCCTAAGATCCACTCTAATACTTATGCGCTGAATAATAATAATATTAATTCGTCACAATTATTCTTTTAATTAATTATATTAAGCGAATTATCTCTAACTTCTAACAGAACCACGCACCCAATATAAATAAATGGTCGCTAGATATCAAACACACCCCCATATGGTGTCTGTCCATACATCATATCCACCCCATGAGGAACGGAAAAGGGAGTTTTGAACTTTGATAATTCTATTTTACGTAACCATACGACGGCGATGGTCTTTATTAAATCAAAGCCTCTCGTGGTTCTGCTTTAAAAGCCAGTTTTATTTTACTAGGCTTATCGATTTTTTAGATATCGGTTACATCGTCATCATAAATAGAACATCGAGTGTATAGCGTAACATCATCTTCACAATTTAATGTTAGTTTAAAATAAACACTATACTAGACTCGCTACCTAAACTTATTAACATTAATTTCTTAAGCATTTCAATACCACTACAAAGGAAAATGTTAAAACTAGGGATGTACCGATATCAGAATTGGCCGATATCTGATATATCGGCTCAATGATATGGGACATTTTGATTTTTTTTTTTTAAGCGGATATGTCGTCCAAAAATATCTATGTATCAATACTTAAACGCGTATAAATCAACTAAAATTACCGTTCTGAGACTTCATTATTAGTTTGTTTTTAACAAAGTAGGCCTATATCTGTAGTACTAAAACACTATTTAAAAACTGTAAATGTAACAGGCCTAATTCTTTTCCTTGTTGCAGGCCTACAATTAATATGAACTGCTAAGAAATAAACTTTACTCAGAAAATGCCGAAATAATTACTAAATACATCCAAAAATTTGATTCAACTGGATAGGGCCTAATATAGCTATTTAAATGAGTGCATTTCTTTAATATGGAAAACTGTCTTGCTATAAAAAAGGTAGTATGAATATTCTAAACAAAAGAAAAGTATTAGTTTTTACTAATTACGTATTTAAACATGTTTACATCAGTAAAAATGTACGTTTACGTAGTATACGGTACCTATTTAAATTAAACACCTTTTCCAATTATTTATATAAAAGTTATGCGGAAACTATATATTAAATTAGCAAAAATTGAAGGAATTGACGTCTGTGTTCTTATACAATATTCACACTGGAACAAAATATTCATTCATATTAAATCATTACACGTTCGTTCGCAAATATATTGCCAAAAACGGATGATAAATAATCAACCGATACACGAACGACATATCGATACACCCCTAGTTAACACACACACACACACTAATATATATATATATATATATATATATATATATATATATATATATATATATAACGAAATGAGTTTATAAGCATAGGTAACTAGTTGGGAAGCCTATTCAAGACTTCAAAAAGCTAATGAGAAAGATTCTTCATAGACCTTTAAAAATGTCAAGCTTAACAACATTTAACAGAGTATTAAATTTCGGTGGCAGATGCCAACCTGTTATGGTATATAGACAAGTATGGGGACTATTATAACTGTGTTAGTATCGCAAAATTTAAAACGTTATACAAGACTCACTCTTCACAATTTCCTATATTCATAAAAAACAAATTTAATACTGTATATTAAGTGATACATCTAAATAACAACTAACGTTTTATAAAGCTCAGACTCACGGCAAAGAAAAACAATTCTAAGCATATAGTTTTCTTTTATATGTAGAACTTAAAACACTAAAGACAATGAAAAAAAAAAAGATATCCTAACTAGCTAGGCTGTATCAAGAACTACGTTTAACTCCGCTTTGCTCTATCTGGCTGTATCGCGTTAAAACCTAGCATTAATAGTTAGGGAACGCCTAACACCAATTAGTCACGTCAAGCAAAGGCTGGAAAAATTAAATTACTTACGAAGAAATAGGATTTTTTTTTAAAGTTTCAAAACAAACCTGATCTTCCCCAATTGCCTAACAAATAACAACATATTAGAATAAAGGATGGAAAAAATATTATGCACAATAATTAAATTTAAGATTTCTAAAAACCTAAATGAAAAGTAAATGACAAAGAAAAAACTTTGCCACTTCTCTAACATTTTTAATTCAAGTTACGATAAATGCAGTGGCATTTAACATTCAATATTTTCGATTCGGCTAGTCTAACTGGATGCAAATTACGTGCGGAGAAAATGCACTGAAAATTTAGGAAGAAAATACTCTCTCTCTTACTCAAAACTTTGAAGGAAAAACTTTAAAAAATAAAAAGCATAAAAAAGCTATTATGATGTAGTTTCCACAATCTTAAATTTTATTCGTGTATGACCGGATGAACAGTCTCTGAAAGTAACAATAGGCAAGCTATTATAAAGGCAGTTCCGAGTAGTGGACTAAATTTAACACCTATTACATTAACCGTTAAGAAGTCACAGCAAAAGAAATCCATCATTAAAAACTGCCTCATTACTTTCTTCAGAAAAACCTTTTGCCCCACCACACACCATCACGGGTGGGCCTAATTACAGTGAAATTAATTGCGCAACAGTAACCTTTAAATTATGGCGACCCCCACCCCGACTCCTTTTCCTCCACTTACTCTGAGAATCTCGGGGGATATGTAATCGGGTGTTCCGACAGCCACGTTGCTCTGAACGGTCCCGTCCTGCATCAGTCTTAGACAGGACCCAAAATCTGCCAATCTAATGTGGCCGTTAGCATCCAACAGCACGTTGTCGGGCTTTATATCTCGATGAACATATTTTAATCGATGTATCGAATCTATAGAGAGAGGAAAGGCTTTTAATATAGGTTACTCGCTCATTTCGATAAAGTAACGTACGGTAGCTAACTATTCTAATTAGGAATTTTATGCGAGGGAAAGCGGAGACTAAAGCAAAAGTCTTAGTTAATGGATAGTTTTTTATCCTCTTCATCAATATGTCACGAGGAGAATTTGAAAAAAAAAAAGGTATCACCCGATTTTAGGTTTTATTAATACCTATCGCTAAAATCATTTCTGCGATGTAGAACCTGGCCATATCTTCTGGCAACCTGTCTTCAAATTTACTCAGAAGAGTGAGGAGATCTCCCCCGCAGTAATAATCCATCACTAAATACTGCAATTGGGAAACAATTATAAAAAAAATTAATTACAGTAGTAGGTTATTACAAAAGTCTTTATTGTGTCTAACCTTCAAACCCGATTGCGAAAGCTACGTATAACGATCCCTTTCGAAATAATAAACGAAATGGACTTTTCTCAGTTTGATAATTAATTTATAGCAGATTGATGAGTGAATCTTAAGCCCAGTGAATATTACTTTCATTAGTCAAATGCAATTTCAGAAACTGTTCTTTATTAACAATTGAGAAACATCTTTTGAAAATGACGAGCTTCGTCGTAATCTAGGAGTGTCTTAGGAGGCCCCCCGATCATAGAATATAAAGTTTCAGCAACTTACACTGAACGGGACGAGCTAACGACATTTCGTAGGCAAGATGTTCTATCGACAATTTTTGAGGGTTATATTAAGTCAGGTTAGGTTAAGTTCCGCTATTAGAATGTCTAATAAACCTAGTGATAAAAGCATTTCACGCGACTTAATTCATCCACGCTTTTCACGTAGTGAATATTTGACTAGACAACACGACTTTGTGGAATGACGTAACTACGCGAACATAATGAATTATCGTACGGACAGACCTTTCAATAACCGGTTCCCGGGGACTAAAAACAGACAGCCTACTACAAATTAATTAGGATAAGTGGGAAAGCCTGACAAGACACTTTTACTCGCACAATACTTAAATTAATCTATCCCTGACCTACTGCAACCTAACACAGGGCGTGCACCGACAAAGTATTTGAGAAATTGTCCGTTCGGAACGAGTGTTGAATACAGCGAACAGCAATTACAATTTGAGGCCCTCATCATCATCATCAAACGAGATTCGGTCTACTTACTACAATTTAAGACCTTTTCACTTGGGTGAACTAACCAAATTTGTGTCATCTTGAAAGGCGTAATGAAGGTTCGTAATCCACCGCCTGTCGCCGAACACCAACACATCCCTCTCTTCGTGAAAACATGCCGTCTCTGCTCTAAAAATTGAATGAGTGAGTGAGTGTGAAAGAGAGAGAGGAAGACCCTCTATATTACCGTTTAATTATGCAAAAACTGCAAATTACTTTCTAACTTCAACCAGGCAAAGTATATTCAGAGTGGATGTAACCCACTGTAAAATAAGTGACGACACAAACTTTTTATTTAGCGATCAGACAAAGATTTTTTTTATTTTCATTACCTTTTTGTAATTTAAATACAGCCTCGATTATGCTAGTGCCTGGCCAAAATTCTCTATTTTACTAAAACTTAATATTCTCGAAGTTTCAACTGCAAAACACTCGAATGATTTTTAAATTATCCTACAGAGGTGCCTACCTACCAACCTACCCACGGAGGCTTCCATAAAATACGGAAGTTTCCTAAAAATATATATATTTTTAACGACAATTAATACTTTATTTTGTTACGTTAGTTAGTATTATCATTAAAAGAAAATAATCCTGGCTTGCCCTTTTGTAACTTAATACCGAGAACCTTATGACTCGATGAGGCGAGCGAGTGGAAAAAAAAAATGGTCGTGAATACCTTTTGAGCATTTCCCATTTGTTGAGAATCTTCATGGCATAGACGTTCTCCGTTCCTTTGAGTTTAACGACGCAGACCTCGCCGAAAGCGCCTCTCCCGATCACTTTGATCACCTCGAAGTCATCTCGAGAGAGGCGAAGGGCCTTCACTCGCTGTACCACGGGTTTCACTGAAAGGGAACAGCAATGACGTTAGCTACGTACTATTAACGTGTCACATTAAGCGGAGCTTACAGCGCCGACTGATACTCTCTTTACGGCTAGAGTGGTACTAATTAAAAATATTCCATGCTAACCTCCTACTTTTACACTCCGTCATGAAAATGTATTGGCAAGCGTATAAGGAAATAGACCATCTTCAATATACTACTGGTTAACGTTAGCGAAGCAGCATCGCCATTCGCAGACGCGGAGAGATATTATACCGTATTATATGGCAGTAAAGCCTTTTTATATCCGCAGAGGTGGATCAGACTCGTACTACGATAGAAAAACATCCAACGCTTGATGCTGGTCTTTGCCTCTTAAATCTTGGATTAAGTCAGTAAAACCGGAGGTTCATGAAGTCTAATGGCACCACACTTACACAGCGTTTGTTTCTTTTACTTTTCACTCGGAATTTGACAGTAATAAGTCGGCCGCATAAATTACCCATCTGAAGTTGAGGTTGCCCGTAAATTATTTGAGATAATTTACTACCCCATTTTTTCACCCAAGTAGGACTAACTACTTTCCTTCCAAAAGGTAATCAGTATAAAATTCCATGTACCATCAACTCTTACTTTTCGAAAATAAACAGAATGGAACAAATTTTATCGAAAAACAAACAAAACCTTTTATCAATAATCAACCACAGGCATGATATATATATATATATATATATATATATATATATATATATATATATATATATATATATATATATATATATATATATATATATATATATATATATATATATATATATATATATATATATATATATATATATATATATATATATATATATATATAGGAATAGCATAGCAAGCCCTTTTTAATGTGTAAGCACTGAGCGGAGGAAAGCTGTGGAAGGAGGCTGTCCCCTCTTCTACTGCTGAATGAAGCAATTAAATACAGAATCCTGTAGATGGTCTCTGATGCACTAAAAAAAATAGAAATTTAGGGTAGAAGTGAATGGCTATTCAATTAACTGAGAGGGAAAATTCACTTTTATTCAAAGCACAGAATAGAAACACAGTATTGGGACAAAGTAGTGTATTTTGCATCTATCCTTTCCATCCCTGTTAATTATCCCATCTCACCCAATTTGCAATGTTATTTCACCACACTATTATATACAAGATACCACTAGAATATCTCTTAACATCTTTTGGTGTTTAAGTAACTTAGAGATGCAACGCCAACAAATCTGTTGGAAGTAACTTGTTTTTCACAATTAAATTTCATAAAAAATAATTTTTAAATGTACATTTATTTTTTTCCAAATCAATATATACGCCTAACTACGCCCCTGTTATATATATATATATATATATATATATATATATATATATATATATATATATATATATATATATATAAACCAGAGTAAAAGAAAATATACAAAAAATGGTTAATTAAAACTGAAAAACTTCAAATCATGACATCTTCATAATCCTAAATCAAGGTAGGTCGAGGCAACAAACTATGTCATACGCTGGCCAATCGCCAATCCCTCTCTCTCTCTCTCTCTCCACCCCCACAACCCGCGCACACGCACGCACACACGCACATCCCTTTTCATTCGTCTCAATTCATTTTTGCTTCTCCCCTTCGATTCCTCGCTAATAAAAACAAGCTAAATATTTACATAGGTGGAAAGACCTCCATTTTTTTTAAAGTGTTCCCAAACACGAAGCATTTTTGCAGGCCAACGTGGAACATATCGTATGACATTTACGAACCTATTTTAATTTCGGTTCCAAGGAATTTACATAAGGAAGAAATACCCAATATGTTCCTGGTTTGTATTAGAAACACGTTTAATAATTCTGTGGCTACGGAACATCAACACAACACGACGGATAAGATAGCTATGCTGTAGATCGGACCCTAAAAGAATCTTGCGGGAGTTACCTTACTGGTAGTATGTTGTACACCGTTCGCAACTACTAAGCCTACTTAAGGTCTAATAACAAAAACTTCAATTCGAAATTAGCGAGAAAATCGCACCTCCTTTCGCGGTATTTTAACAATTGTATTGATTGGCCTTATAGTAACGACCTACGCCTTGTTAGCCAACCTTCATTGGCTTATCGAGGGCCGTTTCTGCCTCACGGTGAGGAGGAACCTGCCATGCGTGTGTGGCTACATTAAGAAACCACGACAATCTTTAAGATACACACCTAGCTCATCGCAACACAAACGTGTAAGTAGCGACATCATCGGTATCGCCATAATTTTCTTCAGTGAAAATCATTAACATTATGAGAAAAAATTTTATTAGGTTATTTGGATTAGGTTAAATGTCGGTAGCTAAACGTGTGTGTGTGTGTGTGTGTGTTGTGTGTGTGTGTGTGTGTGTGTGGTGTGTGTGTGTGTGTGTGATAATTCACAGATGTAGTAAATAATTTTGTGTGTGTAACATTTTCAAGTACCTCGGAACATTAGAAAAGTTACCTATATAAAAATCAAAAAACATTTTACTGTCGGGAAAAAGATGTTACATAAAGTTATGTTATGCGATGTTTGGTTAGATTAGCGAAGACATCACTATTTGACGTAACAAGTGCGTCCCAAAGGCGGTTTTTAGATTTTTATATAGGTAATTTTTTTAATGTTCCGAGGTACTAAAATGCCCTTCTTGGTTCGATGGCACTAGAGTTAGGTTAGGTTAAATCAGGTTTGATTAATTAGTTTTTAAGATATATGGATTTAAGAAGTTGGTACATTGAGAGAGGGAGAGGGCCGAATGGGAGCGGACATGATGACACGAAAAGGAACCAAATTCGAGATTTCTTCTTCAAATTATTCCAGCAATTTGACAGTAGCTCTCGCTCAATCACTGAAAATACTTCACTCTGAACAAATAAATGATCGGGATCGAACTGTTCTCGAACCCTTTTCAGCATTCCACCTCTTTTTTTTATGGTACCCATTCATCTACCAACCAAGGTATACTATACATATGGTTAGAAAAAAAATACACCATCTTACTCGCCAATCAGAATAATTAAGAAAAAAAATTTTCAACCCCCAAATATGGGGAGTAATAATTATTATAATGTCCTTCATTACCATTGGTCTTTAACACAAATGAAATGGGCTCTGTCATTATACAGTAATAATTATAATACACTATAGTCCATTATCGAGAATAACAGTTTAAAATGAATGCAATTATATTTAGGTACTTATTGTTCTAAAAAAAAAGAAAATTTAAACACCTTTAACAATGGTTCATTCCCAGAGCGGGCGAGTGTATATACACAGCGTGGCCATAATAAAATAGATATTAAAAATAAGATGGTGGGGGGACTGATAAATTCTAATTCAAAGTAGTGCAAACCCCGTCATCTATTACACTAAAAATGTTTCTAATGCCTGAAAGAACCAATTCTAGAGATTTGTTAGATGTTGTTAGAGGGAGGATTGTTCGGCAGTAGGGCATATCATACTCTGGGTTCAGGGTTGAAATTTTGGAAAAACAAAGTGGCTAATATGTATTCCTACGTAAAAATTAATTCTAAGATGGGTTTATTATTTGCAACTTTTCCGAAAAATCTAATTTTCATGGTCAAAATCGCGATTTTCTGATTTGAAGGCTGCCGAACGCAGCCTCAGGGCACCCAAACCAAAGCGCGCAGCTGTTCTGATATGACTTAGTCCAAAAGCTGCTTTTCTGACCTCATCCTTGCTTTCTTGCATATTTCAACACCTCTGGGTGCTGAAAAAATGTTTAGATTTCAAGTAAAACTTAAGAATTTTGAGTTTTTCTTCAAAGAATAGGTGCGGCTCACCAGCTCTACTCTGATCGAGTAGCGAAGGACTTGCCACTTCCACGTGTAGGTTTACACGCCTGTTCTTCATGGATCCCTGAAAAGCGTGGCCTCATAAGATCTTATATTATGATCTTATGAGGACTTTCAGCTCTTATGAGCATTAACAATGGCTTCAGCGTCTTCATCCGCCACTCGAACCTGAAAAGCTCTTAAGTATGTCCTGCTTCGATCTGAACAGTGGGAGCATTTCTCCATGGTCTATCCTGGCTCTCACCCACCCATCTCTCCTCTCGTGACCGTACACAGCTTGGGAAGCAGTTGAGACTTCCTGTACAGCTCTCTCGCAGGACTGAGTATGAACAGAGAAAGCGTCCATTTTGAGTGGAGTTTTCCCGAGATCCTCGAGCTCAGTCAAGGTCATCTTGCAGGTGAAAATAGGCTCGTAAATATTCTCTGATTCCCAGTTGATGAGATCCTCAGGTGAAGTGGCTTGCAGATTGACTTTGGGATTTTTATGGGGCCTCACTGTCGTATCACCAAAGTCTCTTCCTTCTCTGATCTTCTCTATCTGGCTCACAGCAAAAGCTCTTTGATGTTCATCCTCACTGCACAGGAATGAAGCCAGGATGTTCTCAGGATGTGCGTGGTAAGCTCCTCTTATCACTGCAGCAGAGATGATGTTCCTGACCTCGGTAGTCTGGTTCCTCAGCAGCCTCAGGCTTGAAAAAACGTGTGCAGGAGCAAATTTGAGGTGGTGTTTCACTTTGATGTCATAGTACATTTTGAAGTAGAAGTTAAGGCAGAACTTCACGAGGACCTCGGGCCTCCTCAACACCTCCCCCTTCAGTCCGTGCTCGCTCATCCACAACAGCAAGACGGCCTGTGCAGTAGTGAGCCACCTGGATTGGTTCAGAGGTTCGCACTTGAGACCAGCCAACTGTGGACTGAGACTTCCAGACTTGATTGCTTTGATCAGAAGATAGCAGTTGTGCTGGTCTGTGGAGAGAGATTTGACTATCTCTACTGGCAGCTCTATGATATCTTCAGTTCCTTCCACTGGTTTGAAGTTGAAGTTGACCTCAAGTTCATTCACTTTCTCAAGAAGTTTTCCAATAGGCCCACTGAAGCCTGACCGGGGAGTTACAGGGCCGTCCAGCTTGATGATTAAGTACTTCAGGGGGAGCTCGTTCACATGGAGCTGACAGATCATCCAGTGGCACTTGCGACCCAGCATCTTCTCCAATTGGGCTATGGCGCCTCCAGACCACCCCGTGTTGGTGGAGTCTCCTCCAATCATTACAAGGGTCTCGTCAGCTCCGTGATCCAGAAGCCACTCATGCAGGTTCTGAGCGATCTTATGAGCAGGCTTTTCTCCTTCCTCAGGTTCCTCGGGAGTGAAATGGAAGAGGTACTTTCCTTGAGGCTCCCACGTGATAGTGTAATGCTCCTCGATCACTTTGCCAGGATGAAATCTCGCTGTCACTTCTTCATATTTCAACACCTTTGTGTTCCTATCCTGCTTGCCATCAAAGAATATCCCAGAAATCTTCTGCTCCTCTGACCTCTGCGTGAGAGCTTCAACTGATGAGGCCATTACTTTCTCCTTGGCCCTCCAGACTTTCATGCCATCTATGGCCAAGTAAGCCTTGTCTTTGGAAAGATGACCGGCCTTACCGAAAAAAATGGCGTCCACTCACTTCTACTTCACAATTATAACGCTCAGAGCCATCTATTGAGATAATGTTTAACTTCGCCTTCTGCGTCCAAATGGTTACAAAGATTCAAATGGAGTAGATTTTTTTTCTTATGTATGTATGTATGTATTAAACCTGTGTAAGAGGTAAGCAAAGTTAATGTGTCTAAATGGCAACAAATTACGACAAAGGGTTAAAAATATGAGGTTGTGTTCAACTGAATATTTGGTATTTCAACGTAGAACAGAAAACCACAATTTTGAACATAACGCGATTTTTTGGGAAAAGTTGCAGAAAAGAAACCCCTCTTAGAATTAAATTTTACATAAAAATACATATTAGCCAGAGTGAAATTCGGACTCGGAAAAGTATGATATGCCCTTTTGGGCAGTCTGATGCTGGATAGAGTCAGTTGACGCCATATATCAAAGAATCTTCACGTTCCACTATCGACAGTCAACCGATTTCTAGCGCAGTTTAATACTAGCGTCAAAACCACGACTGCGCAGCAAAGAGGGTGTGTGGGTGTGGAGACGTTCAGAAGAAGTTATTCCATTGAGTCATCTTCGAGTGACAACAAACCATCCATGGAGGGATTTCAGTTATAATATGAGGTGCTATTTGGGTTGGTGGTAGATATAGGGTAATAGCAATACACTATTACAGGGTTTTTCAAGTAATAGTAATAGATCATAATTTTTTGGCCGTAATATTAATAGTTATAGAAGGCAAAGTAATAAATAAGTCTATTACTTTTATATTACAGAGGCAATGGACATTTTCAGTGGCGTACATAAGGGTGGGGGCATAGGGGACATAGGCCCCCCATTGTAAAAATTATTACCACTCTCATTAAAGATATTTGAAAAAGAAATTTTCAAAAATCGATAACTTTGAAATTCTATGACAAAAAATTTTTTGTGGTGAATGTTGCAGTTATTTCATGGTTACCAGGAGGACATGTTATTAACTCAAAACTCAAAAGCAATTTTGGCTGGCTTAGGAACGTTTATACGTCTTTATACGTACGATTAATTTGTGCAAATTTAATTCTTTGCCCATAAATTGGAAATAAAATACAACTGAAGCCTTCCAAGATGCAATTCATTTTGATTCCAAATCAATCATCACAATTTTGAGCTGACACACAATATATATATATATATATATACAGTGACCCCTTTAAGAAATGCTGTGTACGCCCCTGGACATATTGTGTGAACAAAGAACTGAAAAAATGAACTAAATCTACTCTAAACTAAAATAAACATGCATGTGAAATTGTGAACTAATATTGTGGCAAATTTTTCCTTCAATAAAGTAAAATTTATCAAGACCTACAGTCTTTGAAATTATTGATTTGGTTGAAACAAATATTTGTTAACACACTGCTTCGAAGTGCATTTAAATAGACAAGGATCCTTTTCAAATGAGTGAAGTACCCGACATACAAAAGTAATAGTAATAGATGAAATCAAAAGTAACAGTAAAGTAACAGAAACTCAGTAATAGACCCCATGTCTGGTTGGTGGACGATCTGTTCTCATGTTCTAGAACTCTCGTGATTGTGAAGGGATGGTCAATTCACAGAAATATATCGATATTTTAAAGAGAACTCCTACCAATTTATTTAAATGGACAACTATCAAGAGAGACCAGTACTCCCATGGAAGACGGAGCCTCCCGGCATGGACAATCGTCCGATGTGAATGTGATAGAACACGTTTGGGGTGTACTACTGTACTTAGAATAGCACTGAAGAAACTGCAGCAGAAACCAGCTACAAAAGCACATTTACTTAGAAACATCCAAAATGTGTGGGGAAAAAAATCAATGGGGTTGATATATTGATAACCTGATGAAAAGTATGTCGAATCGAGGTCTTGCATTAAAAAAAAAACTGGTGTAAGTCAACAAAATAGTAATAGTTGTTTTGAACAAGGTTTCCTCTTTCCCTTACCTTTAAAATCATGTAAATAGGTTAACATCACAAAACTTGGGTGTCTATTCTATTATGACCAGGCTGTGTACGCTTGGCAGCATTTATAGTTGCTTCAGAGTCTATATTTAATAGACCCACGCCGGTTGGCATGATTAAAAAGCATTTAATATTTTCATTTAAAATGGGCTAGCCTACTCAATTCCCATAATCCTTTTACAAAAAAGGTCAAAGCTTAGACTTGGCCTATTGAAGACTTAAAAAATTCAAACTGAAATTAATGTTTAAAATAGTTTGTAGAGAAAATATATATATATATATAGGAATGAACTCAGAATGGTTCCCTGAGGTTTTTAATGATACACACAGACCGTGCATGGAACAAGGAACTCTTCTAGGAAAATTAAATCCACTATAGTCCGAATAAGTAATCGTAAATGACAAATACTATAGTTTTTTCTTTTTCATATCAATGCTAGCCCGACGTGGGCGATGGGTCACTCGCAAAGAGGTCCCAAAAATATAGCTTCCCTCACCAGCTATCTGCAAAGCAGATAGGATCCTGTCCCAAAAGCTGGATCCTATCTGCTTTGCAGATAGCTGGTGAGGGAAGCTATATTTTTGGGACCTCTTTTAGTCAGGGGGCTTAATCATATAATTGTTCAAATCATTCCAAAAGTGCCATTTTTGGACCACATGTAGCTATGACCATACTAATTTGAATGTTTGCGGGAGCCAAGCTGGGCTCCCACTGTGGCGGCCATATTGGCCAAATCAAAATGGCCGCTGTCCAAAATGACATCCACTTGAGTACCAATACTAGTACAGGTTACATAGTTAACTTGATAAAAAATAAGAGTCAGCATCAACATCTTTTGCTATTAAACTTTAGTATATACGCAAGTACAATCTTCTTTATTCCTTTTACTCACAGTACTGCATCTCATGATAATGTCTATCCAATAGATGGCTGTTCACTGATTAATAGTCGTCATTGTTCAGGCAGCCACCCTCACACTTGCAGAGTGTCGTACATCGATTTCCAGCACTACTGCATTTGCAATTCCCTCTGCAGGCTTTAGTGCATCCGCAATGAAGGAGAAGAGCACATGCCTTACTGGCATCAGCGAGAGTTGTCCAGAAAGGGAGCCATTGGTTGCTGCGCTTGTCATATTCCCATCCCCATTTATCAAAAGCAGGGAGTGTCTAATGGCATGTGGTTGACTGCTTCCACACAAAACTTGCCTGCAACAATGACCTCTTGATATGCTGGAAGAGGGCAGCTTGGGTAGGTGGTATGCTGTCCAATGATCGACTGCCACTAGAAAACAGATGGTGCCTGGCTACGTTTACAGATGCTTGTCCACATGTTTTACTGTACATGAGCACAACAAACCTCTCAATGCGTGTCATTTCAGGAGATACTGGACTGAAGGACTCGGGGTCTTCAGTCAATTTGATCATGGTTTCAGTTAAGTTTGGTGTATTATTCCATAGAGTCCATGCTGTCTTCTTCCCACCATGCTGTCCAGATTGTCTACATCATGTGTAGTGAAAACTGAGTCTTGTATTTGTGGGTAGAACAATACCGTCTTCAGTGTGTCTCTTGCAAACAGCACGAGCTACCTGTGTTTTGACTTCCATCACACGGTCATATGAGACAGAGAGCCCAAGGTGATGGGCATTCTCTATCTGGTGCTTGAATCTGGCATCTCCATGCAGTTTAATACCATGGTAAAGTGGGAATGGCGTTTCACGATCCCTATTGTGACGGATTTGGGTGCTGTCTGATGAAGATGCATATTTTACTGTGTTGAATATCAGCAGTTGGCACAGTGTGCACGCAATCTTCGCCCTTGTGCCCAGTTCAGCATCACTGTTGGATTGCTCTCTATGTTTATCGATATTACCTTTAGGACCCTGGAGGACAACATTGATGAAACCTAACAGTGTTTCTTCTATGGGGGACGTCAGGCATTGTGGAGAATGAACCATTAAATGGCTCTTGTTTCTGAAGGATTCGCTTTCGTAGTGCCATAGCAGCACATATCAATAACACAGCTTCATCTTGATTGATTTGTGAGGAATGATAGCTTTGTTCTAGCACAGCACCCACTTTTGCCTTGTGGCTAATGTACATCTCTCCCCTGTGCATAGGAAGCCCACTCAGGAAGATGCTCAAGCAGATGGTCTTTGAATCTTGTTGCATGAGGTTCTCTACCAGAACAGGGATGTCCTAGATCTGACATCATTATCTTGTACATTTCCCGTAAGTCAGACAACTTGTGGACCTCAGACTGAGAGTCATCCACAAATGCCACTAACTGTGCTATGACCATGGGATCAAATGGGGGAGGCTTGGGTTCACTTGAAGATCGACGTTCAACTGCACGAGCTCCATCACGAAGCCGCCAATAGCATTGTACATGATAACATGCATCCATTGCATGTGCATCAGAACCTGCAGTCAAGCGCCCATATAAATGCCAGTTGTTAGTTGTTTTTGTCCAATTCTTCAGATTTTGATCAATGTTGTCACTTAAGGCTCTATGAAGATCATGCTGATCCTCACCCAGACATATGATGCAGAATAATGTTTCTGGAGGTGATCCGTAACTTGATCTGAGTTTCTTCGGACTTATCCCAGCTGCACATTCATCTTGCGTGGCCACTTTTCCTCGTGCCCGCTTTACCCTGTAACTGTTGCATGCACTCCTACAACTTTTATGATACACTGCAGCATGTGATTGGAGGGTTGCTGCAATTCCTGAGCCATCATCGAGCTCACTAACCTTGATACCAGATGGAACAGCATTGAGCTGCACAAAATCATTCAGATCTCTTTCAAGAGATGAATATCCCTGTTCTTTTGGCTGTTGTAATGCCTCGTCTTTGCTGGACTGACATAGGCAACACAGTGTCCAATTAATTCCAGTTATGTTAGTAGACATGTTGAGGTATTAATGTTCTACTACACACTACTAACTACACACTAACGAGATCTTCATATCTGCAGGCCTGAAGAGACTAGAATGTGAAGAAGACCACCACCGCATAGACTTGCTTCAGAGGAATACAGGTATGCCAACACCTGCAAAAATAATAAAAAATAGATTAATAGTGGACAAAATGTCAGTAGAAATCCAATGTAAAAGTTAATATAGTTGTTACAACCACAAATCTAAGTGCAATAATTATGTATCATGATTCAATTGACATAAAATGTACATTTCTTATAAAATAATATCAAATGTGGATATATTACGACCTGACGTATATCTTGAATTAAAAAACAAATATCAGAACTGGATTCTCTATACTCAAAAACATACAAAAAGTGTCATTATTTGCTGTTCTACTATGATTGGTTGTTATTTTATCGCCCAATGTCAGACCAGATGGCGGCCATCTTGGATTCGTCCATAATGGCCGCCACAGGGAGAGCCCATGTTGGCTCCCGCAAAAAAATGAATGCTTATGGTCATATCTACCCCTGGTAAAAAAATGGTACTTTTGGAACAAAGGGAACAATCGGGGTGATTTTTTGGATTAAGCCCCCCTGACTATTTGCGAGTGACCCGTTGCCCACGTCGGGCTAGCATTATGAAAAAGAAAAAACTATAGTATTTGTCATTTGCCATTACTTATTCGGACTATAGTGGATTTAATTTTCCTAGAAGAGTTCCTTGTTCCATGCACGGTCTGTGTGTGTATATATATTATATATATTATATATATACACAGCCTTGGTCAGAATTATTAGGCACCTTTAAAATTCTAAATAAAAATATATGTTAGTGCAATAAAGGATATAAAAACAATGATGTACCTGTTAATTTAATTATTTACATTAATTGTAATACCTGGTATGTCTGCCTTTGGCCTTAATTACCGCCTTTATTCTGTTTGCATATTGCTCACTAAGTTGTTGCATACTGAGCTTGGCAGTTTATCCCATTCCTGCTGTATAATGTTCTTCAGTTCACTTTGAGAGGTGCATCTGTGCTTCCTGATACTCTTCCCGAGATGGACCCACAGGTATTCGATGGAATTTAGGTCTGGTGATTGAGGGGGCCAATCCATGACTCTGATATTATTCTGCTCGAACCAATTTTTGCTGTGACGAGAAGTGTGGCACGGAGCGTTGTCTTGTTGGAAGATGACACCTTCAGGGACATTATTGTTGAAGATTTTGGCTACTGAGCGCTCGTATACTTGATCCAGCATGGTGGTCTACTTGATAAGAGTTCATCCTGCCGTCACAGATTTTCAACATTCCGGTCCCTGCCAGAACCATGCAACCCCACACCATGATGCTACCCCCTCCGAACTTCACAGTAGGTACCACGCATTCAGCATGGTATGCTTCACCTGCTCTTCGGCGAACATAAACGGTGCCAGGGGTCCCGAAAATCTGACAAAAAAGTAGGATAAATGAAGTTTTACCATAACGGCTGTAACGCATTTAAATGCATTTCTGTACAATGTAACAATATAAATAAGTAACTACTCTGAATGTGTATCTTGCCTCGAAGTTACTTTCATCGGACCAGATCACTTTAGCCCAGTCCTCAAGGGTCCAATTTTGGTGTTGTTTGGCCCACATTAGACGCTTCTTTCGGTTGACCTCAGACAGAAACGGCTTTTTCCTGGCCTTCCGTCCTTTGAGGCCTTTTTCTGCAAGCCTTCTTCCAGCGGTACGACTGGAGATGGACTTCCCAGTTGTTGACCGAAAGGCTGCAGCGACGTCCGAGGATGATTTCTTACGATCTGTCAGACATTCTTTTCAGCAGCCGGTCTTCTCGGGCCGTTGTTGACCTTTTTCTACCTTGCCCTGCCCTATTCTTGTAAGACTTAGTTTCCTTGTACCTTTTTAACGTTGTCCGTACTGCAAATCTTGAGCATTTCATTTGTTTTGCAATCTTAACCTGGGATAGTCCTTGCGACTGTAATAGGACTATTTTGGCCCGTTCACCTTCTGAAAGTAGCTTACCCTTCGCCATTATTATAGCAACTACTTTTGTAAAGATATTAGGTTGTTTCTTCTTCTTAACTTGCTTACATTTGTATTATCTTCGTTTTACATCTCACAAATTTCCTGAAAAACAAATAAATGCCTAATAATTCTGACCAAGGCTGTATATATATATATATATATATATATATACAGGGTGGGCCAAAAGTCTGGATCCATAGGAAAATATTTATTTTAATACATAAATTACAACAAATGGTAAATACTTAAAATGAATATCAACTTTAACTCGTAAATGCGTATCCGTGATACTGTACAGTGGTTCGTACTCCAGTATAAACAACAAATTATAACAAATGCTCAAATTAGCGGCCTCTGACATCGACACTCTTAGGGATGGAATTTATGATTTTTAATAATTCTTCGAATTGACGTTCTCGAGATGCGTGTTTCATTTGATAATCTTCTCGTTGACTTTACTGGACTATTCGTTAAAGTTTCACATACCATTGCAGAGGTATTTTCATCAGTTGCAGTTTTTGGACGACCAGACGACCAGAACGCCGTCGATCATGTACACTTCCTGTTTCTTTGAAACGTTTAAACAACTTGCCAACAGTCGCATGTGTTACTGGATGCTTATCAGGATGATTTCTATTGAATTCGGTAGCAACTTCTCTGTGTGTAGCGCCCTGTCTTGCGTACATGAGCACAAGTTCTACCCGGTCTTCTGTTGTTAGATTCGAAGCCATTTCTGGGCTGAAATAAAAAAAGTATTTGAGTATTTATACTGGAGTACGAACTACTGTACAGTATCACGGATACACATTTACGAGTTAAAGTTGATATTCATTTTAAGTATTTACCATTTGTTGTAATTTATGTATTAAAATAAATATTTTCCTATGGATCCAGACTTTTGGCCCACCCTATATATTATTATTATATATATATATATATATATATATATATATATATATATATATATATATATATACACAGGGTGGGCCGTAAGTTTCCATACATAGGAAAAATAAAAAATTTTATATATATATATATATACATTTAACTGCAATGACCGCGCAGTATATTAACGTATAGAAACGACGTAAGTATAGAGGAGTGTTCTGCACACGAGGAAGAGAAATAACAAACAAATGAAAAATAAGGCACCCGCCCGGGAATCGAACCCAGGATCTTCCGATTGCCGGTCAGACGTGCTAACCACTACACTACGGAGCCACGATAGTCAGAAGTTGTAATTCTCCTACATAGGGCAGAAACCAATGCCTTGAGAGGGCACCCTCGCAAATCGTGAATATGTACATTTAACTGCAATGACCGCGCAGTATATTAACGTATAGAAACGACGTAAATATAGTGTTCTGCACTCCTCTATACTTACATCGTTTCTATACATATATATATTATATATATATATATATATATATATATATATATATATATATATATATATATATATATATATAGTCTGAAAACTTACAATTAACATACAAAATACGTACCACTATTTATGTATTTGAACAGGGGTTACGAGCGTATTTATTAAAAAAGTGAATCTTTATAATTTATAATATAGAAAACAATTCATCCTTTTCACAAATTAAATTATTATGCTCCAACATCATTACATACATTCGGCAAACCAAAAGCGGCGGCGTGAATAGCCCATGCCTACACCAAGTTTAATGTCACGATACATAGGACTAACCCGACTCAACGAGATCGACCATCATACATTCATGTAGGCCTGTATCGCCGCATTAATTCCTACCCATAGGGGCATACACGCGGCTTTCCGTCTAGGACCCCCTCACCCCTCCACCCCAACTTGCTAAACCTAATTACTCCACTCTTATTCCTCTTCTTCTCCGGTCTCCACTCGCTTAAACCCCCCGCCACCCCCCAAAAAGACAATGGAGACACGGGGGAGGGGGTGACTGGGGGGTATAATAATAATAATAGAGAGACTTGCGTGCATTTCCGCGGTCAATTCCTCCTTCCGTCTACTCATTCCTTCCCTGCGGGAGGATGAAAACGAATCACCGCATTTCTTTTCGCTTTTAACGAGGCGACAACGTCAATTACGCACGGGAACTTCTTCCGATGGCCGACCACTCCCCACCACACCGAACGGGTTAATGCTCGCTCTCCAACCTAACCTAATTCAAAACCATTGAAAAAAACGCTTTCAATTCCTACCATAAAAAGAAAAATAACCCCTCTCTTAATCTCATTAAACAACTAATAACGGTTCAAAATTAAAACAACAAAATAGTATTTCTTTTTTTAAACACACACTTATTTCATAAACACGATTTCTGACGGTTTCCACAAAAATGCCGTGAAAAAAAACCCAACACAGTCCAATCCTATATTAAGACCATCATTACTTACTACATTCAACGAACTTGAGGGCAATACTGCATTAACAACAGCCTCAGAATAAAGTAATCGCCTATTACGTTATTTATCTCGCCATTAGAAGTAGATAAGGCAAAAATATTCTTTCCTTATTACTGCGCTTCGAAGCGAACGTAAAACTCTTAATGAAATCACCAAATACTTTTTACATGATAACATCGGCCCGACCCTGATGTTTGTGCCAAATTTACAAAGGTCCTTCCAACATACACTTTCCACCAGCCCTACAAATGGTGGTGTCACTAATGTAAAAATCACTTCAAACACGTCTGCTTTTGTAGTCAAATGAAACCCCTAACATACATACATACATACATACAAGCGTCGTTCTTTACGTTATTTATACTGCGTGTTCTTTGCAGTTGAATGTATATAATGTTACGGCATGCGGGAGGTGCCCCCTTGGGGCATTGGTTTCTGCGAGTATGTAGAGGAATTACGGCATTTGGAAGAGTGAAGTCCATGGTGTAGTGGTTATCGCGTCTGACCGGCAATCGGAAGATCCCGGGTTCGATTCCCAGGTGGTACTTCATTTTTTCATTTGTTGTTTCTCTTTCTCGTCTTGCGCGGAATATCTCCTATACAAGCGTCGTTCTTTACGTTATTTATACTGCGTGTTCTTTGCAGTTGAATGTATATAATGTTACGGCATGCGGGAGGTGCCCCCTTGGGCATTGGTTTCTGCGAGTATGTAGAGGAATTACGGCATTTGGAAGAGTGAAGTCCATGGTGTAGTGGTTATCGCGTCTGACCGGCAATCGGAAGATCCCGGGTTCGATTCCCAGGTGGTACTTCATTTTTTCATTTGTTGTTTTCTCTTTCTCGTCTTGCGCGGAATATCTCCTATACAAGCGTCGTTCTTTACGTTATTTATACTGCGTGTTCTTTGCAGTTGAATGTACATACATATATATATATATATATATATATATATATGAAAAATTATTTCACGAAAGTGACACGTGAAAAATATTTGATGAATAAAACCACGAAGGGAAAAGAAACACAAAGGGGTGCTCAAGCGCTTTCGTCTAATGACATCCTCAGGAACGTCATTAGACGAAAGCGCTTGAGCACCCCTTTGTGTTTCTTTTCCCTTCGTGGTTTTATTCATCATATATATATATATTAGTGATGTAGCGGATGTCATTTTTTTCACATCCGCGGATGCGGATGAGGATGTTTGATTTCAACATCCGCGGATGCGGATGTCTACATTTTCGTTATTTTTTAGGATATATTCGAGATTTGTTGTGTTTAACGTATATAATAAGTTATTATATAGAGAGAGCTGTAGCTATAATGTAGTATAATTGATTAATTGTACAATAATTGCTGTACTTTTCTCTGAACATATAAAATAATATCAAGCATCTAACTGATATAGAAATCAATTAGTGAATTCGTCTGCAAATAAATTCGTTATATTTTGTTGAGTTTCAGCCACAATTAGAAACCATAATTGTGTTACCAGGATGCGGGACGTGAACCCAACTCAAATGCACCCCCACCGACCTCTTTCCCCAACCTCCACCCTTATAGAAAGAGATCTTTAATTAGCTTGATAACTATTTATATTAAGTTTAAAGTTTTATTAGGCATATTTATAAATGAGTAATTAAAATAAAGTAAACTAAGATGTTCATCGTTTAATGTTCAAACTTAATTATAGGAAGGTTATGCTTAAGGAACATTAATTTTTCTGCCTTTTCTGCTGCCAGTCTGTTTCTTTTTCATCATATATTAATCCAGCACTGCTAAATAATCTCTCGCTTGGTACGTTTGTTGGAGGACAGGCTAAATGTTTCCTTGCAAGTTTACTCAAGTATGGATAGATATTCTGCGTATTTTTCCACCAACTAATAGGATTGTCACATGCAGCCAGGCGTTTTTCTTGGTGATAGCTCTCGATCATTTTTACTACATCTTTTGACATCGCGTAGGTCTCGTCATTGCTGTTTGACTCAAGAAACTGAGAGACAGATTCTGTGATAGATTTGCTTGTTGAAGGTGTTGGTTCTGTCACTGAAACTTTTATTCTTTTGGTGGGTGGCGAAGCGACAGATTCAAGAGATTGAAGCTCTTCAACTGCTTTGCCAAGTGATGATTTAACTCGTTCTAATGTACTAGGTGAAAATAACTTAGCTTTGTAACGTGGATCTAAATAGGTTGCAAGAGACTAACTTCATACAAGAACAGCCTCTCGTCTTGTCGCTTGCATCACTTTTGCGCACAATGAACTAGTTCTATTAATATAGTAGAATTTGATAATTTCCGCTTATTAATGACATTTTATCTCAACGGTCCACATCCGCACGACATCCGCAGTCCAAAGTGCGGATGCGGGTGCGAGAAAATGTGCGGATGTTCCGCGGATGCGGATGTGACCTACATCACTAATATATATATATATATATATATATATATATATTAGGCCGGGTCGAAAATGGAGAATTTTTTTATTTCTTAAAAAGTACACTTTGTGAGAAGTTTCATTTTATCTTAACAAAATATTAAAATATGAAGCATGTGCTACCCCTGCTACATACTCCCCTCCCCCTTTTTTACCCTCATATTTGCATATATTTAAATGGGAAAATTTTTTATTTTTTAAAAAGTACACTGTGAGAGGTTTTTTTATCACTAACAAAATATCAAGCATGTGCTACCTAACTACCCCTATCACATGCCCCTCCTCCCTTTTTTACCTTCATATTTGCATATGTTTAATGTTGTTATATGTTACAAAAGTTGTTTGTTTAATGCTTGATATTTCTGTTTCAGATAAATAGAAATAATTTGCATTTGCTTTAATTACCGTATATTTTGAATTATCATAAATTATAAATTACATATACTGTAATTTGATTTTACTTCTGAATATAAACTATGGCTACTAGAAGCAGGTCTTCAAATGCAGCCTTTGGATATCCTACGGAATTCCCAGCAGCCATGACTCCTTCAAAAGCAGATGTTGTGAGACACTACCTTTTTGTGCGCCGTCGTGAAGAAGCTAAATCAAAAGGATCAGCAACTGCTAATGATTGTTACAGGGTTCTTGTAAAAGATATTGAAGACAATTGGATGAAATTTTCTTTTCCTACGATTAACACCAAAGGTATCTATCTTAAAGTCAGTCGACAAATAGAAGCAGCCTCAAAATTGAACAAGGTGCCGTTACATCGAAGAAATGAAAGTTTTGCCTTAAAAGTAGCTCAGTATGATGAAATGTTTGATATATCTTCTTGTGAATGGTATGATATGGGAATTGATAGGAAATCTTGCAGGTGTAAGGATAAAATATTAATGGCAGAATGGGAGTCTTTTGTGGGTCAAAAACAAAGAAAAAATCAGTTAGGACCAATTGATCGCATAGCTAGTTCAACAAAGAGTAGATCTTTAGCAAGAGCCCAAGAAGCACAAAGCCGTCAACTAAAAGCACAAGAAGAAATGACTGAAGTCACCAATGTTTTACCATCAGAATTTATAGAAAATACCGAAGACGACATGGATATATTATTCAGAGAGTCAGGATGTAGATTATGAGGCCGATTTAGAATTGACCGAGAATATTCAGAACAGGCACTCCCACAAACACCTAGCATTAACAGCAGATCTGTCAATGCAGTTTTAAAAGATATGGGGATCCTTAACTACACCAACATGCTTGACAGAAAGAAATTAGAAAGAGAAAGAAATCGCATGGGTGAAACAAATACTTTTAGGTCTAAATCCAAAAATCTGAAGATGGAGTGCCTTGGATTTGATGGAAGGAAAGATAACACACTAACTAAAAGTGGAAAGATAAAAGAACATTATGTTATTGTGAAAGAACCTGGAAGTATCTATGTAGACCATGTCACACCAGATAATGGAACTGCTCGCTGCATAGCAAAAGAGTTGATAACTATTATTACAGACTCGAACAGCACAGATACTATCAAAGCTTTACTGTGTGATGGTAACTTGTAAATACAGGCAAAATTGGTGGAGACATAAAACTAGTTCAAATTCATCTTAACAGACCAGTGCAGTGGTTGGTGTGCCTCTTGCATTTGAATGAGCTGCCTTTTATGCACGTCAACAAAGCCACTGATGGTAAAACAACAGGTTCAAATACTTTTGTGGGTTCAACTGAGAATAAACTGAAAACAGATTTAACAAAATTGGAGGTAGTCAAATATTCTCGCGTAAAGGGAAACATTAAAAAAATTCCAGCAAATGTTGTGAAGAAGCTAAGCAGTGATCAAAGATATCTCTATGATACGTGTCTGGCAGTGCAAACTGGAGACACCTCAAGATCTGTCCACTCGATCCCCAGGTACCCTTCACCATGCTCGCTGGCTAACTCTAGCCAACAGGGTCCTTCGATTATATATCTCAACGCCAAATCCCGATAAAAACCTTCTTCAAGATATAGTCAAAATTATTATGCAGTTCTATGCTCCAAGGTGGTTTTGGATAAAATCTCATCCTAATGCAACTGATGGTGCATATAACTTTTGGCATTTAATGTGCTTGCTTCGAAATTTAGATGAACAACATAGATCAATCATAGAACCAGTATTAAAGAATAACGCCTACTTTGCCCACCTAGAAAATATACTCGTATCAATGGTAACTGACAAGAGACTAGAAATTAGGGAGCAAGATATTCAGAAAATCATCCTTTCAAGAACAGGATTTCCAGGTACCAGAAACTTTGAGTTGCCTCGAACCCTCAATTTCCAATCTACTGACTACACCGAGATGATCGATGGGCAGAGAGAGATCATTACTCCTCCACCGCTGCTAAACAATTTTAGCGACGATGAGCTACTACAGGCTCGATTAAGCCACTGGAGATAGTTTCTTTTCCATGTCACAGTCAAAGTGTGGAAAAGGCAGTGAACCTAGTAACAAAGGCATGTCAGGAAAGAATGGGATATGACAACCATCAAAAGTTTATCTTAACTCATTAGAATCAAGACGAAAACTGTCCAAGTTTGAATGGAAGGCCCAATGGAATGAGTAAGAAACATATGAAATAAAATTTCCTAATGATATTGAAAATTTCTTCGCTTTTGATGTGATAAGGAACAATGAAAAAGTGAATTGAATTTTAGCACATTTATTACGCCTCTAATTTTTTCTTCTGAATATATTGTTGTACTTAATTAATTTTCCTAATACTGTACATTATTAAATAAAATATTATACGTTAATAAAGATTTATGTCATCAAAAAACCTGAATGCAGAGTAAGTCTCGTGTAAATGGAATATTCTTCAATATAGGTCAAAAAGTGAAAAATTGTGCTTGGGGTAGGAGGCTTTGAACAGCGAAAATAATTTATGAGGGGGTTCGTGTGTTCCATTCAAACTCCTCACAATATCCGACCAGCAATTGGATGATCCCGGGTTCGATTCCTGGGAGGTACGCAGGTACCTCATTTTTCATTTGTTCGTTCTCTCTCCTCATCTTGTGCGGAACGCTCTTCTACACAAGCGTCGTTCTTAACATTAATTACACTGTGTGTTGTTTGCAGTTTTATATATATATATATATATATATATATATATATATATATATATATATATATATATATATATACACGGTGTTTCATAACATGTGCGACGCACTTTCAGGATGGATTCAGGACCTGAAAACAATGAAAAAAGTTTATATAAACATATGCCCGAAATCGCTTTGTTTCCGAGTTACAGCCCGTTTTGTGTTCCAGCAATTCTTTCCGCAAACTGTTTACAAACACTGCTTGCCGACAATGTTTGTGTGTGTGAACGAGATTTATTTCATGTATGGCCTTGCCGATTGTAATGTTTCGTACACTCTATGACATGTTTCAATATCGTTAAGTGTAGAGCCATCAGTCAGTCAGAGGTGTATCGCGATGTTTCACTTTTCGTATTCTTAACTTCTTACCGTGAGTAAGTGCAGTCTAGTGTAAAAAAAAAACCTTAAAAGTTTTTGTGCCGCAGCAAGACGTCTGGTATGCGAAAGGTTTCCGAATCGCCGTCTGCCAGATAAGAAGACCTTTCAGAGAATAGACGAGCGTCCTGGTGATACAGCATCATTCAACAAGCGAGTTTCAGATGGTGGTACACCAATCAGCGCCAGAACTGTTGAGTTGGAGGAGCGGGTCCTGAATCGCGTGGAGGAACATACTGTTGTCAGCACCCGAAGGATAGCAGCAGCAGAGGGTGTAAGATACACAACTGTGCGGAGAATTTTATGAAAACAGCTTTACTCATATCACATTCAGAGAATACAAGGCCTTACTGATTTCCCACCACGAGAGGCTTTTGGTACTTGGTTCCTTCAACAGTGTGCTCGCGATCCTCTTCTCCTATCCTCCGTGTTGTTTTCCGACGAGGCTGCCTTCACACAAAATGGCGTGATCAATTTTCACAACACTCATCACTGGACCGAAGAGAACCCGCATGCCATCATCCAGTCAAGGCACCAACAATAATTTAGTATTAATGTATGGGCAGGACTTATTGCCGACAACTTAATCGTTAATCGGTCCTTTTGTTTTGCCTGGAAGTTTAACACGAGAATCCTATTCCAATTTTTAAAGGAATGATTTAAGCGATTTACTAGATGAAGTTCCTCTTGGTGTCCAATGTCGTATGTGGTTTATGCATGACGGCGCTCCGCCTCATTTTAGTGGAGTAGCCAGAGACTATTTGGATGACCATTTCCCTGATAGATGAATAGGCCGTGGAGGACCCACTGCGTGGCATGCTCGCTCCCCGGACCTGAATCCACTCGATTTTTACCTGTGGGGGTCATCTGAAATCCATCGTTTACGTGACACCCATTGACAATGTTGAAATGCTTCGCCAATGTGTGGATTCTACACATTGGCGAACAAGTATGCCAGAAAATCCGAGCAATACCTGGAATGTTTGAATGCGTCAGACAGTCTATGACGAGGCGTGTTCAGGCGTATATTCAAGCGCAAGGCGGTCATTTTGAGCACTTCCTTTAAAGGTAAGACGCAGGGATGGGAAACTGATAAATTTTTAAGTCCAGTTTTCGATTTCGGTTTAAGTTTGCAAAAATATCGATTTCAATTTGTTTTTTATTTTTTTCGATTCGAATTTATTTTTCGATTAAAGTTTTATATTTTTCGGTTCGGTTCAATTTAAATTTCGAATCCAGTTTGTTTTTAATCCAAAGGATTAACATTTGAGTTGAAGTTTGGTCATTCCCACGGATTAACTCACTCACGTATGTAAATAACTAGATATAGATAGTATAGCTGTTATCGAACTGAAAATTTAATGGGCAGAAAAAACTGAAGGTGTCCTTACCATGTGATTAAACTTAGGTCAACGAAAGGAGCAGTCATTAATGGAAAGTATTTTGATATAGGATAAAAATTTTCCTCCCTAATTCTTTTTCTTTAATTTTTAAAACCATTGTCTCTAGTACTTTCAGCCGCGTTATTTTCTACATCGAATTAAAGGATAAATGGATATTTTAAATCCATACAAATGTGAAGTCGCAAAAAAAGGAAAATGATTCACGTTATTTATATTTTTTGCAATCCAAATGCTCCTCAAAACTGAAACACAAAACTGTTATTTTTAATCTATTCGAATCCAGATTTCAATTTTTGATTGTTTTTCAATTTCCGTTCGAATTTCGATTTTAGTCGTCAGAATTTTTTTCAGTTCGAGTTTTTTTCAATTTAAGTTCATAAAATAATATCGGTTTTATCAGTTTATCGATTCCAGTTCGATTCAGTCTCCCATCCCTGGGTAACTAAGGCGGATACTTGCTGCAACACACAACGGGCTGTAACTCGGAAACAAAGTGATTTCGGACATATTAACTTTTTCATTGTTTTCAGGTCCTGAATCCATCCTGAAAGTGCGTCCAACATGTTATGAAACACCCTGTATACCTTACCTTATGAACCTTATGTTGTTTCGTGCGTTGGTCTCTTCACACGGAAGTCAAGCTGGTGGCTCCGCCTCTAGGTCTGGTTTGGTGGAGGAGCGAGTTGCTTTCTTGCACTCTCCACCGTACATAGCCAGGCACGCCCGGCTCATCTGGTACCGTCCTGAGCCAGGCATCCAGTCTTCTCTTGAAGACTTCAACTTTGACCCCCGTTACGTTTTTGAGGTCCTTTGGAAGCTCGTTGAAAAGTCTTGGCCCCCTGACAACAAAGCTATTTTCCTTCAGTGTTGAGGTCCCTTGTCGGGCCTTTAATTTGTACTACACATTCTGCCTCTCCTATTTTCCAGTGTTGTTTGAATGGTAATTGGGTTTAGTTTTAGGTTCGGTACCAGTTTTTCGATCATTTTCCATATGTAGATTATGATGTACCTCTCTCTTCTTCTTTCCAGAGAGTACAGATTTAATTTACGTAGTCTTTCCCAGTAGTTAAGTTCTTTGCAGCCATCAATCTTGGCTGTGAAATGTCTTTGCGTTTCTTCTAGTTTATTAGTTTCTTCCTTTTTATATGGCGACGTCAAAACTGAGCAGTATTCAAGTTTTGGTATAATCAGTGTTTTTAGCAGGGGAATCACTACTGTCCTGTCCCTTCTCTTGAACGTTCTTAGTACCTGTCCCGCGACTTTTTTTGCTTTATTTATTGCTATCTGATTTTGAATTTTGAATTTCGCATCATCTGTCATTACTACCCCCAGATCGATCGCTTTCGTGCTTCTCTGAATTTCCTGTCTATCTGGAGCATAATATGCAGGCTGTTTAAGTTCCTCTTTTCTACCATATCTCAAGAGCTGAAATTTATCAGTGTTAAATGACTTGTCTTCTGACCATTTGTATATCTTGTTCGTGTCCCTCTGCAAGGCCTCCACTTCATTTACATCACTGATTTTTCTGCTGATCTTTGTATCGTCTGCAAAGGATGTTACTATACTGTTGCTGTTTACTCCGCTGTCTATGTCTGTTAGCATGATAATGAACAGGAGGGGGCCAGTACTGTCCCTTGTGGAACTGAGCTGCGTACTTCCGATTCTGATGATATACCTTGAATTCTGACGACCTACAGACGTTCTCTGAGGAAGTTGTAGATCCATTTTCCTACTTTGCATGTTATTCCCATATATTTAATTTTATGTGCTATTATACCATGATCACATTTGTCGAAAGCTTTAGCAAAATCTGTGTATATAACATCCTAGTTGTCATTACCTTCAAGTGCACCTAGGTCCTAGGATATTGTTGTAGTGTTCTATTAGTTGTGATAGGTATGATCTACCTGTTCGGAATCCATGCTGATTTTTGTTGAATCTTTCCCGTGTCTCCAGGAAATCAAATTTTCTCTCTAACTATTCCCTCAAATATTCACACACACACACACACACACACATATATATATATATATATATATATATATATATATATATATATGATACACACAGACCGTGCATGGAACAAGGAACTCTTCTGGGATAAAACCTCAGGGGACCATTCTGAGTTCATTCCCATCTTCAAACGGACATGTTATGTGCCTTGAAAAGTGGATGCTCAATTCTGCCAGTTGAGGTTTAAGTTTTGGTTTTTGGCTAAAAATGTTACCCCTTTTTCTTTGATGTATTCAATCTAACGTGAAGGCAGCGAGTCTTTTGCTTACAGTATATTGAGGTTCTAAATGTAGCAGGGCTAGGCTGCTTTAAACCCTAGATCCTGTCCCAAAGATGGATCCTGTCTGCTTTGCAAATAGCTGGTGAGGGAAGCTATATTTATGGGACCTCTTTGCGAGTGACCCGTTTCCCACGTCGGGCTAGCATCATGAAAAAGAAAAACTATGGTATTTGTCATTTACCATTATTTATTTGGACTATAGTGGATTTAATTATCCCGGAAGAGTTCCTTGTTCCATGCACTGTCTGTGTGTATTATATATATATATATATATATATATATATATATATATATATATATATATAGTAGCGGATCCAGAATTCTTTTAGGGGAGTGGGGCTGATGATCTACATTTTACTGATAACATTTGATTTTTTTATTAGCAATATAACAAACATGCATACAAAACACCACCGATAGATATGACAAAAATCGTATTGTATGTATACATTTTTTACAATCAGTACTTATAAGGGGAGTGGCTAGCCACCCTAGCCACCCACCCTGTATCCGCTACTGATATATAATAGAGCCTATGTAAAGCTAGCTACCGAGCTCATTGCGTTTAATATTTTGTAATGAAAATATTCTGGAATATATTTTAAGTATCGTAATGACTAATGAATATTGTTGCTCTTTTCTTTTAGTGCAGTGTTCAATCGATCCAGTTGTTGACAGTAGACTTGAGCGGTGATTGTTTGGTTGTGTGGTAAGGTTTCAACGTGTATTACACCACCTTTATCCCACCAAACACTAAGCAACACCTTCCGAGGGTAAAGATTTGGTTTTGGCTGTGGTGTCGCTGGTTCTCCGGCACAAACCCACTGTCGACGGCGCTTAACATTCTGGTACAGTATCCACTTTTCATCACCAGTCACTAAACGGTGCAAAAACGGATCTTGGAGTTCACGGGAATGAAGAACTGCGCTAATGTTTACCCGCACCCTCAGATTGTCGACCGACAATTCATGTGGCACTCATTTTCCTAACTTAGGCACTTTCCCGAGTTGTTGCAAATGTCGATGGATGGTGGACGAGGATGAATTGAGTTTCTGGGCCAATTCTTCGACAGTTGTTGAACAGTCTTCTTCAAGTGCGGCTAACAGCGGGTCATCATCAAACTCAGCAGGGCGTCCAGAGCGTGCTGCATCTGTCAAACAGCAGTCACCATTCCTAAACTTTTGAAACATCTTGACATTTCCTCACACGCAGAATATCGTTGCCATAAACTTCCTGAATGTTTCGCGTTGCTTCAGTAGCAATTTTCCCTTTTTTGAACTCGTAAAGCATTATATGCCTGATATGCTCTTCCGATACCGCCATGTTTATGAGGGGTTCACATAAAGCAAAACACACGTCTTCACTGGTCAAGGTCTGGAAAGTATGTAGCGAAATACGATAGATCTTCTCTTAGATACTGTATAACCTTCGGAAAATTTATGCTTAAACCGAGTAGAACTAGTTTAAACTTAATCTATCGTAAAAAACGACATTACTTAAGGAAAAATACATTATAGGGCCCGTTTAAAAGTTTTAAACAGGCCCTATAATGTATTTTCCTAGTGTTCACCTAGCTTAGTAAAAACTAAAAATGGCTGGTAGTCAATGGAGTGGACAGTGGACACCCACATGGTGAACTTTATTTTGATTTTCATATATTGCTCCTAATTAAAACTATAGCTGTATTTAAAAAAAATAAAACGTTGTCGTCAGAAAAGTAAATTAAAAATAAAATTTAAATCCATAAGTTAGTGAGTAAGGCAAAAAGTGAAAGAAAATATACTTACGCTATTATTAATATGGAACAAATCTTTTCCTTAAATTTCATTTATTGGATCATCGGCATCGGCAAAAATTTTGCGGCGGTGCATCACTAATGTGGACCTTCATTTAATGTCTATTTGCGAACTAACTTTGATACAGGGACCTCATTCTCGCTCATGACACGTCATATTGTAATGATCCATGCGTGAGAGGAGTTTCATCAACTTTTATGTTGAGCGACTCAAAGACAGAGAAGCGCAATCCAGTATGGACCCTCCAAATTTATTTGGTCGGGGACATAATTATAAAAGATTTTATTATGATCAACGTTAGGCCTATGCCCTAACAGGTGTCGCTAGGCTACAGTGTTTGTGCCAAAATGTATTCTATGTAGTTTCTTTTGGGCCAAATGAGAGACCCTTTTAATTCTACATTAGGAAAGGCTAAGCTAGGTTAGGTTAGCTAACCTCTTCGGTAGATTTATAGGGCCTAAAGTGTTTATTGCAATCAAAAGATACAGTTTGGCCCAAATGAAACAACAAAAAACGGACACACTTTGGTGCAAACAGTATAACACAGTTTCTATAACTACCTAGGTCCGCTACCCAAATTCCCTCTTCCTCCCTCTACAAACAGCGTTTTCATAACGTTACTGACATTATTTTACCGGAATGAACTTAAAATCACCATTCAGCTGTTATTAGTCTTCAGTTTCTCTAAAGACCGGGGACGAATCACTGTAAACGACGGATTTCAAATGACCTCCCGAAAAGAAATCAAGGGGCGTCAGACCTGGTTACCTTGGAGGCCATTCAACAGCACCTCGTGGCACAATCAATCAATTTCCCCTGTCTCTCTTAAGTAGATTACATTTTCTCCAATGTTTTCAAAAGTTTTCCCCGATTTCAATGAAATTTGTAGCAAATAATCACTATATGTAGCAGCATTGATGGTATTCATTTCGATAAAATATTTTCAGAATTAAAATAATTACCTCATTTTATTGAAAAATATGTAAAATATTGTGTTCCGAATTATTAAGCAAGTATTCTATTTACGGATCTAAATGGTGAAAATGGGTAAGAAGAAGGATTTAACATTAACTGAGAAAAGAAAAATAGTCAAGTTATTCGCTGAAAATATAAAATCTATTGAAATTGCGAAGCAGTTTGGCAGAGCTTATCGAACTGTAAACAAGTTTGTAGCGGAGGGTACCAAACTGAGGCAGCGAAGTGATAAAGGAGCTATAAGAAAAGTGACAAGACGGCAGATATCTGTAATCAAGCGCAAACTGCAAAGCATCCATTGTCCTTAACCCTTTCATACCCAAATTAAGTCGAAAAGTAAAAAAAAAAAAAATTGGGATATAAAAATCGTTTAATTGGACCCAAAATAACTGAAAAATATATTTTACAAAGTTTTATTGTTCATAATTAATAAAATACGAAATGTGTTAAATTTCACACATTGGGAACTGGAAGGTCTAAAATTGCTTCCAAAGTTAACGATGAAAATTTCACACACTGGCCATTAAAGGGTTAAGTAAAGAGGTTTTTGAGCAGGCTGGCATACATAATGTACCAAGAACATCTCGATGTGGAATCCTCCAAACAATTGGCAAGACGTGTAAACCTACGATTCAGTCACCATTAACACCCAGGTACAAGAAGCAGCGTGTTGAATGGGCGCGTCAGTACGTGAAAACATATTTTAATACTGTATTGTTAACCGATGAATGAAGAGCAACCCATCAGGGATCTGATGGTTGGTCAAGAAGATGGATTGCTAAGGGTCAATCTCTACCATGGAATGAGGTTTTCTTTTAGAAAGTTTGTGTAAGACTGGGCATTCATTTTTACACCATCAGGCACTCTGTATGGGACAGCTACTTCATTGCCTATCAATCCTGCCCAAAACATAACACTACCTCCACCTTGTTGGCGACTTAATCTCGATGATAGAAATTGGCTCTCAGCAATCCATCTTCTTGACCAAACATCAAGTCCCTCAAGGGTTGCTTTTCATTCATCGGTGAACAATACAGTATTAAAATCTGTTTTCACGTACTGACGCGTCCATTCAACACGCTGCTTCTTGTACCTGGGTGTTAATGGTGACTGAATCGTAGGTTTACACGTCTTGCCAATTGTTTGGAGGATTCCACATCGAGATGTTCTTGGTACATTATGTATGCCGCCTGCTCAAAGACCTCTTTACTCGAGGACAATGGATGCTTTGCAATTTGCGCTTGATTACAGATATCTGCCGCTTTGTCACTTTTCTTATAGCTCCTTTATCACTTCGCTGCCTCAGTTTGGTACCCTCAGCTAGGACCGCTACAAACTTGTTTACAGTTCGATAAGCTCTGCCAAACTGCTCCGCAATTTCAATAGATTTTATATTTTCGGCGAGTAACTTGACTATTTTTCTTTTCTCAGTTAATGTTAAATCCTTCTTCTTACCCATTTTCACCATTTAGATCCGTAAATAGAATACTTGCTTAATAATTCGGAACACAATATTTTACATATTTTTCAATAAAATGAGAATTATTTTAATTATGAAAATATTTTATCGAAATGAATACTATCAATGCTGCTATATATAGTGATTATTTGCTACAAATTTCATTGAAATCGGGGAAAACTTTTGAAAACATTGGAGAAAATGTAATCTGCTTATATATATATATATATATATATATATATATATATATATATATATATATATATATACACGGTGAACCAAAAGTAGGTGGACAGTAGGTTGAATACGGTTTGTGTTATATTATATTATAACTATGGTGTTCATTATAACTATGGTGTTTGTTATATATTATATTAAATATTATAACTAAATTTATTTAAATTTTATTTTGTATTATAGTATACAAAAAAATTAAATATGTATTCTCAAAATAAACGTTATCATTTACTGTCCACCTACATTTGGTTCACCCTATATATATATATATATATAACGGTGGCCAAACCCCGGCTCGCGAGGTTGTTAACTGCGGCTTGCGAGACAATTTTGGTTTTTATCGAATTTATCATAAAAGACAAAATTCAAAATACAAATATATTTTTTTTCACATAATAAAAAAATAAGAAAAAAAAACAAGGAAAAATTTAATTGACAATAAAATGCGTCATGCGTACGACAATTTCTTTTGCGTGACAAGTACCCCTCGAGCTACCCTGCAGGCCGCGTGTAGTAACGAGTGTGTGTGTTTTAAAATTGGCTTTTTAGATCAAATAGTGGCTATTTTTCTCAGCTATACAAGTGAAAGTTATACAACCCCTTAGTTGATTAAAATGACTGAGCAGACAAAATGTAAGAAACGGAAATATGAAGAAAATAGTTTTTAAACAGGAGTGGGAGGAGAGCTTTGCCTTTACTGTTAAGGGTGGGAAACCTGTCTTTCTTATCTGCCACGTGGCACTCAATCACTTTAAAACCAGTAACTTAAAGCGTCATCATGAAACTAACCATAAAAATTTTATTACGGAATTTCCTCCCAAATCAGAATTGCGGAAGACTAAGTTAGCAATGTTGAAATCTAGCCTAGTTGCCCAACAAACTGTACTTTAATCATTGTGTAAGACAGCTGACTTAACTACTGAAGCTAGTTTTGTTATGGCATGGAATATTGCTCGTGCTCAACTTCCCTACAGTAGTGGAGAATGTGAAGAATAATATTGCCGATGTTACTGCAATTCTCGCTCCACATAACACAAAGCTTCGAGAACAAATAGCAAGTATTTCTATTTCCCGCCACACTACAGAGATGTATTTCCCAGATGTGTTGAAATTACATGCTCGTTGCAGAGCGATTTGAAGAATTCTGTTGCATTCAGTTTGGCCCTAGATGAATACTCAGATATTAAAGATAACCCTCAACTGGCGATATTTGTTCGTTGTGTTACTGGCGATGGAAATGTGAAAGAACTCTTGGACTTAATGACCCTAAGAGAAACCACCAGAGGGGTTGACGTTAGTGATGCACCGGAGCTCCGGCCATTTTAGAAAACCTCCTGCTCCGGCCGGAGGTGCCAAGTACACCAAACTCAATTCTGACAACTTTTAGTTTTAATTGTATAGAACTATAAAACCTCATTTCTGCACCTTCCGAATATTTCAGTTCTCAGATGACTGTAATAATAATTTATTTTATGAGTGATCAGTGATTGTATTAATATTTCAGTTCTCAGTGACTGTAATAATAATTTATTTTATGAGTGATCAGTGATTGTATTAATAATTGATTTGATATAGGCTACTTTACAGTATTCAGCAAGACATCATAAGTTTCATAACCTGAGGATATTCTGTTCAATGGGAATTTTTAGAGAAATTGGCACACACAAAGCATAGAAAGTCGACTTTTATAAAGTTTAAGTTATTAAAGGCTTAATTTAAAATAGCAGGACTATAATATATAAACCCTAAATAGATGAGACGATGGACCACACACACACATAAATACTGAAATAAATCAATTGGTCGGAGGAAAAAACACTAAGCCGGAGGTTCCGGCCAAAATCTGCCTCCGGTGCATCACTAGTTGACATAAAGAACGCACTTGAGGCATTATCAAATGCTCAAGTACCATTGAATAAACTTGTCAGTGTTGCAACAGATGGAGCACCAGCTATGGTAGGACAAAATGTAGGCCTAGTTGGGCTCTTGACACGCGATCCCAAGTATCCTGTCTCTCTCTTTATTCACTGTATCATTCACCGTGGTCATGTGGTAAGCAAGTACTTTAGGTATGACAGTGTTATGAAATGTGTTCTAGAAATTGTGAATTTCATTCAATTGTGAATTTCATTCGTTCAAATGCAAAAACGCACCGAGCGTTTAGAAATTTTATCGAAGAGCTTGATCTTCAAGATAAGCCAGATGACCTTTCATTCTACTATATTGTAAGGTGGTTATCAACTAGTAATATCCTGAATAGGTTTGTTGCACTGTTGAAGCCTATCGTTGATTTCTTGAAAGAAAAGGGAAGGTCATACCTACAACTAGAAGATCACGAATGGGTGCAGGATCTGATGTTTTTTACGGATGTAATACAACACCTTCAAAACCTAAATTTGGCATTTCAGGGAAAGGATAAGGTCATTTCTGACCTTACACAGACAGTTTTCAGTTTCCAGAATAAAATAAAGCTCTTCCAAAAAGATCTATTAACAAAAAAATTTGACCACTTTTCCCACCTGAAAAACCGAGCAAACACTTTTCCTGATATCGAAATAAGAGAGAGTAAATTGGAGGAATACAAAGGTAAATTAGAAGGACTAATTGATGATTTTCAGTTCAGGTTTGATGAACTAAAGAAGCTAAAACCATGCTTCGAATTTCTTGTAAATCCTTTCCTGATTGATGTCGTCAACGATGGTTGTCCTGTTACCACACATTTTGTTACGGAAGCTGCTTCAATACAAACAGAACTTTTGGAGCTACAGGAGAACGTGAGTTTAAAGTTGATACATAAAAGCTTATCTGCAGTTGAGTTTTGGAAGCAAGTACCAGAGACAAAGTATCCTCACCTCAGGAAAACCAGTTTCCGACTTCAGTTTTTGGGACAATTTATTGCTGTGAAGCACTCTTCTCGGTAATGAAGTTTGTAAAGTCAAAACATCGTGCTGCCCTCACTAACAAACGCCTGACTGAGCTTCATACCGCCTTAACATCACATCAGCCAGACTTTAACCCTTTAAGAACGAGCCCACAGCATATGCAGTCACTCTTGTTACCAGAACGTATAATTTTTATTGTTATTCAAAACAAAATATTTTAGTAACTAATCACTGAAATGATACACATTTTGGGTTCCTTTCCCGACAACTAAATGACATCTATATGTAAACATGTAAAAACATTCATAGAAACGAGGCATTGTAGTACGTTAAAGGGTTAAAGCATTAACAGCCAAAATGAAGACCCAAACTAAGCCTTCTACAAGCAGTAATTAAACAATTTAATGATGCGAGCATAACTATATGTATATGTTTTTAATAATTAAATTCTTTTTAAAATATTTTGCGGCTCTCGTACATCTGAAAAACGTCGTATGTGGCTCTTGGGTCCAGGAAATTTGGCCACCCGATATATATATATATATATATATATATATATATATATATATATATATATATATATATATATATATATATCAATAAAATCACAAACCAACACGATCTTTTTAAGCAGCAAAGAACCACAGGGAAAAGGAAAAGGAAACACGAAGTCCGAGCGCTTTCGTGATATATTCACATCTTCAGGGACAAAGAAAGAAATAGGTATATATATATATTCATTTATTGCATCCACTACTTCAATTTTATAGTTACTTGCATTACCAAATGTCAATGAAAAACTAATTAAGAGGTAATGAAAACACAAACTGGCACCTGTGAACATACTCGTGTTTCCAGTTTTATTTGGAAACACAGGACACAGAATTTGCAAAATCGTACGATTCTGGGGACGTTTACAAAATTCGATAGTAACGTTAGCGATTAATTATTAACCGATGCTGTTAGCGTCATTCAAGATGTCCCAAATTTTTTCAGTCCCCACTTTACATACTAGTAGTTTCTCGACGTGTGTGCCCTGAGAATAGCAACTCTGTGTGTGTGTGTGTGTGTGTGTGTAATAAGCACTTAAAATATACCAATGACGTGGGGAGTTTGTAAATATCTCTGCTTTTCTCAGCCATGCTTGCTTATAGTTATGTTCCTGCAGTTTATGAGACTCTCTCTCTTTGCCCCTTGTCAAAAATAAATATGGCGACATTCGTTCCAGCTGAATTACGGGCCAATTGCTGTCGCCTCCTGCTTCTCAAAACTACGATAGAAACTTCTGCTAAGCCGATTAAATGATTATTTATGAATATTTAATCAGTTTGGTTTTAAAAAGTCTCATTGAACTGATCTGTATCTATTTACTGAAGGAACTTGTATTTAAATACACTGACAGTAATTCAACTATTTAGCTATACAATACTCGTTTCTTAGATACAAGGCATATTAAAAACTAGAAGACAGGAAAGCTCCTACCTACATATCAAATACTGTACATTGAAATTTTGGTATACCCACCAATTTTTCTTGGTTTGGTAGGGCAATGGTGGTGTCCGACCGTTTTGGTTCTTCCTGAGGAGCGAGGCAATGAATGTTCCATGATCTCTCCTCCGCTGTTTAAGGTGTATATTAATGGTTTAATGAGGATAAGGGATAAACGAGAATAAATAACTTAGTGTATGACGATATTCTCAGAACCATGATATTCTTTTTAATGAGACAAAAAATAATATTATGGAATTCCATCCCAAAACTCTAATTAGTAAACTGATATTAGTTTCAAAATGAGAGGTGAACCAATAGAGGAATTACGAGAACTTTAGTATTTGGGTCAAATTATTACCAACTAGCTCCTTGACTCCGATATAAGAAAGTATCGAAGCCTATGCGCTGAAGCAAACATGACTACAAGGAACTTCCGATTCTGTACAAGAGAAGCTAGACACGCTCTTCCGTACCTTCTGCACTATACATATGGGCAGCAACTCTGGGCGAATTATAAAAAAGGTTTTGGCAGAACCCTAAACTCGCTTTATGACGGATCTTTCAGATTTCCACGTAAGTTATCCCCCAAGATGCTCGGCTTCGCAAATGTTTGCTAACTATAATGTCTCGAGCCTCCGGGAGGTTACTAGACGTGGTCAATACAATCTAACGCAAAAAATAAAAAAAATCAGCCAATATATTCGTCCTGCCACATGTCTTAAGTTATGGGCTTTATAGTACGAAAACGTTTCTGTAGCTTCACCTAACTTCCACACTGATATTTTTCATTATTTGTATATCTACTTCGTACTTCTATTTTATTTTATTAATTTTTCGCTTCAGTTTGTATTATTACTATTTGTCATATGGGCTACGTACTGGTCTGCCAATAAACTTTTTTTTACTTTCATTCATATATATATATATATTAGGGGTGTACCGGATATGATATTCGGCGGGATATTGCGAAATATCCTGTATCCAGCAGGATATGGGTCATATCCGGTCGGATATGCCGGATATAGGCCGACATATTAGAAAATTAACACCTGTATGAAAATCTGCCATAATATGATGATAACACATTACAAATAATATTTTATATACAAAAAAAATGGAAAGCCCTCCAGGGCCCACCCCTAAACCAGTCCAGCAACACTTTTTATATTAAATCAACACAATACTGATGACAAGAATAAATAAAACATCTGTCCATCCTTAACGATTATAGTTCTATTAATATAATCAGAGCTTTTTACAAAAACGTCTAGGCATTACATTTTTTAAAGAGAGTAAAATATTGCTAGACCCCTGCACTTGCTTTCCATTCTTTTTTCTCCTTTTTTTCCTTTATTTTCAAAACAAGACAAAACATTACAAGCTTGACAAATGTAAAATAATACATTGAATACAATATAAAATGCCTGGAATGAAATCAATGAATGGAGGGCAGTATTGTGTAGGTCAGATGCCGCCATTCAGCCTGGAGGTCTTCAGAATAAAAAAAAACTCAACAACAGTGATTTAGAACTTTTTTACGTTGTGGTGCAGAAACAAGAGAATTTCTCCTCTTTTAGGCAATATTCGGGATCGCCTTCCTTCATAGATGTTTCCATACTCAGAAAACATTCTCTCTGAAAATACAGAGGATGCGGGTGTGCGGAGAAGCTTTGAAACAATAGTTTTAAGGAGAGGAAATCGGTCCTCCTGCTTCCAAATTTGAACTGGACAGCGTTTCCTATCTACAAGAGGTTCAGATGCATATCGGTCTAACTCCCCTGCAATCAATAGAACAGGAGCAGTCTTTTTTTCAACCTTTCTTCTCTCGTAACTTACTTCCCCAGATTGCTCTCCTTTTGTGATCTCTATAAAACACGCTTCAAGAATGTCCTCTTCGTCTTTCCTCTTTCGCATAAGAGAACTGGAATTTGAGCTTCTTTCGCTTCCACTTTCATTTGAATCATTACCACCTTCGTCATTTTCAATACCTATGACTTCTTCAATCAGCCAGGATTTAGCCTGCTCTTTTTGATCTTGTTGAAAGAAAGATAACTTATACCGCGGATCTATTGCAGTCGCAGTCATATAAGCCCTGTTTTTCATTATGTTCAAAGACTTCCCATCATTACTCTCCGACAAGAAACGCGCTCGAAGAGAAATCAGGAGTTCTCTCTCTGTCGTTTGAACACCTTGGTCATCATGGCCAATCTTTGAAAGAAATCTTTGTAAAATACAAATGCTTGGGATTACGGAAGACAAAGTTGATTTTTCCGAACTCATTTCCTGAGTTAGTTGGAAGAATGGTTTTAATATTTTAAGGAGATTTCGTATGAGTGTCCACTCGAAGGATGTGATGATAGGTAATTCACTACGATCAGCCAAATACAGTTGAATTTTTAATTTATATAATCTTTCTCGCATCAAATATGCACTGTTCCAACGTGTTGGAACATCTTGAACCAATAGGAGAGGCTCAAGATTTTGCTGCACTTGAATGTGTTTGAAATTGTTACAGGCCAAAGGAGAATGATTAAAGTGAGTTGCAAGGCGGTGACTTTTTGCAAGGATATCAATTACACTCCTCTGAACCATAATTGAGTCACTAATAACCAGTTGGAGTAAATGAATGCTGCAGTGTATTGAAGGTATTTCAGCCAGGTCACTACCAAGAGCCATATTACTAGCTTCATCCCTCACTAATAAATTCCTCTTATTTGCATCAAGATCCCAACTATCCCACATAGAGCGAAACTTTTCAGATATATTCTTGCCAGTATGCGACCCTGAGAAATGAGAGGCACGTAGCACAGCATCGTATCTTTCAAAATCTTTACCTATCCAGTGACCCGATAATGATATAAAACTTTCTTGAGAGGTTGTGCATGTCCATATATCTGAAGAAAAGCTGACATGCTTTACTTCTTCCAGCTTCTGAGCAATTTTAGACGAACTCATTATAAAGACGAGGAATTATAGTATCAGAGAAGTACCTTCTGCTGGGTAAGAAATATCTGGGTTGGAGGTAGGCCATTAGATCAATAAAACCATCATCTTCAACTAAAGTAAATGGTTGGTTGTCCAAAGCCATCATCATCATGCCAATTTTATGGTGAATCATCACGGACCTGGAGTCATTGATGTCCCATATTTTTTTACATGAAAAGCTTTCCTCTATTGAGATCTGCTTACTCATTTGGTCCATTTTCTTTTCTTTCGGAGTACTACCAGTAGAAGTTGATGGTCTAGCCCGTATTCTATCTATGCTTATTTCCTTTGATTCAATCGCAGCTATTCTTTTTTTGTCATTTTCGTTTTTGGCTTCAGCATACTCTTTTGGGTGATTAATCTTCAAATGATTATGAAGAGGTGTTGTGCTAAAAGACTTTTGGCCCACCTTTCTCCGTCCCACGTTCAATAATCTTTTAGCAAATATTACACTTTGCAGCGATATCGCTAGGATCATTTATTGTATACAGTGACCACGCAAAACTTGTCATGATTAATACTTAATAGTTTAATACAACACAAGAACCTGAAAAAGAACAAAACAATTAAACATCTGAATATACTTAAATTATTATTTATCTTATATTTGGGGGGGGGGGGGCGCTTGCCCCCAATGTAATAATACGGTACCTAATAATATATATCCGGCCGGATAGATATGGCCATATCAGGTGCACTCCTGATATATATATATTAGTGGTGGACCGGATGTCAGTTTTTCAACATATGCAGATGCGAATTTTTTATTTCAATATCCGCGGATGCGGATATTTAGTTAATCTATCAATATAATATAGAATTATGAATATATGACAATTTTCCAAATTTCGTGATATTACTATTATGGCAGGCAATGCATAAGAATTAAAATTAATATTAATGTTTTCATTATGATAAAAATAATAACTTTCTCAAGAGTTTCAGCCACAGAAAATTCAATGAAACAAGTTTCATTCAATTTTCTGTTACCAGGTATTTATATTTTGAGGTTTATATATTTGTTTGTTCATTAATAACACTGTACAACAAATTTTTGGATCAGAAAAAAAAAACGGGAATAACATTCGGTCATTCTTAATATTTCGAGTGTGCTGATTCCAAATCTGAAAATAGTTTTTTCTATCACGTCACGTTTTTTTTGTAATGACTGCTTAAAATCTTTATACCAAAAAATAAGAATATATTGATAAACAGATAGGCTTTATCATATGGAACAGTTTAATTGTTGCTATACTTCAACATATATGCACAAAATTAACACCCTCGTATTATACTGTTTTCAACTCATTATTTGTATTTATGCTGGCGTTTGTGTGATGCTTCTGGTTGGTCACTCTTTAAATTCCAGCAGAAATCGGCCAGCATAGCAGAACTCCACTTCCCTTTGTATCGGCTCTCCATTGTGGCTACAGTATATCCTGGTGGAATCTCTCCCCATGTTCGTCGCTAACAGCAGATGCGTTTTCCGGAAAGAGATGTGAATGCAAAAAATGAATTTTCAATGACATCTTACATCCGAGACGTTGGTATGTGTTGATAAGTTGATCCACAAGTGCAGCATAGTTGTCGTATTTAGTCTTTCCTAGTAGACCGCTGCACACGTTCTTGAATGCACGCCAGGCTGCCAACTCAACCTCATCCATCACCGCTTCAAATTTGAGGGCCGACGAATATGGATTCTTTAATCTTGGCATCACTTATTTTTGGGAATTTTTCCTTTAGATTTTTGAAGGCAGGCTTATCCTGTTTCAACGCCTTTGCAAATTGTTTCATCAGCCCTAGTTTTATGTGAAGTGGCGGCAAGATAACCTTTTCCTTTCGTACCGTACTAGTGGTTCGTGAATAACATTGTGAGACCCAGGTGAGGAATTGTCTCGCGGCGGCCATACTGAGCGTGTGTAGTGTTCAGACCTTGCTCGGCTATCCCACTTGCATAGGAAACACATGTATTTCGTAGAGCCAGTTTGCAATCCATTGAGAATAGCCACAACTTTCAAATCTGCGCAGATAAGCCATTCATGTTCATTGTATTTTATACAGTCCAGAATAAAAGCAACATTGTCATACGTTTCTCTCAAGACGACTGAATGAGCGATCGGAACAGAAGGCATTGTGTTCCCATTGTGTAGCAGTACACCCTTAACACTGTACAGAGATGCATCAATGAACAATCTCCACTGATTCTGTTCATAGCACAAACCCAGAGCATCGAACAGACCATGTATATCAATGCAATAACAAAGATTGTTCTTCATTGTGAAATATTCCTGCAAATCCAAGGAGCGCTTTCGGAATGCTGTAATTCGTACGTCTTCCGCCAGCAGTTCACTGTGTTGCTTGCTAAGTCTTAAATCACGGACCAAATCATTGAGTTCAGGCTGCGTGATGAGATGATGTTCTTTCTTGGACTCGACTTGAGCTTCATAGCATTCGCCGTCTGATTCCGATTTGTCAGAGTCTGTGTTATCGGTCGGCATTTCAGCTGGAGGTCGAGGGATGGGTATATCTGTAGAATGTTCCACAGGACGCATAGCAGAACGAAGATTTGGGTAGACTATAGCCTTTTTCCCTTTTCTGTTGCAACCTGCAATGTGAGACAATAGACATTGTTGACCACTTAAGATAGCATAATTGTGTAATACATTATGCAGAGCAGGATATGCTAAAATGTGCTAAAAACACCAAATTTTACATATATTCAGAAAAATAAAAGATTCAAACCTGTGATGTTCGTTAAGCAGAAATAGCAATCAGTTGAATGGCCCAGCGGCTCTCTCCATACCATCGGGACACCGAATCCCAGACCAGGACCGGTGCCTTTGAACCATGCAGATAACGAGCTTGTACATCTCACACAGCAGATATGAGGCGCTCAGTGCTTATCCTGATCACCACCTTTGCATGCGAAGTATAATTCATAAAGCTTTTTCACATGAGAAGTCAACTTCCTTTTATAGTTTTAACGTTAATGTCCCACAAATATAACAAACACTGTCTGGCGAATTTTTGCACTCTCTAGGCATTGTAGCATAACATCAATAAAAACCTGTAAAATAAGAAAATGATAGATCAATTTGCAATTTCACACAATATAGACGATGTCGGTGAAATATACAATTTGATAGGTGTTATTCAATAATACTCACTTATAGCACCGATTTATGATAAAATATGGTTGACAATTTTGTTTTAAATGATTAATGAAAGAAATTTTTCATAAAATCAAAGTGGAAACACGGAGCCGAAGACCACCACCACAGCATATGCATGACTGAACAAAATGCAAAAAGATGCGTTCAGAGAACCAGTGGTTCTCAAAATGATACAATGAAATAGGGTCATTTTCATAAAATCGGTGGGTGATACAAATAAATGTGTGTTAGTTTCGCAATCTACGCATATAATTAGCCATAAAAATGACGCTCATTTCCGTTTTTTTTTCACTGTTGTACAGTGTAATTAATACTTTACATGAAATGTGCATGACTGGGCCTTATAAGCTACTTTATAAGCTAATTTAATTGTAAATTGCATAATTTATTAGAGGTAATATCTGCAGTCAGAAGTGCGGATGCGGATGTTAAAAATGACGCGGATATTCGGTCCACCACTAATATATATATACTGTATATATATATATATATATATATATATATATATATATATATATATATATATATACTGTATATATATATATATATATATATATATATATACACACACACACGAAGTTACCAGTGATAGCACAATAACATTTTTTGCTGATGACACCAAAACTAGTAGAAAAATATTAAACCCAGATGATATAGAATCTGTATAAAGGCCATGAACAGAGAATTTACAGTCGGTCGGAAGGCAACTGTTCGAAATTTAACACCCGAAGAATTTCAACTACTAAGATACGGAAGTGAGGAAATAAAATCCATGGAATATTATACTTCAAATGGAGAGGAAATTCTGAGAATCTCGAAAGCAGATGTAGGAGTTAGAATGAGCGACGATGCCAAACTTAAAAACACAAAAGAAGTAAACAAAACAAAAAGGAATAAGAACGAATGAGAGCCTTTAAAAGAATATAATTACCGTTTGGGGATACTTGGGCCAGTGGAGGTAACTTGAGATAAATCATATATTGATCTTCTTATGGTTAGATATTTTATACTGTACGTAAAACAATAAAAAATGCCCCCAAATTCATCCCTGTTTAATTTAAAAAAGCTATTGAAGCATCAAACACTAAATGTCCCAAGTATCCCCAGTTGACGGCACTCCGTTGAAAGCGGTGATCATGCCTAAACTGGAGCATTGCTCAGTTTTAACGTCCCGTCCCCACTGTAAAAAAAAAGTTACCTAGAAGGAACTCAAAGAAAATTCACACTAGTAAGATCAATGAAAGTCAAGACCTCTAAATTAGCGGGAAAGATTACATAAATTTAATTTTTACTCGTTGTTCGAAAAAAGAAGTGTACATCATCATTAAATGATGTTCAGACGGTTGACAAAAGTAAATAGTCACCACGATGATTGTCTTCAAGAACAAATGACAAAGCTCACATAGCAACGGAATGCAAGAACGTGTATTAGGTTTTACATAATGCTTTAAAGGGGAAAGCAACATCACTAAATATATTGATTCAATACCTTATATACGTTATTATTTACAGACTTTTATTATAAAATAAAATACTATGGAAAGACCGAAGGTGTCTATTTACTTTTGTTAACCCTCCGTATATCATTGAAGTATTATCTATTTATATTTATGTACATCATTGAGATTAAGCGTGAAAACAATGGAGGAACGAGTCCCTGATCGCAATTTGAACCATATAACCATTCAAACTACTGCACAGTGAAAAATACGAAAGGAAGAATGTGTCGCGTTCCCGATAAAGGTACCCTACGACGGGGAACATCCTCAACACTGAAGGAAAGTCCAAAGCACTTCGGAACACACCAATGGTGTCGACGTGGAAGTCTTCAAAAGAGGTCTAGACACTTGGCCCAGGGCAATTCCCGATGAGCCAGGTGTACTGTCCCTGGCTATGTGAAGTGGAGAGCCCAAGAAACCACTCTCTCCTTCAGGCCAACAAGCCCGACCTCCGTTAAGTGAGGAATCCCCACACAGAACAAGTGAAACGTTGAAAGTATGTATGTATAATATATATATATACGAGTTTTTTTTCCTATATGCCAGGTGGGGTAGCAACCCCCCCAAAGCTCTCTACTACCCTCCCTGAAATTTTGCAAAATATAAGGGTTTTCAAACACACCAATAATAATATTACAATGATTTTTGATGAATGAATTGAGCAAGATTTTGTAAATAATACAAGTCAAAAATGTTCAGAAGATCCAGTTTCTTTTTGCTTCTTAGCAACGAATTTTCTGATATCCGCCATATTGAATTTGACTATTAGCACGAACTACAAAAAATTATAAACATCAATACTTTAAACTCTATGAATAAGAAGAACCCTAGAAAAATAAAAATTACTTACTTATTTTCATATACAGTATTGAAAACTATAAAACTATAATACTCCAAATGATATAATTTGGACTTTTCTGAAGGGGAAAAGGATGGCAATTTTGGCTGCCTTGAGCTATCATTTTAAGGCAATTTCAAGTTTGGAACAGCATAAAAACGCTGAGCGTTCCTCTCGTGGCTCGCTTCGCTCGCCCCTCAAGTAACTCGCACATGTATACTACTTTCACCTTTCCTCTTAGCACCCACTGATACTTTAAAAAGCCAGCCGCATGCCATCACCGAAATTTTGCAACCTTCGACGAACTACCCCCCTTACGAAGTATCTGAAAAAACTCCCCGTGTGTGTGTGTGTGTGTATATATATATATATATGATGCAAACCCACAGGGAAAAAAGTATGATTCCAAAACCTTTCGTGTATTCAGAAGTACACATCGTGAGGGAATGAAGGGAGAAGGCGATATATATATATATATATATATATATATATATATATATATATATATATATATATAACTGCAAACACGCAGTATAATTAACGTAAAGAACGACGCTTGTATAGGAGATATTCCTTGGGGCACTGGTTTCTGCGCGTATGTAGAAGAATTACGGCATTTGAATGAGTGAGGCCCATGGTGTAATGGTTATCATATCTGACCGGCAATCGGAAGATCCCGGGTTCGATTCCCGGGTGGTTCTCATTTTTTCATTTGTTTCGTTCTCTCTCTCTCATCTTGCGCGGAATATCTCCTATACAAGCGTCGTTCTTTACGTTAATTATACTGCGTGTTTGCAGTTAAATGTATATAATGTTACGGCATGCGGGAGGTGCCCCCTTGGAGCATTGGCTTCTGCGCGTATGTAGAAGAATTACGGCATTTGAATGAGTGAGGCCCATGGTGTAATGGTTATCATATCTGACCGGCAATCGGAAGATCCCGGGTTCGATTCCCGGGTGGTTACCTCATTTTTTCATGTTTCGTTCTCTTTCTCTCATCTTGCGCGGAATATCTCCTATACAAGTGTCGTTCTTTACGATATATATAATATATATATATATGTATAAACCTTTGGTTAGCTTCCTCCGCCCGAATTGTTCATTGTGACGAAGGTCAAGCTTTTCACTCCACCTTAGACCTACAGTTTAACGTGGAATCCGAACCACGCCCCACCAGCAGCCCAGCGTCTTAACCACTAGGCCACCCATTTATCTACCAACCACTTTCTTTATTGTGTGGAAGGATGAACAGCTGGGTTTTGCTGCGCGTCGGCTGCCGTCACCGGGTTTCGAACCTGGGGCCGATGGATTCATAGTCAGCGACGCTAACCACTACACCACCGAGGCGCATCTGTGTGTGTGTGTATTTTTTTTTTTTTAATTGGGGTTGTTTAACCTCCTTCGCAACATCTAAGGTCATATGACGGAAGGGACCTACAGCTTTACGTGGGATCCGAACCACGGGTCGCTACATAATCTGGGCGCAGAGGGCAGTCTCCCATCCAACTACTACCCAGACCCAATGTCGCTTAACTTCGCTGATCTTCGGGAAGCGGTGTTATGACATCGGCCACGACGTAGCCATATATATATATATATATATATATATATATATATATATATTAGTGGTGGACCGGATATCCGCATCATTTTTAACATCCGCATCCGCACTTCTGACTGCGGATGTTATGCGGATATTCTCTAATAAATTATGCAATTTACAATTAAATTAGCTTCTAAAGTAGCTTATAAGACCCAGTCATTCACATTTCATGTAAAGTATTAATTATTAATGAACAAACAAATATATAAACCTCAAAATATAAAAACCTGGTAACAGAAAATTGAATGAAACTTGTTTCATTGAATTTTCTGTGGCTGAAACTCGAGAAAGTTATTTTTATCATCATGAAAACGTTAATATTAATTTTAATTCTTATGCATTGCCTGCCATAATAGTAATATCACGAAATTTGAAAAATTATGTCATATATTCATAATTCTATATATTGATAGATTAACTAAATATCCGCATCCGCGGATATTGAAATTAAAGATTCGCATCCGCAGTTGAAAAACTGACATCCGGTCCACCACTAATATATATATATATATATATATATATATATATATATATATATATATTTATTTCCAGGACCACATCAAACGAAATGACAATTTTTTTTTACAACCCCTTTCCATACAAGTTGAGAAATTATTCACACAAAAAAAAAAAAAAAAAAAAAAAAAAAAAAAAATTGGCAAGGCATTTTCTGAACACAGATTTTCACTCATTCCAAACATGGTGTAAATTTGCATTATAAATAAAAATCCTAAACTTTTTCAACACAAATAATAAAGCTTAAAAAATAAAATTAAATTACCGTTCGCTTACGTCACAGACAGACAGAGAGACAGACAACCAACCAATAGAAAGGTGTTGTAAAGGACTCCTCCTGAATTATGCTTTCGTGAATAATTTATTTCAACAGCTTCACTGTATTATATATATATATATATATATATATATATATAGGGTGGCGCAAAAGTCGCGCATCATAGGAATTTTCAGTGTTAATTATATTTTTTTCTTTTAGGTATGGGATGCAATAATGTATGGAACACCAGGTACTACAAATCGATGAATCGGTACACAATTTAAATTCTGTACCGATTCATCGATTTGTTGTACCTGATATTCTATACGGTACATTAAAACCAAGCTCACCCTCTCGTCTATTGTTAATTTCGCAGTCATCCCCGACCTAAAAGGAAAAAAAATTAATATACTGTAGTATAGTCAACACTGAAAATTCCTAAGACGCGCGACTTTTGCGCCACCCTGTATATATATATATATATAAACTGCAAACACCACACAGTATAATTAATGTAAAGAATGACGCTTGTGTAGAAGAGCGTTCCGCACAAGATGAGGAGGGAGAACGAACAAATGAAAAATGAGGTACCACCCGGGAATTGAACCCGGGATCATCCGATTGCCGGTCATATATGCTATCCACTACACCAGGGGTTCCCAAACTTTTATACCAAGTACCCCTAAATATTAATATATTAATATAGGTAATATAGGTAATGTTACTATTTTTCCAAAAGCTTAGAGACCCCCTGGAAGCTTCCTACAGACCCCTGGGGGTCTGACCACTTTGGGAATCCCTGCACTACACAATGGACCTCGATCAATCAGAAGTCGTAATTCTCCTACATACGAGCAGAAACCAATGCCCTGAGGGGGCACCTTCGCATGCCATACATATATACATTTTAACTGCAAACAACACACAGTACAATTAATGTAAAGAACGACGTTTGTGTGCGGAACGCTCTTCTACACAAGCGTCGTTCTTTACATTATATATATATATATATATATTTTTTTATTTTTTTGTATTGGGGCGTTTACCGCCACTTCCCGCTATATGGTAGCGGATATCATGGCGAGGCGGAATACGAGAAAGAGAAACGGAGACGGAGAAAAGGCACTAGAAAAGGGAGAACAGCGGACTACAGGTGAGAAGTCACCTAAAGCTCAGATAGGATGCGAGATTGGGAGAGGAAGAGGAAAAGACGGTCAAGCGAGAAGAGAGGGCTCTCAGCGAGCATAAGGCGTAAACGTTCGGGGAGGGGGAAATCAGAAAGGAACGGGGAGGCGCGACGACGTACTGACGACAGGGTGGGGCATTCCACAAGGATGTGAGACGGTGAGGGGCGACTGGCAGGAGGCGCAACGAGGAGCCTCCTGCCGGAACATAAGATAACCGTGCGTGAGGCGCGTATGGCCGATGCGAAGCCGCGCAAGGACGACCTCTTTGTGTCTGGAGCGGTGGAAAGAGGACACCCAATATGACAGACGGGGGCGGATGGACCAGAGTTTATTTCCGGTGGCATCGTCCCAGGACTGTTGCCACATGCGGTCGTAAAAGGAACGAAAGACCTGCACATAGTCTGAGAAGGGGAGCGGGCGGGGGAGGGGAGGCAGCGAGGCGGCGGACCGGGCTATGCGGTCCGCCGCCTCATTACCGGAAACACCAACATGGGCGGGAACCCAGCAGAAGGTGACCCGGATCCGGTGAACGGTGTGCAGGACATGGTACTCCTGTTGAATAAGGCGTACGAGGGGGTCCGGGGAATCATAGCGCTCGAGCGCCTGAAGGGCGCTCAGCGAGTCCGAAAAAATGGTACAGGAGGACGGCGAACAACCCGATACCAGACGGAGGGCTTCCAGAAGGGCAAAGAGCTCCGCGGAAAAGATGGAGGCCTGAACCGGCAGGGGGATACCCCGGGAGGTAGGTGACAATGACGGAGAAGACGGCGGCCGCGACACCTGCAGGGGAGCGCGAGCCGTCGGTGTAGACGGGAACGTCGTCCGAATGGACGGGAAGATGGGCCAGAAAAGAAGACCGGAGGACGGCAGGAAGAGACTCCTTACGCAGGCCACGGAGCGCCTGGCAACGGCAGATAGGGTGGTCCGCCAGGGGGGCGACAGATCGAAGGAGAACGGCAGAATAGAGGGTGGGGGGATCCCCAGGGACGAGAAAATCTCGGCCAGAGAGGCAGCGAAATGCTACGTGTCAGGCCGGGGTAGCGCCTGGGAGATCGCGGAGAAGAGTAGGGACATCGGAAGGCGGCAGATGCGAAGGTAACACTTCGCCATGAGAAGGCCCCGGCGAAGGGGCAGGGGGGGGGGGGGTGTCCACAGTCCACCTGAAGACTAGCGACAGGGGACGAGCGGAAGGCACCCGACGACGCCAGGCGAAGGCCACGGTGGAGAAGAGGATCCAGCATTCGGAGTGCCGGAGAGGAGGCGGAGCTGTAGACCACACAGCCGTAGTCGACGGTATCAGGACAAAATCCCCCGTGGACAAAATCCCCCGGACACAACCCCCCCCGGACAAAATCCCCCTAAGGCTTTATTAAAAAAAGAAGAATACGACTGACTTTATTAAAGAAGAAAAATTAAAAACACAATAAGAATAAGAAAAGAGGCTTACAGAAACGGATTACAGAAACACGGATTACAGAAAAAATATCAAGATGACAATGATTTTGCCTTAAAATTCGAATGATACCTGCTCTAGCTTTGTGCCTCCAGAAAAAGTTGTTGATGCTTTTGAACAATTATACGATTTTATACCAGTGGAAGGTTTGCCAATTCTCGATTATTTTGAAGATAATATATTGGAAGGCCATGCCGACGAGGACGAAGAGAACCCACTTTTAGCATTTCTATTTGGAATATGTACTCAAGAACAATTACAGAACTTCACGTACAAAAACTCTGTCGAAGGCTGGCATAGACGCTTTGCATCTCTAACAGGATGCTCGCATCCAAACATATGGAAATTTTTAAAAGTTTTAGGGCAAGAAATAAGCTACCAACAGGCATTTATTTCTCAAATTATCGCTGGCTTGCCGACAGAACCGCAAAGGAAGAAGTATAAGTCTCTTCTTCTCGCATTTTGAAAATTGTACAAGACTATAACAACAGGTCTATTTTTGATTTCTTAAGGGAATTGCTTTTAATTTGTCTTTTTAAATTTTGAATTTTGTTTGACTTTGTGTTTTAATTTTTCTTCTTCAATAAAGTCAGTCGTATTCTTATTTGTTTGCCCGGTTAGGTAATTGTACGCCCTTGACGATGGTTAGGTTAAGTCGTGATATTTTTGTTAAAACTTTAATAAAGTCAGTCGTATTCTTATTTTTTTAATAAAGCCTTAGGGGGATTTTGTCCGCGGGGGGATTGTGTCCGGGGGGGTTGTGTCCGGGGGGATTTTGTCCGCGAGGGGATTTTGTCCACGAGGGGATTTTGTCCACGGGGGGATTTTGTCCTAGAAGCGTAGTCGACACGGGATTGCACCAGGGAGGTGTACAGGCGCAGCAGAGTACGCCTGTCCGCCCCCCCAGGTCGTGTGGGACAGATGACCCAAAAGGGAGAGGGTGCGGCGAGATGTTTGCCGCAACCGCCTAAGGTGTGGAACCCAACCGAAAAATCCGTCGAGGGTCATACCCAGGAATCTAACGGATGGGACGAGGGGAAGAGGAGTGCCGGCAAGGGTAAGGGCGAAGGTATGCGACAGACGGAGGCGCCGAGGAGGAAAAGCATACTGGAAGACTTAGAGGGTGAGAAAGCATAGCCAACCGAGGACGTCCAGCGAACCACCGCGTTGATGGCTAGCTGGAGCCGACGTTCAGCAAAGACGGGAGGCGGCCAGAGCAATAGATAGCCAGGTCATCGGCATAGAGGGAGCTACGAACGGATGTAGGCAGGACCGTAGCGACTGTGTTCATCACGAGTGAGAAACACAAGACGCTAAGGACACTACCCTGAGGGACACCCTCCTCCAACGGAAAGCGGTCAGAGAGGGCAGAACCGATGCGGACGCGGAAAGAACGGGCGGACAAGAAGTTAGAAATAAAGGAAGGGAGAAAGCCTACGAAACCCAGGGAGCGTAAGCAGTCGAAGACCGCGCTCCGCTGGGTAGTATCGTAGGCCTTCTGGAGGTCGAAAAAGACGGCGAGTACAAATTGACGCCGGGAAAAAGCCTCCTGCACGTCATGGCTAAGGAGAAGGAGGGGGTCGGTGGTAGACCGAAAGCGCCGGAAACCAGCCTGGGTAGCAGGGTACTGGTCACTCGCCTCCAAGGTAAAGGACAGCCGCGAGGCGACCATCGCCTCCATCACCTTGCAGGCACAGCATGTTAGGGAAATGGGGCGATAGTTCGACGGGAGTGAGGGGTCTTTATCGGGCTTCGGGATGGGGACGACGATGGACTCTCGCCATCGGTCCGGAAATGAACCCTCCAACCAAATCCGGTTATAGAGGTCCAGTAGAAAGCTGAGAGCAGAGGGGTGGAGGTGCCGTAACAAGTCATAGGGGATATTATCGGGGCCGGGGGCGGAGGGCCTCCCGAAGCTCTGTCATGTGGAAGAGGTGATTATAGGGGTCATCCCTATGAGGTGGAAATTCCGGTGGGTCGCGGCGGGAGTGGGGGGAATCGGAACTGGAGATGGCTGCGAAGTGCGCCGCGAGTACGTTCGCGACGGCCTCCGGATCGGACACGAACTCGTCATCCCCGACCCGAAGCACCGGGGGTCGAGGGGGGACACGGGTCCCCTCAAAGCTACGCACCTTGCGCCAAACAGTCGAGGAGGAGATCCCGGACACGTAACTCCGCCAAGAGGTACGCCGGGCTAGTTTCAAGACCCGACGGGCCACTGCCTTCAGGCGCTGAAACGCCATCTTATGCTCCGGCTGGCGGGTCCGGTAGAAGCGACGGCCAGCACGGCGCCGCTCCTGAACGGCACGGGAGCACTCTGGGGTCCACCATGGGACGCTGCGCGGCCTGGGGGAGCCTGAGGTACGGGGGATGCAACTGGTGGCAGCCGAGAGGATCTTGCCTTCGAGAAAGGCGAGGGCCTCACTAACGGAGGGAAAGGCAGGAATGGACGGCGAGATCGCCGTGCACCTCGTGTATGAGGCCCATTTCGCTCGGGCGAACAGCCAGCGCGGGCGGACAGAAGTGTGGGGGAGGAGACGGGTTGGGGTAAGACACACAGGGAAATGGTCACTGCCGGAAGAATCCGGCAGGACCTCCCAGGTGAACTCCGTCACGATATCGAGGGAAACCAGGGAAAGATCAATACAGGTGAAACTGTCATGGGCCGAGTGGAGGCAGGTTGGGGAGCCATCGTTCAGAAAGGTGAACTCTAGCTCGTCCATAAGGGAGAGAAGGGTCCCGGAGAGAAAGGTGGAGCAAACGTCCCCCCAGGCCGGGTCCCGACTGTTGAAGTCCCCGAGAAGCAGGAAAGGGCGGGGAAGCTGCAGAATTAGGTCACGGAGAGAATCGGGTGGAGGGCGTACGTTAGGGAGAGGTAAAGAGAGCAGACCGTGAGCTGACGCCACAAAGAAAGGCGCACGGCCACAGCTTGCAAGACAGTACGGAGCGGGAGGGGCGGAAAGGGACGGAGCGGTGCACGAAGACCGCGGAGCCCCCCCTACCCGCCCCATCGAGAGGCGGGGAAGGGAGACCGCAGTAGCCGGACACTCGAGGGAGGGAACGGGAGCCCAGTATCGTCTCCTGAAGGCAGAAACACGCCGGACACCTGGAGGCCAGGAGAGATGAGAGACTCTCGAGGCCTACCAGGAGCCCGCGGATGTTCCACTGCAAGAGCGAAGTATATGGAGGGGTAGGAAAGTCTGCGAAACGGATGGTTATGGGGTGGGTGGGCCGATCGGGCGGCCCGAGATTAACAAGGGATGGAAAGCCCCGGGGCCCAACGGGGGACGCCGAACGTGGGCGAAGGCGAGGGTCACCCCGACGGGGGGCGATGTGGAAACTGACGCCGGCAAATCCTCCTGAAGAGGAGTCACCCGGACGCCCGGGGGAGAGCGATGCAGAGAAGGGGATGTGAGGGGTATCCAGAAGGCCCCTCCCTTCACCGGAGGTGCAGGGGAGGCTGGACTACAAGGGGGAGTGGAAAAGGATACCTCACCCGGATGTATAGGCAGGTCAAGGAGAGAGGTGGGGTAGGTCACGCGCGGGGGCGTGCTGCTCATCCCACCCACGCCGACCAGGCGGGCGAGTTCCCCCTCCAGTGGGTCCATCGACCGAACCGGTGAGGGATATATCTCCGCCCCCACCACGAGGGTCGTCGGGGACCCCAGGGGGGAGCGTCCATAACGGTTGCGCAGCGGGGACGGTGAGGACACCGGGATGGTAGGGCGAAGGGGGCGTTTGTGTCTGGGAGAGGAAGGTGATGCTAGGCCTATGGCCTCGAACCTTTCGGGGTCACTATTGGCGCGGCGCTTGCGGCCCATTCCCCTCCGTCGTGCGGCCCGCATGGGCGACGGCGGGTCACGGTCCGGAATGGGGGTGGCCGAAAGCGCCGGTGGAGAGGGCGTAGAAGGGGCAGGGGGGGTTGCCGACGAAACATCGGCGTTCGCGGAGGGAGCACGTGGGGACGCGCTGGTAGTACAGGGCCGCGGCGGGAGTCCGCTGGGCGGCAGAGGATAGACAGGGAGTAGCGGACACGGTGAGTGGAGGCGCGTCGGGAACCGCCGTGAGGACGGGGTCTGGGCCGGCGGCGGCCGGGGACGGAGAGCCTCGGCGTACGAGGTACCACGCCTGGCCTCGCGGCCACGCAACCGGTCCCGCGCCTCCCGAGCACTGAGAAATTCTGATGAACAGAGGGCCCGAACCTCCCTCTCAAAGAGGAAGGACGGGCAAGAGCGGGATGAAGCAGGGTGCGGTCCATGACAGTTGGTGCAGGAAGGCGGAGCAGTACAGGGCAAGGGTGGGGAGGGCCGCCGCAGCGGACACACAACGGGCCGGCTGACGGCAGGAACTGCTCACGTGGCCAAACCTATTGCACTGAAAACAGCGAGATCTGGCACGTATGGCCGAACCGAGAATTCGCATGCTCGTCTCTCACCAAAGCCCCAGAATACCGAAACGGGGGGGACCAGTGAGTCAAAAGTAAGGAGAAGGCGAGGAGAAGGGACGGCTGGGGATCGCGATCTGTCGGAAAACGGTATATTCTCACCACACCCTGGGAGGCGAGGTCAGTCTGGAGGTCCTCCACCGGGATGGGTAGAAGACGAGCAGCGTAGATCGTGCCCTGGCACTGATTGAGGCGGGGTGGGAGTCACCGTGATCCCGCAGCCCAGGACATCGGGGATAGCGAGCAGAGAGGAGGTTTCGGCAGAGGAACGCGACCTTATCAAAATGGAGCCATCCCTCTGAGGCCGAAGGTCAAAACGCGCCGTCCCGTCTTCCCATGGATCGCTCGAAAGAGGCGTTCGTGTTAGTGGGGAGGGGCTTGGAGGAGGAGGGGCGGAGGACGAGAACTTGTCCATCGTCCTAAGGCCGAGTGAAGCCGTCTGGCCAAACACCACCGGAACTTCGAGGGGGCGAGAATACGAGAAAGGCGACGGCGACGTCCGGGTCCCACGTCCCCCAGGGGCCGAGGGGGCCGGGGGCGATGAGGCCCGACCGGAGTGGGAGGCGGCCGGGGCCGCGGGCTCCCACCTGAGGGCGAAAAAGCAGGTGGGTCCCTATCGGGACGTGGAATATGGGGGGATCCAGGGGTCGGGGGGTCACTGCAGGTCCATCCGCTACTGGCGGGGGTCGGGCAGCGGCGCCACGAGCCTGGGTAAGAGAGGGAGAGGAGGTGTCGGCAAGAAGAGCAGACGGGTGGGCGAGGGCTGCCGACTGCCCTTACCAGACCCACGGTCCAAAGAGGTAGTCAGAGGAGGTCTATGCACAAGCCGGGTCGTCAACGAGGTCCTTTAGATTTGTAAATGTTTCCATACAAAAATTTTTATTGTTGTTCGCGCCCGGGGCCGCGGGAACCGATTACCCGGGGCCCAAGGGGACCAAGCGCACGCCGGCGGGGGATGGGTGCCTCGTCCCATGCGGGTACCCCCGTTTCAAAAGGGCCCTTGCAGCATCGAGAGTTTCTCCCCCGCCGGCAGCAAAGACCAAGGCCCCCCAGGCGGGCACCCTACAGCCAACTTAGTCCGGCCCCGACCATGGGAGCGAGACCCCCAGCGATCAGCCCGGCAGCCACGAGTGAAAAGAGAAAGCAGAAAAAAAAACAGAGGGGGCAAGGAAGAGGGGAAAGAGGGAAGACAGGAAAGAGGGGGCTGTAGGATAGCAGGGTATGTTAAAAGTCTACTTCGCAACCGGGCGGGGGACCGGCAGGGCCCCCAGCCGCGGCTGAGCCCCCTCGCCACATGGAGGCAGGAGCCCGCGGGCGATCCCCCCAGAAAGACCGCCGCGGGGAGGGATATATATATATTATATATATATATATATATATACCAGGGTGTCCCGTAAGTCTGGACCCATAGGGATTTATAATATATTTTTTTATTATGTTATTATATTATTTTATTATTTTTTTATTATTTTTATTATGATTTTTATTTGTGGGGCCACTTGAAAAACCAAGTGTACGAGGTCAAACTTCAGAACATTTTCCACTTAAGCACGCATTGTGGAGGCGTGTCAAGAAATTTCTGCGACTGTCATTCAGAAAGTGCTGTCGCAGTGGAGATTGCGTCTTCAACTATGTGTGCGACACAACGGCGGACACTTTGAACAGATTATGTAATAAATTTTTGGACTATTTTGTAATTTTATTATTTTTCCCTATGGGTCCAGACTTACGGGACCCCTGTATATATATATATATATATATTATATATATATATATATATAATATATATATATATATATATATGCAACAACTTATTTTTTGCGAGTAAGTGGGAAAATGGCCAGATCAAACAAAGTTTATAAGAAAAAAACAATGTATTATTTGAATTTCATATATTCAGTACACAATAATATAAACATTTACACAAAAAATTGGGGGGATATGGAGGGGGTAGAGGCCTACATACTACGTAGAGCCTACACAACAATCTAATAAAATGAGAAATTAGGCCTATCCAACAATGACAATCATACTAACGTTAGGTAATCGAAAGCCAAGTAAAAATAACTACATACTGATAGTCGACAGAAGATGCTTATCAGATTGCAGTACGTTTTCTTACACAGCTACTCGAACACCGTAAAACTATAAACTCTGAACTCAGCCTATACTTATTAAATCATAATCATATCAGGCCCCCTCTTTCATTATTACTACAGACGCATTAACTCAACATCTTTTTTCAACAAAAGCAAGAATATGTATATGTATATATATATATATATATATATATATATATCTATATTATATATATATTAGGGTGGTCCATAAAATTGAAGTTTTGATTTTTTGTTATTGCCGGTGCGGTAACTTGTGAGGATGAATGAGAAAACACCTCTGGCCAATTTTTTCCCAAATCAATCACTTTTTTAGGGTAGCACACAGTACTTCATTTTTGCACTTTTGCACTACCTAGTAGATTTACTTGTATATTATGTTCCATTCCAGTAATACATCTTTTCCTTGACAGATTATTGGTGTGTGTTCATTGGTTGTGTTTAGTGGTTGGATATATGATGACTCAAGTTCGAAGCTCTTGCTTTTATCTCCTTGAAGGAGATAAAGTGAAGGACAAGCTTCTTGGAAGCAAATTACCATCACGTGGAGAAGTATTGTCATGCTTCCTTCATCACCACACTAATCTCAAGAAGGCGTTGAAGGAAAGTGCTCAAGTAGTGTGGGGTCAACTTGAAATATTTTGGAACAAAGCTCGAATCCCGACAAGGGAAAAATCCAAAGGATCCAAAAGATCTTGGACCTTCACCAAGATTGGATCAAAATAAAAAAAGACGAATGAGGAGGAGCCAGAAGCAGGTGAGTTGGATGATCAATGATAAATAAAATATTTTCTCGAGAGTATGACATATTATACTGTACATAGTCATACATTTATCATATATATATTATATATATTTATTATTTATATTTAGGTGTACAACGAAGAGGGATTCAAGGAGACACTCGGAACCTATTTGATATGGCACATGCTGATGCCTTGTCTCTAATCAAAAACCCAGAAGACAAGGCCTTCTTGCTGGCCCAGCGAGAGCCTGGAAGACGGGGATGCATGGTGGGAGTAGACAGAAAAACAGCAGAAAAAAAAAAAAACAAGCTGCCCACAGGAAGATGGAGGGAGGAGATGCGACAAGAGAAGGTGAGATTGTTCTTCAAATTCCTACTTTCATTTGATTGCAATGATTAGGTTGTTCGTTAACACTAATTGTCCATTTCTTCGATTGTATTGCAGGCAGTCAATGAAGGTGCATCAACGTCGGGTACAGCAGTATTGGTGTCCTCAACAGAATCCTCAGTCACTGACGAGTCATCCTCCACCGAAGATGAATGGGCAAAAGGTGGAAAGCGACCTCCAAAACAGGTGAAGAGAGTCAAGAATGTGATAACATCAAATCTAGCTGCTGCCCTAGATCGGACACACACTACGGACAGGATGGCAACCTACATAATAGCAGAGACTGCATTGAGCCTTGGCCACAGCCCAATGAATTTTAACATCACCCGGACCTCCATCAAACGGCAGAGAGAACGACATCGGATCATGATCTGCAGTAGCCTAAAAGCTTCCTTTCAGTCCGGTCCTGCAATCATCCACTGGGATGGAAAACTTATTCCAGACCACCTCAACACCAGAGACCATGCGCATGTGGATCGGCTGCCTGTGCTCATTTCCTCCTTTTCGGGTCAATCTCAGCTCCTTGGAGTCCCCAAAATACCAAATGGATCAGGAGAACACCAAGCCAGCGCAGTTTTTGAATTATTGACTGATTGGGGCCTCGAAGAATCTGTCGTGGGGATGTGTTTCGACACCACTGCCTCCAATGCTGGTCGTTTGAATGGAGCGTGTGTGTTGTTGGAGCAGAAGTTGAAGAAAGACCTTCTCCATTTTGCCTGCCGTCATCACATCATGGAAGTGATGATCGGTGGAGTTTTCACTGCTTGCTATGGCCCAACGAGTGGACCTGATGTTCCATTGTTCAGCAGGTTTCAGAGCAAATGGACCTTCATCGACACAGGAACATACGGCACCGGATGGGATGATGAAGAGGTGCATCGACTCTTGGCCCCCATTAGAGATTGGATTCTCCGCTTTGCTGAGGAAAAACACTCCACAAAATCCTTTCGAGATGACTATCAGGAATTCCTCGATCTGTCCATCATTTTCTTGGGAGGGAGCATTGACAACTACACCTACAAGCGACCTGGCCCCATGCACCAAGCCAGATGGTTATCTAAGGTGATCTATTCATTGAAGATGTGGCTGTTCAGGGGACAAATCCCAGCCCTCACTCCACGAGAGCAAAAGTGTCTTAAGGATGTCAGTGTCTTCGCTGTTTCCATCTACCTGCAGGCATGGATGACAGCGCCAATAGCTGCTGCTGCGCCTCGCAGCGACCTCAGTCTTCTGCAGAGTCTTCGGGAATACCATGACCCCAAAATTTCGGAAGTGGCATTAAAAAAACTCAGCGGTCATCTTTGGTATCTTTCGGAGGAGATGGTGGGCCTCGCGATTTTCGATCCTGAGGTGTCTGAAGAGACTAAAACAGCAATGGTGAAGACGATGGAGGAAGTTGAAGGAAAGGTGTTGCTGAGGGGGCTTCAATCGAGTCACTAGCAACAGCAAACTCAAAAAGACTGCTGTTGTCTCTGGGGTCAGGTGTGGGATACCTGAGGAAGGAGGTGCGGGATTGGGACAGTGATCCTGATTACCAAATAGCGAAGAAATCAGTGGCAAACCTCTCTGTCGTGAACGATCATGCAGAGAGGGGGGTTGCTCTCATTAATGAATACAACGGCTGCCACACCAGGAATGAGGAACAACTGCAGTATCTCCTGCAAGTTGTAACTACAGGAAGCAGTTTCCTCAACCACTGAAGTCAGCCTGGCAACTGGGCGAGAAAACAAAGATCAAATGAGGTGCAGAGGGAATTGTTAGTCAATTCATTTCGGAATTGTTAGTTACCCTAATAGTCATGTACTGTCACCAAGATTAACTTTGCTGTGATTTTCAGATTATACCAAAACTTCAAGTGTCATGTGCTACCCCTACAAATTAACTGATTCAAATAAAACTTTCCCAGAGGTGTTTTCTCATCCATCCTCATAAGTTACAAACCCAGCAATAAAAACAAATCACAAAAAAAAATTCCACCCCTATAAGAGTGGACCACCCTAATATATATATATATATATATATATATATATATATATATATATATATATATATATATATATATAAAGCAAAAATATGTACGGTATGTAATGTACAATTACACAAAAATGTAAAAACTTGGCAGCTTTTCTTTTTGTTTCGAGTGTTTCACGAATAAATCGTCCGTTCATAAAAGGTTCGTTCATCAGTACGTTCCTTAATCCATAAAAAAAAAAATGCTAAACTTTTCTTGAGCAGAGTTTGCAACAGTAACTGTACTGCAGTCCTTTCATTACGGTTCGTATCGACTCAGAAATCGCATTCCATACGTATTAATCAGTTCCCTCTAATTATCGTCTTACGCCGCGTCATTCAAACAAATATTCTGCAAATCAAGTTTTAATTCTTATCCACACTCGATATTCCCGCTGATAAGGTAGATAAGTTAAAAAAAAAATCTAAACAACTGCTGATAAGATCTTTATTGGGGCACCTTCATTCGTAAAAGGTCCAAAAGGGGTTCGTAATTCAGAGTATTTTAAGGAAATTCGGAAAGAGAAAGAAAGAAAAGATTACTTCTTTGTATTCTTTTTCTGGCGTACGTATAGACATCGTGCTGGGTCAATCAGTCGACAAGTTTGACCAAATATCGAAGACAAAGGAATTGAATCAATTGTCTCGATATCGTAGGATACGATAGGCTATATATAGCCGTAAGTACAGGGTGCCCATAATTTACCTTCACAAATTCAATTACAATTTAATTTGTAAAAAATAATTTATGGACACCCTGTAGTATAACGATGAACCTTAAGCGTCAACGTGTCACTGATCCGAGAAGTTACGAAAAAAAGCCCCGCAAAACATTCTCATAATCTACTAAGTTATGGAATTTAGTCTGAATATATGTAAAAAAGTTGGCCCCTCACGCAAAATACAGGTGGTTACGCGAATAACCATAAAAACTATACAACAACAACAACAACAACAACCTTTAAAATAAAAAACCCCAAATGAATATTAATATTCGAGCCGCACTATTATTCGATGCGTGCTAATTATTTTAGTCGCGCTAACGGTACGAACCAGTGACCCACGACGATGCATCCAAGAATAAGGATTTCCTTCAAGAGTAAAAAGAACTCCGCACAACTCCCAACACCTACAATGATAAAATACCGTACAAAACTAGTAACAAATTCATTCATTCATTCTACTGCTTTCTCTTCAAATAAATACTAATGTTAAGCGTAATTTCTAAATAAAATGAACTGAGCTGGAACCAAACTAAACGAATAAGGCATATATATATATATATATATATATATATATATGCGTTACATCCTTTCATGATAATGCATCCTTGCATCCAACTGTCAATTGACGCAAGGTGTAGAGTGCGCAAAACAAGTGGCCTCAACGATGCTTGCAACGCAACGCAAATTAATTATTTAAGCTTTATTCTAATTTTCGCACTATTAAAGCGTGTACGAACGCTTTTAAACGTTTTCAATACACCGTAATAACGAAGCGAATAAATATGGAATGAGTCGCAAACAAAAGCAACACGATTTTTGCTCATCTAAGGAAAAGGATACAAAAATTACAGCGATGAACGCAGATTCGACACGTTCTTGGGCGTCTTGCAGTCGGATACCAAATTGCAGAGAATCGCAAAATACTAATATATATATATATATATATATATATATATATATATATATATATATATACACGTCTGGAACCATAGGGCAAAATGATAAAAACGGCAATTAAAACGCCGAAGAGACTTTTGGGAACTGTTTGTGAAATGAGCGAGGATGGTAGCGGCTGTGTCATCGTCGGTGGATGTCCTCGGAGGTCCAATGCGTGGTTTATCTCCTATGGATCCCGTTTCCCTGAACTTTGCTACGAGTTTGCCGACACAGCTGTGTGTTATCGGCGCGCGGTCCGGATGCAATCTGTTAAATTCCTCACCGACCTCCCTCTGACTCCGATTTCCTACGAGCATAATTACCTGGATGCGTTCTTCCTTACTCAAAGACATCATGGGCACTTGCATAAACGGAAAAACATGAATTACTTATTTTACCCTATGGTTCCAGACTTATGGGACACCCTGTGTGTGTATATATATATATATATATATATATATATATATATATATATATATATATATACAACTGCAAAGAACACGCAGTATAAATAACGTAAAGAACGACGCTTGTATAGGAGATATTCCGCGCAAGACGAGAGAGAGAGAACGCGGGTTGGAAAAATAAAAAATGCCGAAATGTATCTATGATTAGTTGTCTAACATAAATCCACCATTTTACAATTACATAATATAAATATAACGTACGTAAGATTTCAGACGCTGGCATGATAAACAGGAAAATAGACTAGATTAGACTACACTACACTATATATATGTACTGTATTGGTTAAGAACAAAACAAAAAATTATATATAAAAAAATTCTGACGTGAAGGCCGAGACGCGACTACATGGCTGGCGGAGTGACGAAGCTCAGAGCGGATATTCTGCAGCAATTAGAAGGTAAGAAACGCAGGAAACGATCATCGCTCAGTGCATGCACCTCATCCGATGTCGAAACACTCGCCATCACGACATAACGACAGTGGGACGACTACGACGATTATTATTACTCTCAGCGAGATGCGCAATACGAATCGAGAGTTAATGAAACGAGACTATACCATATTCGCGCTCGACTGATCAACTTCTATAGGTATACAGAGTCCTCCTTTTAGAAATGAAAAGCAAGCACGCGAGCGAGCCACTTCTCTATGACTTTTCTAGATAGCATCTAGATACAAACTCGGTACCAACCCTATATTAAAACCTCTATATCAGAAACGCATTCCTCTCTATAAAGAAAATCGAGCGAATGACGAGTCTAAAATTTACCAAAGTTTACGCATTTAAAAGAAGCCGAGACTTTTAAAAGACGTCTGCCTGCAAGCTCTAAAGGAGTCCTTTGAAAACAGTTCATTTAGACTTCTTTTATCGAGAGATTAGATAGACTCTTCATTCTGTCAGACGGTGGAACGTAAGAAACCAAACAACGCGAAGTTGATTGGCTAAACAGAAAAATATTTCTATTTAAACAAGATTCAGAACATAAGCTCGCACCAGTCTCTATTCCTTCCCCCCTTAAACGTTATAACGACGACATCATCATAATAATATTGGACTAATGCCCAATAATAGGTCAAGTTTAGGGGGAAAAATGTATAAACAAACGCGAATAAAGAAGAATTAACCCTTTAACGCCGGATTTGTTCGTAGGGGTTAAGTTATGAATGCGTGTATATTTGAAAGGTTACCAATATGTAGTGGTCGTCCTTTTAGGGTTAAAAGTAGCTAATACAGTAGGTCTTATTTATTCAAAATCGTTTGATGAATGTCGACAACTTAAAGGATATAAACGAATTACAACGAAGAAAATCTAATTTCGGTATATGACAAAACCTATTAAACGCTTTACCACTCGCGTTTTACCCACCACATAGGCAACAAGATGCAACAATCTATTCCCATACTGTCCGACTGATACATAAACAAATGTCTAACGCTATTTTTGCACTGTACGAGCTAACGTAAATATCAAACGTTGTATCATAATTTTCATGGCATAAATTAACCCCTTAATAGCCTACTAATAGGCTGGAATTATTTCGTTCATTTCGTTCCAACAGCCAACTACACAATCAATTTAAAACCAATAAGCGACCCTCCTTCCTACCCGCCTATATACAAAATTAAATCGAAAACAATTAACAAGAATAAAACTTAGGTTAACCCCTAATTTAGGGGGTGGGGAGAGAGAGTCAATCCCTCATGCGAAAGTCGGTACGAGGGGAAACGGCAATCAATTAAAGTTTGATTGACGAAGGTATCAGTTGGGCCTAAAATAGATTGATAGATAGATAGATAGATAGATACACACACACACACACACACACACATATATATATATATATATATATATATATATGGAAATGAACTCAGAATGGTCCCCTGAGTTTTTTATGATACACACAGACTGTGCATGGAACAAGGAACTCTTCTGGGATAATTAAATCCACTACAGTCCGAATAAGTAATGGTAAATGACAAATACCATAGTTTTTCTTTTTCATGATGCTAGCCCGACGTGGGAAACGGGTCACTCGCAGAGAGGTCCCATAAATATAGCTTCCCTCACCAGCTATCTGGAAAGCAGGTAGGATCCAGCTTTGGGACATGGATCTAGGGTTAAAGCAGCCTAGCCCTGCCACATTTAGAACCTCAATATAAGCAAAAGACTCGCTGTCTTCACGTCAGATTGAATACATCAAAGAAAAATGGGGTAACTATTATATTTTAGCCAAAAAACAAAACTTAAACCTCAACTGGCAGAATTGAGCGTCCACTTTTCAAGGCACATAACATGTCCGTTTCATATATATATATATATATATATAATTGGCGCCTCGGTGGTATAGTGGTTGGCGTCGCTGACTACGAATCCATCGGCCCCGGGTTCGAGATCCGACGGCAGCCGGCGCGGGCAAAACCCAGCTGTTAATCCTTCCACACAATAAAGAAAGTGGTTGGTGGATAAATGGGTACCCTGGGTGGCCTAGTGGTTAAGACGCTGGGCTGCTGATGGGGCGTGGTTCGGACTCCACGTTAAACTGTAGGTCTAAGGTAGAGTGAAAAGCTTGACCTTCGTCAGAATAAACAATTCGGGCGGAAGCTAACCAAAGGTGTGTGTGTGTGTGTGTGTGTGTGGTGTGTGTGTGTAACACCCCACGATGACCACCATTTAGTATCGTATATGCCCATAATGACGTCAGAGAAAATAGAAAGAAATGGTAAATACAAGAAACCAACCTGAATCGAGGGAGAACTGCCATAAGATTAGATTACCTGTGACATTTACAAGTGTCGAATTCATGCGCGAACGAACAAATTGTGTCAACTCGGTTCGGTGTTCATCGTTCGGGGATTGTCAGTTTTTTAAGTGTATCTCAATGTGTCACATGAGAGAGAGAGAGAGAGAGAGAGAGAGAGAGAGAGAGAGAGTTACAAGGAAAAGAAGCACCTCAAAAGGCCTTGCGGCCCATACCGAGGAGGTACCAATGGCAACGGGTGCCAGGGAAAATTTTGTAAAAGTTTATTTTTCTTTCAACTATCCGAGCAGTAGTAGAAAACTGGATAGAAAAGTAGAAGGCTCTCTCCCCACCCTCCACTCCCTCCCTGCCAGAGGCAGGTACGGAAAAAGGTTGAAGAAAATACCTTGACCCTGGAAAAGTAGCCAAGGAAATTTTACAGGAAAGTGGAGAATATATAAATACCTCTATATTTAGCTTGCTCACAGAGACACCGAGCAAGCGAACTCCTGCAGAGTTTTCTGAGGTTTTAATCTTAAACTATGAGTGTGTTCAGTACTTTGTCTAGCCTATTTGTAAACAGATTTACACTTTCACTGGACAACCTCTGACGGAAGTTGGTTCCAGATATTAACTATTTTATAGGGTGGGCGACCAGAACTGCACAGCATACTCCAGGTGCGGCCGAACAAGGGAATTGTACAGTGAGATCACAATCTCCTTGTTCCGAAACTGAAATTGCCTCCTAATATAACCCAATAGTTTCTGGGCTTTTTTTTCCACCTCTACGCACTGTTTCGTAAACTTAAGGTCGCTGCTAATTAGCACACCCAAGTCCTTTTCTAAATCAGTCACCTCGATATTACTACCCAACATCGAGTAGTCCGACTTGGGATTGGCGTAGCCAATGTGCATCACTTTGCATTTACCCAAGTTAAACGGCATTTGCCATTTTTCGGACCACTCTCCTATCCTACCTAGGTCCGCACGCAGTTCCTCGATCGCTTCGGGCGTCCCAACATTGGCCCCAAGCTTGGTGTCATCAGCGAATTTGGCGATCCGACTGACGATGCCACCGTCGATATCATTTATGTAAATGATAAACAACAGCGGAGAGAGAGAGAGAGAGAGAGAGAGAGAGAGAGAGAGATATATATATATATATATATAGTGTGTGTGTGTGTGTGTGTGACAACAATTGGTGAAAAGGAGGAAGGAAAGAGTTTGCCTTCAAGGGGTTTTTAGGTCATCATCGATTAAATGCGTTCCGATAAAGAAATTTTGCCACCCACAGACGATGGAACAAAAATTTGAATATTTGTATTATATATATATATATATATATAATATATATATATATAATACTGTATATATATATATATATATCAACATAGAAAATGACGAAGCCGAATCTTATAGAACCGGGACGGGAAGAGGAGTTCCATAGTTAACATACTCTAAATTAGAATAGGTTAACTATTTTCAGTTATTAGTATTACTAATAATAATAAAAAATATTATAGTAGTTAAATAAAAAATAAAACCCCTCAAACTATACAAATAACCAAGTCTCGAAGCCGAAGCCGACTTCAATCCTATATCTGCATTATACGATACCTTATATATGTATATACAGGGCGTCCCAAAAAAATGTATACACACTTTAAATAATTATAAAGGCAGTGTTTATTAAAATACATTTCATTTTCAAAATGTAATAGAATCTACAGACATTATTTAATTGTTTTGTCAACGCCTGTTTTCAAACTGACGTCCGTTCTGGTCCAGGCACTGCTGATAACGCGAAGCAATGGAATCGCAAACATCACGAAACATTTCGTTTGGTATTTGTGTGCATTCTCGTTCAATGGCTGCTCTCAATTCAGCGACTGTTGCAGGTTTTATAGCGTAGACTTTGTCTTTTAAGTATCCCCATAAAAAAAAGTCTAGTGGTGTGAGGTCTGGTGAACGCGGAGGGTATTCTACGAAACCCCTTCGTCCAATCCACATCCACATCCACATCGTGCCAAGTACCACTCGCAATACTCCACTCTTCGGTCCGGATCATCTTCATTAATAGCATGGACTAATCTTGGAATGTAACTTTTCCATTGACAGCGCTTCAAAATGCGTTGGACAGACGATTCTGAAATTCCTACCTCACTACTCGCTTGCCGCACAGATTTTCGTGGACTTTGGTGATACGTTTCCAGTACTCTTTCTTGCTTTGTGGGGCTTGTCGATGTCCGTGGTCTTCCGGAACGCTTCTTGTGGACATTCTGAACAGTTCCATCGGCTTCAAACTTATCTCTAATTCGAGTGATGGTAAGTCGCGTTGGTGGATGTTTGAAACTCCCTCCTAAACTGTCTTTGCACTTCAACTGCGTTTTCACACTTCCAGTAGCATTTTAGAATGAATTTCCTTTGTTCAAAGCTTAGTCTGACTGCCATTATTAATTCTAATGGGTTTAACTTGGAAAGAAAGAAACATCAATTGAGCTATCAGCTGTTAAAGTGTGTATGCATTTTTTGGGACGCCCTGTATATATAATTATATATATATATATATATATATATATATATATAGATATATATATATATATAAATGATTATGGTATCACGAGAAAGGAGAGGCTTAAATAAAAGCCCTACTGCAAAATCCAATACAATTTTTACATAATACAAGTGACGTATGTACGAAGTTGCAGTGATATTTCAGTTGTCCAAACTTTAGTAATTTGTATTTAATTGTACATTTATAAAATGCATAAACTTCGATTCTTTTGATCCAGGTTGTATTTTCTTACGTATTCTCGCGTTTTATGTTTTTTTTTACGCAGATTAAAGCGACTCGTGGCTCGATCGGTTAGGGGGCCACCCGGTAGTGCTGAGTCGCGGGTTCGAGACCTACAGTTAGTGCTGCCTGGAGCTTGGCAGTTGTCTTTTATGTATCTTACGTCACGACGAAGCGGCGGCGGCGGCGGCGGGCCAGCCAGCCCCTTTACTCGACTCGGGCCCTTACTCCTCATTTCCTTTGGGGATACGCGATATGGATGCTACCTTACCTTTTTACGCAAATTAATTGTCTAATGTCTTTTAAGTACTGAGAACTAAACGAAGTTTGCTTTCGCATTAAAAATACTCGGCATTTATGAAATAACTTTTCCTATAAAGAAAAGGCATTGAAATAATGGTTCTGCACCGTCTTGGGCTATCCCAAAGAGATATTGCGAGTAGGATTGGCATTTCTTAGAATGGAGTGTCCAAAACCATTAAAAGAGAAAAGGAGACAGGCTCAGCAAACAAGAAGAAGGGCGGAGGAAGAAAAAGAAAGACCGGTAAGGGAAGGAAGTATTGGTTAGGAAGTCCAAAAGAAAGATTCCTGACAGCACCTCAACTAGCTGCTGCTGCTGCTGCTAAAAAAAAAAAAAAAAAAAAAAAAAAAAAAAAAAAAAAAGGCGTCTCATGTTCAATGGCCACTAAGAGAAGCAGGGCTGAATGGCTGTGTAGGCCTAGCTGTTAGAAAACATTATTTGAGGCTTGGCAATAAGCAAAAGCGATTGAAATGAACAAGATCAAAACTTTAGAAGACTGGAAACAAGTACTCTGAACAGATTTGAAATATTTGGAAGTAAGAGAAGACGGTATGTGAGAAGAACTGGAGAATGGCTCAATGGGAGCAGCATGGTGTCAAGAATGAAAGTGGCAATGTGAAGGCATGGAGCCGTTTTGCTAGTGATGGGATTGCGGACCTAGTGAAAATTGAAGAAAACCTCAGCAAAGGAAGGTATCATCGTATCCTACATCATCATCATCATCATCATCATCATTGTCATTCCTTCCGGTAATCGTTTGATTGGGAATAATTTGATAACAGACTACCTGGAAAAATTGCTAAAAAGAATGCCCAAAATATGCCAAACTGTGATAAAGCAGAAAGGAGGATTTTTTGATGAACCGACGACGACGTTAGCGCCAAAACAAGTTATTACAATATTTTACAGAACAAAAATGTAATGTAATTTCCATCAAAATGCGCATCCTACACACTTCCTGTTTATTTTCACTTACCACAGCAAACCTAACGAATACCATGACTGTGTAGGGGGGAGGGGGGTTATATAGGTCCACCAACGGCGGCGTAAACGTAGTTCCGAACGCGGAATTGGTTTGGCGCCGAGCCCTTGGCACCCGTCGACTTCAGAGGAAACCCGAAAAAAGGGAAGATGAGGGGGGAGTTTCAGAAGAGGGAAGGAAAGAAATGACAGTGAAATTAGAGAAAGGAAAAAAAAATGCTGCCAAAGGTGTCGGTCTGCTGTGGAGCATTTGGGGTTTGTGTAACAGCCTCATTTCGTCAGATAAAAACGAATTGAAGGCGAATTTCCTCCATTCGTTACAAAAAAAAATTAAAACATTTTATTACACACACACACACAATATATATATATATATATATATATATATATATATATATACAGTAACGTGAAAGGTAAACAAGAGTGAAATCATACATGTAAAATATTTATTTTTATTTGTAGGAGCCGCATGCATGAAAGACTAAACAAAGACTCAAGTTACCCCCCCCCCCCCTCTGTTGGGTTTGGCCAAATCCGCTGATTTAAGCAATTCCTGAAGAAGTGCCACGCCCCCCGAATAGATAAAAATAATTAGCGAACGAGCGTGACCAAACCTTTCCATATGGAATGAAAATCCGACGCCTTCCACAATCTTATTGTCTTATTGGAAATGTCATTATTAATAAATGTGTATTTGATAAAATTCGCTCATTGAAGAGAGATGGTTCTAAATTTAATTTTTTAACACTTCCTGATTAACATATTAGTCGTAATACACAAAGAAATATTCTTTAATGCGTCAGACATGACATGACACGACGGGACTCATTACGGAGCAGCATGTCAATGTAACGCAGTTCCTTCAATGCAACTGTTTGGGAAAAGGGTCACCGGATATCATGCGGAGCAGACGGTGTGTGTGTGTGTGTGTGTGTGTGTCCCTACGGAATCGCAACAATCTTGAGGATACACAAAGCCCATCGCGACACGAACGTGCGTATCACGACATTAGCAGTGTCACTGATTTATATTTATAAATATCTTTTATCATAGAAAAAGAGGATATAATTGTGGTTACGCTAGGTTCGGTAAGGTGTGGTCAAATGTATTAGGTTTTTTAGATTGTGTGAATGTCACGATACATAATTGAATATGAAAATGTCGAGGTTTTGTAGGGTAGCCAAACCCTGTGTGTGTGTGTGTGTGATCGCAACAAACTGAAAGAAAAATAGAGAAAGAGGGAGACCTCGCCTGCCATCGGTAGACAAAAGAGCGCAAATGTCTCCTCGACATGACAGCTGTTCCTAGAGGCTCGCCGCCCGCCTGCACTTCCCTCTTCTTCATCGGGTTCAGCTAGCATCAATCGGCGACTGTCACGCCCCCGACCGCCGGACGGCCGAACCGCGTCTTAAAAGCCCTCTCCAACAACGCAACCTGACACTATACACTCGCTTGCCTAGACCTGAACGCAATTCATCTCCTTGAATTTCTTTAGAGGTAAAAACCCCCTCAACCCCTCCCCCCTCACCACCACTCTTCCTCTCGCTTTTAGCAAACTGAACACACCGGGTATACAGGCCCTCCCCACTCCCACCCCTTTCCCACCCTCATCTCCCCACCCACTAATATTATTAGTGTTTCCAGTCACGACTCCGCAATTGGCTCTAGACAATAATGGGACGAGAGAGTAAAACTTCTCAATGGAATCTTATGATGGGATACGCAGCCCTTCCCACTCATCACTTATAGTAACTATTACCAACGACTAAACGTTCATTGATCACCCTGACTCCTCTTCTTCTTCTCCACCCCGAGACATTTAATTCTTTTCTTTTTTAGCGTTCGAAACGCGTGGAATACGAGAGATTCGAGTATGTGTCGGAAAAAGGATCTCTTCTTCTTCGTACATCGAAGACGGCTCGATAACGCTTCTAACCGTACGCAATCACCATTCTCTCGCGTATGTACGAGGGTTGAGGGGAGGGAAACGAGATAAAGGCTATCGGAAATAGTTTCATATTTATTTTAGTCAAAAGTTACAACCACCAATATTTCACGCGGATGAAATCAAATTCCGTAGGGCAAGGAGGGTAAAGTTGCCAATGGTCGCGCATCGGTCCTTATGTCGGGCATTTGACTTAAAAAACCTTCCCCACAAAATACTTTACAGTGAAGGAAATAAAATTCCTGCGAAACATTAATTCTAGTAACGAAGTTAGAAGATTTTATTCCCTTCACTCTAAGATGGAATGACGAACTTCACCTTCGTCAGAATGAACAATTCGGGCGGAAACAAAACCAAGGTTAACCGAGTTTAAGATTTTAATTCCTTCACTGAAACAGTATTTTGTGGAGTTTTTTTCTTTAAGTCAAATGCGCGACATTAGGACCTATGCGCGACCATTGGCAACTTTACTCTACTTGCCCTACACCGGAATTTGTCCGAACCAAGTAAAATGACTGAAATAAATCCAACTTGAAGGTGAAGAAAACACTTTTAATGTTTCATTTTTTTATGAGGGGAGGGGGGGGGGTTCTCTCTGAACGCATGATAGTCCTATGTAAAGTGAGGTTGTATGAAGAATGGAAGAGAGTGTATGGAAGAAACGTGGGTCACGAAAGAATTAATGGGGGGAAAAGTTAATGGTGAGAAAAGTAGTGGATGAGTATAGTAAGAAAATAAATTATGAATCGAGTGTACAAGTTGTAGAACAAATGGATATCAGTGAGATGTTTACCAGGAATGTTTGATTAGGAATGCAAGGTGTGTGTGTGTGTGTGTGTGTGTGTGTGTGTAAAAACAGATGCAAGAAGAGGGCAACAGCATGGTGGAATGTCAAAGTTGAATCAGCGGTTGAGGATAAGAGGAGGAAATGGATGTTGTGTGCAGGGTAACTGTGATGGAGGAAAAATCGAAGAGGAGGGTGTGTGAAGTGTGAAGAGACCAGTGCGGTAGAAAAGGAGTAAATAATAAGTTTGGAAGGAGGATGAATGAAAATTATGTAGAGAATAGAAAGTTGTTCTGGAAGGAAGTGCAGAAATGAAACTAAGAAAGCAAGTTTGAGAGTAAGGGCTGAAAATGAAAGAATACTCTCAGCGAATGCAATTTACAGAATAGATGGAAGGAATATTTCGAGGTTTTGACTGGTGGAAGAGATGAGAGGAGTTCAAATATAAATGTGGCGGGATTTAGTGGTGTGAGGAAGACACGTGACAGAATGCCTGATAACATAACTAAGGTGACCAGAGTCCCGATTTTGGGCGGGACAGTCCCGAATTTATGACGTCCCCCCCTCTTTTCAAAATGTCCCGCATTTGGAGCAAATTTTCATAAATGTCCCGCTTTATTAAAATTACTGTTACATTACAGTTAGACATTAGATGTCCTTTATGAATTAATAGAATTATGCCACATTCCGAATTCCAAATCTAAATACTAACTTGCAAACTGAACTGGTACGATACATGTCGCCGTGCGGCAGTGCCGTGATTCCCGACTAGCGTTTCAGTGTTTCATTAGCGGCCTCTGTGTAAAGTTGTGTTGTTGTGTAACGCTTTTGTATTTATGTTTGCTTAATTAATAACCTTAATTAATTTTTATCCCTGCATCCGTTTTTTTTCTTTTGCAGCTAGGTTAAACTTTTTCGTTTGAAGGATAAGGAAAGTTATTAATTGTATCGTACCGTACGTAAGGTCGTAGGCCTAGTTTGACAACACAAAATGTCTAAAACTAAAAGGAAGTGTACATTTAATGCACATCTGCAGTCTAAATATCCATTTATTACAAAAACAACAACAGAAAGTGATGTACGGTGTGAGAAATGTAGAAGTGACTTCAGCATTGGACATGGTGGGATTAATGATATTACTAAGCATCTTGGCTCAAAAAGAGACAAATCGGTTGATATCGGTGCTTCATCTAGTAAGATAGCGAGTGATTATTTTAAAAGTGTGACGCCTAGTAAAAAGGATTTAGAAGTAGCTGCTGCTGAGGGTTTGTGGGCTTACCATACAGTCAGGGAAAATCAAAGCTTCAGATAGACTGACTGTGCAACAAAAATTTTGAAAACATGCTTTGAACCAAAATTTTCATGTGTCAGAACAAAGTGCGAAGCGATTGTTTCAAATGTATTTGCACCATATGCTGAAACAGAATTAAAAAAACAATTAAAGGATGCTCATTGCATAACATTGCTAACTGATGCAAGCAACCATAGAAACATCAAGCTGTTTCCTGTTTTAATTCGCTTCTTTCAGCCATATGAAGGTGCTCAAGCGAAGCTTATCGACTTTAAATCTCAGCCTGGAGAAACCTCAGATACTGTGGTGAAATATTTAACTGATATTATTGAAAAGCATGACCTGGGCAGAAAATTAGTTGCTTTCTGTGATGATAACACTAACTGTAATTTTGGTGGTGCTGCAAGAAAAGGAGTGAATAACATTTTCAGGAAGCTAAATGACTACATTGGTAGAGAACTAATTGGGATTGGTTGTTTTGCACATATAAACTACTACTTGTTTTGCACATTTTGCACATAATGCTGTTCAGTCTACCAGTGACTGTCTGTCAATTGATGTGGAAAGTGGTTGTAAAAATATATTCATATTTCTACATCTATACTGTTCGAGTAGAAGAGCTGAAAGAGTTTTGTGATTTTGTGGACACTGAATATAAACAGTTACTGGGATGTAGTAAAACAAGGTGGTTGGCATTAATGCCTGCAGTTGAAAGAATACTCAAGTTGTTAAATTGTTTCCTGGTCTAAGATCATACTTTCTGAGCCAAAGCAAGTGTCCACTGATACTGAAAAACTTTTTTGAAAACCCACAATCAGAGATCCGGCTCAACTTTGTGCACTGTCAAGCAGCCACCTTTCACCAAGTGGTTTTAAAGATTGAGGGTGAACATATATCAGTTGTGGAAGTGATGAGTGTAATTTCTGATCTGAAGGATAATTTGCAATCAAAGAAAGATAATGTGTTTGTGCCACTTTCAGTCAGGAGTCTTGTAAACAAACTTGGACAAGATGGGTTGATTGATTTTCTGTAAAGAAAATATTAGTTGAGTTCTATGACACATGTGTTAAGTACTTGGATCAGTGGTCAGGTCACTTGCCAAACGTTGAGTGTATGCAGTGGGCTTGATTAAAACAAGTTCCAAAGTGGTCAGTTGTTGAGACAACAATGGATTTTGCTGCTGAAAAACAACTATTTGACCCCAAACTTGACACTGAATTATTTGATGAGTTCATGTGTTTTGCAAAGTACATTAGTGATGAGAAAGCAGCAGAGTGGAATGCATCTAAATTATAAACAGACCAGCGCTGGGTGGAAGTATTCACTCATTTCAAGGCCAGAGATGTCAATCATCAACGAATTTCAGCATTAGTTCAGTTCATACTGTCTTCCAGGAATTAATGCTTCGACTGAACGTGCTTTCTCTCAAATGAATAAGACGTGGACATCTGAGAAAGCACAACTGAAAGTCTCAACTCTAAAAGCTTTACTTTTAACTAAAATAAACTTCAATCAAACCTGTATGGAGTTCTACACTATGTTGAAATCAACTCCGGAGTTACTTCAGAAGATTTCATCTACTGAAAAGTACGGGAATTGAGAAGCAAGTACGATAATATTGTGTATTGGTATGTCATAGATATAAGCCATTCTCAGTTGAGTTAATTTTTTTCATAATTATATACTCAAGAGAAAAATACGTGTGTGTGTGTGTGTGTGTGTGTGTGTGTGTGTGTGTGTGTGTGTGTGTGTGTGGTAGAGAGGTATCCCGCTTTTGGCTCCTGAAAATATAGTCACTTTAGTTTATAACTCCAAAAAAAGAAAAATGTCCCGCTTTTTGCTCCTAAAAATATGGTCACTTTAAACATAACGATGGATGAAGTGAAAGGGGCAGGTGGTGGGAGGAATATACATGGAAAAATTATTAAATATGGGGGATTGAAAAGGTTGGAATGGTTGTGGTGATACTGGTGTATATGTCAGAGTGGACGGACAAATGGGAGTGTGCCTGAAGACTAGAAGAAAGCAATAACTGTTCCACTGTACAAAATGAAAGGTGGGGAAGGTGTATGGTAGGATAGTAATAGACCGAGTTTGTAGTATCACAGAATTATTATTGTTGTAGTAGATATTTCACCGGCGCTTCAACTCTGACGAGTCATCACCGACCGAGTACGTTAGACGGAAAATCCAAAGGCACGGGTATTACAGAACGCTTGGCGAGTGATGAGTAAGAAGGGTTCCGATGTGGAAGAGGCTGTGTAGATCGAGTGTTTGCAGCGAGACAAGTGACTGAGAAAGCGTGTGAAAGGGATTGAAAAGTAAACAAAACTTTTATGAATCTCGAAAGAGCATATGATAGAGTGAATAGAAGAGAAGCACTATGGCAGGTCTTGGGTATATATGGGGTTTGCAGTAAACTCGTGAATGCAGTAAAGTTTCTTTAATAGTAGTAGTAGTACATGTGTGAGAATGAAGAACTAAGTGAATGATTTGATACAAGCATTGGCGTGCGTAAAAGACGTATGACGTCATAGTGGTAAAAGTGCGACTGCTAGAAAGAGAAATAAATCTGGTGTGTGATGGTATGTGGGACCTGTCGAATCTGTTGTGCGCGGATGGTGCTGTGCTGTTTGCTCAGAGTGGGTGCGATATGCAAGAGGTTGTTAAGAATTTTGGACGGTGTGTGAGAGAAGACTGTTAAAAGTGAATGTGGGTAATAGCGAGTAATTGACTATGAAAAAGGAGGGAAGTTCGGGTTGTCATGTGATTGTGAACACGAGTGGTAGTCTTTTAAATATCTGGGATGTGTGTGTGTTCAACAAAAAGGTACGAGTGCGAATTAAGTTAACAGTTGTGCCAGTCAAGGAAGAAAGGTGGCGAGTGCACTGAAAGCAGTTGCGAGAAAGCGGAGACTGCGTAGAGATGATGTTTACATGTTGTGTTAGTACCGACACTTTTGTATGGGTGCGAAACACTGACATGGCATGAATGGGAGAAGTCAAGAGTAAGAGCGGTTGAGATGGATAACCTGAGTGAGGACTGATAGCTTTAATTTGGTTTTGCGTCCGTCCGAATTGTTCATTCTGACGAAAGTCAAGCTTGTCACTCCACCTTAGACCTACAGTTTAACGTGGAATCCGAACCACGCCCCACCAGCAGTCCAGTGTCTTAACCACTAGGCTACCCAGGGCACCAATTTATCAACCAACCAGTTTCTTTATTGTGTGGATGGATGAACATCTGGGTTTTGCTGCGCGCCGCCGCCTGCCGTCACCGGATCTCGATCCTGGAGCAGATGGATTCGTAGTCAGCGACGCTAACCACACTACCACAGAGGCCCATTTTTTTTTAAGAAATAATGTGGTTCTGGAAATGAAGCCAATGGAAGTGAAAAATGAAGAGAGTATGTTCAGATAGGTGAAAAAATGCGATGACAGTCGTAAAAAGCGTAGGCCTATGTCGGAGTGTTTGCGAAGATATGAGGAAAAGAAGGCCCAGAAGATGGATGGACATGGTGAATGACTGCGTGATTAAGCATAGATTTGATCTTGACGATGCACGATCAGTAGCTGCAAGTTGGCTGGAATGGAGGTGGTTTGGTAGAAGTACGACTCGGTCTCTTATTTTTGACAGTGCCTGGGAGGCGCCACCACGCATGCCGTATGAAGCGCCGCAGGTATGGAATTTTGCCATGTGGAGGGGCGCTGGTATGTGGTATGTATGTGCACTTTACTTTCTGCCTCTTCTCTAACTTCTGTTGTTTTCTTCTGGCTTCTCACCCCCAATCCTTGGACAATTAGACCGAGATTTGATAATCTATCTATGCATGTAGTTTTTATTCCCCGTTGACTTAATTAATAAGAAACGATGACTTATTAGAAACAAGCTATCATACAGGACCTACCAACACCACAAGCTTACAACATGAGGTAGGCCTAAGCTTTTCAAGAGCAGGCCTTGGCCTACCTTCGATATACTGTAACTTCATAATCTTATTAAATATAAACAACTAGGTGAAATAGTGCGTAGGCCTACGCCCACAAAAGCCTTTCATCGACTTCTTGAATAGGCCATAATCGTCACCAATAAAAAAGTATTTCTTTCAGTCCGAAGAAAGGACCCCCTACTCCAAACAAGGGTATAGTCAACCGGGGAGAAAAATAACAGGGTTGTGTGTGGGGGAATAAAAAAAGAATAGCCTAAAAATAGATATTTGTAAAATGGGCCTTACTCGTGTTGGTCATGCTTCATTACATATTTTCAAATGATCGAAATATTACGCATCACACGTGCGCTTGAAACTGCATTTTGATTCGCATATTATAGTGAAAGATAGACGTTCATCCATTTTGTTTTTTATGCCCCCGTTCTACTATACAACTTGAAAGCTGAATACATCGTTCACTAATTAGCCTACACCTTTTACCTCAATTTCGAAAAAAGGAATATAAATAAGAGCTATAAAAAACATTTAAAGTTCAAAGAAAACCTTTAAATTATAACCACAATCAGAATTTCATGTCATTTTCCACAGGTGTACAGGGTCAAGTAACGCCTTTTGACTGGCTCTGACCTTCGCCCTTTGACCCAACATTCACGATACCTGGCACAAGGATGAATTGATTTCAAAGCCGGGACGATGATTCGTTCATCAGGAAAGTCAACTCGGGTGGGTTCATTGCATACAATCCCCAACGATACTTTACTTCCACACTTTTAATTTTAACTAAAGTTAACCGAAGTTTTACATACCCGAAAAGGCCGTTATTGCGATAAGATTTTTGAAAGAAAAAGATAATCCTTAAAAATTAAGGCACACACACACACACACACACACACACACACACCACACACACACACAGTAAGTACGGTTCGATAAATCTCATTCTATAAATAAACACGAGAACGCCTCGTTGTAAACAAAAGTCGAGAAAGAAAAAAAAAGAGGCATTGACCGGATCTTGAATGCGAACGAAGAGGAAAGCCAAGATGATAATCCAAAAATAGTTTAAGTATATAATTCTGCAGCATTTAAAAGCATAAGAAAGGAGAGAAGAGAATTTGGCACCGAAGTAGTTGCAAGATAAATAAGAGGGTTTTCTTTTATATACTGTATAATTCAGTTTTTTTTGTTTTGTTTTTAACGGTCGGGAAGCGTGGATGGAATATAATTCCAGTGTTAAAACAGGCTCTTTCTTATGAAAAGTACCTGAAATCGTGAAAAGTGTACGTGAAAGTGTTACCTGAAAACCGAACATTTACCAAAAACTGTTAGCCATTTATATTTTAATAATTAATGAAACCATAAACACTTCCATAAAAAAATGTTTATCGATAATTCTATCATCAAATAGAAGGGAAAGCGAGAGAACCCGAATAAATTCATTACGGGACGAGTCACTTTGCCAAATAATTAAAGTTATCACACATTCTTCGGTAGCATGCCAAACGCTGCTATTTAAGATAGAGAATATATTTAGCGTGCATTAAAATTACACTCGCGTGTCTTTCTAAGTTTACGTTAGCGATGTCCTAAAAACGGATTCTTTAGCCCGCATCTGGGATAAAAACATTCAAAAGTAGCACGAGCTACGCGAGAAAATATCGTCAAAGATTCTATCGGGCTGAAACATAGTTACCTATCAAGGCCTCTTTACCCATCATACACAGTTACACGAGCCGTTAACAGTATAACGTACAGCTTCAATCTATATATGGGTAAATATGCAAAATACATAATACCCTAAAAGGTCTACACGGCATAATTCATGTTTTCAGACCCAACATTAAATATTAAGAACCTCTTTACCCGATATTCTTGAGAAGCAGTTTCAAAAGCCTCCTTAGACTAACTAGTATTCCCCCCTCCCCCCGTCCCACAAAACCTAAGTTCTTAACGTGGCCTAAAGGCTTGCACTCCGCTGATCAGGAATAAGGAGCGGCCCAATTGGAGGCCTCATACAGACTTTGCAAGCGAAGTCAAAGTTCAGATATTATCCTGGAAGAGATTCTTAAGGGCAGGAAAAGTTATTCGAGGAGAGAAAGAGAGGGAGTGAGGAAGAGGGAGAAGGAGGAAGGGGGGAGAGGGAGAAGGAGGAGGGGGAGAGGGAGTAAAAGAGGGGGAGGAGGGGGGAGGGAAGGGGGGTTACAGTGAAACACGAGGGAGAGGGAAGGGGGGTTACAGTGAAACACGAGGGAGAGGGAAGGAAATGAACTGGGCTCGAAAACAAAACAAAAAAAAATAATATACCAAAGTATCACCAGAATATAACGGAAAAAAAAAATCTGTGTACAGTATTTGTCCGGATTGGTCTATTCCCAGTAATACGAGTAATAATAGTACAGGAAGTTAGTACAATGGGTCGTATTAGTTGGCCTGAGCGCTATGCCAGCTTCTGGCCCTCCTCACTGATTATTAAGTTATTATTATTATTATTATTGCCCCAAACAGAAAAAAGAGCAGTAACGATAACAACAAATTTAGGTAATATTTACGAGTATGATATGGGATATCTATTAAAGCAAGGTAGCTAATGTTCTTAGAACAGCAAACCCGAACCACCCGACCGTTGGCAAATAGAGCTTAACGTGAAATAGTGAAATAGGCGCACTTCAATCTAAATAATGTTGAAAAGATAATCAATTCCTTCTAGAATGAGAACGATAAACTATCAGGTCAACCCATAAGTAATGTCGTTTTTTAGATCGGAATCTGAAGGACAAAAAAAGACAACTGAAACTTTTTAATCTAGTATATATTTTCCATCGGAATCAATGACACACTGCCAACGTCCTACAAGCTTTTCAATGCCATGTTTATAAAATTCAGGCAGTTTTGAGGCAAAAAAAAGTACAAAGACTGGTGTGCAGGTCATCTAAAGAAGTATACTGTTTCTCGTCAAGATAATTTTGCAGACTCCTGAAGACGAAGAGATGATAATCTGAAGGCGCAAGGTCTGGAAAATATGGAGGATGTGGAAGTTTTTCCCACCCAAGCTCCTCAATTTTTGCAGAAGTGATCCGAGCAGTATGAGGACGTGCGTTGTCGTGGTGGAACACGATTCCTTTCCGATTAACCAAAGAAGGTCTCTTTTCTTTTAGTGCAGTGTTCAATCGATCCAGTTGTTGACAGTAGACTTGAGCGGTGATTGTTTGGTTGTGTGGTAAGGTTTCAAAGTGTATTACACTACCTTTATCCCACCAAACACTAAGCAACACCTTCCGAGGGTAAAGATTTGGTTTTGGCTGTGGTGTCGCTGGTTCTCCGGCACAAACCCACTGTCGACGGCGCTTAACATTCTGGTACAGTATCCACTTTTCATCACCAGTCACTAAACGGCGCAAAAACGGATCTTGGAGTTCACGGGAATGAAGAGCTGCGCTAATGTTTACCCGCACCCTCAGATTGTCGACCGACAACTCACGTGGCACCCATTTTCCTAACTTAGGCACTTTCCCGAGTTGTTGCAAATGTCGATGGATGGTGGACGGGGATGAATTGAGTTTCTGGGCCAATTCTTCGACAGTTGTTGAACAGTCTTCTTCAAGTGCGGCTAACAGCGGGTCATCATCAAACTCAGCAGGGCGTCCTGAGCGTGCTGCATCTGTCAAACAGCAGTCACCATTCCTAAACTTTTGAAACCATCATCTTTGACATTTCCTCACACGCAGAATATCGTTGCTATAAACTCCCTGAATGTTTCGCGTTGCTTCAATAGCAGTATTCCCTTTTTTGAACTCGTAAAGCATTATATGCCTGATATGCTCTTCCGATACCGCCATGTTTATGAGGGGTTCACATAAAGCAACAGACACGTCTTCGCTGGTCAAGGTCTGTAAAGTACGTAGCGAAACACGATAGCTCTCCTCTTAGATATAACCTTCGGAAAATTTATGCTTAAATGAAAATGAAAATGAAAAGGTTTATTGGCAGACTATAGTTCATATGACAAATATTATTAATACAATGACAGTTCATACACTAATGATAGAAAATATACAATTGCTTAAACCGAGTATGACTAGTTTAAACTTAATCTATCGTAAAAAACGACATTACTTACGGGATGACCCGATATAAAGATTTACGGGAAAAGAATGATGTTGGGAGGACACACGCAAATAATTTATAACAACTCCCCTTTCTTTATTTAACACTACCATAAACAGGAGCCTCCTCTAAATGTAGAGGACACGTTTCGGTTAACTGTAAAAGTTAAATCAATTTTAAATAGGCAATAATTCCCGTCCACTGCCCCTGACCCAGAGAACCAAAGAACAATGACTCAGCATATTTCTCTCTATGCACATACGGGCGTGAACCTTCTGAAACAAAGAAACTGATCCGAGTCTCCGATCTTAAACCACACCAGAAATGGAGGACACTAAACTGAGCACAACTACCCAATTACGTTAAAAAGGAAGAAATTACATACTATGGCTATTCTAAACTCGAAAATAATCGGAATAACGAACGCATAATGCGGAAGCGATGCTCTGAACTACTCTTATGAGAGCTTAAGATACGTGGGAAAGTATCAGTTTTCCTATATAAAAACACGGAAGGATACAATATAAGGATTCCCTTAGACTTAAAACTCATTTACACGCACCCTCTATCAGCAGTACTACTACTACTACTACTACTACTACTACAGTACTTCATAACCCGACCGAACAACGCAGCGTTTCATCGCAATCGACTCGACGTGCCCTCTCCTCACTCTTGGGAATGGAAATACTTGGTGATCGTTGACTGCATTCGAGGCCATTCTCAAGGTCTTCGTGACGGCCCGAGGTGACAATAGCAGTCGAAATTTCCATCCATCACGACGGTCGGACAATCCGCGAACCCACGTTGCCGTTTCTACTCCTTAATTAGAGCGAGAAAATAATAATGTGACGGCGAAATGGTTCGCAGCGACGATTTGGAGCCACCGAAGAAGAAGTTGAACCCATTTTTACGAGTAATAAGAGAAAGGGAGAACATTGTAAGGAGATTCTTTTTTTCTTTATAAACCTATTAAGTTATAGTATTAGCGCGGACCTATTCGCCTCAACCAATAGCGGTTTCAATAGGCTTTATTCCTAATGAAATGAAAGCTTAATATAGGGACCTCCTCCTACCGCGACCATTGCATGATAATGTTACGGTAAACTTACTTCAGGCATACGGTTAACGTCAAGACCGAAAGTATTTAGTATTCTTATAGCCAGTACTTACAGAAGCCTTCATAAGACCTAAACCTAATGGCATATTAAAATAAAGCGAGGAAACCTAATATCTTTAGACAGGTTCCGCGTTATTGATTATTTTTATCCCTACTTTTATTTATTCCCTCCTCCTCCTCCTCCTTTAAACTTGCGATGTGCGCTGTTAAGTTACAAAAGGATTACCACGACGCTGTCTTAAAACCTCAAATAAGCGGATCTCATTTCAAAGATTTAAACCTGGCTCCTAATCATACAGTGGGAACGAGCCATATAAAAGCAGTCTGTTGAAGAAAGTATGCAACAACCTCGCGCTGTGCATGTACGCGATGCCATTAGCATACGAAGACGACCTTCATTATTTGCTAATCGTAAAGATGAGATTATTCACCGTGTCATTTTGTCTTCGAAGATACTTAAACAAATGCATAATAAACATATCAAGAATGAAATAAAAACGACACACACACACACACACAGGCACTCCACCCCGAGAACAGTCACCACGAGTCCCCAGGGGAGGGTGGCGCCCAAGTAGTTTATACACGTCCAGTTCTCTGTACGTCTACGTCTGTTACCTGTCTGTACGTACGTCTGCTACGCTCACGTACATCTGCGTTACCGGTACACCTCTATATACGATTGTATGTGCGTATCTATTCTTGTTACCTGTGTGCGTGCCTTTGTATGTTTATTTATCAAGTCTGTACGTGTATGCACGTATATCTAACATTCAATACCCACTACCCCCCGACGTGTCCATAGGCCTACTCCATACCTCCTGCTACCCCCTTTAATGCGTGCAGCTATATAGGATCTGTTTTTGTAATACAGTAGCGGGGAACCAATAAAACTTAACATATAGGTAAGCATCGTAAAAATGAAGAACCAACAAACGGGACCTAAACAGTATCTTGGGACAGACAAATAAAGGTAGTATGGTAAAAGACTGTACTTGGGCTTAGAAGCTAAAATTCGGTAGGCTATGTGTTATTGTATCAAACTCGAAAAGGTAGGCCGTAAATGGGCCTATATTTGTAGTTTGATTTTTAAATACTCATATACATCATTGATATTTTCAATAGACTAGACCTCCGACGTACGTACGTACGTAATGAGAAATTATACGTGTACTGGTAGGTACATATCATACGTAACTAGGCTCTCTAAAGCAAAAATAAATTTAAAAAAAACATACTAAATCGATGCTATAAAACTAAAAACGTCAGATTATATCAATCTCAACTGAGGTCCGGAAAACGTGTGTTGGCTACAGCGAACGTAACTAAGGAAGCTGGGACCCCTATGGCCTTATCAGCCTACAAGATCAATGAGGTGCCGTATGACCTTAACGTCGTACTCGTAAACGAAAACGATAAGCTAATCCTACGCTTAGTTTGATATTAAAAACTTTCACTAAAGCATTTAATATTAATGGCATCCTTCCTTAAAATGCGTGTAAGGGTAGATTTGAATCTTAAATTATTTATCTATCGTAATAGTCTTAGAAATTTACTAATAAAGGGCGGGACTTAAATTTACACGAAACATTACCAGCAAATTAACAAAATTAATTTCCTAATACTAAATTACCTTACTTCGCATAAAAAATAAAATATTGAATCTCCAATTCATTTATATTTTGGGAAAGGCCTATACCGTAAAGGCGTAAACCAGGGGTCCCCAACCCTGTGCCCGCCGACCCTTTTGCCTGTGCCCGCCACTAACTGACTACGATTGATAAGTTTTTATTTAAATTTTTAATAAAATGTTAAGTATGTTTTATATTTTAAATATTTAGTTACTAAATATTTAAAATATGTAACATACTTAACATTTTATTAAATTTTATAGTTAATTACAGAAACAGATGCTCATTTATTTGAAAATAATTATTTCTTTATAAATAAATTAAGTTATCGTTTTGATAATTTTTCTATGATCCTGAGTTAGCCCATCCTTGTTTTTTTTTTGTGTATTATGTTCATTATTTTACATAGGAATTAAATGTTTTTTTTGTATATTATGTTCATTATTAAGTCCAACTATAAATTTGCCTTGAAAAAGTAAATGGTGCCCGCCGCACTACCGGTAGTCTTGAATGTGCTCTTCGGCACAAAAAGGGGGGACCCCTGGCCGTAAACGAACGAAGGTCTCAAACGAAAAAAAAATGCTCATAATAAAAACAACAAAATTAAAGGCCTAGCCGATAAATCACTAAGGTCAGAAAAGCATAATTACGCTACTCTCCGATTAATTTAATTAACATACAAACATTTAGCCTATAGAGACCACACACTAATTCGGAAGAGGTCGCCTTACATACAGTAACGACTGCATTTGGCAAAAATAAAAATAAATAAATAAAATATCGGCACTTAGGTTATCAAGCTAAACGGAGAATCGTCGAGACGTGACTTGGGAAACAACTTGAAAAATAACCACAGAAAAACTTTATTTATAATATATATATATAATATATATATATATATATATATATATATATATATATATAATAATAATAATAATAAAATGAATAGGCAGGTCCTGGGCTGAGGCTAAATGATGGGTGGTGGTAATTTATGGCGTAACTAGTGCCATTTGCTATATTATATCATTAATAAAGAACAATTATATACACTACATTCCTAACCAAATTATGAAAAAAATCCGCTTATCTCATGATAGAGGGTACTTAAAACTACAAAAGCACGGGGCCTATTCATTTTATTGGACAGTATACGAGGCCTATTAAGTAAGAAAGGCCCACTACAATTCAACTTTAATGCCCACATGGGCCTAGTTATTGACAAATAATTACGTATGTAGCCTACTACGCACTCATAATCAGTCCCTATTAAAGGGCCATCTATTAATCCCCCGCCAACGACTCCTTCCCTCTCCCCTGCGTAACCACGGTGCACAAATCTGAAGGCGGACCATTTCCCAAGTAGCAGTGGGAAGACATTCCAAAGCGAGAAGGCAGCGGCGTCATCGGAGCAGAAAAATTATTGTATTTACTTCTTTAATTTCGCTCCCACGTAACCTCAAATGAGCCTACCATCCGCCCGACACGCTCGTTCCCTCCCCCGAGGCCTACCTGCATTCCCTAGAAATTATAAATACAATGCTTACAAATAAGCTTCTTCAAAGGCTTGCGTAACTAATACAGTGCTTCATGCTCATATTCAAATACCCGATTTTATACATTTTTTCGAAAAAAAAAAATTATATATATAATGCAAACTCACAAGGAAAAAGAAAAATGATTCCAAGGCCTTTCGTCAGGGAATGACGAGGTGTACTTCTGAATACACAAAACGTCTTGGAATCATTTTTCTTTTTCTTTTTCATTTTTTCATTTGTTCCGTTTTCTCTCTCTCGTCTTGCGCGGAATATCTCCTATACAAGCGTCGTTCTTTACGATATATATATATATATATATATATATATATATATATATATATATATATATATATATACAGGGCGTCCCAAAAAAATGTGTATACACACTTTAACAGCTGATAGCTCAATTGATGTTTCTTTCTTTCCAAGTTAAACCCATTAGAATTAATAATGGCAGTCAGACTAAGCTTTGAACAAAGGAAATTCATTCTAAAATGCTACTGGAAGTGTGAAAACGCAGTTGAAGTGCAAAGACAGTTTAGGAGGGAGTTTCAAACAGATCCACCAACGCGACTTACCATCACTCGAATTAGAGATAAGTTTGAAGCCGATGGAACTATTCAGAATGTCCACAAGAAGCGTTCCGGAAGACCACGGACATCGACAAGCCCCACAAAGCAAGAAAGAGTACTGGAAACGTATCACCAAAGTCCAAGAAAATCTGTGCGGCAAGCGAGTCGTGAGGTAGGAATTTCAGAATCGTCTGTCCAACGCATTTTGAAGCGCTGTCAATGGAAAAGTTACATTCCAAGATTAGTCCATGCTATTAATGAAGATGATGATGATCCGGACCGAAGAGTGGAGTATTGCGAGTGGTACTTGGCACGATGTGGATGTGGATTGGACGAAGGGGTTTCGTAGAATACCCTCCGCGTTCACCAGACCTCACACCACTAGACTTTTTTTTATGGGGATACTTAAAAGACAAAGTCTACGCTATAAAACCTGCAACAGTCGCTGAATTGAGAGCAGCCATTGAACGAGAATGCACACAAATACCAAACGAAATGTTTCGTGATGTTTGCGATTCCATTGCTTCGCGTTATCAGCAGTGCCTGGACCAGAACGGACGTCAGTTTGAAAACAGGCGTTGACAAAACAATTAAATAATGTCTGTAGATTCTATTACATTTTGAAAATGAAATGTATTTTAATAAACACTGCCTTTATAATTATTTAAAGTGTGTATACATTTTTTTGGGACGCCCTGTATATATAATATAACCACCAAATAGTCCAATCTATTAAAGAATCCCTTGTTTCCAACATAATAAAGTCCAGAACAATTAAGCTAAAAGCTCCTCTGCCGAAAAGACCAAACACGTTAGTTTCAGCATAAACTTGCCAGTTACGAGACTAAGCTGAAAATACTCGCCATATCTCGGCTACTTGCATTAAATCAACAAAGACATTAAAACAAAGAACAAATTTTCTTGGCTATTCTGAGACTATTAACGCTTAATTAGTTATTATTGACCGATTTCCACTACTTTTATTCTTAGTACAAATTATTTATAAGCTAATTAATTAAATTAATTAATTAAAATAAATAAACCTTGCAAATTTTGTGAAAAGCTATAATCAAGAATTCTATGACCCTATATTCGTACTATAAACGCTGTATCTACCATATAGGCACCCAATAGACACCATTAGTGATGAGAGTCGTTTTTTATTGTGTCGTTTTTTTTGTTTAAAACGAAGGTAGTTTTTTTTGTTTTTTATTGTTTTAAACTTATTCCATATTTTTCTTCCTTTAATCTAATAAGTATATTAGTATTACCTATAATTTACTATACTACCATGCTTATACGGTTATACCTAGTATATATAGTCATCTTTTAGAAAAATTGAATCACGCAAAAAGTATATAATAGAAAGGAAAAACAAACCCTCATTTTTATATGTATATATATTTTTTAACTAGAACATAAAACATTCTTCCTCGTTTCAAACAATATACATAATTGTGATTGGCAAGAGTACCAGTATATATATTCCAGATAGAAAAAAAAATATTCACCTTTTTTTGAACCTTTTTGTTAACCTAATGTTGTTTAACCTTCATTTCCATGGAAGAATCATCACTAGATTGGGTAGAGCATATATGCTAGTTTCAATATCACAGGTACTGGTATAATATACATAATACTGGTATAAAACAATATATATAATTGTGATTGGCAAGAATACCAGTGTATTATATATATATTCCAAATAAAAAAATAAAAATATTCATCTCTTTCTTTAACCTTTGTGTTAACCTAATGCTGTTTAACTTTCATTATCTGATTCTATTTCCATTGAAGAATCATTATCACTAGATTGATTAGAGCATATAGTTTCAATATCACAGGTACTGGTACTTATTGCAGATTTGGATGTTGACGAAGCCAATGTAGCACCATGTTTTACTTCACTTTCTTGGAATTTTGCATTTTGGGATATAAATACTAGCTTTGCTCTGTCTGCTAATCAGTTTCTTTGGCTGTATGGATATTACTGTATGTGCTAAATGATCTCGGAGGTAATGAAAGGGCGAAATAGAGGTGTATGAGTTTGTGTAGGTATATATGTGAGTATGCGTGCGTATGTATCTGGAATTCTGGATGTATGCGTATGTATGGGGTATATAATAGATATAAATATGTGTATATAAGTATTTATGTATATATTGGTATATATGTATATGGGTGTATGTGTATGTATATATATGGATGGTCTCGGGGGGGGGGGGGAATATATCATCGCGGGTCTAAAGGATAGTTAAGTGGGAGATTCAAAATCCGAGGCATGGATGGGAGAGTCCTGGAAAGGTTGGACAATGGGCAGTCAGCTCCCAGTCAGTGTTCTCGCAAGTTTAACGGATCTCAAGATACAAGACTTTCAGTGCAAGAAAGAGGCCAGTTTTTTCTGTAAATAGGCTGAAAAGGACATTCTATACTGGTACCATATGGCCTATTTTATTATTTATTTATTTATTTTTATAATATATATCATTGCAAAAGTATACCTTATAATTAAATTGGCAATATCTATATTAATTATTAAAAAAAACAAAAAACAAAAACAAAAAAATAAAAAACAAAAAAAAACGACAAAAAAAAACATGACAAAAAAACGGTTTTTTAACATCACTAGACACCATACCTATCAAACAAGTATACCTACCCCTAACTATAGGCCGAATGGGATTCGGAACAATTTTGGTTTATGGGCCGAAAATGTCGTAAACTTAATAAAACCTACTCTGCACTCTGTGCACGCTATCTAACCGAATATATATAAGGTAATCAGGATGCAGCCTACTTCCTTTGAAAGTAACATTGTACCGGCAGCAAGACCTATATGGATCGAATTTGAAGTGTCCTATTTAATTGGCAAATTGACTGAATCTTACGAACCTCTTCTGAATGAATATCCAATCAATCTCGCCGACTGGTACTAAAAAATGAACAGCGGTGAAAAAATCCCCCGACAAGTAGACCGTGCATAAGACCTAATAAAACAACACACAGGCCTACTGGAGGATAATGGGTCGACCATAGAGGAAAATTTTATCAACGAATATTTTGGGGATTACATTACGTTAAATCAGATTTTCATTTATACATGAAGGACCAAATTTATGCGAATGCCCACAAAAACAGCCCCCCCCCCCCCCCCAAACACACACGTAGACGAAGGAGCCAAAATCAAGGTTTTCGAGATGCCTGGACACTGCGTTTGAAAGATTGGAGGTCACATACGGGGGAATAGATGGATTGAGGAAGATTGTTCCACAGTTGACCGGTTGAGTAGGTGAAAGATTGAAAATACTGTACCAATTAACCCTCGCGTTAGAGAGTTGGACAGAAGTGAATGAGAATTTGTCGAAAGTCTGGTGCTGCGTGCTCTCCTTAAAGGAGGAGAGACGCAGTTAAAGTTCAGAAGAGCAGTGTCCGTTATAATAGCGATAGTAAAGAGAGAGAGAGAAGCAACAGTGCGGCGAAGAAACTGAAGACAGTCGGTAAGAGGGGGGGAATTGATGAAACGAAAAGCTTCGATTTTATCCGGTCAAGTATGTAGAGCTACGTGGGTTGAGCCACCCCACATACGAGAAGCGTACTCAATACAGGGGCGAACAAGACCCGCGTACAGAGACAACGAGCGAGTGGGGGTGAAGAAACTGCAGAGCCGGCACAGCACACCTAACCTCTTAGAAGCTGTTTTGGAAAGAGACTATACGTGAGCTTTCCGGGAAAGATCATGAGAAAAGGAAACAAAAAATGTTAAGAAACGAGGAAGGATTGAGTTGCGTATTGTTGAAGGTAGGGATGTACCGATATCGCTTTTTAGCCGATACCCGATATACCAATACTGATAATTAAAAACTATCGGCCGATACCGATATCCAGCTAGGGTTTATTAGTTTGTCATATTTTTGTAACATTCATAATTTATTTTCTGTGTTGAAAATTTGGCAACAAAGCAATAATCCTTTTCATTAAAGATGGCAACACTGCATTAGATGTCATAGTTTTGTTTGTTATACAATTGGACTGCGGGCCTATGTTGGGCTTAGGAAATGTGTTTCTAATCAGCTAGCTGGGTTAATATTGTGAGCTATGACTACGAGATAGTTTTTTTAGTTTCCTAGGCTTTATATTTATTTCTCAAAGGATTTACACTCGTTTGATTGGCTGTTTGAAAATAAAATAAAACAATAAAATATTGGAAATTTTATCATCTTAGTAAATAGCCTTTCATTCATAATTTTGGAAAAATTGTACTTTTGAAATAGCCGATATTTTTAAAAATCGGCCGATACCAATAAAAATCTACCGATATCACCGATACCGATATATCAGTACATCCCAAGTTGAAGGTAAGGGGATAGTTGCGTGGAAGATTGTGACGAGTAGACAGATGAAGGAACCGAGTTCTTGAGGTATTGAAACTACTATTAATAGCTTTTGGAGAAGAGTAGCAACCATTTACAACCGCAGCTATAGATCGGCCAGAAAGGAAATCAGAAATGAAGGCACAGATAGAACGATAGAAACCGAAGGAAAGCAGTTTGGAAATTTAGGATTTGTGCCAGACTCACAAAAGCGTTTGATATGTCTAACGCAATGGCAAAGGTTTCATCGAAATCCCGAAAGGAGGAGGAGGAGGAGGAGGAGGAGGAGGAGGAGGAGGATGACCACGAGTCAGAGAGATGAAAGATTGCCAGTAGAGTGTCCCTCGCGGAACCCACACTGACGATCTGAAAGATTACGAGAAGAGAGGAGTTTAAGAATCTTCCTATTAAGTACCGTATAGATTAAAAAACTTTAGAAAGGCGAGACATCAAAGCAATTGGACGATAGTTGGAGGGTCCTCCTTTGGGACAGGCTGAATGAAAGAACTTCCAGCAGGAAGGAAAAGTACCAGATGAAAGACAAAGACGAAAGAGTTTGCCTGCCCGGGCAGGGTGTCAACACTGAAACGCAGTTCTTGAGAACAGGAGGAACACCACCATCAGGACTGAACGACTTCCTAGAGTTGAGCCCAGATAGAGCAGAAAAAAATCTTTGGAAGAGATTCTGATTTGAGACATAATCAGAAGGAGGAGGAGATGGAAGAACAGCACCGGAATTGTCTAAAGTTAAGAGGCGAAAGAAAGTTTGAGCGAAAAGCAGCTTTATTGGGAGAAGAGACGACAACTGAGAGGTCGGAATGGAAAGAGGAGGGAAAGTAGTAGTAGTAGTAGTAAAGTTGTTGGAGAGGTTCTTGGCTCAGTGTCAGAAAGAACGATAAGAATTAGAACTGGATAGGTTTTCACATTTTTGTCTGATGAAGGAATGTTTGGAAAGTCGAAGAACAGAGTTTGCATGATTTCGGGCAAAAATATAAACTGAGAGACAGGATGAGTTGCATGGCGACGGCACCTTCTGAAAGCCTCCTCTCTGTTGCGGCTAGCATTAGAACAAGCAAAGTTAAACCACGGTTTTTTGGCATTACTAGTAGGAATATAATATGGAATGTACGCCTGCATACCCGAGCGAATCACCCCCGTAATGTGGTCAGCCACGGAAGCAGTAATCATCATTCCAAGGGAAATCCGAGTTAGAAAGAAAGATTTGTCTAAGGAATTTCCCGTCAATAAAATGAGCATGGAGACCGGATATCCAAGATCATATCGCAAACAGTAACGAAAAATACAACCGAAACTGAAGCCAAGAAAGTTTTAGAAATAAAATAAAAGTCAGCTACGCAAACTCCCGTAGTCACGAGTCATCAATCTATTACAAATCAAATATGGGAAAAAATTATTATTATTGTCATTTACTTAATATCTAAAATGACGTAGTGAAGTCTCAGCCATCTTATCTAATTTAAGATGGAAATATTGAAACCAGAGCCAATTCTCATACGGGTGGTACTCGCAAATATTTAACAATCGTAAATTCATCATCCGCAGTACGAATGTAATACTTAATCGGGCCTTATTATTATTATTATTACTAGTACAGTTCCCGTCGCTTCGCTGACGGTTAGACAGGCTAAACTACAGAAAAGAACGCAGCCGTGAAAATTTTGAGCTTCACATTGTGTCAACATTTCTGAATCTGGTATCTCCCAAAACCTCCTCACCCCCATTCATGCAACTTGGGGGCTAACCCCCTCCCCCATTACTGCCCGGGATAAATTTCACAAACAGACAAACAGACAGGCTAAACTACAGAAAAGAACAGTCATGAAAATCTTGAGCTTCACATTGCCGCCCGTAATACAATTTCTGAATTTTTTCTCACAATTTCTGAAAGTGTGACGGACGGACGGACGGCTCTCTTATTATAGTATAGATTATTATACACGACGACGTCTCGAAAGTTTGGACTCCTGGGCAGAATTCACTTTTTTACTTTTATTTTAACAACTGTTCAAATTGCATATTGTTAACTCGCATAGGCTACACACATCAATTCTTGAACGTACGCGCTTCTCTCAACGTTTCTTAGTTCCCTCACAATGATTTTGGCACGCAATTATTAACAAATAACCCTAATGCCCTACTACGAGACCAGACTTCTAAGACACCCTTTATTAAGTAAAACGAGCCTCTCTTCACCCTACGATTCGCTAGTTCTATATTGACCTCACGTACGGTATTAGAAAAACCTGAAAAAGAGATAGGCCTATACGAAAGAAAAGTAATAACCAATGTAACGCCCTTAAAAAATAAATTAATTTCGTTAATTACATTAACGTGGTTTGATCTGAACGGGGAACATTTTGAACATTTATGATTTGGTTCCGCAAATAAATGTATTTTCCATCGAGTTGCGAGTTTCAACGTATTTCGGACATCATCATCATGTACATAAATACCTAAACTATTTAAGAATTCTATTTTGCTTAATAACCTTCAGAATCTACGTATCATTTTATTCCTACGCTGTCAGCGAATAGTTCATAACGGAATCATCAAGCGGGCGGCTCTTGACGTTTCGGAGTTGAATTCTTAATTCCCGGCAAGCATGCGACAGCACGGTTAGCTAGCAGTTCCGCTCGAGAACAGCAAAACCAAATTAAACAAAATACGAATCAACTTTTACCGAGTGAGTGACAGAAACGCATTAATAAAAAAGTCTTACAAAAGGTGGTTTCCTCCAAAACACCTACACTCGCTTAAAGTTTACCGTACATTTAAACGGGCTGACAGGATCCACTCTACGTCACACGTTAGCGGATGAACGCTACAAATCCGTCTAACACTCGAATTTTAAGAGGAGGGACCAAACATAGTGTTTCACGCAAATGACGAAACTTGATCAATGTATTAAGTCTATCTTAAGGCGAGGTGTATTCTATTGCCACGTATTATCAAAATGCTTTAATTATAAACAGCGAGAAAGCTAAGTTTAATTCCCTCATTATAATAATAATAATCTCGCTACACAACGGGAGAAGTTGAGTGGCCTACACGTATAAAGAAGCCTTCTAGATATTTAATTCTTTAAAGCGTAGGCCTATTCGGTAGCTCAATGCTACAGGATAAAATCATTGGGGTAAACCTACACTACACAGGCATAATCTCACGATGAACTAAATTAGAGAATAATTAGCTACACTATAATTACTGACAAGTGGCAACTTTCAAAGAGCCGCTCGCGAACCAATTTAAACTGAAAAGCATTTCCGCGCGTTTTAATTGCTTTCCCCTCCTCATTTTGCATCATCGGAAACTGTTCCCTGCCACAAGCAATATATATGTCCTAAAAAGTCACAGAAAACAGCGGGGGACAGAAGCAAGATCATCATTTTTCAACCGCTTCAACAGAGAAACATTATCCCCAATTTCAATTCATCGCTATCATTCACTCGAAACTCCCTTCGATTATGTCATTGCGGCGCCAATCGGAAAATTATTTTCATTCAACACCGACTCAGTCTTAGCCGAGAAATAACACCTATAAACAAAATCCTATGATGATGATGATCATGATGATGATGATGATGAATGCTCATTCAAAATTACCCTCTTTCCTAATCCAATATGTAGCTCCAGTCTTCTTCTATTTTGGCTACACACTAAATTGATTGTATTTTTTTTTTTTAATTTCTGATGAAATTGATAGGTCTTCCAATAGCATATTTGAGAATGTAACTTTACGCATTAAGGATGTACGGAAAAAAGTAATTTCCAACCTTTAAAAATTAATGTATTACCGAACGCTAATTTCATTACGAAGGCCAGGGCAGACCTCCCATTACTGGATTCGGTAGCCAGTCTTAACAGAACGGACGAGGACCTCACACTCTCTCGAGAAGAGATATTTATATACCGGAGGTGGAGATAGTAGTATCGGGCCCCGAGTCCCAATTAATCTTCGAAGGCGACACTCGTGCGGTTTACAGTCTACTAAAAGTCGGAAAGAGAATGCGAAAAACGAAAGAAGACAAACAATAATAATTAATCAGACCCCCAAATAGTGTTTTGTTTATTTATTTATTCTTACCCCTGGAATGCTCTCCTAGACCGGGATTAATTAATCGAATTATCATCGTCGCGAACTCATCATTTATATATAACCTCCCAGAAATACATTATGAAATGGTTTTCTAAGCACATTTAAGGCGACTTCAATTGGGAGAACGGAAACAAAGAACGAAAAAGAAAAGCAAACTTCATTTCGTGAATTTACTACGAGTTAAAAGAAATACCGGAGGCCCGCTGACCATCAACTTTTGGGCCTATTTTATTATACGCATAAAAACTAATGCCAGTCATAAATTTTTAGGTTAACCACAGCTGAGGCGCGACTCTAAGGAGCCTACCTGTTCGTATATACGGAGTTTAATAGCAAGCCGAAATGAAATTGGGCTTACGACCGAGCTGAAGGTATACAGAGGCCCGTAGATAAGACGAAATCTACAGAAAACACAAAACTGTAAACATTAGTTCATTTTCATCATTTGAAAGTTAAATACTGTACCTCGTAAAATTTATGAGTTACGTAGAACTGAGGCCGATAGTATATATACACAGGGTGTCCCATAAGTGTTATTCTACCCGCAACAAAAAAAAAAAGTCCCAAAATAAGACCAATTTGAACATTTGTTTTAGTTCTAATGTACGTTACTCTCGTAAATTTAATTTAAAATACATTTTCCTACGAGACAGGACTTGTGGGACACCCTGCATATATGATAAATCAAAATGGCCCCATGAGAAACTTTTATGTTACAACACATAGACCATGCGTAGAACGAGGAATTCTTCTGGGAAAATTAAATCCGCTATACTCCGAATGGTAAATGTAATTTATCATTACTTATTCGGACTATAGTTCCTTGTTCCATGCACGGCCCGTGTGTAAAAATAAAACACACACACACACACCTTTCAATCTAATTACCGATACGCATCCTTTTAAAAACTTAAATAGCGTGTAAGAAAAAGAAATAATAATGAATAATAGTCGTTTCTTACGGCCTCCGATTTAAAAGTTCGCGCGAACAATGATATTTCTATTTTCTCCCTTTTGATGAGTCACTACGAATTCAATGTTCCTCGGAAGTACTAACTAAACCTCCCTCTCCCCTAATCCCTTTCTTCCATAAATAGAGTTTCGCCCTACTCCTCTTCATCTAACCCTCCCCAAACCCCGACAACACTTCCCAACACCAATACGTTTCATTCTTTAATGTTATACCTACAGCTACTTAGCTAATTTATAACATGGCCGACGAATAGGCGAAGAATTTTGCTCTTCTGACAGCAGTAATATCAATTTCAGGTTTTTAAATATCTATTCATATATGCCTAACTCCTAAATGTGTAGGCCCTACCGGTACTACAGGGTGTCCACAATGTCTTGTCAGCCCAGGAAAATAAACTGATTTTCGTTTTTCTTTCAGACCCATTTGAAATGCCTGACAGTAGCAACTATACGATTGAACAACGCGTATTGGCTAGTACCTGGATCCATGAGCGACCACGTAATGCTAAAACTATTGAATATATTCGCGGCGCGGACTGCCAGGACCGATTCATTCGTGCAGTTCCTTTTTGGAGGAGCGGCACGATTGAATCTGTCCTGGAAGTCCGCGCGAATATTTTCAATGGTTTTACCATTACGTGGTCGCTCATGGACCCAGGTACCGTACTAACTAATACGCGTTGTTCAATCGTATAGTTAGTTGGCTGCTATCACGCATTTCAAATGGGTTTGAAAGAAAAACGAAAATCAGTTAATATTTTACTGGGGTGACAAGATATTGTGGACACCCTGTACATATGGAAAATAAAGTCTGCGGTTTTTGAAATATGAAAGCCTACCATAAAACGACGATTTTTCTGGTTATATAAAAAACACGTGCACGGACCTCATATCATAAAGACCCGCTGTGAAAAAAAAAAATGCGACGAATAAAATAAATCGGACCTATAAATCTCTTAAAATAGTAGAGCCTACGAAATGTCTACGTACTATTTTAAGCGCCGGGCGTCGGATTTCACCGACGACGGTTTTTAAATTTAAAGCCTCCCACAATGTGAAGGTGAACAGCAGCTGTGTTAAAACTTCACGATCAACCAGGCGTGCGACGTGTCATCGACGAGTGCCTCGCGCGTTGAGCTGGATTAGGCCCGGTTAGGTTAATTGCAGCGTCAATAAAACGAGTATAGGCTCTTATCAAAGACTACAGTAGTAGTGCGCGATATGATAGTAGGCCCTCTACCAACAAACCACGCATGAGGCCATCTAACAATCTCATACTGGGATCCACTATTTCGAGCCAAGTTTGTGATCAAATTGTAAAGAAACAACTAGACCTATAAGCAATAATTAACCTACACTCATCGCATTAACAGTGTCGCTAGTCTATTAATCATTAAGCGTGGACAAAGTTATAAAAAAGGTAAGGCACGCAAGACAGTCGGAGTGGCCTGAGCCTATATATTCTTTTAAATCCGTTTTCTTGATTCAAACTTGTTGAATCACGTTCATCAACTCACTCATGTTCTAAGTGCCTACAGTGACGTCATGTGGAGGAGGTTGGAATACATAATTCAGTCCCTTTCAGGCGATAACTTGAAAAAACAGCTGATAAGTTTAAAACTACAAATGAAAATCGATCAAATCCAACGCTGCAACTGAATTATATATATATATATATATATATACAAACTCAGAATGGTTCCCTGAGAACATTATATGTTAAACACAGACCGTGCATGGAACAAGGAACTCTTCTGGGAAAATTAAATCCACTATAGTCCGAATAAGTAATGGTAAATGACAAATACCATAGTTTTTTTTCCTTTTTCATGATTTTAGCCCGACGTGGGCAACGGGTCTCTCGCAAAGAGATCCCATAAATATAGCTTCCCTCACCAGCTATCTGCAAAGCAGACAGGATCCAGCTTTGGGACGTGGATCTAGGGTTTAAAGCAAACCTAGATCCCTACACTCAGAACCTCTATATAAGTAAAAGACTCGTTGCATTCACGTCGTGTTGAATAAATCAAAGAAAAAGGGGTAACTATTGTATTTTTAGCCAAAAAAACCAAAACTTAAACCTCAACCGGGACATTGAGCGTCCACTTTTCAAGGCACGAAACACGTCCGTTTAGTATACACAAACTCAGAATGGTTCCCTGAGAACATTATATGTTAAACACAGACCGTGCATGGAACAAGGAACTCTTCTGGGAAAATTAAATCCACTATAGTCCGAATAAGTAATGGTAAATGACAAATACCATAGTTTTTTTCCTTTTTCATGATTTTGCCCGACGTGGGCAACGGGTCTCTCGCAAAGAGATCCCATAAATATAGCTTCCCTCACCAGCTATCTGCAAAGCAGACAGGATCCAGCTTTGGGACGTGGATCTAGGGTTTAAAGCAAACCTAGATCCCTACACTCAGAACCTCTATATAAGTAAAAGACTCGTTGCATTCACGTCGTGTTGAATAAATCAAAGAAAAAGGGGTAACTATTGTATTTTTAGCCAAAAGCTGGATCCTGTCTGCTTTGCAGATAGCTGGTGAGGGAAGCTATATTTATGGATCTCTTTGCGAGAGACCCGTTGCCCACGTCGGGCTAAAATCATGAAAAAGGAAAAAAACTATGGTATTTGTCATTTACCATTACTTATTCGGACTATAGTGGATTTAATTTTCCCAGAAGAGTTCCTTGTTCCATGCACGGTCTGTGTTTAACATATAATGTTCTCAGGGAACCATTCTGAGTTTGTGTATACTAAACGGACGTGTTTCGTGCCTTGAAAAGTGGACGCTCAATGTCCCGGTTGAGGTTTAAGTTTTGGTTTTTTTGGCTAAAAATACAATAGTTACCCCCTTTTTCTTTGATTTATTCAACACGACGTGAATGCAACGAGTCTTTTACTTATATAGAGGTTCTGAGTGTAGGGATCTAGGTTTGCTTTAAACCCTAGATCCACGTCCCAAAGCTGGATCCTGTCTGCTTTGCAGATAGCTGGTGAGGGAAGCTATATTTATGGGATCTCTTTGCGAGAGACCCGTTGCCCACGTCGGGCTAAAATCATGAAAAAGGAAAAAAACTATGGTATTTGTCATTTACCATTACTTATTCGGACTATAGTGGATTTAATTTTCCCAGAAGAGTTCCTTGTTCCATGCACGGTCTGTGTTTAACATATATATATATATATATATATATATATATATATATATATATAAAAGTAACATCCATAAAGCTTATTTCTCCACAACGTTCAGGTGAGTGTGCCCGAAGGGTCACATATTTAGCCTAAGCGTTAACAGGGTAAGCGTTATCATTTACTGTCCACCTACTTTTGGTTCACCATATATATATATATATATATGTTAAACACAGACCGTGCATGGAACAAGGAACTCTTCTGGGAAATTAAATCCACTATAGTCCGAATAAGTAATGGTAAATGACAAATACCATAGTTTTTCTTTTTCATGATGCTAGCCCGACGTGGGCAACGGGTAGCATCATGAAAAAGAAAACTATGGTATTTGTCATTTACCATTACTTATTCGGACTATAGTGGATTTAATTTTCCCAGAAGAGTTCCTTGTTCCATGCACGGTCTGTGTTTAACATATATATATATATATATATATATATATATATATATATATATTGTGTGTGTGTGTGTGGTGCACGCGCGTGTGCAAAGGATTTGGATACAGATATGAATCTGGGTCCAATACTTGTTACTACTGATTAGACCGACGCAGCTGATCAATGGATGTGAGGTCAGGGTCTCGGGCAGTCGCGAGGGGTGGATGGAGGGAAGGGTGCTTTGGGGGCTCGGCGCCGGTCGGGGGCGACAAGGAGGCGAATCTGACAGAGGGGTCGAAATTCCGAGAAAGATAAAATTGATTCAAAGAGGCAGCGGAGAGAGAAGGGGAAACGGTTAACACACAAGGACGAATGCAAAATTGAAAATATTAAACAGAGCACGTTTGAGTTCGAGCCTATTCACACTCGCTATTCACAAGAGATGACTCAGTAAGGTACGGTAACACGATTTCAAGCTGAAAAAAGTATATCCTACATAAAATGCGCCTAATTAACAACTTAAAGAGGCCAAATGTAAGACGAAAAGTGACCGATATGCTATCTTATAGGGGGGCAACTACGAACACAGTTTGAAAATTATGGGCAAATTTGCTCCTTGAGAAAAAATTAATCTCAGAAAAAAAAGAAGTAAAATTCATGATCCACTACAATGACGGGACTTGCTGATCTGACCATGTAACCACAAACTACCTGGAAACCAGATGAATGTTTAAAGGCTGAAAAAAGAAAAGAAAATCCTGCTTTCCGTAGGCAGATATATAATTATATATACACCTACTAGAACCTTTAGACCCCGAGCTCACTGGTACCATAGTTTAGATTAGTTACAGCAACTATAACCGATATAGCAAGCAAAATAAAGTGCCAATCCAGGCCTCTAAGCCCTAATTATCTAATATATTATGATTATTAATATTTTATCAATTTTCAAAGATTGTACGTGTCATCTTTTCAGAATAACCTAAATACTACAGGACTACCAATTTAGGTAACATGGCTCATCCAGTGGCTACAATACTTAGCGGGGTTGGGGGACTAAACTCCCTCACCATTAGGCTAGTATGTAAACTTAATTACACCTGACAAAGTATCTCTCTCTCAATTTAAAATCCAAAGATAAGAGAACGACCATAGATACATCTATCTTGGGTATAAGAATTAGGCCTAGATTAACGGAATAGAAGATTCAGTTTGGCTCTCATTATAGCCATCTCTGCCTATATGGAAGCCAATCGACCTCAAACAATCCATAATTCTGGCAGATATAGAGCTGGTACAAATGAACGGAAAAGAGCCTAGCCTAAAAGCAATTTGGTACATGGCCAGGTAGGGCCTAGCCTAAGCTAAACCAGCCAAGGTCAGACGAGATACCCTTAAGGCCTATGAAGAAAGGGATAAAGAATGTGGTATGTTATGCGCATATGCACTTCGTAGAATTACTCAGAAAAATTAACAGCAACAAGTAACTCTGGGCTTACTCTATTCTGTATTCGGTATTCGGTTAGGCTATTAATCGGATTATATCCACAGATCATATTTATAATAGCTTAAGCTCTTACAGGGCCTACTCGCCTACGCCTGTAGCTCAACGAGTAACACAGTTTCACTGTAAACGAAGTGAAAACACTATCGACACCCAATAGTGCTGGTATTAATAATAATAATAATCCAGGAATTAACACAATGGAACGCATTAATTGGCCTATACGCTGTGCTAGTTTATGGCATTCCTAACCGATTAATTAATTATTTATTGCTGTTTGTTGACAAGGCTGAGCCGACTGAACATTTGTATCGTTGTTGTAAGAATCCCCTAAAATAGACCAGCTCTATTACCATGTTTGAGGACGAGGACTCCTCTTTTTAAAAATCAAATTGAATTATATGTAACTCAGCCAATAAAAGTAAAGTACATACAAAATAAATCTCTTCAAAACAAAAGCCGTAACCAGAATTATCTGAACATTTTGGTTTTTTGTTTGGTTGGGGAGGGGGAGTCGATAAAGATACAATTTTAACCCTGTAATTTTGAATGACGTCCTACAATACTAATAGACGTTTGATGCTGTAAACTTAGCCTTTTTAATTTAGGTAAAGTCTTCTTTAGATCTTAGCCTTTACCCTAGACCTAATGCATGACTCCAGATTTGAAAAAATTTACTGGAGCACAGCTCTGAATTTACTTTTTTTTCCCTTACACCACTAGATAGGTTAATGATAGTAAACTCTTGAATTGACGACATACCAATTACAAATTGTTTTAGCTAAACATAATAATACAATAATGTACAGTTTATAACTCACCTTAAGTTTATTTATTCATTGCAGCAGCAACAGTGGACGATGTTAGACCTTGCATGTAGGCATTTGTTGTGAATTTACCGCCATGTATGCTTGGCCACTGATCAATGGCTTTCTGTGTGATCATTACAGCAGATCTAGTGCCTGGAGCTGGACCCTCCTTCACAATTCTGCACAGCTTAGTCAAATGAGATGGCTTAATGGATCCTTTGTGTTCAACAATGTAACCAAGAATGGAGAATGTCCCTTCAGCTGGTGCTTCACTCCAGGCAGTTGATCCATCTTTATCAAAATGCTTTAATATCTCTGTGATTCCTTTCCACAGCTGTTCTATATATTCTGTCAGCCAATTTATCACTGAGTCTTTTGTAAAACTACTTTCAGCTCTGGTTCTGGATGGTCTAGCAACTTCAGCAACCTGGTAGTAATCAGAACGTTTCTTGATGTATTTGTAAACTTCATTTAGGATGTAATCCTCAGCTGTTAGTTCCTTTTGCTGCCCTGTGGTATCGTGCTTAAATTCAGAAACTACATCATTTGCATTTCCTCCATTAGCTAATTTGGAAATTGTTTCCATCACTCTTAACATAACAGTTTTCCCTCCTTCTTTATAAAATATATTTTCTACAAATTCTGCACTAACTGGTTTTTTGAGCTACTTGCAACATAATCTTTGTTACATAGGAAATCAATACATAGAACTTGGCACTAATTTCTTTCTCTTGTGGATGATCAAAAAACACAATTTTCCACAAATCTGTCAAATTGATCAAATTCGTAATTAACCATGCGAGTATCAGATTTGAGTTTTGGTCTCTTAAAACCAATGATATTGTCAAGAACCATATTGGTATAGTCAAGGCCTGATCTCAGATTTGAAGAGTGATTCTGAATAAAGTCTAAAAGCTCACTTAGTTTACAAATTTTCTTCAATGCATCAACGTGGGCTCTGTTCACAAGATGCATTAAGTCCCATCAAAATTTGAAATTTTCTCCAAACAACTTTTTCATTTCATTTTTAAATGGCTCGTTGTCCTTACAAAAAGCCCCATCTCCAACCATTCCAGATACCTTGGATTTAATTGCTTCTTCAGATAGTTTCAAGTGATTAGGAGACTTCAACACATCAAAAATTTCATTGGCCAAATAAACTCCTGATTTGCTGCGTACTAAATTTATCCCAGCAAGTTTTACAGTCTTATCTTCTTCACTCATAACTAATACAACTAGCATGCTTAATCCCAAAATTGTTCCAATGTCAGCTGTTATTGTTACTGAAGTTTGTTCTAAGAACCACTTTACAGTTTGTTCTTTAAGTTGATTATCTAATAGCTCACAAATTGTCTCGCACGCATGTGTGCTATGATTCAAATTTCCAACCTCACAACCTGACCTATGTAATACAGCTAGAAGTACTGGATATAGAGCCCATGCAGTGTTTGTTTTCATTATGTAGTATAAGATGTTGCCACATAAGTCTTCTATGCGTTTAGTAGTGTTCCGAGAAGATGTTTTCATCACTTCATAAACAGCAGCTCTTTGATGATGCTGAAGTTTAATTAAATGTCTCTTCAGGTGGGTTTTCAGATTTCTAAACCATCTCTCTTGATTTTCTCCTTGTTTGCATACATAGGTTAAATCTTTAACATTGAAGTAACCTTTTATGTTAGAATGTTTGTCTGAAGCACATGCTTTGGGGTCTGTGCAAGCTATGCAATATAATGTAAACATTTTATCATCAGAAGCATCATCAATATCTTCTTGATTATCATCATCTTCATCCTCAACAGCTATATCTACATCAGGCATATTAGTGTCACTATTTGCAATGTTTTCCATTATATCACTTGGTACTGAAAATGAATCATCAGCATGCCCTAGATCCTTCTTTTCCACCAATTTGAATGTAGATTTGATCAAATCATTGTTCAGGATTTCTTGTATTGATTTACACTTGCTTAAATGGGCTATGGAAATGTCAAATTTGTTGCTTTTTGCTTTATTAGATTTGGATGCAACACTTGAACTTGAAGGCATATTTTGACTCTTCTCTTTATTAACCACAACAGCTTGGTGAGTTTCTTTTGTTAGGCGCAAAATTGCATTCAATGTCTTCTGGATTTGGGAATTTTCAAATTCCTCTAAAGCAGTTTTGTTAGTCTGATGCGCAGATTCCTCACTTACCTTTTGTTTCTTAGGTGGAGGAGAAGCACTTTCTTCAGTCTGTGAAACATCTAGTGAAAAAGTTTCATTTTCTAGATTAGCAGTTGATGAAGTTGGTTCATTTTTCTGAGGTCTAGCACTAGCACATTTTGTGAACAAACTAAATGACTGCTTTGCCGTATCTCTTTGCTGCACTTCATCCTGGTATTTCTTTACTGCAATATCTAAGCTGTGGGCCCAAACTCTGGGACCTCTTGTATTGTAACAAATATTTTTTTTGGAATTAAAATGTTCCTCCCAGTTTTGCTTCTTTGAATATTTGTTCTTGCATTGACCACAAAAGTAACCCCTTTTAACACCCTCACTTTTCTCTCCAACTTCATCAATATTAGGATCCATTATTGATTATTGACTACCTGAAAAAATACAAAATAAGTAAAAGTTAGTAATATAGTATGGTAAAAGTGAGTAAAAGTAAGTAAATATAGTACAATGAAAGTAAGTAAAAGTAAGTGCTTTAAACTTAGTAAAAGTAAGGAAGAGTAAGTAAAAATAGGTAAGTTAAAGTAAGTAAAAGTAAGTTTAAACTTAATAAACTTTTCAATTCTAGAGTCATGGTGGATTACTTAAAACCGCACAAGTAATTATCTGGCCAATTTATCAAACCTGGCCAAGATCAATGGAACATAGTCCAATCCTGATAATTTTATATTAAAAAATATACGTTTTAATAAAATTTTAATTATCAAAACATTGAAGCTTAACAAAAAATAAAATAATTGTTAAATATGGAATTACCAACTAAACTTAAAATAACTAAATTTGTAATTTAAAAAAATTGGTTTGTACAAGAACGTATACGCAAAAAAATTGCATAACGTCTAGCGGATGAACAAAACCCAAACCCAAATTTACTTTTTCTCATGGTCAAATTTACTGGAGCAATGCTCCCAAGATCCCAGGAATCTGGAGTCATGACCTAATGAGATACGAGCTTATATTATATATTATATTATATATATGTATATATACACAGGGCGTCCCAAAAAAATGTATACACACTTTAACAGCTGATAGCTCAATTGATGTTTCTTTCTTTCCAAGTTAAACCCATTAGAATTAATAATGGCAGTCAGACTAAGCTTTGAACAAAGGAAATTCATTCTAAAATGCTACTGGAAGTGTGAAAACGCAGTTGAAGTGCAAAGACAGTTTAGGAGGGAGTTTCAAACAGATCCACCAACGCGACTTACCATCACTCGAATTAGAGATAAGTTTGAAGCCGATGGAACTGTTCAGAATGTCCACAAGAAGCGTTCCGGAAGACCACGGACATCGACAAGCCCCACAAAGCAAGAAAGAGTACTGGAAACGTATCACCAAAGTCCAAGAAAATCTGTGCGGCAAGCGAGTCGTGAGGTAGGAATTTCAGAATCGTCTGTCCAACGCATTTTGAAGCGCTGTCAATGGAAAAGTTACATTCCAAGATTAGTCCATGCTATTAATGAAGATGATGATGATCCGGACCGAAGAGTGGAGTATTGCGAGTGGTACTTGGCACGATGTGGATGTGGATTGGACGAAGGGGTTTCGTAGAATACCCTCCTCGTTCACCAGACCTCACACCACTAGACTTTTTTTTATGGGGATACTTAAAAGACAAAGTCTACGCTATAAAACCTGCAACAGTCGCTGAATTGAGAGCAGCCATTGAACGAGAATGCACACAAATACCAAACGAAATGTTTCGTGATGTTTGCGATTCCATTGTTTCGCGTTATCAGCAGTGCCTGGACCAGAACGGACGTCAGTTTGAAAACAGGCGTTGACAAAACAATTAAATAATGTCTGTAGATTCTATTACATTTTGAAAATGAAATGTATTTTAATAAACACTGCCTTTATAATTATTTAAAGTGTGTATACATTTTTTTGGGACGCCCTGTGTATATATATATATCCATCCATCGTGTTCTGCCTATCAGGCAGGTCCAACTCGTGTGTCCCGCCAAAGTGTTCTATCCTGAGCTATCCTTTTCATCTCATGGTAGTTCCTGCCTGCCTTCACATCATCCAGCATTGCTTTCCTTTTCCTTCTCCTCGGCCTTCTACCTTCATATGTACCCTCTATCACCTCCTTCAACAATCCTTCTCCTCTTAACACATGTCCAATCCATTTCTTCCGTCTTTCTCTTATCATCTTAATGAGTCTTTTTTCTTCCCTCACCTGTTGCAATACCGTACTTCCTCATTACTTTAGTGTTCCCTCCAGCTTATCTTTAGCATTCTTCTCCAAATCCACATTTCAAAACTTTCCAGGAGTTTCTTTTCAGTTGTTTTCAGTGTCCCATGTTTCAGCTCCATACAGTACCACACTCCATATCAAGCTTTTTACTAACCTTTTCTTCAGCTTCAAGTTGAGTTTACCTGTAAGTAGTCTTTTCTGTCTCTCAAAAGCTACCTTACCCATACCAATTCTAGATCTTACTTCCTTACTGCAATCTCCATTGTTGGTTAATAAACTTCCCAGATATTTAAACTGATCAGCTTCTTCTAAGGTCCGATTTCCAGTCGTTAGGTTCATTTGTGCTCCTTTCCTTCTTACAATTTTCATTACCTTTGTCTTGGTCTCATTAATTCTCATTCCGAATTCTTTCGCCGTTGTTGTCAAGCTATTGACCATTCTTTGCAGTTCTTCCTCAGTACGACAACCAAATGCCTTGTCATCTGCAAGCCTTACAGATTTGACCAATTTAACTCCCACTCTGATTCTCTCTTCCAGATCTGAGACTGCTTCTATTATCATTGCTTCCGCATAGATGTTAAATAAGATGGGGGACATGGAGCATCCTTGCCTGACACCTTTCCCAACCAATCCAGGCTCTGATTCTCCTCCTGCAACTCTAACATTCACAGTCTGCCAAAGATATAGATTTTTTATCAGCCTTCGGTCCCTCCAGTCATATATATATATATATATATATATATATATATATATATATATATATACGCCTCGGTGGTGTAGTGATTAGCGTCGCTGACTACGAATCCATCGGCCCCGGGTTCGAGACCCGACGGCAGCCGGCGCGCAGCAAAACCCAGCTGTTCATCCTTCCACACAATAAACAAAGTGGTTGGTAGATAAATGGGCACCCAAGGTGGCCTAGCGGTTAAGACGCTGGGCTGCTGATGGGGCGTGGTTCGGATTCTACGTTAAACTGTAGGTCTAAGGTGGAGTGAAAAGCTTGACCTTCAAAGCAAATAGGATCCAGCTTTGAGACAAGACTCCCTAGATCCTGTTCCAAAGCTGGATCCTATCTGCTTTGCAGATAGCTGGTGAGGGAAGCTATATTTTTGGGGTCTCTTTGCGAGTGACCCGTTGCCCACGTCGGGGCTAACATCATGAAAAAGAAAAAAACTATAGTGTTTGTCATTTGCCATTACTTATTCGGACTATAGTGGATTTAATTTTCCCCGGAGAGTTCCTTGTTCCATGCACGGTCTGTGTGTATCGTGTATCATATATATATATATATATGTGTGTGTGTGTGTGTGTTAATTCACGTTGCTTTTCTACCTAGCTACAATTATGCTTATTGTAACTTCAAATTTAAAATTTGTCTAGGTGACAAGCATTTTATTTACGGATACTCGTGATACATAGGCCTACAAACGTATTAATTTTTTTTATTTCTGAGAGACGAAATTAAATAGTACACAACGCGAAAAACTCGTATCGTGCCGTATTTGCGAAACAGGTCTCAATATCGGCACAACACACTTAATAATTGGTAAATATTAAGTTTCGGGAACCCAGGTTTCTGGACCTCTGACTTGTAGAAAGTTTGTCACGTGGGAAACAACTAACTAGCCTAGAACGACAACCTAGCCCTGATTGGCCTAAGTACAAAATAGGCGATTACCGAAAACTGGTGCCCCCGAAACTTAATATTAACTCTATTATTATTATTATTACAAGCCGTATATAATCTCCGACCATGAATTTGTTAACAAAATTTTAGTAAGTGAAAAATGTCAAGATCTAAAGTCCGGGTCTAAGTCCAAATCTTGATAATGTTGATATCAGAAAAAAATAAAATAGTAAGACAAAGCCAAGTGCCAAACATTTTTTTGGGGGTCTAGCCTACATTCGCGACATCAACGGTTCGTATTTTGTGACAATTCAGAGGAAGTGATCAAGATAGACTGCCTTTACAAGTTACAATAAATACTCACCCCACCCCCTCCACACACACACACACACACACTCCTCTCTTCATTCCATCCCCGACTCTCCTCTCTTCACTCATTCATTCCGTGTTCTCTCCCCCTCTCTCTCAGAGTCAACGATTTTAAAGGCGAGAGCCAGTTCCATTTATGTTACAAAGAAATTAACATTACGAGAAATTAACAAACGTACAACCGATTTAAGCATAATACAGTTCTCTACATTTTGCGACGGACCTATATCGACTCGGCTTCATGTTCCCTACTAAAAACCTTATTCTAAATTTTAGTTATAGACCAGACATCGCACGTACGTTTTAAATAATCTGCTTCTTTGAAACTATCTTAAAAGTATATTTCCTTGAAAAGACGCACAACTTAGTACGACTAACTTTAAGAAACGTATCCATACTTAAAGATATGTAACACTGCTATAGAACTAGCTTAGTCGTATACAGCTTACGGTAATAAATAGCCATGACAGCCTTACTAAGCCTATTCCACTTTAAGGGGAGAAAAAGCCCTATTAGGCGTACTTCTCCGTATCCATCTGTAGTGAAGGGCAACTTTAAAAGCATAGGCCCATCTCTCGAAAAGTGGAACAACGTAGAATCGATTAGACGTAGTGACCTAATCGTACCCTATAACCTAGTACCATAGAGTAAATACACACACACACCTACCAAATGTGCTTGTATAGGCTCGACAAAGTTAAATCAATAGGCCCTACATTATAACGTTCCTGTACCAATGATGCCGTAATCAGTGAAGCATAACTTTCCAAATGGCCTATAAAAAGTGATCAAGGATAGTTGACGTCATGAGGTGTTAACATAAAAGCGGCTCTCTAAGCCCGTTCCAAGACAGACTTAGTGTTGAACTAATCTATTACAATACTATTATACAAATTTTGCATACCTCGGCCTCATTTGTTGATAATACTTAAATTATTACAATCAATAAAAAAGAAATGAAAAGTATCATAAAAGAATATTTTAAAGGCCGAAACTGGCCAACTTAAAAAAAAAAGTATCGCATCTGTCGTAATTTTTTATTGTAGTGTGGCTGCGCATCGCGGTTTATCAATGAAATTATAACGCAATCGTTAGCAAACGCCGTCATACGAATAAACAATATAGGAAACTACATCTTGAAAAAGAATAATGAGGAAGAACATTCAAAACGGATCTCGTTCTATCTGCATTGCGAAACATACAGTCTGTTTTGTGGGCAGGGGGTTAAGTCAAACCTATCAAACGGATTTTACTGTATTCGCAAAATGACGAACAAGGGATTGACTATAGAGAAGTTTGGCGCATGATACTGTAATGCAGTCGAAACGTCTTTGTTATCTATTAGAGAAATGTTGGATAGCAATTCGAGTGGGATACTTTATAATACGAGTACGTGAAAAAAAATCAAATCTAAAACACAGTTATTTCTACGAACCTAATCTTAATTTAAACTGTTTAATAGTCTCCCTATTTTTTCTTTCTTTACTAATTTTTTTCTGAGTATTTTTAGATTTAGACAAACGTACTACGGCGGCCTATTTACAAGTGAAACAGGAGTTTTAACTAGCTCGCCTTTAATTACTCTATACTATAATACTAACTAAAGCCTACTAACTAATATGAAGACTTATTTATCATAAAACCTTCTTTACTACTACTACTACCTAATCGGGATGAACGGGTCTGTAGAAGGTGGGACAGGTAGCCTTGTCTTTAATGTCTAAATATAGTCACAGGCTACTCCTATAACGGTAGGTTGTATTTAGACGAGGAAATGGTAGTGCTTCGAGGACTGCTTCCACCTGAATAGTGGACCTACCGTAAGGAAATTGTGAAATCCACACGACGTTTAGTACAATGCAAAGAACCAGAACGAGAAAGACTACGTTGCAAAGAAGGGCTTATCAACGTACACCACCGGAAACGGTTGTAAATAGGCTCATGAATCTCAGAACGGTAAAAAAAAAATATATTATCAAAGTGTAATGACCTTCGTGTTTGTATGTTCTTCAAGCCTCCAATATCCTGCACCATCGAACGAAGACGTTTACATGAAATTGAAATGTATCAATACAATTGGTACGCGGACTTGACGAACTGATGATGCCCAAAGCGAGAGTGCATTTTCCAACAGATCCTCTTTGTCTGCATGAAAAACCTTCGACTGCAATCGAGTGAACTGCATTCAGCGTTGCTTTTATTATAATTGAACTATGAAAGCCGAGGTGGTTTGGAGGGTGAGCGAAGAAGTGGGTGGGAGAGAAGAAGAGAGGGAGAGGGAGGGAGTGGAGAACAGGTGTGGAGAGAATGGGGGTGGGGACATACCAGATAAAAAACAAGAATACTGCGAAGCGCCAGAACCGAAGCGTTCGGAGCAACATCACCCGCGATATTAACATGCATAATAAAAGGAAACCGTTTTTTTTCCTACATCCTTCCACGCTTCGTAAATCTGTTGCGGAACACCGCCAAGTTTCAGGAGCATCCCATTATTTCCGTTAGACAACGCACCACCACCACTCCTGATAGTTCTATTCCACACGACATATTATCGTGAAGGAAAAACAAAACGTAATTAAAAGGCACCTATTTCAAGTTTAATAACGGCCCTACAATGTTCAATATAAAAAAAACGGTACTTACGTATTAACGGGGGGCCACCACATTATTGATGATTGGTTAGGTTGCATGCGCAAAACATTAGGACCGATCAATTTGTGATGCGTGATCTTTACGGGGGCTCCGCCCCCGTACCCCCGAGACCTAAATTATACAAATGATAATGTAATAACATGTGCCCACTTTGGTGGTGGCCCCCCATTAATACGTAAGTACCAAAAACCTTACTACATACAGGCAAGCACCTTTAAAAGTTATAAAGTTTAAAAGATAAGTTTCGATATTCATTCAAGCAGACCCAAGTAGTTTAACAGAAAATCTAAGAGCTTGAATAACAAACTTCATACGAGCTTAAATAATATGGACAACTAAAGCTACGAGCCTTCAACCCCTTTGCCCTTAAAACCCTCGACTCGCGTAGTAAGTTAACATACATGCATTTACAAATGCAATTGCCCAGCAGACGCTGCTAATTCGCAACATTTACTTAAACCTTCCCGAAGTCGAGCTTCGTCCCTACCTTAATTGGGCCCCACACACGCAAAAAAGAGATATTCAGACGAGTCATGGCTTATGCATATTCGCCCGGTAGACTAGAAACTGGGAAGGCCCACCTGGAACTTCATTTATCGAAGATTTAAATGCAAGCCGCTGACACATTTACTATACTCAGTGCAGTTAATTTTTTTACGAAAACATCCTACAGTCTGTGGCGCCAACTACCTATAAAACGAGTATTTATGTTGGTACGCCAATAAACCGTAGCTAGTTTCTTGTTATTTACATGAAAAATCGTTAAAATAAAGTGCGCGCACAACCATCCATTTAAAAATTACCCCTTCCCCCCATCCCGTTTCTCTTCCCTCCTTCTCACGTAGGGCCTACACACAAATATCCAGTCCTGTTTCCACTAGGAAAAATTATTCAAAGTACTCCCGTACATTTATTTCTATCGGCTATCTCATTAGAGAATTTCCCTAGAAATGTTGATGGGGGCGAGCCTATCCACTTAAATACTTAAAAAAATTCTCCCTGATTTTTCAGTGGGTGTATATTACTATTATTATTTCAGTATTCGAAGGTTAACTACTTTGCGGAAATTCTGTGGGCTGTCCGCCTAACTATCAGGCCAAAAACATCGACGGTACTAGACTTACATTACGTTCTAAATTATTAAATTAAGGTCGTATATTCTGCAAAGAATAGCGTGACCTCAAAGAACACTGAACTTCAGCTTACCCTGTAGCTCAAAAACTCGCGCTTCATATGATTTTTAAAAGAGAGCGAGTAAGTACGTCTAGATGATGAAAACAATTAATTACGCCTAAAAATTATATTACTTCAATGCCTCAAAATTTGCTATCATTTTAGGGGTTCTTGCGAACGAAATGACTGGGTCTATAAATAATCAAAGTTTAAAAACAAAAGGTTTGAGGGTACATATTTTTTACTTGTTGAAAAGGTTAGGCCCTACATATAGTGATGGTGATGAAAGCGCAGTAGTAGTAGTCTATCTAAAAATCTGGCTTTTTAGCCAGTGATAACCGCAGCCATGCATACCAAATGAATGTCAATAAAAATGTGAAGGAGGGCCTACATGAAGTGTAGACGAGGGTTACATTTTACAAATGCCAGTAGGCCTAGTTTATACGCCAACCAGTACATGCGTTTGAAAGAGTGTGTGTGTGTGTGTGTGTGTGTGTGTGTGTGTGTGTGAATTTTGGAAAATCAATTAAGAACTTGCATTTTATTTACAGTGCAACCAATGTTCCCTCTAATTTTTTTTAGTCCGTGTGCGCAAGAAATTTTCGTTGTGCATACATTTAGATTCATGGTGAAAAATTGTGCAAACTTTTCTGAGCGCTATTATCTTCAAAATTAAATATATATAAATATTAAATACTTAATAAATATTATTTCCATAAGGTGAGAGCTTGATCATTACGGTACTATTAAATGGATATTAAAAACTGTTTACAGTATTATATATTCTTATGAAAGAAAACATTTTATCCATTCTAAAAATATTAATAAAATAAAAAATAGTAAAATAAAATTCAACAAAATAAAGAAATAAAATTAAAATAACATTAATTGAAAATGACTATTTTAGTTATCATTTCTCAAAACAAATTTTAGCATTTAGCAATTTAAATTAGACTTTCAAGATTAATACATGATTTTATCCATTCACAAAATAGGAATAAAATAAAAAATAATAAAATTCAATAAAATAAAATATAATCAAAATAACATTAAATGAAAGTGCCTTTCATTTAAGTATGATTATGATTTCTCCCTACGATTTTTAGCATTTGTCCATTCCAAATAAACTCTATGAAGAGTAATACATCCGTCATCATTCAAGTAACTTTTAATTCGCATGAGCATGTCCAAATGATTTTCTTTCAAACGGTTTTTTAATTTGTTCTTTACAGAATTCATTAAACTGAAATTTTTTAAATTACTTCATTTAATGTCGTGACTCATGAAACGCTTGAGCCTGTGCGCATTTTATTTTGCTGTGTGCGCGGGTTTCACAAAGCGTGTGCGCGCGCACACGCGCACACCTTAGAGGGAACATTGAGTGCAACCCCATGCACTGTAAATATCTTAAATGACTAAATTTTCTAATCTATTTGACTGGGCCATCTCTATCATACCAGTGGAAACTAAGCCAAGTAAGAAGCACAGGTAAGCTACGAGCAAGGCCTAACAAAGTTACTTCATCTTTTTATGACTTGATATTAGGTCTAATTAATTTTTACATTTCACAACTTACCAAATTCAATGAAGTCTGAGACTGTTTTCTCCCTTCGCAGCGAAGAGTTAGTGCACTCATCATAGAGGAAGAGAAGCAGGTCTAGCATTGTCTCCATTGAGTAACTCTGTCCCTCACTGGCCTCAGGACCGAGGAGGAAGAGTTTCTCCAGCTGTTGCAATCTCTCTTCCGCAGAAGAGAGATTTCCATCTTCCTCCTGCATATTCATATTTTCAGGAGTGGGAAAACTCTCTTGTTGCTGCTGTTTCATTTCAGCGTTGTCACTTTCACCATCTCCCATTCTGCCACTGATAGAGGGAGGCAGGCTTAACCATTGGGTTTCCGATAGAATAAATGTGTCGGGAACAGATTTGTTTTTTATATTTAATTTGCAACATCAGGATTACATCCAAGCATAATGACTGAAATCACATCCTTAATTATTTTCCAATATACCGTTAACAGTTCAAACTTTTAAAAACTTTTAGCAAATGTCTGAAACAAACTTGCACATTCGAATACACAGCATGAAAATTTATTTATGCATCTACAGGCCTACAAGGTAGCTTACTATAGGCCTAACTAGAAACGCCAAGACAAAAGGCCAATTTCTTTCTTATTAGTGATAATGATAAAATATTCTTCAAAATAATTCACTTTATAAAAAAAATGTTATGAAAACTTCACTTCACCACTGGAAAAGGCAATCTACACACTAATAAACAAAAGGCACATCTGATCCATGTAGGCCTATGAAGATCAAACACTGAATCTGATTTGTAAAAAAAGTCTCAATACGGAAGTCCAAGAAAATTTATACAATATGTTCACAGCTCCTGAAAAAGAAGAGATCTAAAATTAATTTTAATAACATTTCATTCACGAAGTACTAATTACACTAAGGAAATTATATTTCTTGGGGTAATGAAGTTCTAATTGTCCAGTAGCCTAGACTGGTTAGGCCTTTTCTTGAAATATGGTACCATGTTAGCCTACTGTCTATAATGGAGGGGGTGTAACACCATTTGCATTTCAAACAAAACTGCCTAAATAATTTATAACTAGAAGATGTTACAAAATAAAAATAGGTTAGGTCTTAACTAACATTAGTGTTACCACACATTAATGTAGACTGTCAAGGAAACAGGGTAAAGACTAAAGACAAACAGAATCAAACACTTGTATAAAAATTGTTTAAAATTAAAAACATTTAAAAAATGTGACAGAACTTTGAGCAGTGTCTCATTTTCACCAATTCTCACTTTAAGATGCTTGGAATGGCAATAAACATACAAGGTTATACTTAAAAACAAAAGTTATACTTTTTCAAAATTTTGATTCAAACACTTCTTTTTTACTACAAAATATTTCTCTACCAAATCATCAAACACAAACTCAAATCAAATATAGCTAACCCAATGGATGCCTGAGCTTTCACTTCCAAATGGGGAGAGGAGTGTCTCAGGCCATTTGACAAAATTCTATTTAAAACTTTATTCAGACACCCTTTCCAATTTGCTTCTAATTTGGATAGCCTAGACCAAAGGATAATAATAAGCTCTATCAAATGGTACCATTAGGATGTAATCATTACAATGATCACTATCAAATGGTAACATTATAATCATTATGAGTCTTCAGGCAGAATTTCCTTTATCCATGATTAGAATTCATGACAAATATGGTCAAAATTGGGCAATGTAGTAGAAATGACCATGATCAACTCCCCCCCCCCCTTTTTAAAGCCCAGAAATTGTATACCTGAATAGGCTATACAGTACAGTATTTAGCTGAAAAGATTGTCTGCTAAGTTCTGACTCAAATCTAAGTAATATTACAAACTTATAAAACAAGTATACAAGGCTGTATAGCTATCACATAAATAATAAAAAACATTAGCGCTTTAGCATACTGAGATGGAGCTTACACGCTGTTATCAATTAATTAGGCCTATCAACTGTTACTATAATATTTTTATGTTTATTTGAGAAAATTTTTATAAACAGCAAGGAGAAAAAAGTCAAATAAATAAAAAAATATATCATTTCTTTAAAATTAAAAAAATGAGCTACACTGCAAAGATGTTTGTAACTTTACAAAGATAAAGTACTTAGGTAACTACCATTGTTAGACAACCCAAAATTTTTAATAAAGCCTGCAGTTGGTAAAGAAAATATTTCATTTTCATTATTTTTTTTTATTTCACTACTGCTATAAACTCAGAATATATAGCTATTAATACTCTTACAGCTTTCAACAATATTTCAGAGTTCAAAAAGGGTAGACCTAATTAATTAGTGAGGGAACTTTCAGAATAGTTATACAGTATATAAAGAAGTAGTTGGCTGATTCCACCCAACTTTGCTGGAGGGGGGAGGGTCCTAATAAAATTTGTACGATCTCATTATGAAATGCCTAAAAAAAAGATACATTAAACTTATAAACTTTAAAATTAAAACCTATTTTATAGGCTGCTCAGTAACTCATTTTCCTAAAGACTGCTGGGAACAGCTGACCTATGAAAACCCACACAAGATCCTTCTCAGAAATTTTCCATATAAAAGTTACACCATTACTAAAAAAAGCTCGTATATTTTAAATAGGTTACACCTCATGATAGTTTATAAAAACTTTTCACTACCACATCATCCCATTATGGATACAAACTGTTAAAAAGGAATGTACGTTAAAAAAATTATTAAATAAAAAACCCAACCAAAGACGACCTATATAACAAGACCCATTTCCTAAGTTAATTTTTTCTTACTATGCTCAAGTGTTTGGTTAAAAATAAATTACCTACAAGAAACATCGCATCAAATTTATTCAGTATTTATTCAAGTACTGTATTATTATTCTTTAAGAAAACTGACCATTTTATTTTTTTTTGCCTTAAAATTTTAATTTTCAAAATTTACTTAGTAAACTAGGCCCTATACAGCTCTTGTACCACAGCAGTTTTCTCATCAGATGCAAGATAGAGAGCATCATACCTCATATTCATTTGAAGAAATATTGCATCAGGCCTATATAATGAAATAAAGTGCAGCTTGGCTGGTAATACTAAATATCTTGTTTTAACCCACTAACTCTTTTCTTTCTCTTGGGCTAACCTTAGAGTGGATCTAGTGTCTTTGTTAGCCTTAGCTTCTGTAGTCTGTACATCCAAATGAAGTGAAGGTGTAGTAGCTAAATTTCCAATTCTCAGAAGCTTCTTATAGAGAATCTATACTTTGTCTATGTTAACAGCCTCTAGGCTTTATTACTATCAGGGTTGGTTGACTTAAATCATGATTTAAATCAATTTTTTTTTTAAATCACTGATTTAAATCAGTATATGAATAAAAAAAAAATAAAATGCAAAAACTACTAATTAATCACTACAGTATAGGTAATACATAAGGAATGGTAATGAACTTTGCTGTTTATTTTTCAATAAAACAAGGTTTTTGAATTTACTTATGGCTCTATTGATTACAGTGACAAATTAAGATACGTGTTAACTCTCTTTTTTTAAACATTAATTAAAATCTTAATAGCCACTGTCCAAAAGTGAATAAACATTTGTACAGGGATGTGGAGTCGGAGTCAATTTTGGTGCTGCTGGAGTCGGAGTCAGTAAAAATGTACCGACTCCAACATCTATAAATTTTAATAAAATATGTTTTTGTGTGATATCACTGGCAGCTATGGTGGTTAAACCACTTAAATAATAAACACAATGTTTTCCATTTCAGACACTAATGCCATTAATTCATTTTTTCTTTTCAGATAATATTTTTTATTTTTAATGCTTATTTAATTTAGAGTTCTTTCTAAATTTCATAAGTTTTTAATTTTCAAGTCTAAAATCCCTTTCACAATGGCAAAGACACTTCCAACAAAGTCTGCAGTTTTGGAATATTTTACAATAACCACAGATGGGAAACATTTCATGTGTCAGTGTATGATAGATGATGATGATGGTGAAAAATTATGTGAAGCAAAAATCAGTGGTTTTACTGGCTCTGATAAAAATGCACCAACCAGAGCATCAAATTTGAAAAGACATTTGCAGCGTTTCCATCCCAAAATTTTAGAAGTTGTCATTGAGAAAGATAGTAATAAAAACCTTCCAACTACTTCAAAGTTAACAAAAGATCAGAAATCTACTGAATGACAAGCACCACTTCCAAGATTTTTTACTACAGACAAAGTTACCGTAACAATGACCACAGAAAAGTTCAAGAAGCACATCATCGAACTGGTGGTAAGAAATGGTGTAGCCTCATCCTTATTTTCACAACCAGCCTTTCTAGGCCTAAATGGAGAAATGGCCAAGAAACTTGGAGTTTCTCTTGAAAGACAAAGTATCAGAAAAATTATAGTTGAAGAAGCCACAAATAAAAAGGAAGAACTTCGAAGAACTCTTAAGGGACGCTTCATGTTTATTAAAATGGATGCAGCCACACGTCATAGAGTGAACTATTTTGCCATCAATGCTAGATTTGTTGATGAAAACAATAAAATGGTAACTCGGACATTGGGAGTAAAGGACACTGAGGCGCATCATGACAGTGACTATCTTCAGAAGTTAGTGGAGGAAGTTTTACAAGACTTTGTAATTAATTAAGAAAGAGCAGATTCTATGTATTGTCACAGATAATGCTTCAAACATGCTAAGCATGATAGAAAAGCTGAATAAAGTTGATGAAGAAAAAGTGGCTAATGAAGATGACATTCCTGAAACTGATTCTCAAACAGCACAAACAGAACAGAGCGATGAATTTTTAGATGATATTGTTGAAGAAGCATCTAAGCTCTTTCTAATCCAACATATGCATTGTGTTGTACATACATTGCAGCTAGCAATAAGAGATGGATTGAAAGATCACCATGCAGCTACTCTGATAGGCAAGTTGAGGCAAGTAGCCACTGCAGCCAGGACCTCTAAAATTGATGCTATTATCCAGAGACATGCAGGAAAGGGAGCTATTTTGGACCAAGTGACATGCTGGGGGAGCACATATATGATGATCAAGCGTTTGCTTGATCTAAAACCCTTCCTAGAAGACATTGATAATCCCAGTTTCACTAACTGAAATTCAATGGAGGGAGGTTACACAATTAGAAGCTCTGCTTGCTCACCCTTATACTGTCACCAAAAAGTTGCAAGCAGAGGATTTAACTCCTGGTACATTCCTATGGGAATGGAAAAATTTATTATTTCATCTATCCCAAACTGGAGGATTAACTGCTGATAGAATTGTATCCTCAATGAAGAAAAGAGAGGGTCTGCTACTGGAAAATGAGATCTTATTAGCTGCTGTCTACATAGATCCAATGAACCTAATTTTGTTGACTGAAGAACAAATTGCTAAAGCAAAAGAGGCCCTCTGCGAGGTTGCAATTCGTATAAAAGGGCTATTACCTGAAAATCTTGAACCACAGGATGAAGATATGAGTAGTAAGTCCCTCTCATCCTCTTCAAATGATGAAGAATTAGACTTTCAAAAATATTTAGATAAAATTGAACACTCAAAAGCAAAGCGTCGCTGCTTAAACGTGCATAGGCAACCTTTTGATGTTAAACTAATGAAATTTAAGCAAGATTTTTTTGATGGCCTAAAAGAAGTGGAAAAATATGATCGCTCATCTAAACTGACAATACAAGAAGTCATCCCCGCATATCCAGAGATTTTAAGAGATACAGCTATGATAGTAACAGCCATGCCACCCACTCAGGTCAGTGTGGAGAGTGTTTTCCACACTGAAAATAATTAAATCAGATTTAAGGGCTTCAATGAAAGAGGATCTGGCAGAAGCAATTCTGTTCCTAAGAACAAGTTATTCGTAAATTTTAGATTTTCACCCTTGGCCTTAGTTTAATAAATTTTGCAGGAATACTTTTATATTTTTGATTGCATTTAATAAAATTTTTATTTTGTCATAGTCTTAAATTTAATTTTGTTTTTTTGTTTTATGCTCAATGAATTTTGTTTTTTCATAAATAAAAAATAAAAGCGCCATAATGGCATCGCTACAACCATTAGACTCAAACTTTGCAGGTTATGGGTTTAAAAAGTAGCCTGATGATTCACGTGGTGGTGATGAAATGCCTCTTGTGTAATTATCATCATAGCAGATTTAGAATTAATATACCTTCAGAGTCGGATAGACAAAAAATTGAGGAGTCGGAGTCAGTTTTTTATGTGCCAACTCCACAGCCCTCCCTGCATTTGTAGAACATACTTATTATTTCTATAAAGCATTAATAATTAATTTCAATTTTTATTCCACTGATTTGATATAAAACAAATATTTCATTTCTAGAAAATATTTAAGGTCATCTGGTCATGAGAGTTTAATTTGCTGACCCAAAGCAAAGAATTATGGAGTTAAAACTTAAATAAAAAATATATATACACTATTTCTAATTACAAATGAAAAGTATAATATAGCTCTTGAGCCCTAATGCTGATTGAAAGTTTTGAAAAGTACTGCTAATTTTGCAGCTTTTGCAGTTCAAATTAAATAAATTGATTTTATACAGTGTAGTGTAGCTTATTAAATGTATAGCAAAACCTTTTTTTTTTTTTTTTAAGATATTGCCATTTTATCCTAATTAGAAATTGGATCTATATTATAAAAATAAGAATAAGAAAAATGAACAGGTATAACATCTTTATCATTCCATATATATAAATTATTATCATAATATAGTAAGAATCCTCTTTAACTGTTAGCCTAACCCAAGTGTTGCCCTTGGTTTCCTCATACTCATACAGTGCTCATTGCAACAGCTATTGCACTCTAGGCCTAGAATAAATCTTAGATATATTCACAAAATGGCACCTTCTGCATATTGCAAAGGCGCAACTTCTTATCCAACCTTGATGACAATTTTGCTGTTTAAATAGCTAATACAATAGTTTGCTTCAATTACTTCATGTTATTAGTGCTACAGAAACTTATAGGAATGAAAAGGATCTTTTTTACTCATTGTTTCAGTGTATCTTGAACATGGAGAAAAAATCAAATAGCTAAATCTGATTTTTTTTATTTAAAAAAAAAATTTAAAAAAATCAACCCTGATTACTATCCTTCAAACACAAGAAAATTACCGTACAATACTGTGTGGCATTAAATTAGCGCATGGTTAGAAAACTGGTGGGAGATAGGTCTAGGCTAAACAAATTTATAATTAGAAAATATCCAAAGAATGAATGCTTTCTCTAACATTAAGAACTCATTACTATCACGCACGTTATTACAGGTTGCCATTAAAGATGAGAAATGCGAGAATTGAAGTTACTAGGGTTGTATTATTCCAAATACATGCAAAATGAATATTTTCAATTTCAAAGGTATGCTAAAATCTTAACTAAGAGTACAGTACAGTGGCTTAATTATTTTTACACATCACAAACAATAGTGATAGGCTATAGCTAAATAAAATTTTAAAGTATAGTACAGTGATAAGTACCATTGACATTTATTAAACAGCCGCTATAATAGTGTACCACAGAAGATACTTTAGGGACTATATACAGTATTTAAAATAAATTATACTTTAGGAACATAAAAAAAAATCCATACAGGGACCTAATTTAACTAAACTAGAAAAATAGTTGTTTTATTAAATTAATTTCAATTCATATTTTTATTTATCACTAAATGTGCACTCTGGCAATTTAGAGTTTTTACTTCGGACTTCCTAAGTGATATATTATCCAATTAATATAATAAATAATATAATAAAAAATAAAAAATTAACTACCTATATAAACTTAAATTCTAACGATTTACTATATAAACATTACTATATTAAGGAATGCATGATATATTTTAAGTAAGTGCAATAGGTATTAATTACTTTTATTTTTTTTATTTTTTCACTTTGATAAATAAATAATAAATATTCATAGGATAAAATGATAAATGATAAGATAATTTTAAATGATTTGCCGTTATAAATAGCATGCATAAATTTTTATTTTTGTCTTTTGAAGTTTTGAATATTTTGATCATGTCAAAATCAATGTCCAGTCCTCTTTGGGCTTATTTTGAAGTTCTAGTTGATTCTAGCAAAGCAAAGTGCCAGGTGTGTGGTACTTCTGTATCAAGAGGAAGTAACATTCCAAAAAAAAAAAGATGACATCAAATCTAAAGAATCATTTGAAAATTAAACATCCAGCAATTTTCCGTAAAGTAGAAAATCTTGCTAAGGGCGACAGATCAGATAAAATAGATACTCCATCCATAAGTCTATTTGGTGGAAAGGTGGAAGAACAAATCCAGTGCAGTAGCAGTTCTAAATCTGAAATTGCACCCAATATTGAAACAAATCAAATAAAGTCATCCGCAAGTAGTGAGGAAACCTCAGAGGTTGGCACATGTGTTAAACAACAAACATTGAAAGAGGTTCTGGAAAAGAAGCTTGAATGGAAAATAAATGATCTTAGGGCTGTGAAATTGCACTACCTCATTGGTGAAATGATGGCTACTGATCTCCAGCCATATTCAGTGGTAGAAGATTTGGGTACTTTCCTGAAAACATTGTTCCCATGATTTATGATAGAGTAAAAATCAATCTCAAAGGCCAACTACATGCTACACAATACTTAAGTTTAACATCTGATATATGGATGCCAACTCATGGCATGTATCCATTTATAAGTTTAACTGCCCACTGGGTTTCTCCTACATTTGATATGAAAACAGCAGTTCTCAGTTTCACATTTCCCAGTATCACACACTGGTGAAAGAATATGTCAATTTTTCCAAGAATCCTTAACAGAATTTGAAATCAATATTACTAAGGTACACATGTTAGTTACAGATCATGCTAGCAATATGAAATTGGCAGCTAGTTCAAGTTTACTGGAGGAATCTCATCTGGGCTGTGTTATCCACACCTTGCAACTATGCATACAGGACAAACTTTTTAAACAGCAAAGAAGTATCACTGACATTCTGGCTATTGCAAGACACATTGTGGGATATTTTAACCATTCCAGTGCATCAAGGGAATTATTAAGAGTGTTTCAGAACTGGCTCAAATTACCAACACACTCATTGATCCAGGATGTTCAAACCAGATGGAGCTCTACTTACTATATGCTAGAGCATTTGGTTGAACAAAAGAGCAGTCATTTTATTTTGTACATCAAAGAAATGCAAATGTTTGGATGATAATCAATGGGAAACTAGCTGAAACATTAGTGATGGTTCTGAAATACTTTGAAAATATCACAAAAGAAATGAGTAGCGAAACAGCAGTAGCTTCTCTGATAATACCTTTTATCAGTGATGGAAAATTATCTCGATTATGCTGTTCAAAATGTCAGTGGAATTAAAACCATACTTGGTGATTTGAAAACAACATTCAAACAAAGATTCAGTGCCTACACAACTAACAAAAAATTGATTCTGGCAACAGTGCTGGATCCTTGATTCAAAATGAAATTCTTGATGAGCAATGGTGAAAAAGAGGAAGCAAAAAGACTACTCTGGGAATCTTTTGTTTCACTCTTGAACTTGAATCGAAATGAATGCACTGTCCAAGGCGGAGTCAGAAAATGAAAGTAGTGAGACAGAGGGGGAGGGCAGTTCAAGCTCTCATCAACTTCACCAAAGGCTAAAAAAAATCAAAGATATTTGGGCATTCTTAGACAAGAGTCAGAAACATGAAAAGCTCATTCAAGAAAAAGAAGCATCAGCAATGGAATCAGATTCTGTTAAACCTGGGTGTTCAAGCTCAAGAAAAAGAAAGCACTCTAAAAATATTTCTCTAGTTCAACTGAAACAACAGGAGAGAGAAAAAAAATGCTTAAATGAAATTGAGACACACCTAAGCCTACTAGATCTTGCTCGTAACATGTGCCCATTCGAATGGTGGAAAAATTACCAGAACACAACAACAGGCACATTACCAATGTTACCCAAACAGTATTTGAGTGCTCCACCATCATCAGTTTGCAGTGAAAGACTTTTTAGTACCAGAGGTAATATTTTACGAGCCTACTAGAAATAAGCTCACTCCAGAACATGGAGAGCAGTTGATGTTCTGCAATTCAAATTTCAAATTATATAATTTCACTTAATAGTTTTTACTTTTTAGAAATGTACTTCCCAGTTTTTGGTATTTGTTTTTTAATTGAAGAGTAAAGCAAAAGGAGCCTTTTTTTTATTTTGAAATTATCAAATTATGATGTTTTGATAAAAATGATAATTTAATAAAATGAGTAATTTTTTATTTTTCACCCTCCTTCAGATCTTCAGGCCTTATCAATCATTAAGAATAAAAACTAATGTACTTACTTCAATAGTTTCACACTCAGCAAGAATAATATAATATCGGCCAAATAGCCGATATATTGGCTGGCCAATGCCGATATATTAGTGCACCCCTAATATACAAACAATATATTTGTTCAGTTATGGACAATGCTAGCCCATGCTGGGCACCCATTATCTCACACACACACACACACAAACACCTTACAGACAATACAAAACAATGCAATTCGTATCATTAGAGAGTCATTCCACATCAAGTGGACCAATTTTGGAAAAGTGCCCCACCTCACCATGTCAGATTTTGTTCTAACTTTGCTCACAGATTCCTTTAAGCCTTAAAGGAAGTTCTGCAAAGTGTTAGTTCCATATCTCTTGTGGTTCTGTCACTAGGGCTCCAAGAGCATGGGCTACTTTGTCCATCAAATTGAGCGCCAAATTATTTGTGCCATTTTTAGCTAGTCAGCATTCCACAGTAACAAATTTCTTCTGCTCTAAAAATTTGCTCCTATGGTCAAAATTTACTGTAGATTTCAAAACTCACATTACTAGAGCTCTAGGAAGTATAGATTTTCCATAAAATATCCCCAAAGTAGGCTTCAAATTACATCTTGATTCCTGGGAAGCCACTTTTAGAAAATTATAGCTCTGGATCTACTTGACTCTGAGCTTTTGTTAGAAACCAAGAAAGTACTGCCCATATGCTACAAAATGTTTCAATCCGGATCTTTCTACCTGTTCTAGTTGCTGAGTTATAAGGCATCAAAAATGGCCAAAATTAATTTGTGACAAAAATGTCCCATCTTTAAAGCTCAAAATGATCATGTGGAGATGGCTCGCACCATACTCTAACAAAGACCAATGAAAAGAGCATGTCCTGAAACACTAGGGCTTAGTTTTAATTTTGGTGTCTTGCTTTTTTGTAGGTCTAGTAAAGCTTTGAAATTTTGTTCCATGTGATGTTTCTAGCGTTATAATTGTTATTTCATTGGCACAATGTTTTATTTTTCTTTTGTTCTTATTACCAATTATACAGTGCAGGACTAGGTGCTATGTGCTAGGCTATACATAATATTTTTATTTATGTTCAACAACATGTAATACATGACTATTGTTTTCAGATCAAAACTGAAAATGGCCGAATCATCAGATACTAATAGTGTTCATCTGGGAGAACCCATGGAAACAAAGAAAACTGGAAGCTTGTACTATTGGAAATAAAGAGGGAACAGAGTGTCACCTGAAAACATATTCCTGAAAATGTGGTTTGAAACTGTTCACAGAGCTGACAGTTCAGGAAAGACAACTACTTTTCCTTCAAACAGGAATCGAAGAAGTCCAATTTAAGGAAGATGCATGCATATGCTTGCACCATAAACAGCTTCTTTTGACCAGATATGAGAGCCTGCAGAAGCACTGTTGAAACCTATTTGAATATCATAAATCAACATTACCCAAAAAATCACTTTGGGCAATTGACATTGCAACAGCTCAACTGTTGACGGAGGAGACTGGCAAAGACATCAAGCCTGGACAGAAACTTTGTCCTGATTGCAGGAAACAGAGGGCTGAAATACAAAGAATCAGTTCAACATCATCAAGTGAATCATTTGATCCACCAGAAGCACAAAAGCAGACACTAGACACCAGCTGTTCAGCACTTGACATTTCCCCTGTAAAGCCACAAAAAGTGAGCGAGAGAGATTTACCAGGATATGTCAAAAGAAAGACAAGAACAAGAAGCTATTGGTCAGAAAATGGCAGCTCTTACAGGGATTCATGTGGGTGAAACAGAAGCTAGCACAAGTCAGCAGAGGTGCAGAAATTGTGAAGATTATGAAATACTGTTGGAAGAATTGAAAAGCCAAATGGAATTATCAGACAAAGAAAGGAAACTGCAGATTCTAACTCTGGAGCCTAACAGCTGGTCTATACAACAAACACCAGAAGAATTTGGAGTTTCTCTTCGAATGGTTAAAACAGCCAGGAAGTTGAAAGCAGTCAGGTATTCTTGCAATACCAGGAAAAAAGAAAGGAAAAACACTGCCTGAGGAAGTAGTAGTAAAAGTTCAAAAGTTTTATGATGATGAATTCAGCCGGATGTGCCCGGGGAAGAAAGATTGGGTGTCTGTCAAGATTGATGAAAAAAGCTTCAAAAACAAAAAAGACTGCTGCTCAGCAATTTGAAAGAAATGTACATTGCTTACAAAGATCGAAATGGCCCTGAAATTGAATTCTCTAAGTTCTGTGAACTTCGACCAAGGTGGTGTGTGTCAGTTGGTGTAGCAGGGGTACACAGTGTTTGTGTATGTACAATTCACCAAAATGGGAAACTGATGTTGGATGGAGCTGATATTCATGAGGATTACAAAAACGCTGATGCAAAAATGTATTTGCAATTTGGAGTCAAAAGACTGTATGCTACAATGGTGTGAACTGTGCCCTGGAGCACCAGCACTAGAAGATCACCTTTCAGCTATTTTCACAGACCAAACAGAAATGGATCCACAAGAAATGAGTGAATATAAACAATAGGTTCACACTGACAGGGACACTTTGATTATGAAACAGTTGTCAGTAGAGGATTTTATCACAGAACTGACTTCAAAAATTATCTTCCTTGGTGGTCATCATTACGTTTCAAATCACCAAAGTGCTCACCTGAAGCAGCAATAATCTTAATGGATTTTGCAGAGAACTATTCTTTTGTGGTACAAGATGCAGCACAAAGTTTACACTGGGGAAACAGCCAAGCAACACTGCATCCTTTTGTAATGTATCACAAAGTTTCAGATGAAATTAGAAGTGAATGTTTTTGTGTCATCAGTGACTGTCTGAAGCATGATACTGTTGCAGTACATGTCTTTCTGAAGAAGTTGATTGGATTTCTAAAGAAAATTTTGAAGTAATCAAGCACATTCATTACTTCAGTGATGGTGCTGCAGGTCAGTACAAAAACTACAAAAATTTCATGAACCTTTATTGGCACAGCAAAGATTTTGGTGGGATAACAGCAGAATGGAACTTTTTTGCTACCACCCATGGAAAATCAGCATGTGATGGTGTAGGGGGCACTGTGAAAAGATTAGCAGCTTGTGCCAGCTTGCAAAGACCAGTACATTCTTTTTTGTTTCAACTAATGAAATAGAAGCAGCGAGAGAAGCACAGGAAATAAGATTTAATCATGGGCATACAGTAGCTGGAACTCGAGAAAATAATCATTTTGTTCCAGTAAATGATAAACAGATTCAAGTTAGCCGAGTTTCAAGATCTATATGTTATTTTGTGGCCAATGTTGGAATATACAGTGACATTGATCAACAACAATTGAAACTGCAACCAGGCTAATATGTGGCATGCATTTATGATGATTTGTGAAGTCTGTGAGGAAGAAGATGCATTAATTACATTTATGCACCCTCATGGGCCAGCATGACAGTTTCAGTGGCCATCTAGAAAAGATACTTGTTGGACTCCAGAGCAGCATATCTTGACAACTATTCCTGCTCCTACACCGAGTGCCATGGGAAGAGGGTACATGCTGCCAGGCAATACCTTGTCTACTATAGAAAATTTGTTTGAAAGCTTTGAAAAGGAGTTGCACAGTTCTGGATCCAGTTCGAAAGTCAAGGAAACATGAGTTGGTGAGTAGGTGGGACCTGTGGCTGGACCTGCACAGCTATCAGGCATGGCCCCTTGGCGATGGGGTTGCCAATTTCTCGAATAATAGTTATCAATTAGAGAAGTTGGCAGTGGCTTAGCCACCATGGACCAACGCAGGAGTGCAAATAAATTAACAAATATAATGCTACAAACATCACACACAACAAAATTTCAAAGCTCTACTAGGCCTACGAAAAAGCAAGACACCAAAATAAAAAACTAGGCCCTAGTATTTCAGGACATGCTCTTTTCATTGGTTTTTGTTAGAGTATGGTGCAAGCTGTCCCACATGATCATTTTGAGCTTTAAAGATGGGACATTTTTGTCACAAATTAATTTTGGCCATTTTTGATGCCTTATATCTCAGCAACTAGAACAGGTAGAAAGATCTGGATTGAAACATTTTGAGGCATACCGTATGGGCAGTATTTTCTTGGTTTTTAACAAAAGCTCAGAGTCAAGTAGATCCAGAGCTATAATTTTCTAAAAGTGGCTTCCCAGGAATCAAAATGTAATTTGAAGCCTACTTTGGGGATATTTTATGGAAAATCTATACTTCCTAGAGCTCTAGTAATGAGAGTTTTGAAATCTACAGTAAATTTTGACCCTAGGAGCAAATTTTTAGAACAGAAGGATTTGTTACTATGGAATGCTGACTAGCTAAAAATGGCACAAATAAATTCAGTGCTGAATGTGATGGACAAAGTAGCCCATGCTCTTGGAGCCCTAGTGACAGAACCACAAGAGATAGGAACTAAAACATTGCAGAACTTCTTTTAAGGCTTAACCCTTTGACAACCAGTATACGTTTCTTTGAACTTAAAATTTTGTTTTATTGTTATTTACAATTAGATATTAGTAACTATAGTCACTTAAATGACCCATTTTTGGGTTAATTTTCCAACAACTAAATGATACCTGTATAAACATGTAGATGTATTTGTAGAAACATTGCATCATTGTACAATTTATATTATTATTTCTGTGGGACAAATATGTCCTTTGGTCCTCAAAGAGTTAAAGGAATCTGTGAGCAAAGTTAGAACAAAATCTGACATGGTGAGGTGGGGACCACAGTCCACTTGACATGGAATGACCCTACAGGATGCACTCAAACAACACCTGCACACAGAAACAAAAATACTGAAAGTTAGGGAACATTTAGACATGAGGGGAACACAATTCATGGCAGCAGCGACAACTAACCCACAACACCCTTGCCACTACATGTACAATCATGCACCGACACCTCGCACCATTAACCCCTTCCATATGATGATGCCACTGTTGGCATCATGGGAAGTCTTGATTATCCCTGTGATGACACCAATGTTGGAGTCATCACGCTTAAGTTTATTTATTCAAAGAAAAATATCTCATAATGCTTATTAGAGCATTCCTGAGTGTCTCATAATGCTCTTGAATGTGAGTGACATCATTTTTTATCAACCAATCAAATGCTTTTCAATGAGTAACCATTTTTTTAACCAATTACTGAAACAATTGATGGCGGGGTGTCAGTTCTTGTCGAGTTTTGATTGAGGAAGATAGTGATTAGCGATTATTTTTCATACATTTACAATTGATTTGTGTAAAATAATATAAGAAAAATGTCAAGTGAGGAGGGCATGAGTGACAGTGGTAGTGAATATGTACCAGATGGAAGTGATATGGAGTTTGATAGCAGTGATTATTCAGATGACAGTGCCAATTTTGAATTTGAAGACCTGCCTGAACCGAATGTAATGGCTGGAGGGTGGAAACGTTTACCTAATGTGTTTGATGATGCTCGGCCTCAATCAGAGCTGACATTATTGCGTAATTTTAGTGGGATCAACCCAACAGCTGGCTTTTCAGAAAACATGACTGCTTTAGAGTGTGTGAAAAAGTTTATTACAAATGATGTTATTGACCATATTGTTTCCTGTGTAAATGATAGAGCAGTCATTTTTAGATGCTAAGCCACAAACTAATGGAATTGTAAATAGCATTCGGTGGAAAGACATCACTGAAAATGATATATTTACGTTTCTTGCACTTTATTTTTACACAGGAATATGTAAATATAGCAATATGAATCAGAATTGGTCAAGAATGCCTTATGAACCAGGCATTCATTTTTTCTGTGCTGCCATAATGAGTAGAGACAGGTACATGTTAATTATGAAATTTTTACGCTTTAGCAAAGTAAATGATGTTAAAAAAAAAATGTACCTTCTACACGCTTGGATGCTTTTTGTAAGCTTTTGACAGGAATTTCGATGAAAAATGCGGATGCAGAAGGAGAACACATTTCAATTGATGAGGCATTACTTCTATGGAAAGGACGGCTAGGCTTTCACCAATTTATAAAAACTAAACACGCAAGATTTGGCATCAAATTATTTTTTGTGTGTAACAGTGAAAAGAATTGGTCTGGCTACAACTATAACTTTAGGGTGTACTATGGGAAAGACCCCAATAACCAATATTCTTTGCCGGATGTTGATGGAGTAAATGAACTTGCATCTAGTGAAAAAATAGTTGTCCATTTATTAGAATCTGTTCTCGGACAGGGGCATCATGTAATTGTGGACAACTGGTATGGAAGTACCTGATTGGCACACTTTTTGGAGACTCAAAATATAACAATGATGGCAACAATTCACCCTAATAGAGGAGTGCCTAAAGAGCTTGTTGATGAGCATCTAGAGCGTTATGAAGCAGCTTTTGTTCGCAAAGACAATGTGCTTATAGTGAAATGGGAAGACCGAAGATCAGTGTATGTGATAACCACAAAATATTCAGCTGGTTTTGTTGAAAAGGATAAAACATACTTTGGGGGAACCAGAAAATTTGACAAAAACCAAACCACATGGAAAAGTATAATGAATACATGGGAGGAGTCGATAAAGCAGATCAGTATCTGGAGCCTTTTGACCCAAGTCATAAATCCTATGCATGGTTCAAGAAGCTTGGCCTATACTTGATGATGCGTATGCTGCTAAATAGTTTTCTTGTCCACAAAAATACCATAAAAGAAAATTTTACTTTCAAGTGGTATATTATAATGTTAGTACAGCAAGCTCTAGAAACGTATAATTTAGAAGGAAAATTGCTACTCAAGACAAATTCATTGCCAGCAATCTTGATGTAGGTTGTAAGCGAAAGCCTGAAAAAGCTGTCCATGCTCTAGTTCCTATTGAACCTTTGCCTGGTAGTTCAAATATGCATCCAAAAAAGCAATGCAGTGTGTTTTATCCAAAACGTAAGGAAACAAGAAAGTGTTGCATTGGATACCCTGAAAAACCAGGCTTATCCAGTACAGATCACTTCAAAAAATGGCACAATAAAGAAGATTCTTCTAATTAGGTAAGTTTACTTCAATAAATTTATATATTGATATTTTCATATATTTTTAAAAAGAGACATGTTATATCAGTAATATGTTTATAAATATGCTTAAAAAGACAAAACATTAAAATTAATTGCTTTATTGGGAGTAAAAAAAAGTCATTTTGCGCTACACGCGGCAATTTTCGCAATTCGTATGGAAGCAGTTAAGGTAACACCAGAGACATTATAACCAAATACTCCATTCCATACCACACCCCACAGACATCACACAGTACACAAAACACACACACACACCTAACCCACAAAGCACTGACACGACTTGGTCCAAATGCAGTCCTAGGTGTGAAGCCACCACCCATTAACAGGTCAGAGATCAGCCTGAGCAGATTGGATCAAGTTAACTTAGCACAATTCCAATGTGGACATCACCCCAACTTATGGACATATAAACATAGACTAGACAACTCCACAGATGACACCTGCCACCTGTGCAAGGACACACCACAAGCAATTGAACACATGACAGACTGTACTGCTCTAGCACAACAATGAACACAACACAACCTCACTAGTGCGCTGAACCTCTGGTCCACTCCAGAGAGGACAATCAGTTACCTGCGTGCCGCCAGCTTGCTTGATCAGGGTGGGCTGATCGGCTAAACAACAACAACTTTGCATCATTAAAATCAAGGTAAACTAAAATGATAATTTATGTTATTAGCAGTACAGTCATAGTAGTTAATTTCAAGATAATTTCAGTTATAGCTCAGAGGTTACTGTATAACAATATGAATACTAGGGATGTACCAATATATCAGTATCGGTGATATTGGTAGATTTTTAACTATCAGTATCGGCTGATATTTCAAAAGTATGATTTTTCCAAAATTATGAATAAAAGACTATTTAGAAGAGGAAATTCCCAATATTTTATTATTTTATTATCACTTCACATAACTCATTATTTTTTCATCATAGACTAGGTTGTAAGAAATGTAGCACATACTGGTAAGTTTTACCCAATTTTCTTTTCAAACAGCCAATCAAACAAGTGTAAATCCTTTGAGAAATAGATATCAGGTCATCCCATAAGTAATGTCATTTTTTATGATAGATTAAGTTTAAACTTGTCCTACTCAGTTTAAGCATAAATTTTCCGAAGGTTATATCTAAGAGATCTATCGTGTTTTGCAGCATGCTCTGAATGCCCTGCTGAGTTTGATGATGACCTGCTGTTAGCCGCACTTAAAGAAGACTGTTCAACAACTGTCGAAGAATTGGTCCAGAAACTCAATTCATCCCTGTCCACCATTCATTGACATTTGCAACAACTCGGGAAAGTGCCTAAGTTAGGAAAATGGGTGCCACATGAATTGTCAGTCGACAATCTGAGGTTGCAGGTAAACATTAGCACAGCTCTTCATTCCTGTGAACTCCAAGATCCATTTTTGCACTGTTTAGTGACTGGTGATGAAAAGTGGATACTGTACCAGAATGTTAAGCGCCATCGCCAAAACCAAATCTTCACCCTCGGAAAGTGTTGCTTAGTATTTGGTGGGATAAAGGTTGTGTAATACACTTTGAAACCTTACCACACAACCAAACAATCACCACTCAAGTCTACTGTCAACAACTAGATCGATTGAACACTGCAATAAAAGAAGAGACCTTCTTGGGTTAATCAGAAAGGAATCGTGATCTACCACAACGCACGTCCTCATACTGCTCAGATCACTTCTGCAAAAATTGAGGAGCTTGGGTGGGAAAAACTTCCACATCCTCTAGACCTTGCGCCTTCAGATTATCATCTCTTCAGGAGTCTGCAAAACTATCTTGACGAGAAACAGTATACTTCTTTAGATGACCTGCACACCAGTCTTTGTACATTTTTTGCCTCAAAACCACCTGAATTTTATAAACATGGCATTGAAAAGCTTGTAGGACATTGGCAGAGTGTCATTGATTCTGATGGAAAATATATACTAGATTAAAAAGTTTGTTGAGTTTTTTTTTTGTCCTTCAAATTCCGATCTAAAAAATGACATTACTTATGGGATGACCTGATATAAAGCCTAGAAAACCAAAAAACTATCTTGTAGTCATAGCTCACAATATTAACCCAGCTAGCTGGTTAAAAACACATTTACTAAGCCCAACATAGGGCCGCAGTCCAATTGTATAACAGACAAAGGTGCTGGTCTAATGTGCGGTCTACCTAGCAAAGTGAATCTACCTCTAATTTTTGTGCCATCTACCTAAGATAATTACGGGCCGTAGTTCACAGACCCGGAAGCCAGAAAAAGAAGAAGAAATCAAAAAGGCAGAAAAAAAATTTAATTCCAGACAGTCACATCTGAGATTTCAAAGAAAACACACACCTGTGCCATTTTTTTAATTTTTGTTTTTAGCCCTTTTTCAAAATGCGTTTACGTGAATTTTATACAACTGTTAGTGCATCCGAACAGAGTGCCGTTACTTTTTTGCGCAAGCGTGGCCTCATTCGTGAAGTTGCAGACGCTGAACCATGTCATCGTTGTGGCAGTGAAATGCAGGAGAAACGTAAGTAAGATAGAGGTGGAGAGTTTTGCCCTATTCTTCGTTGCCCCAAAAAAGGTTGCCAAACTTCCCGCTCAATAAGGAAAGGAAATGAATTTTTTTACTTTACAGATCTAAATAATAGAGTTCATAGCAATCTGACTGTGCGTGACATTCTAGAATTGATGTTCCTTTTTTTACTCGAAATACCCAAGCGTACTGCAATGACTTTAACTGGAAAGAGCGGTCAAACTGTTCGAACGCCGGTAGACCACACATTAGACCGTTCAAAACGCCAGTAGACCGCACATTAGACCATTCAAAACGCCGGTAGACCACACATTAGACCAGCACCCAGACAAAACTATGGCATCTAATGCAGTGTTGCCATCTTTAATGAAAAGGATTATTGCTTTGTTGCCAAATTATCAACATAGAAAATAAATTATGAATATGTTACAAAAATATGACAAACTAATAAACCCTAGCTGGATATCGGTATTGGTTATCAGCTGATATTATTTTTAATTATCACTATCAGTTATTGGCTAGTATCGATATCAGTACTTCCCTAATGAATACCAACATAATATACTATTTATAAAAATTTAATAGTATGAAGATGAATATCTATTATACAACAATAATATGTATGTAAACAAACACAAAACCTAACTTTGGGTGAGCTATAAAAAAAATCAATAAATGCAAAATCTATGAAAGTAAAGTAGGTCTAATATTTACAAATATTCATGACTAGGCTTAGGTTAGAAGCAAAGGAAGCTTCCTCCCTTGTAATAGATAATGAAAAACCTGATCCTTTATTATGATTAATATTATTATTAAAAATAAGTACAGTATTGCTATTGTATGTATCTTTTATAGTAAAAATTTTAAAAAGTCAAAATCCCTTAAACTAAAAAACCCACAGAATATGAGAATTAATAGACCTAATTCTAATGTCTAATCCCTCTTAAAACCCTGTACAGTATAACTTTAAAACCATCCAAACAATGTTTCAAAATTCTTTTTTTTGCACTCTTGATCTTTATGAGAATCCCATATTCACCAATTCCCACTCCCCTGACATTTCAGTAATCAAAGATTCTCCAACATCTCCAGGGATATGCTAAGTTAGCAGGCTATAGGCCACTAGTTCCCAATAAGGGTAGTATCACCCTCCAGTGGGTGTATGTAAAATTTAGGGGGGGGTGCTCAGAGAAAGGACTAAATGACACGCAAAGCTAACTCCATTGTAGCAATTGTAATATAATTTAAAATTAGATTATTAGAGCAATAAATATCAATGTATTCATTTTATCATAATTTTTCAAATACAATTACATTCATTAATCATCACATTGTTTTACTAAGTGGCTTCAAAAATGTTGGGAACCACTGCAATAGGCCTATCCTCCACTTTATCTCAAAATACTGCATTTCCACTAACTTTATTTGTATTGTGCATAAATTATTCCTTCCTTATTGCAACAAGTCCTAAGCCAGTACATCATTTTTGTTTGAAGACAAACTTAAAAATGGATTTAGATCTGGGAAGTGTCATTTGTCTATTCTCTTTTAGAGCTTCCAACTGATCAAGTAGATAATGGACATTTAGATATTTATCTAGATTTTAGTATGACATTTGACAAAGTGCTATACAGAAGACTTCCATATTGACTAAAACTCTAGAGTATCAGGGCCAATAATAAATTGGGTAGAAGAATGGTTGAGACCAAAAGCAGGATAATTTGAATTCATCATAAATTTGGACAGCACAAAATGAAGCGTGATGTGCCACAGCAATCAGTGTTTGGGCTTAGACCTTACTTAAAATACTGCACTCTGACTTGAATTTTTCTCAAATTTGGTATATAAGGTTGTTTTTGTGCAAAAACATGAAATCTCAAGTTTTAGCGCAATCAGAGTAACAGTTCAAAAGTTATGGGCCCCCAATTTTGGGGGTGGGGACTGGCCCCTTAATATTTAAAAGTCCATAACTCAGTCCCTAAATGAGCTAGGAAAAAATGTAAAAACCATTTGAAAGCTCAAATCCTAAAGAATAATTGACTAAGTAATAAAATGCACTTAATCAAATAGTTAGAGAGTTATATCAGTTTGAATATGGGGGGGGGGGGGGCGCACCCTCTATGATACAGATATTCAAGATTTTTTTTTCGGCATTTTGTACCTTAATTACTTTTCTATATGACTTAGTCAATGACTGTGTATTTTTACCTTTAAGTTGTGTATTTTTTTGCACTTTATTATAAGGTACTTGCTAGTGAAAAGATGACGTATTAGCCCAAGTTCAGGAATTAGGCTATACTAACTATATAATAACTTCATCCTAACTATACAGGTGACCCTCTGTATACACAGTTTCAGCTATACACTGTTTTGGTATTGCTCCCCACCCCCCCATATACACAGGAGGGGATCTCATCCATACACAGTTTCCTGAGCCAACACAGCTCTGTGTGGTGGCCTGTTGCTCTACCCCTCCCCTCCCTACCCTAATTGTGGTGAGGATTCTATTACCAATTTTGCAAATTTACAAATTATACATCACATAAAGGATGTTATCCAATATTTTAATTAATCATGTTAAATATATGCATCTCTAATGATTTTAACTTCTTTACAATGTATTTTTATACTTTATTAGTACTACAATTACAAAAATAAATCACAACAAATAACTCTCACCAGTAAACATCATCCGCAGCAACTCTACCCAATCTGCCTACCTTTATTTGCAAGTTAAACCATTTTTTTCTTGTTACTGCAATAATAATATGTGCAGCTAATATATAAATATACATGTATGTATAGTATGTGTTTTGGTGTTTCTGTATGTGTTTTAGTGATGTATGAGGAAATATAGTTGGTCATAGGGAGGGGGTCAGTTGGTCTAGGGATTGATTGTATTTTTTCCCATAAGGTATTAGTCCCCGTATGCACAGTTTCTGTCTACACGGGCATTTGCGTGAGGATATTGATAGGTTAGAAAGGGTTCAGCGTCGTGCCACGAAACTTATTCCGGCATTGCGCAATAAGCCTTATGAAGATAGGATTAAAGTGTTAGACTTGTATTCACTCGAAACTAGGAGATTAAGGGGGGAGCTTATTGAAGTTTTCAAAATCGTTAATAACATCGATAACGTAAATTTTGACAAATTGTTCACTTTCGATAATAGTAATACTCGCAATAACGGATTCAAGTTGCGTGGCAGACGTTTCATTACTAATATCGCTAAAAACTTCTTTACGTTTAAAGTAATTGATAAATGGAATAATCTTCCCGCGTCAGTCGTTCATTCTACCAGCGTTAATGTGTTTAAGAACCGTCTTGACAGACATTTTAAAAATATTAACGTTGTTTAAAATTAAAAAAGAAAGTTAACAACAGGAGCTCTGGTGGTGGTGCTCGAGGATGAGTCTGTTGACGATGAATGCCAGCTTGTGACATGCCAGCATGATGCCAGCAATAAAAAAAAAAAAAAAAATTAGACTAACACGAATGTAGATGTAGCTCATAGCGTAAACTAACCCACTTTTTGTTTAACTTTACCTACTTTTTTTTTTTTTTTTATCCTCCTTACTTTGCATGTCTCTAACTCTTTTCTTGCATGTTTGTAGTTTGCATGGTATGACAGTGAGTTAAGACTGTGTTTGCATGGTTTGTAAGCGTTCTTATTTTACTTCTTTTCATCTTTCACCCCTCTCCTATATTCTCCGACTATTTTTCTGACTTGTCGGCAGTGGCCGGCGGATGATGATGGTGAGACTTTTTCCCTCTTTTTCTGAATGAATGTTAACCCACGAATGATAGGTGTTGCTCCTTACTTAACCCCTTATTCTCCTCTCTTCTCTTAACCCCCTACTCTCTCCTTTCTCTCGGGCTAGCCTTAGAGTGGATCTTAGGGTCTTTGTTAGCCTTAGCTTCTGTAGATCTGTAGATCTGCTTGCCATATTATTTTAGTGCCTTGCCTATATTGGCTGTGCTTGTGTTTGCCTGTTATCATTAAAAATCATTGACATTAGTAAATATTCTTTCTACTTATTACAGAAACTGAAGCTAATATATAAATTTTAAACATGTCTTACCATTTAAATTATCATAAACAGTGTTGTGACCCCTTTAAGAGACACACAAAAAGAATCTTAAAGGGTTTAAGAAATTTAACATTAAATGTAACAGAAAAAAATCCTGTACTCCTTAATTGGAAAGTTTGTACAAACTGTACTGCAAGATTAAATGAACTTGAAGAACCTGATAAATTATTTAATGATGTTCTTGAAACTGAGTCATCTACAATTACCTCTTCATTTCAAAGCAGTCCAGGAAGTACACATTTGCAAATTGACAATTCTGGTGAGATCAGTGATATTGAAATCTGTAGAGAACAAACCAAGAACATTCTTGAAGAATGGAGATTTTGCCAATAAAATTCCGTTAGTAGTGTATGAATTATAATTTGGGGACTTATTCTTGAAAAGTATAGTTATCAGAAAATGCATTATATACCCTATGTGATTTTTAAAAATCATCTAAACTCTATCTTTATGTATACGGTACATTGTTACATAGGTTATCAAAATAAAGCAGTTTTATTAAACTTGTAAACATTCTTTAACAAGTTAAGGAATTGCAAAAAAATAGTTATGTACAAAAAATGAATTCCAATTAGTTATTAAATTATGAAAATTTGTTGTTGTAACTTACAGTAATTCTAAATTTTGGATGATGTCTAATTTCAGATGGTATGAACACTGACAGGATATCTAAAAAAGCATCAGACAAATACAACAAGTGTGTATATTAGTGATGCACTGATTAATCGGCATCAGCTATATCGGCCAACTTTTTGCCATCGACATCGACACCAGCTTCAGCCAAATTTGGCCGATTATATGAAGATATATGACTTTTTTCAAATTTCAACCAAAGATTTTTCATGAAAGTTATAAATAATATTACACATTATATTTATGAACAATATTTTTGCTTTGGAATATAGATATTAGATACTCTGCTAGATATATCCTAATGTGCTTATGTGTAAGAGAGGCTAGCTTCCAAAATGTGTTAGATAGGAATAAAATAGTTGTTCAATAGCCTACGCATCATGAAATACTGATTACCAAATTTTTTTATTAATTACTATTATTTTGGTTTACAGTTTTTGCAGAGCACCTAGATATGAGAAATATTTCATTACTTGGAAAATATATCATTAATTATTTAATTTTGTAAATTCCATTCCCTTCCAATTTAAATTCTTTTGCATATTAAATACTGAAAACTGAGTAGCAATAATCAATAACTTTTATTAACAATAAAATAAGCAAATAATAATAATAATTAATATTTAATAATATAAATTTGGTCAGGTAACTATACGGTAATGAAAAAGCTTAAAAGTGATAATGGCTGGTGCAAGCTCCACCAGTTCAATTCCAACGAAAACTACGAGTTGAGCGTGGAAGCATTTTACTGTCAGTCATGAAGATGACTCATTTGCTATTTGTGGTGAATGTAGCCAAAAATTATCCAGAGGAATGAAGGGAAAATCAAAGAAAACTTTTACAACCACAAATATATTCCAACATATCAAAACAAAACATAAGGGCATTGCAAATTATGAAGAGCAACTTAAAAAAGAAGGAAGATGGAAAGAAAAGGAAACATACCAATCCACCTGCAGAACACTTAAAAAAGAAACTTGCAAGTACAAGTGCTACACAGCAAACCCTTTTTGAAACTTTTGAAAGGAAGAAAATTTGGGATATTAATGACTATAAAACAGTTCAGCAATTCATAATTTGATAGGAGAAATGATTGCCACTGATATCCAGCCCTTTTCTATAGTTGAAGATATAGGGTTTCAAAGACTTTTGAATCATATCTGCCCCAACTACTCTATTCCAAGTAGAAAGTACGTAACAGAGACTGTGTTTGAAAATATATATGATAAGGTTAGGAAAAAGATACAAGATCCAGTAGATGAGGCATCATTCATTTCATTTACAACGGATGGGTGGACTGCTACCACAGCTAATTTATCATTCATAAGTTTAACTGGTCATTGGTTAACTACAGATTTTGAGCAAAGAACAGCCATCTTAAAGGTAACTCCATTTGATGAGTCCCATACAGCAACAAATATAAGTGAGTGCATTCAAAATGCTATGGATGACTTTAAAATTCCATCTTCAAAAGTTCATGTAATTACTCGGGACAATGCTGCAAACATGGTGGCATGAGTAAATCAAACTGGATATCACGCATTATCTCGTTTTTTGCACACATTACAACTTGTTTTAAATGATGCCATATTTGCTCAAAAATATGTTTTGAACATATCTTCAAAGTGCAAAGCTATTGTTGGTCATTTCAACCATTCTCCATCTTGATACTTTTTGTATGTGTCAAATGCAGATCAATATGGTATGCCCAATCACAAATTTATTCAGGACGTATCAACAAGATGGAAGAGTCAATTATTTATGTTAGAGCGAATTTTGGAACAAAAGCGAGCTTTGATTCCATATTTTTGTGATCACCCTAAACTGAGATCTTTGGAAAATAACCAATGGCAACTTCTGGAGAAATTGGTTCACATTCTAAAAAATTTCAGTGATTTGACAAAGGTTTTAAGTAAACGAGAAGCATTCGCTTCTTCCATCATTCCTACCATGAAGGTAATGGATAGCTTTTTCAAGAAAGCTGAAAAATCACATCAATTTACAGGATTAGGTTCAACTATTTCTGTTTGGAAAGCTTCATCAAAGGAAGGATTTCATAAATACTTAAAAGACAGAAATAACATTCTAGCCACTTTTCGTGATCCTAGATATATGACTAAATTCTTTGAAAAGGAAGTTTTTGAAAGAGACATCAATGACACACTGATTACTTGGATGACAGAGGATGTACAAGTAATACATCAATCAAACTCAAACATTGCAGGTGATTCTTCAAATGGTAGCTACTTCACCCACAAATTTGGGGCAATCTGAAAGCGAGATAAGTGATACTGAAAGTTTCAGTTTTGATTTTTCATCATGCTACACAGATTTTTGTTCAGGAAAAAGCTAAGAAGAAGACACCAAAATCCAAGAGAAAAGTTGAATCTAACGATTCTGAAGAAAACAACACCACCACTGAAATAAAAGCAGAAATAAAGAGGTATTTAGAACATACCGGTAATCTCATTGGACCAACAGAATGCCCTTTGATTTGGTGGAAGAAACAATGGGTCAAATTTTAATATTTTGTCTTGTTTGGTGTCTAAATACTTATCTCCTTTTAAATATTGAAAGGACTTGAGATGAGGAATAGTATTTTAAGGAAATAAAAAGGAAATACGAGTTTATGTTTAAAAACTAATTGAGCTTTTCATTTCTTTTTGTTTTTTTGCAAAGATTCATTTAGTGTACTGAGCATTATGAGTTATGACTTTAGAATTTTATACATATCCATAATTTGCTTAATTAACTGTAAAGACTTGCTAGGTTTAGTTATGGATCTGAATTGTATTCTCTTTTGTTTGATTTTTAAAAATAAATAATTTAATGTGGGAGGATCGGATGGCTATAAGGGGTGATGAGGAGGCCATTATAAAAAAAATAAAGTTAAAAATATTGTATAATAAACACACTTGTTAGATTTGTGTATATATTCATGACCTTTGTTGAAAGATAGCTAGGGGGTACCTACTGTACAGGGTGTCCCATAAGTCTGGAACCATAGGGTAAAATAAGTACCGTAATTCATGTTTTTCCATTTATGCAAGTGCCCATGATGTCTTTGAGTAAGGAAGAAAGCATCCAGGTAATTCTGCTTGTAGGAAATCAGAGTCAGAGGGAGGTTGCTGAGGAATTTAACAGATTGTATCCAGACCGTGCACCAATAATACACAGCTGTGTCGGCAAACTTGTAGCAAAGTTCAGGGAAATGGGATCCATACGCGATAAACTACACAGTGGACCTCCGAGGACATCCACCGATGATGACACAGCCGCTACCATCCTCACTCATTTCATAAACAGTCCCCAAAAGTCTCTTCAGCATTTTTGTTGCCATTTTCATCATTTTGCCCTATGGTTCCAGACTTACGGGACACCCTGTATTATTGCACCATACAAAATTATTATTTTCACCTTTCTCTATGAAAAGGTGAAAAATGAGAAAATGAAACAAAGATGTTATAAATTAGTTGTAATGAAGGTTTTATGTAAAAACGATTTTCTTTGAGTAAAATGGGCAAATAAATGAATTAATCAGAACTTCAGCAGGCCTATTAGGTGTTTCCTGTTCCTCTATTTTTTATTCAAAGTTTTGAAACAAAATTTCAGTTAAAACGAAAAATTCAGACTCAAAATCAGGTTTCAGCTATTATGATGTTATTATTCCATTATAATAACTAATTTATTAATCTACTGTACTGTACTGCAGATGGTAAGCTGGCTAGAGAGGGAGATATAAAAAATTAATAATTTGATACCAACATAAGAAATCTTCAAAAATTTCAAGTTTTTGTTTATTAAATAATTGGCATTGGCATTGGCACCGGCTTTGGCTAAAATTTGCCATCAGTGCATCACTACTTGTAACTGAACAGGTAAATAATGGAAATGATGTAGGTGTTATTTATTTGGATTTCAGTAAGGCATTTGACAAGGTTCCACAGAGGAGACTGCTCTATAAATTCACATCACATCATCACATTTGGAAAACATTAAGCCACTTGGCCTATATCAAGGTTATCCAAGTCATAAGCTATAGGCTATTTTATAATAAAATTTTGCAAAAATGTCAATCTTGAGTCAGCTAATTAACATGAAACTATTTACAGAGCTACCAAAGTAGCTTACATAATCTAAAATATATGGTACACTATTTACGCAATTTATAAACTCCCTTTTATTCATAAAAGCATCCAACTTTTTCTTAAAACTAACTAAGGAGCTACTATTTACATCATCATATGGCAAATCAATCTAAAAATCTACTACTCTTGGTGTACTAATTATTTGGCATCAGCATCAGCAAAATTTAGCCGATTCTCTTACTACCAATTCTTTGAAATTTTTAATTTTTCTTCATTAAACAAAATCTACTTTCAGCTATAGAAAATTGAACATACAAAAAACACTATGATAATTTATACTCATTTTAAAGTGTAATTGTATAAGAAATATTTTACATTCATGAAAACCCAAAGCTTAATACCAGCAAGATGTTACTTGCATCAGTATTGGCTAAATTTTGGAATTGGTATGCCACTATCTATGACTAAAAAAAGTATTTTCATAGATCCAGTCTACGAGTCTTTTCTAATTTTCTTATTAGGCCTCAAGTTCTTTCATCAGACTCTAATAACAAAAAGTTGCTTACATCTAAATTGTCCAAACCTGAAAACATCTTGAACATCTATATCATATCTCCCCTCAAACAGTGTCCTTAAAACTAAACATACCCACTTCCTTTCTTTCCCTGTATTCCAATCTTAGGTTAGGGATAATCTTGATTGCGCACCTTCAAGCCTATCAATATCACATCTATTCTGATGGGACCAAGCTTGAATGCAATATTCTTTGCGAGCCCAAACATAAGAATTATATAATTTGCGGAAGACCTCCTTTCCTTACTATTGTAACTAACACTTTATTTGCCTTATTTCTAGCCCCTAAGCATTGCTTAGAAAATTTTAGATCACTACTAAGTATAATTGCAAGATCTTCTTGTCTAATATTCTCTAACCAGTTTCCTTTGATCTTGTGACTAGTTTACTATTTCTACCAAAACAGATGACTTTGCATGCATTTTTGAACGCTGAATTCCATCTGCCATTTACTAACCCAGGCAACTAATCTATCAAGATATTTTTGTAGTTTATAGGAATTTTCTATATTTGTAACTGGGGCAACTACTTTTGTATCATCTGCAAATATAGAAACTTTACTACCTGCTCCCTTCTTTAATCATTTAGATATAAAATAGTAATAAACCAAACACTGAGCTCTGTGTTACCCAACTTTTCACTTCCTGCCACCCAGATTCACAACTGTTTAGAACTACTGTCTTCTAACCATTTTTCTATCCAATTTATAACTGACATACTTCGGTAGCTCCATAAATAGTTTCATGTCAATCAGCTGACCCAACAGTGTCATTAAAAACTCTCAGGATATCACGGTTATAAATTGGGTAGAAAAATGGTTAGATGACAAGAGAACAGAGTAATTCTAAATGGTCATGAGTCTATGTGGCAGAAAGTGAAAAGTGGGGTACCAAAGGGATCAGTGTAAGGTCCACTGCTCTTTATTGTATAGGGCCTATCTAAATGGTTTAGAGAAGGGAGAAGGTAGTAAAGTCTCTAAATTTACAAATACAAAAATAGTTGCCCCAGTTACAAATATAGTAAATTCTTATAAACTACAAAAAGAGCTTGACATTAGTTGCTTGGGATAGCAAATAGGTAGCAGATAGAATTCGATGTTCAAAAATAGTCATGCATTTTGGGTAGAAGTAATGAAAAATTTAGTTATGAGATGCAAGGAACTGTTGAGAGGATGTTAAGACAGGAAAAAGTTTTTGGCATTATAGTTAATAGTAATCTAAAATTTTCAAGGCTAGAAGTCAGGCAAATAAAATGTTTGGTATTAAGAGGAATGTTAATTACAAGAATAAGGAAGTCATCTGTAAATTATACAATTCTTATGTTAGGCCTCATTTAGAATACCGCATTCAAGTTTGGTCCCCTCACCTTAGACATGATATTGATATGCTTGAAGGTGTGCAACCAGCTTATCCCTAACCTAAGAAGACTGGAATACAGGGAAAGATTAAAGGAACTAAATACTGTACGTTTAGTTCTGAGAGACATGATAAGGATGTTCAAAATGTTTTCAGGTTTGGACAATTTAGATGTAACTGGAAAAACTAGAGGGTATAATAAGAAAATCAAGAAACAGGCTTGTAGACTGGATCAATGAAAATACTTTTCCAGTCATTGAGTAGTAGATTTTTGGAATGACTTGCCATATGATGGAAATATTAGTTTCTTAGTTAATTTTAAGAAAAACTTGGACACATTTTTGCACAATTTTATTATAAAATACTGCATAGCTTCAGATTTGGACAACTTTGATAGACCCAAGTCACTTCATGTTTTCCAAATGAAACATAATGTAATATCAACCATCATTTTTAGCCGGATTGTGGAGTCGGAGTTGGTATAAATCCCTTAACTCCAAATCTTAAAACTACACGTATTTCCTTGAAATTTTAATTTTCACATGGTTTCTCAGAATTTTCTAGGCATGAAACTGCACACATTTTCTCGGAACATCCACCTGATTAGAATGTCTTTTTAACCATTTGTCATATTTTCAGACCAATTGGACACTAACAAATTATTTTTTTTACCTACCTAAATCCTAATAATACTTCAGTGAGAAAAAATGCCTCTCTTTTATAACTTTGTATCCAGATGTACACATTAAGCCCAGTTTTTATTTTGCTCAATAGATGGCGTGTGAGTGAAGATGTCACTAGCAATTTGAAGCATGGTGTGTGTGCAGAAGCAATTTTTTTTACAGTAAATGTTTAAGTTACTTTCTAAGTTTTTTTTTTTTAACAATATAACGTCTGTTTAGGTTTTGTTTTCTTCTGCTGATTATAAAGAAGCATTTTACCAGGTTATTTTTTATCTAAGACTGCTTATATAATTTGTATAGGAGTTTATGCATAGTTCATATCCAATTGGACACAAAGTTACTAGAAGGTAAAAGTTTGTCGGGGGAAATTTCTGTATACATTTGGACACATTTAGCATAATTTCACATCTACAGAGCTCTTAAAGGTATATTTATAATATATACAGTATGCTAATATTACTGATGTGTATAATTTATTTAGTAAACTATTAACTGTGTGTATATAGTATATATATAGATATATATATACATGACTCCAGATTTGAAAAAATTTACTGGAGCACAGCTCTGAATTTACTTTTTTTTCCCTTACACCACTAGATAGGTTAATGATAGTAAACTCTTGAATCGACGACATACCAATTACAAATTGTTTTAGCTAAACATAATAATACAATAATGTACAGTTTATAACTCACCTTAAGTTTATTCATTCATTGCAGCAGCAACAGTGGACAATGTTAGACCTTGCATGTAGGCATTTGTTGTGAATTTACTGCCATGTATGCTTGGCCACTGATCAATGGCTTTCTGTGTGATCATTACAGCAGATTTAGTGCCTGGAGCTGGACCCTCCTTCACAATTCTGCACAGCTTAGTCAAATGAGATGGCTTAATGGATCCTTTGTGTTCAACAATGTAACCAAGAATGGAGAATGTCCCTTCAGCTGGTGCTTCACTCCAGGCAGTTGATCCATCTTTATCAAAATGCTTTAATCTCTCTGTGATTCCTTTCCACAGCTGTTCTATATATTCTGTCAGCCAATTTATCACTGAGTCTTTTGTAAAACTACTTTCAGATCTGGTTCTGGATGGTCTAGCAACTTCAGCAACCTGGTAGTAATCAGAACGTTTCTTGATGTATTTGTAAACTTCATTTAGGATGTAATCCTCAGCTGTTAGTTCCTTTTGCTGCCCTGTGGTATTAGGCCGGGCTGAAACTCAAGATAGAATTAATCAGAGTCATTAACAGTTGGCTTTTGATATAAAAATAAGATTCCTGAAAAAAATAATTGGTGGCCACCCCCATTTTTGTAAAAACATCTAATGCCGCACTAGCAAAATCAGGAAAATGGCAATATCTCTTCTTCTGAACATGCTAGACAGATGGTTTGCATACCAAAAGATGCAGAATTTGATTTAGAACAAATTATTAAGAGTGGTATGTTTTCATAAAACCTTTAGTTTTTGAGTTATTTTAGAAAAACTAATTTTTGGGGCCCATAGACCCCCTTTTGACGGACCTTAGTGACAAAAGAAATTCTAAAATAAGCATGATTTGGCTTTTTGATTACTAACATTGCCCTAAAAGGATGTTGACATGGACATAGTGATCATATGATATGACTTTTCCTTGTTATCTTGCATCCATTATGCTTGATTAAAGAATAGAGGGTGGGGCTGCTTCATGAACTTTTTTTAAACGTAATAAATTGAAAACTTCTTTTTTTTTCAGGTGCCTTTGTTATAAGTTTCCAACTGCAATTTTTCATTGAATTCAACATTTGCAATATAAAGTATGACTACTACAAGGAAAACAGTTGCTAAAGTACTTGGTGATGTACATTTTATGCCAGCAGAACAGTTTCCTTTAGGGAAATTGCCTACGTTGAAGCAAGTTATTGAAAGGTGTTTGTGTTTCGGAGACTATAAAACAGATGCTGTTGGCCTGCTAAATCACTCTTGATGGCTCACCTCAGCCTGTAGAATTCTTCGCTTTTATGTTTCACAAAAAAGACCCAGTAAGAACCTCAAAATCATAGTAGAATTCATCATCAAAGTATACTTTCACAGTTGGTTCAATATCAAGGCTAATAAGAGGCTAAGTGATGGGTCAAGAAACCTATTCAATATGATCCAGAGTAAATAAATTCCCTAACAGGAAAATTAGAGAAATTTGTTATGACGTATTAAACAATAACAGCTATTTTGCTCATGGTGAAAATATTTTAGTTGGAATGCTGGCTGATGAAGATGAAGAGGTGAGGTGGTGTGCTATCAATAAAGTTCTGTGTCTGAGGGGAGTTATAGAGGATTTTGATGATGAATCTGGTAGTAGCAATGATTTTGCAGGTGGAATAATTGAAAGTGATGATGAGAATGAAGAGGATCATGAAGGTGGTACTGATGAATATCCTGCTATAGATGAGAATGTTAGGGTCTTTAGAAAGCCAATCATCAATTTCAAAGCTTCTGCATACCACAAGCTGTCTGCTATGTCCCAATGGGAAACTGTTCCACCTGTATTAAAAGAATTCAGTAATGATGAACTGCGTGATATCATTAATACCGCATTGAAACTGGATCACGAGTGCCACAGTGTTGTAGGTCATGAGCGTAGAGATGGTCTTATTAGAAACAAAATTAGATCACGTAAATTAATGAAAGATTTTGTGTCTAAAAAATATTTTAAGTTCTAGATTATTATTTATCATGCTAAAATATGACAAAATGACAATTTGTTAATTGTATAATTTAATGTTTGGCGTTTTGGAATGTCAAAAAGCATTTTCAATGAATTTAAAATGGCTGATTTTGATTGCTGATTGAAAACCACTAATACATGTCAATTTGCAGCTTGAGAATGTTTTATTGTATTGACATTCAGTTGAAAGGGGGTCTATGGGCCCCAAAAATTAGTGTTTCTAAAATAACTCAAAAACTAAAGGTTTTATGAAAAAATACCACTCTTAATAATTTGTTCTAAATCAAATTCTGCATCTTTTGGTATGCAAACCATCTCTCTAGCATGTTCAGAAGAAGAGATATTGCCATTTTCCTGATTTTGCTAGTGCGGCATTAGATGTTTTTACAAAAATGGGGGTGGCCACCAATTATTTTTTTCAGGAATCTTATTTTTATATCAAAAGCCAACTGTTAGTCACTCTGATAAATTAAAATCAAACAAAAATTATAGTTTCAGCCCGGCCTACTGTGGTATCGTGCTTAAATTCAGAAACTACATCATTTGCATTTCCTCCATTAGCTAATTTGGAAATTGTTTCCATCACTCTTAACATAACAGTTTTCCCTCCTTCTTTATAAAATATATTTTCTACAAATTCTGCACTAACTGTGGTTTTTTGAGCTACTTGCAACATAATCTTTGTTACATAGGAAATCAATACATAGAACTTGGCACTAATTTCTTTCTCTTGTGGATGATCAAAAACACACAATTTTCCACAAATCTGTCAAATTGATCAAATTCGTAATTAACCATGCGAGTATCAGATTTGAGTTTTGGTCTCTTAAAACCAATGATATTGTCAAGAACCATATTGGTATAGTCAAGGCCTGATCTCAGATTTGAAGTGTGATTCTGAATAAAGTCTAAAAGCTCACTTAGTTTACAAATTTTCTTCAATGCATCAATGTGGGCTCTGTTCACAAGATGCATTAAGTCCCATCGAAATTTGAAATTTTCTCCAAACAACTTTTTCATTTCGTTTTTAAATGGCTCGTTGTCCTTACAAAAAGCCCCATCTCCAACCATTCCAGATACCTTGGATTTAATTGCTTCTTCAGATAGTTTCAAGTGATTAGGAGACTTCAACACATCAAAAATTTCATTGGCCAAATAAACTCCTGATTTGCTGCGTACTAAATTTATCCCAGCAAGTTTTACAGTCTTATCTTCTTCACTCATAACTAATACAACTAGCATGCTTAATCCCAAAATTGTTCCAATGTCAGCTGTTATTGTTACTGAAGTTTGTTCTTTAAGTTGATTATCTAATAGCTCACAAATTGTCTCGCACGCGTGTGTGCTATGATTCAAATTTCCAACCTCACAACCTGACCTATGTAATACAGCTAGAAGTACTGGATATAGAGCCCATGCAGTGTTTGTTTTCATTATGTAGTATAAGATGTTGCCACATAAGTCTTCTATGCGTTTAGTAGTGTTCCGAGAAGATGTTTTCATCACTTCATAAACAGCAGCTCTTTGATGATGCTGAAGTTTAATTAAATGTCTCTTCAGGTGGGTTTTCAGATTTCTAAACCATCTCTCTCAATTTTCTCCTTGTTTGCATACATAGGTTAAATCTTTAACATTGAAGTAACCTTTTATGTTAGAATGTTTGTCTGAAGCACATGCTTTGGGGTCTGTGCAAGCTATGCAATATAATGTAAACATTTTATCATCAGAAGCATCATCAATATCTTCTTGATTATCATCATCTTCATCCTCAACAGCTATATCTACATCAGGCATATTAGTGTCACTATTTGCAATGTTTTCCATTATATCACTTGGTACTGAAAATGAATCATCAGCATGCCTTAGATCCTTCTTTTCCACCAATTTGAATGTAGATTTGATCAAATCATTGTTCAGGATTTCTTGTATTGATTTACACTTGCTTAAATGGGCTATGGAAATGTCAAATTTGTTGCTTTTTGCTTTATTAAATTTGGATGCAACACTTGAACTTGAAGGCATATTTTGACTCTTCTCTTTATTAACCACAACAGCTTGGTGAGTTTCTTTTGTTAGCCGCAAAATTGCATTCAATGTCTTCTGGATTTGGGAATTTTCAAATTCCTCTAAAGCAGTTTTGTTAGTCTGATGCGCAGATTCCTCACTTACCTTTTGTTTCTTAGGTGGAGGAGAAGCACTTTCTTCAGTCTGTGAAACATCTAGTGAAAAAGTTTCATTTTCTAGATTAGCAGTTGATGAAGTTGGTTCATTTTTCTGAGGTCTAGCACTAGCACATTTTGTGAACAAACTAAATGACTGCTTTGCCATATCTCTTTGCTGCACTTCATCCTGGTATTTCTTTACTGCAATATCTAAGCTGTGGGCCCAAACTCTGGGACCTCTTGTATTGTAACAAATATTTTTTTTGGAATTAAAATGTTCCTCCCAGTTTTGCTTCTTTGAATATTTGTTCTTGCATTGACCACAAAAGTAACCCCTTTTAACACCCTCACTTTTCTCTCCAACTTCATCAATATTAGGATCCATTATTGATTATTGACTACCTGAAAAAATACAAAATAAGTAAAAGTTAGTAAATATAGTATGGTAAAAGTGAATAAAAGTAAGTAAATATAGTACAATGAAAGTAAGTAAAAGTAAGTGCTTTAAACTTAGTAAAAGTAAGGAAGAGTAAGTAAAAGTAAGTTTAAACTTAACTAAACTTTTCAATTCTAGAGTCATGGTGGATTACTTAAAACCGCACAAGTAATTATCTGGCCAATTTATCAAACCTGGCCGAGATCAATGGAACATAGTCCAATCCTGATAATTTTATATTAAAAAAATATACGTTTTAATAAAATTTTAATTATCAAAACATTGAAGCTTAACAAAAAATAAAAATACTAAACTTAAAATAACTAAATTTGTAATTTAAAAAAATTGGTTTGTACAAGAATGTATACGCAAAAAAATTGCATAACGTCTAGCGGATGAACAAAACCCAAACCCAAATTTACTGGAGCAATGCTCCCAAGATCCCAGGAATCTGGAGTCATGTTAATATATATATATATATATACTGGTCAAAAAAAGAAATGCAATTAGCTTGCATATGGTGTAAAATTTAAGTTGTTAGTGGTATTATCACAGTTTCAAGATTATGGTTAAATGTTTGTTCAAATCTTTTAAAGCCACTTAGTGCATGTTTTTAAACCTGACTAATCCTGGCTAAGACGCCATTTTGTTACAAACAATAAACAGAGATTAAATTGAATGTATTCTTTATGAAGGCATGCATTTTTTCTTTGACTTCACAGAATACACACTGCCTGTTGAGAAAACCAAACTTTTTCCCGCGATTGAGGCATGCCACGACTCTCAGAGGTCAACAGAGGTCGTGCCTTGGGCATGTTGGATGCAGGCATGTCTGCTGTCCAAGTTGCACAACGAATGCATGTGCATCCCAGCACAATCTCTAGGCTTGTTAGACAGTACAATGCCACAGGAAGTGTTCAGGACCTGCCAAGACGTGGGTGACCTCGTGTGATGACCCAACACCAGGATCGCCACATTGTACTGCAGCACCTGCGTCATCGGCAGCGGAATGCTCGTCAGACAGCCAGAGAGACACCTGGTATCCACAACAACAGAATTAGTGACCAGACCGTCAGAAACTGACTCCGTAATGCAGGACTCCGATCCCGCAGGCCTTACAGAGGTCCTTTTCTCACTGATGCAAGAAGGCAACGACGCCTGCAATGGGCCTATCAGCACCGTGACTGGACACAAAGAATGTGGAACCAAGTCCTCTTTTCTGACGAGTCTCGCTTCAGACTGTCCAATTCTGATGGCTGTGTCAGGGTATACAGACGACCAGGGGAGCGATACTCAGATGCTGCAGTAGTGGAGCATGACAGATGGAGAGGACCAAGTGTCATGGTTTGGGCAGGAATTGCCTTTGTGCTTCAAGAACTGAGCTGGTGGTTGTTGATGGCGCTCTGACTGCCCAGCGCTACAGGGATGAGATTCTTCACCCACATGTTCTTCCATTCATGAGGCAACATCCAGAATTGGTGCTCCTGCAACAGGACAATGCCAGACCTCATGCAGCCAGGATAGTGCAGGCATACCTGCAGGGACAACAGGTGCAGACCTTACCATGGCCAGCCTTCAGCCCAGACATGTCACCGATAGAGCACGCATGGGATGAACTTGAATGGCGAGTTTGCAGACGTCAGCATCAGAACATCAGGGAACTGACCAATGCAATTATTGAAGTGTGGAGGGCCATCCCTGTTGCTTTCCTGCAGATACTGTTGAGGTCGATGAGGGCCAGACTCCAAGCCTGCAGTGTGGCTAGGGGTGGCCATACGCATTATTGACTGTTTGTTATGTTAAAGAATCATTTACTGTATACTGAGTCCTCATGTTTATTAATAAATCTCAAAAATTGCGTTTCTTTTTTTGACCAGTGTATATATATATATATCAGGGGGGGGGGGGTCCATAGGGCCAGGTGGTGAAGCTTCACCATCTGAAATTTTAGCCAAATACAGGTTTTCAAACACTACTGGTGAAATGAGTTAAAAATGAAACATATTAAAAACTCTTCATATTAATGGTGACCAAGAATGTTACATGCATTTTTTAATAAACTTTATCTGTTTGCCTAATTCTATAATTATTATGTAGTCATTTAAATGAGCTTGTTCCAATATTCAATATGAAATATAATAAAAATGCATCATGTTTGTCTGTATGTATATTGCTTCAAAACACAGTATACAACATCTATAGCAAAAGTCTTCTGTCATGCATTCCACGCCACACAGTGAAAATTTGATCAACTTGTTCCTCAGTTAGTTTTTCTGGACCTTCTATTGCTATGATCATGAGCTGAGCTAAATTCTTCTCTGTTGGTGTTGACCTAAGCCTGGTTTTGACGAGTTTCATATCTGAAAAACTCTGTTCAACAGTTGCAGTTGTTACAGGGATAACCACTGCAACCTGTAGCAATTTCGCAATGTTTGGAAACATCTGTTGTTGTATGCACAATGACAGCACTTCCTTGGCTAGTTCCTGCAAACAAATTTCAACAAAAGTTAATAAGTTTCAGTCATTATGAAAAAATCTATACATTTGCAGTGTGGTACAAGAAGCAATGGTAGCCAGAAAGTTGAAAAATTTTTACATCATAAACAAATGAAATTCCATAGTTTTCACACACACACACACAATAATTGTAATAAATAAACTTCATATATATTTCAAAATCATATGGCTACATCATATTTTTGTTGAGCTGGATTAGTTTCAAATTACTTTTACTGATCTATTAAGTGCAGGTCAAAACTCGTAACAACCAGGAAACTTTGTATTTTAATGTTCAAATACTTCCATCATATAAACCGATTAAATTTAATAATAAAGTGCACATACTCATGACAAAATTGAAGCTAATTCACCTGTAGTGTGTTACATGATGATGCTGCCATGTAGTTCCTGAAAACCTGCCACTCAGTTCGTGTACCATCAACATCAATAAGTGCAGGTTCATGCACTACGTGGTCATCATATCTCAATATCATCTCATTGGTGTAGTATCCGATCAGCTTCTCAAGACCATCAGTGCCGTACTGTTTCGTGTCATTGCAACTTCGAAGATTTCGTGGCTCAAAGATATGGAGTCCCGTTAATACATCTCCAGCTTCGTCAAACCTGAATAAATAGTAATGTGCAGATTATTATTACCTATATGTTGTTTTAAAGAAAACTTGAACAAGTTTATCAAATTTACTAGCATATTGTCATAGACAAAAATCACATAGATTCATTTGAAAATGTATAGTAAATAGTGTTATTTCAGCTGATTCCCGCTACTACCCACTTTAAAACTATTTTGATTGTAAAACTTACCTGGTATGCAAATTTTCGATAAGGACATTCAGATACAGTTTGTAAACAGATGTGATGAATGTTTCTTTTTCTTGATCTGTGATGTTCAACCTCCAGTCTACTAATTCATATCTATCAGAGAGAGAAACAAAGAAATAAACATTATTATTCATTATTGGTTGACTAAAACTGTAAACACAATATCTGTTTTGTTTTACATATTTTGATAATTGGGAGGAAAGGTGTATTTTTGACTAAATTTTCTTCATGTACTTAAATGAAAATCATTAAGCCAGATTTAAATTGTTTGATTCAATATTTATTGTATTATTATCTATTAGAACAGTTGCAATCAAATTGTTGTTACTTTGAGCAAGAGTTAAATGAAAGTAATATATTTCATGTTCAAGTATGTATGTAATGATATATAAGAAAAAATAGGTAATTTGGTAAGAAAAATCTCACCTAATAAAATTATCAGTAGTGCAGAAGTAGACTGTTGCATGATCAGGGTCATCCCTCATTGCCTCCAAGGATTCAATTGTTGCATTAACTAAAGATGATACACATCCAATATGGAGATCTTTGGACTGTAGAGCTGTACTAAGCATGGTAAGTTTGGCATGGATGTCACATGAACACATCAGGCTAGCCACAAACTGGTATGTCTTCATGACCTTGGTCATACGGAGGGCAGTGGTATCATGTTCTAATTTGTACATATTTTCAAATGTACCGATGACTGCATGACTCCAGATTCCTGGGATCTGGGGAGCATTGCTCCAGTAAATTTGACCATGAGAAAAAGTAAATTTGGGTTTGGGTTTTGTTCATCCACTAGACGTTATGCAATTTTTTTGCGTATACCTTCTTGTACAAACCAATTTTTTTAAATTACAAATTTAGTTATTTTAAGTTTAGTTGGTAATTCCATATTTAACAATTATTTTTATTTTTTGTTAAGCTTCAATGTTTTGATAATTAAAATTTTATTAAAACGTATATTTTTTTAATATAAAATTATCAGGATTGGACTATGTTCCATTGATCTCGGCCAGGTTTGATAAATTGGCCAGATAATTACTTGTGCGGTTTTAAGTAATCCACCATGACTAGAATTGAAAAGTTTAGTTACGTTTAAACTTACTTTAACTTACCTACTTTTACTAAGTTTAAAGCACTTACTTTTACTCACTTTTACCATACTATATTTACTAACTTTTACTTATTTTGTATTTTTTCAGGTAGTCAATAATCAAAAATGGATCCTAATATTGATGAAGTTGGAGAGAAAAGTGAGGGTGTTAAAAGGGGTTACTTTTGTGGTCAATGCAAGAACAAATATTCAAAGAAGCAAAACTGGGAGGAACATTTTAATTCCAAAAAAAATATTTGTTACAATACAAGAGGTCCCAGAGTTTGGGCCCACAGCTTAGATATTGCAGTAAAGAAATACCAGGATGAAGTGCAGCAAAGAGATATGGCAAAGCAGTCATTTAGTTTGTTCACAAAATGTGCTAGTGCTAGACCTCAGAAAAATGAACCAACTTCATCAACTGCTAATCTAGAAAATGAAACTTTTTCACTAGATGTTTCACAGACTGAAGAAAGTGCTTCTCCTCCACCTAAGAAACAAAAGGTAAGTGAGGAATCTGCGCATCAGACTAACAAAACTGCTTTAGAGGAATTTGAAAATTCCCAAATCCAGAAGACATTGAATGCAATTTTGCGCCTAACAAAAGAAACTCACCAAGCTGTTGTGGTTAATAAGGAGAAGAGTCAAAATATGCCTTCAAGTTCAAGTGTTGCATCCAAATCTAATAAAGCAAAAAGCAACAAATTTGACATTTCCATAGCCCATTTAAGCAAGTGTAAATCAATACAAGAAATCCTGAACAATGATTTGATCAAATCTACATTCAAATTGGTGGAAAAGAAGGATCTAGGGCATGCTGATGATTCATTTTCAGTACCAAGTGATCAGTAGTGGGCACCATTAACCAAAAAGTTAACTTCGTTAACCGCTAATCCGTTAACCAAAAAGTTAACTTCGTTAACCATTAAACATGTAACGGAAGTTACCGATAAACCGTTAACATTAACTTTTATTATAAAAAAAATGAAAAACACAATATATATATAATTTAATTTTCCCTCTTCTTCTCGTTCTCCATTTTGTCCATGAGATGCATGTTGCCCTTCATGAAAATTAGCATATCAAAGTTTTCATCAGACAGGGATGATCTCTTGGCCCTCAGGATGTCCTTGCCCATAGAGAACAAACGCTCCACTGCAGCACTGGAGGGGATGGCAGAGATACTAAAGAGTAAACAGCCTCTGGGGCCACACGCTCACATTTACTTCTCAACGCCATCTATTATCTCATAAAGAAACTAATTCACATTGGGACTTGAAAGTACCGGCAGGATCAACCGGGTAGAAAAATAATTATGGAGATTTTAAAGATGTGGTACCTAGAAGTACCGCCAGGACATAAAGGGTTAAGGTGAAAATGCTCCCATTGTAAGACATCAATTGACTTAATTTATGTCATCAAAGTGACATGAGAATTGAAATCTTACCTGATCAGTTTTATGGTTCTTGAAATGTATCAAGGAGACTACTAATAAGGTACTCACAGACATATTATAAATATACATGACTTACTTGACAATGATTATTTTTAAATATTCACTAGCACAAACATGTTGCGCAAGAGACAGACTGCAAATGAAACGAATGCAGTTATTTGTTGTAATTGTTACATATATATTATTGGAAGTGCCTTAAAATGCTCGTGATATTTCTTGAAAGAAGTTGAAACATTCAACTCAAATGGCAAATCTTTCAGCCTGATTTTACAGTCGACCATGTTTTGCTCAAACCAATGCCATAAATAACTACCATATTTGGTAAGACACAAATTGTGGCGACGGAAACAAATATATCGCCTGATTTTGCACTGCGGAAATGGAAATTCGTTCATCACTATTAACAGTGGCGGATTAATTGCGCACCTGCTCAGCACTGAAAATAATATAAACTTTTAAACGTTTATTTATGAATTTTTTGGGTTAACAGACTTGAGTTAACGGAAGTTAAATGTAACAGAAGTTAATTAGTCCGATAATGATTTTCAAAGTTAACTTAAAAGTTAAATCGTTAACGAAAAAGTTAACTTCGTTAATTAACGATTAACGGATTAACGGTTTGTGCCCAGCTTTGCAAGTGATATAATGGAAAACATTGCAAATAGTGACACTAATATGCCTGATGTAGATATAGCTGTTGAGGATGAAGATGATAATCAAGAAGATATTGATGATGCTTCTGATGATAAAATGCTTACATTATATTGCATAGCTTGCACAGACCCCAAAGCATGTGCTTCAAACAAACATTCTAACATAAAAGGTTATTTCAATGTTAAAGATTTAACCTATGTATGCAAACAAGGAGAAAATCGAGAGAGATGGTTTAGAAATCTGAAAACCCACCTGAAGAGACATTTAATTAAACTTCAGCATCATCAAAGAGCTGCTGTTTATGAAGTGATGAAAACATCTTCTTGGAACACTACTAAACGCATAGAAGACTTATGTGGCAACATCTTATACTACATAATGAAAACAAACACTGCATGGGCTCTATATCCAGTACTTCTAGCTGTATTACATAGGTCAGGTTGTGAGGTTGGAAATATGAATCATAGCACACATGCGTGCGAGACAATTTGTGAGCTATTAGATAATCAACTTAAAGAACAAACTGTAAAGTGGTTCTTAGAACAAACTTCAGTAACAATAACAGCTGACATTGGAACAATTTTGGGATTAAGCATGCTAGTTGTATTAGTTATGAGTGAAGAAGATAAGACTGTAAAACTTGCTGGGATAAATTTAGTACGCAGCAAATCAGGAGTTTATTTGGCCAATGAAATTTTTGATGTGTTGAAGTCTCCTAATCACTTGAAACTATCTGAAGAAGCAATTAAATCCAAGGTATCTGGAATGGTTGGAGATGGGGCTTTTTGTAAGGACAACGAGCCATTTAAAAACGAAATGAAAAAGTTGTTTGGAGAAAATTTCAAATTTCGATGGGACTTAATGCATCTTGTGAACAGAGCCCACATTGATGCATTGAAGAAAATTTGTAAACTAAGTGAGCTTTTAGACTTTATTCAGAATCACTCTTCAAATCTGAGATCAGGCCTTGACTATACCAATATGGTTCTTGACAATATCATTGGTTTTAAGAGACCAAAACTCAAATCTGATACTCGCATGGTTAATTACGAATTTGATCAATTTGACAGATTTGTGGAAAATTGTGTGTTTTTTGATCATCCACAAGAGAAAGAAATTAGTGCCAAGTTCTATGTATTGATTTCCTATGTAACAAAGATTATGTTGGAAGTAGCTCAAAAAACCACAGTTAGTGCAGAATTTGTAGAAAATATATTTTATAAAGGAGGGAAAACTGTTATGTTAAGAGTGATGGAAACAATTTCCAAATTAGCTAATGGAGGAAATGCAAATGATGTAGTTTCTGAATTTAAGCACGATACCACAGGGCAGCAAAAGGAACTAACAGCTGAGGATTACATTATAAATGAAGTTTACAAATACATCAAGAAACGTTCTGATTACTACCAGGTTGCTGAAGTTGCTAGACCATCCAGAACCAGATCTGAAAGTAGTTTTACAAAAGACTCAGTGATAAATTGGCTGACAGAATATATAGAACAGCTGTGGAAAGGAATCACAGAGAGATTAAAGCATTTTGATAAAGATGGATCAACTGCCTGGAGTGAAGCACCAGCTGAAGGGACATTCTCCATTCTTGGTTACATTGTTGAACACAAAGGATCCATTAAGCCATCTCATTTGACTAAGCTGTGCAGAATTGTGAAGGAGGGTCCAGCTCCAGGCACTAGATCTGCTGTAATGATCACACAGAAAGCCAGTGATCAGTGGCCAAGCATACATGGCGGTAAATTCATAACAAATGCCTACATGCAAGGTCTAACATCGTCCACTGTTGCTGCTGCAATGAATAAATAAACTTAAGGTGAGTTATAAACTGTACATTATTGTATTATTATGTTTAGCTAAAACAATTTGTAATTGGTATGTCGTCAATTCAAGAATTTACTATCATTAACCTATCTAGTGGTGTAAGGGGAAAAAAAGTAAATTCAGAGCTGTGCTCCAGTAAATTTTTTCAAATCTGGAGTCATGCGCCTGCTGGTTCAAATTCATCGTCACTGGAATGAGAGGGCCCATTTCGTGGTATGAAAAACATCCCCAGAACATCACGGAACCACCTCCAGCCTGAACAACACCTTCGACGCATTCAGGATTAAAGGCTTCATTGGACCTGCAATGTACTCGTCGCCTCCCATCATTGGAGAACAAACGAAAATGGGACTCATCGGACCAAATTACACGTTTCCAATCTGCCGCAGTCCAGTTTTTGTGCCTCTGAGCCCATTTATAATGTGCCAATTTGTGACCTGCTGTTAACAGCGGCCTCTTCCGTGGTACCCTGCTCCAGATGTCCATCGCATGCATTTCTCGTCGCAATGTCCGTTCGGAAATTGGTCGCTGGAGAACCTCATTGGTTTCTTGGAGCAATTGTTCTCTGGTTTGAAAACGATTTGCAGTTACTAGACAAGAAGAATGGCAGTGGTCCATATTGTCGAGAATTGTTTTCCAGCCACAGTTACGCCGTCGATTTTCAGTTGATTGCGAACTACACCACTCTTTGTAAACTCGCTGGACAGTACGCGTTGACACACCAACAAATTGGGCTACTTCAGACATTTTGTGTCTGTGGGCTCTGCCAAACACGATGGCTCCTTTTTGCCAGAGTAACATCTGCCTCACAACCCATTTTGCAGACTATATCCAACACACACTGTTCTTCACCACCTCACGAAACAGTCTGATCCTGTGTGCTACGTCACCGCTACTTGTCACTTACCAATGCTACATCAGCGCCCTCTGTGTGACCTTGAACTTCCTACTATCGGTGCTATTAGGGGTGACTAATTTTTTGTCCGGTGTGCTTATATGTAAAGTATTCATGTATTGTTCCATTTATTGCAGTTGCTTTTTTATATGCTGAACCATTTTTAAATAGTTTCAAGTTTCATGTCTTATACAGTATTTTTATAATTTTATTATTTTATAACTATTAAATAACTTTAGTTTTTATTATTGTACGAGGAAAGAATAATTAAAATTGATATTTAAAAAAAAATTAAAACTATCAAAATTCATGGAGACTATTCATTTACCTACACCATACCTATACTATATAAGTATATATGCCATATGGTTAGTATATATTACAGTCAGAGTCGGACTTGTAAAATTTCTGGAGGCGGAGTCAGAGTCAGAAACTTTTTTCACTGACTCCACAACCCTGATTTTTAGAGAGGGAGGAATCTACTTCTTATTACTTTAGCAAACTTACAAATTACTGGAAGGTGTCAGTGTGCCCTTAAATAATATTTAAGGGCTGTATATACTATAATTTGTATTATATGAACATATTCACTGAAATACAGTGATGAGAAAATTGGAGTTGGCCCTACGTGATAACAACTCTTGAATATCAATGAATAGGAGAAAATTTCAATTAATCTGAAGATGTCATCACCTGAATTTTGAAAAAATAACTATATGGCCATAAGAACAAGAAATTTTTATAGTGGGCACACTAGGGGCCACTTTGGCCCATCAAGGTGGCTCCACTATGTAAAAACTGCTTGTACATTGGCAACAACCAATTTTTACAAAACTAATTAATTATCAATTTAAAACTAGAGACAGAATCTCTGGATCCAGAGGATCAGTCATAATAGGCTACTATCCACAAATATGTTACACTCTATATCTATTTATAACCAACATGCAAATATATCAGATCCAAAGAATCCAGTCAATTTCATTATGGTACCCATCAATACCAGTACCTTGCCACCAAAAATAAGTCATGGTCCATATCAATTGCGGACCAAGTCACAATTTACAACCATATACATTACAATATATAGTCATTCCAGCTCAACTGGTACAGATTTCAGAAAGTTGGTCGGGTGACCATCTCCTATTTTCTTCAAATTTTCAGGATTGATTCATACACCATTCAATAGCTTAAATCTAAAATTTTAGCTTCCTCAGTCAAAAATGTTTAATTTTATGGTCGCTTAAATGGCCCCCACCTTCAACAAAAAATGCCCATGTTGGGCACCAAAAATAAGTCATGGTCCATATCAATTGCGGACCAAGTCACAATTTACAACCATATACATTACAATATATAGTCATTCCAGCTCAACTGGAACAGATTTCAGAAAGTTGGTCGGGTGACCATCTCCTATTTTCTTCAAATTTTCAGGATTGATTCATACACCATTCAATAGCTTAAATCTAAAATTTTAGCTTCCTCAGTCAAAAATGTTTAATTTTATGGTCGCTTAAATGGCCCCCACCTTCAACAAAAAATGCCCATGTTGGGCTTGATCGGCCAATGCCTTCATTTTGAGAGGCCTTGAAAAGTGTCTTCTAATAGGAGTAGAAGCTTCAAATTTGTCATGCGAATACAACTTCTGGTGGGCTTTTCAATTTTGCAAGCAAAAAGGCTGTGGAACAAATAGTTTCTGAGTTACAAGGGCTTAAACATGGCTCCATTTTGAAGCTTGCATCAATTCCTCCCACTTTTATGACTCTTATCATTTTCAAAAGTTTTAGTTTTACATCAATCACAGCTGTTTTAATACTCCTAATAGTCTCTATAGGTTGTAAATTTATGAGTGAAATAAAAAAATAACCAAAAAAAAGATTTATTTCTATTTTTAAAAATTTCCAAAAGTTGATATTTTCACAAAATTTGCAAAATTAACATCAACTTTGGGGCTTAATATAAAGGTGTCTGAAATTAGTCAGGGAGTTGATACTTCTAGTAAAGAAAGATACATATGTGTACAAAAACATATATTAAGAAATAGATCTCAACTCAACTCCATATAGTTTTGGCTATTCAAAGAAAAGTACTTTTTGTGAAAAATTCTGAATTTTTTCAAAATTTTGAAGTTTAAATTTCTTTTTACAACATTGAATTGTAATTTTACTTCCATTTTATTACTTGGTAAGTTAATTCACAAATGTTAAATTATCTAAACAAGTTTTACTCATAAAAAAGACATAATATATACCTAGATTATTACTACATTTGCAGTTAACACAACAGATGGACCAGCTTGTAGGCTCAATACTTGGATCTACCTAAGTAAATCATGTAGAACCGTGTTCTACTGCTCTTTAAGCACTTCCTAGTAATTTAAATTATGCAGTTAGTACAGATAAACTAGCACTAACCACCATTTTCAGTACAAAACCTTAAATTTAAGTAGCTTTGTTGTATTACTTCCCTTAATACAAGTGTACAGTACTTAGCTATATACAATAATGAATTCCTGAGTTTTTAAGCATGTGAATTATTGGCCATAAGTTCATATTCTTTTTTTAATATGTGTTGTTTTATGTAAATTCGTATGTAAACTTATATATAGCTAATAACTCTTATGTTTAGACACTGACTCAGGAATTTATTATTGTACTCAGGCTTTAAGTCTGATTGTCTTCAACACTCCATGGCCTCAGCCATAAATTGGCAATTTATTATTCAGCTTGATACAGGTCTGTAGTTACTTAGGCTTTTTTTTAAATACTCCTCAATTTTAGATAATCATTTGATAACTTGTACTGTCTCCCCATTTTCCCAGCAACTGTAGGTGGTTCAATTGAACACAAAACATGTTGGAATGGAATCCAGCAAACGTCCTCTTGTTCAGGCCATTTAAAAGGATTCTTTTTCATGAAATTTACTAATAGATCCTTCTCAGTATCACACACTTCAACTATGTTTCCAACAAACCAGTCACCTTCATAGAAACAGGCCACATATGTACCAGGTTTATATTGGGAAGCCACATTTTCTTGTGTAGCATTGAGGAAGGAAAGTTGTACATTAAAGAAATTTTGTACAGTTTAATGCCTGTTGATGAAGGTCTAAAGCAGTGATATGAACGGGTTCCTGGGATTGTCTTAATTAAGGAATACCTTTTTTCTAACTCAAATAAATTAGCATTTTCCTCAATTTTAGCTGAATCAACATACAGAAATTGTATACCATTAATATTAGATTTGCACCAATCGAACATCTCTTTTGGATTGGTGATGTGACCTTTACTTGTTGCTTGTAGACTTGCCCGGGCAACTAACCTTTTGATGGTGCCACCAACACCATCACAGGGGCTCTTTCCATGAGAGGTGGCAAAAAAGTTCCATTCACATGTTAGTTGGAAATCTTTTTCATGTAACACTGAATTAATGATGTTTTTATAGTTTTTATATTGACTTGCTGCTCCATCGCTAAAGTAACAAATATGTTTTAGTTTAGGATTCTGACTTTTAAGTAATTTCAAGGCTTCACATAAAAAAGAATGAACTGCACTTGTGTTGTGTGTAAGTGAATCTGATATTACACAAAAATTTGTAACTTTTAGTTCACCAACTTTTTGATAGCAAACTACCGGATGCAAGGTAGCCTGGGTATTGTCCCAGTGATGCCCTTGTACAGCATCCTGAATTATAAAACTATAGTTTTCAGAGAAGTCAACAAGCACTAATGCTGTAGAATCATTGAGATTTTCTTCACAGTCGGACAAATATTTTGATTGGGCTTTTGCTATGAAATGGTGTACTTTCAACTTTTTTGCACTTTCACATATGTCTTCTACTACATTTGAAACACTTTTTGTCATTGTGACCAGTTGGGTATGGTCTGTAAGAAGCCAATCCCGTAATTCATTTAAACCAGGACATGTTTTGCAGTTATTAATCATGCAGTTTCTGGTTTCAGTGTTGCAGACTATTTTCCCTAGTAACTCTCTTAATTCTACTTTAACGGGGAGTGATTCACATAAAAGTTTAAAGTTCTGGTGTATTTCACAAATGCATACATTGTGTGATCCTTTACTCCCCACATCCATACACCATTTTGGTCTCAGTTCAAAAAACTTTGATTTAGAGATTTTGTCATTTGGATATTTATTTTTGTAAAGCATATATAATTCTCTGATATTTGTCAACAACACTATTTTCTGCTTGTGAACCTTCCCTTGTGGTGTTTTTATTGATTTGTAGTCTTTTTTACCAGGGCAATCTAGTATATTCATTGTTTTGGAAAAATTCTATCACTCTTTCCTTTATTTCATCGCTTATACCCTTGCTACTCTTTTTATTTCTCATTATAGGAAGGATACTTTCTTTTCTCTTTAAGGCCCTCACAGCATTAACCATTCTGGCTGACACTTCAATTTCTTTCATAATTCTTTCTCTGGACCAGGTTTTACCAATTGGAAGGAGTGTTAGAATTTGTATCTTTTTTTGTCTGGTACTAGTTTTACACTTTTCTTTCAGTTCCTCTATCATATGCTGATAACACTTTTCTTCCTCACTCTCTATAGGTTTCTCCGCTTCCTCATCCAAAATGCTAGGCTTCATATGAAGTACTTTTGACAGCTTTGATTTTGTTGATGTTTCAATTTGCTTTAGTTTCCTTTTCGCGTAAAACTTTCGATCTCTTGCTCTTACATACTTAATGGGTGAGCATTCTAGTGAACCTAACATTTCGTCAAATGTCTCCTTAACTATTTCTTCTGGAACATATTCATCACTACCTGAGTCTTTTTCATCTTCAATCGTCTTGGCTCTAGAGAAGCATGTTGAGCAAAGTTTCTGTCCTGGTATCAGATTCAGTCTAGTTGCTATGTCTTTGTCAATAATTTGTAGTGATTCTGCAAATAAAGTAGGGTAATGTAAACTCTAAACACATTGGAAAATAATTTTAAAACCTCAACATTTGGTTATAGGCTATTCGTATAAAATATTCAAGACATATGCATTCAGTAGCACAGTATATAGCCTACACTATTAAAATTAAATAGCTAATTTAGGTTACAATTTACAATATAAACTTCTTTATGAAATATAAATATATTAGTACCTATATTTACTTACTTGTTATCTTCTTTCGATGATTTCTCCATGGATCTTGGCAGCTACATTGCATTTGTTGGTAATGCATTCCAAACATTTTTTCATGGTGGTAGCATACAGTAGCACTATTTGGGTTGATTACAGTTGCTTTTGTTCTCCACAATAGCAGTTTCCTTGTTTCATCTGTCAGCTCATGTAAGGTATACATACCCACCTTCCTGGTGAGTCTGTGTTCATGACATGGATCATCCAAGTACATACCAAAGCTGCACTTTGATTCTTGATTAGAATAAGCCATTATTATAGGCAGTAAAATTAAGTTAATTGCTCGTTAAATTTTCTGAAAATAAAAGATCATGATCTATAAAATAGGCCTGGACATTAATGATTAACCATCATGTTTTACATTTATAAGAATACTTGGCACAATAGCAGATATACATGCCAAACTTAAATTCCCAAATTATTAGAGCTGACTGACCTTTGGTTACTGAGATACAAGGTCACAAAGTTGTGACATTTTGACCTTTTTTGCGTTAAATGACTATTTTCAAAACGGTGTAACTAAAAAACTATTAAAGCTAGAGCATTGATTTTGGTCTCATTTTAAAGCTCTTTAGTAGCCCCTTGTTTATTGTCTCTTGTTAAATATCTCTACTGTGAAAAATAAAAAAATCCCTTCAAAAGTTGACCTTTGACCTTGAATAAAAAAAAAATACCTTCTCCTAAAAAATTCAATTTTTTTACATTAATACCTTGAGTCATGTACAACAAAATCCCAAGAAGCTGTAAGTGGCTGATAACTAGTTCAATGTATAAAAAATAAATGAAGTTGGCATCATTCTTCAATTTTAGATTTTTTTTGTCAGTTCATTTATTTAAAAGTTCTGTTCTGATATAGTGTCAGTGAAGACTTAGTTCAACTTAACATTATTAGTTCAAAAACCTTTTTGTGACCTGTGCCAAAAGAAGTCTTTTAAAAGACAACCAGGGTTAAACCCCTCGACAGCCCCAAATCTACTGGAGTAGCGCTGATCCAAAGGCCCAACTAGTATATAAGTACTGTCAACTTTACAGAGTTGACTCCTGACTTCAAGTTAAAGTTAATTTATTTTTACTAAATACATGTATAAAAATTTATTTAATAATTCATTAATTGTTCATTGTTTTCTTTTCGGGATTTTCTTTGTGCTTTTGTGATTTCAGAGTACAAACATGGAACATTTAAAACTGAAACAGAAGTGTGCTGATCCTTTGCTGCATCACAAAGGTCAGTGTCGAAAGAAGAGTTTGAGAATTGTACCACAGGAACTTGTAAATAAGTTTCCCGATCTGCACTTAACACTACATCACAGACTTTGTAAGCAGTGTAGAGAACATCTTGAGTCCTTGCCTGAGAAAGGAATAGGCACTTTGAATTCAGACATAAATGATGATTCTTCTTGTAGTAGTGAACCACCTGAAGATCTTGAGAAAATTGAAAATGTTGACAATAGTGATGCATCAACTTCAGAGCAAAACCATGAGATGTGTACTTTGAATGCTTCTTTTGTTTCAATTGGTGAATCACCCATAAAAAAGAGAAAGCTTGTAGAGAAAAAGTCATATGGAGCTAAAAAACTAAGCAAGGTGACAGAGACAGTTAAGAAGAGAATGGAAACAGTTGCAGGAAGAGAGATTTCTGACTCACAATTTAAGGAGCCATCTGGAGATGTAGACTGTTTAGAAATAATAAATCAACTCGAGGAAAAATTCAAAAATGAAAATACTAAAAGAAGTGATAAAATAAAAATCCTCACTGTATTGCCCAAAAGTTGGAGCATTAGGAAAATTGCTTCAGAATTTAACACAACAAGGCATACAGCATCTATTGCTACAAAAATAGTTGAAGAAAAAGGTGTCCTTTCAGACCCAAATCCAAAGGGTGGGAAAAGAATTAAACAGGATACTGTTGACGCTATTAAAGCATTTTATCTTTCAGAAGACATCAGTAGAACAATGCCAGGAAAGAAAGACTATTGTAGTATCATTGACAATGAAAGAGGAAGGATACATTTGCAAAAGCATCTTTTACTTTGCAATTTAAAAGAAGCCTATCATATTTTCAAAGAAAGAAATCCTTTGGTTAAGGTGGGATTCAGTAAATTTGCAGAATTGCGTCCAAAGCAGTGTGTTATTGCTGGAGCAACAGGAACTCACTCAGTATGTGTCTGTACAATTCATCAGAATGCCAAACTTATGTTTGTAGGAGCTGAATTAGAAAAACTAACTGCAAATGATGACACACCTATTAAGAATGTACGTCATTGTGTTGCCTTTATGGAATGCAATCCTGCCTCACAGAAATGCTGCCTCAGACAATGTGAACAATGTGGAGATCCATCAGATTTAAAAAACAGACTACTGGACATATTTACAAACAACTTCATTGATATCATAAATTTTAAAAAGTGGACCAATACAGATTGGTCAAATCTTGAATCAGTAGAACTGAATACAGATGAATATATTGACCAATTCTGTAACCAACTGAAAGAATACCAGATACATGACTTCAAGACAAAGATGCAAGCAACTTATTACCGTGAAACAAAAATGTCTTTGAAAGATGGTGAGGTCCTTGCTGTGTGTGATTTTGCTGAAAATTATTCCTTTATTCTTCAAGATGAGGTTCAGAGCTTTCACTGGAACAATGAGATGGCTACTCTACATCCATTTGTTATTTACTATAAAAAGGAAGATGAGATTGCTCACCTTAGCTTTGTTATTATTTCAGAGTGTAACATCCATAACACAGTTGCTGTACATTTGTTTCAAAAGCATCTGATAAAATTCCTAAAAGATAATATCTCATCCATCGGTTCCATCCACAAAATAATTTACTTTTCAGATGGGTGTGCAGGACAGTATAAGAACTGCAAAAACTTTTTGAATCTTTGCCATCACAGAGATGATTTTGGAATTGAGGCAGAATGGAATTTTTTTACAACAAGTCATGGAAAGGGACCCTGTGATGGTGTTGGAGGCACAGTTAAGAGATTAGCTGCAAAAGCTAGTCTACAACGACCTTATGATGAACAGATCCTTACTGCAGAACAGTTATATACATTTGCAAGTGAAAATATTGTAAATATAAAATGTCATTTTTCAACCAATAAAGAGCATGAAGAGGAAAGCCAACTTCTCCAAGAAAGACACTCAACTGCAAGGACTATTGCTGGTACACAGAAATTACACCATTTACAGCCAGTTTCATTGACTTCTCTTAAGGTTAAACATTATTCATTATCAGATTATTCAAATATTGAGAAAGTTACTGAAAAGGAAGAAGTTGTGACTGAGGAGAAAATACATGGTTTTGTTACTGCTGCATATGATGGCCATTGGTGGGTGGCATATGTGCTGGAAAAGATACCAGAGAATAGAGAAGTAAAAGTCACATTCCTTCATCTTCATGGCCCAAACCCATCATTTGTGTATCCTGGTCGACCAGATGAATTAATCTTACCATATTCAGATATTCTAACACAAGTTGAGGCATCTACTACTAATGGACGAACATACAGGATTTGCAAAGAAGTTACTTTGAAGGCATCCAAAGCTTTGGCAGATCTACAGCACAGAAAGGTAAGAATTCAAAATTAAAATGGTCATGTAACTATATATACACTGCATATATTTTAAGTTGTGATAAATGGAAATCAATGAGCATTATACCTATAGCTACATATTGTATGTACATTTTAATATGTTACTTGTATTTGTTAATTAGGTAGCTATCTAGGTATACATTAAAAATTGTTTTCTCTTCTAGAAATCACAATAAATTGGGTGGCCCACAAGAATCTTGTCAATTACTGAAAACCATCACATACATGCACAACATACAGGTGAGGTGGGTAAAGAACAAATATTTAAAAATAAGCATTTGCTTGTTTGTAGAAGGCTGCAGATAGTATGTAGATATGGGTTGTATTTGTAAGAGATTGAGCTGACCTTAGACAAAAATGGTTACTGACATCCAAGGTCACAAAGTCATGACTTTTTGACAATTTTTGTATAAAATGGCTTTTTTCAAAATGTTGCTTGAATTCATTATTTTTTATACAGGGTGGGCCGTAAGTTTCCATACATAGGAAAAATAAACATTTTTTTATGGACAACCATTTTTATTTATATAATATGCTCTACATGGTTGCCATTGTTTTGAAAACACATTTCAATACGTGTTCCCCACTGTTGATGAACACGCATTAGCACAGTTGACGTTATGCTTGTAATGGCGTTGGTGATACGTTCCTTTAGATGATTTATGTCTCGTATCTTTTCCTGATACACCATGGCCTTCAAGTGCCCCCAAAGATAGAAATCAAGGGGGGTGAGATCTGGGGATCTGGGAGGCCACTCCACAGGACCACACTGACCAATCCAAGCATCCGGAAACTGCTGATCCAAATACCGACGCACGTGAAGACCATAATGAGGTGGAGCTCCATCTTGCTGGAAGTAAACTGGGAAGTTACCTTCCTCATTTAGCAGGGATGGGAAAATCTCTTCTTGCAACATGTTAAGATACCTTTCGGCATTAAGATTTCCACTGACAAAAATTGGTCCAATAATTCTGTCACCCCATATCCCGGCCCACACCATCACTTTACCGGCACCTTGCATCTTCGTCGGACTCAGCCAGTTAGGGTTAGCATTACTCCAATAACGTATGTTTTGCCGATTAACCTCTCCATTGACGTAAAAATTTGCTTCATCAGTAAACAAGATCTTACATCAAACGCATATTCTTAGGGTATCTGAAACATAAAAACAAACTTTTAATTTTTCCTATGTATGGAAACTTACGGCCCACCCTGTACATTGAACTAGTTATCAGCCACTTACAGCTTCTTGGGATTTTGTTGTACATGACTCAAGGTATTAATATAAAAAAATTGAATTTTTTAGAAGGTTTTTTTTTTTTATTCAAGGTCAAAGGTCAACTTTTGAAGGGATTTTTTTATTTTTCACAGTAGAGATATTTAACAAGAGAGAATAAACAAGGGGCTACTAAAGAGCTTTAAAATGAGACCAAAATCAATGCTCTAGCTTTAATAGTTTTTTAGTTACACCATTTTGAAAATAGTCATTTAACGCAAAAAAGGTCAAAATGTCACAACTTTGTGACCTTGTATCTCAGTAACCAAAGGTCAGTCAGCTCTAATAATTTGGGAATTTAAGTTTGGCATGTATATCTGCTATTGTGCCAAGTATGAGCAAAATTGAAAGGGGCAAGTGTTTTAGGTGGCTGACTTGACATGGAATGACCCAGACATATTAAATTTCTTGTATGTTTTAGACTTATTTACATATTATTACAATTGTAAATCAACTTAAGTAATAAAATGGAAGTAAAATGACAATTCAATGTCATAAATAGAAATTTAAAAATTTACAAATTTTGCAAAAATTTGAGATTTTTCACAAAAAGTACTTTCTTTGAATCACCAAAACTATATGAAGGAGTTGAGTTGAGATCTATTCCTTAATATATGTTTTTGTACACATATGTATCTTTCTTTACTAGAAGTATCAACTCCGTGACTAATTTCGGACACCTTTATATTAAGCCCCAAAGTTGATGTTAATTTTGCAAATTTTGTGAAAATATCAACTTTTGGAAATTTTTAAAAATAGAAATAAATCCTTTTTTGGTTATTTTTTTATTTCACTCATAAATTTACAACCCATAGAGACTATTAGGAGTATTAAAACAGCTGTGATTGATGTAGAACTAAAACTTTTGAAAATGGTAGAGTCGTAAAAGTGGGAGGAATTGATGCAAGCTTCAAAATAGAGCCATATTTAAGCCCTTGTAACTTAGAAACTATTTGTTTCACAGCCTTTTTGCTTGCAAAATTGAAAAGCTCACCAGAAGTTGTATTGGCATGACAAATTTGAAGCTTCTACTCCTATTAGAAGACACTTTTCAAGGCCTCTCAAAATGAAGGTGTTGGCCGATCAAGCCCAACATGGGCATTTTTTGTTGAAGGTGGGGGCCATTTAAGCGACCATAAAATTAAAAGTTTTTGACTGAGGAAGCTAAAATTTTAGATTTAAGCTATTGAATGGTGTATGAATCAACCCTGAAAATTTGAAGAAAATCGGAGATGGTCACCCGACCACCCCTGTACCAATTGAGCTGGAATGACCCTATATACTGAGGAGGAAAAGTGTAGGTGTGGCTGTAAAGACTGTACAGTAGGGTGCATCAAACGCCCCATGAAAATTTTAAATTGATATCACACTACTGGCCGGCACATATGTCTTGCTCCTCATTGTGGTGAATACAAAATAAACAATTTTTTCCTTTTTATTAAATTTTTCACATTCCCATTTTTTAATAGAAAATTAAAAAAAGACAAAAATTAACAAAATTAGCAAAAATTTACAAAAAAGAGCAAAAGCAGAACTATGAAACAAGCAAAATGGGCAGAATCCTGTTTAAAGCATTTATCACTAAACAACACCTTAAGTTAAGCTGTCAGGAGTCATTTTAATTTTTCAAATTTTTGTTTTTTCTCATATTGCCAATTTTTTCACGATTTTCCTCAACTACCTGCAATGTATCTTGGTAGAGGGTTTCTTTCTTAGAAGACTTTAAATAATCACTGGCCAATTTGACACCTCGTTCGGCAGAATCATTAACAACCTTTAGATTGCAGACTTTTTCCTGACATTGCTTGTAGGATGGATTGATCGCCCAATTTTCAGGGTTCTCCTGCAAGAAAGTAGGGTTGCATTGGAGTGTCTTGAAAAATACCCATGACCCATCATTGACAAAGGAAGATAGATCTTGAGAGTTTGCATGCAGGGCATCAAGCGATGGAAATATTGGCTTACCAAATCCAGCCCCATGCCTTTGGAATGAATTTTTCATCTCTTTTGACATTATCATTTTATTGGAAATTTTCCTTTCATTTCTGCTGGTACCTTTTGGCTAAATAGTGACACAGGTACCATTTCTGCTGTTAAGCTCCACAGATGACGCTCAATGGCTTTGGTAGCAACAGCTGCCACCTCTTGGTCAATTTTAGAATATGTTTTAAGATTCCTAATAAGTGCCAAGTCATTTATTGGAGCATCAAGGGCATTAGATGTCATAAACCAATACTTAGCATATATCAGTGTACCAAACCTACTGAAACGATTTAGCTGCTCGGATTGAAATTTCATCATTTTGCTGGGCAAAGCCTTTACTTGATCTTCCAATATGGATATTTTAATTGCATAAATTAATTTTGCCATCCATCGAGCTCTATGAATGGCACCAGGACGCACAAATTTATAATTGCCTTGACATCCATTCATATAAAGGTTAGTGAGGTTCAAGAGTTCCAGGTAATCATCTCGCGGATGGTTTGAGTTCTTTTGCTTCGCTAATTCGGCAGTCGCACTTATGGAGAGTTCCTTCGTTACATCATCTTTTTGGTCTAGAAACTTATACGAGCCCCCAATCTAAGAAATCCCAACACTGTCGAAACTTGGTAAAAATGGTAATATCCGGCGATTTTGACGGTTCTATTTTTAAGGCATTGAACACGTCAGAGAGAATAATTTCCATCACGTGATGCCGACATGCAGCCCACAGTAGTGGCTTCCTCAAATGCTGTTGCAGCTGAATGCAGGCTCCTGTGACGTGCCCTGAAAAAAAATATAGATTAGATAGGTATCAGTGGCTTGTCATGCCTAGGCCTATATGCAATATTAGACAACATACAATATAGGACAACAAACAATATAGATCTAAAACACAAATTGATCCACAATATAGATCTAAAGATCTATATTGTGTTTTTGAGCTATGTATCATTTTTACCTGTATTAACGGAAGTTGTATCAAAACACATTGCAGCAACATTGTCTGTGCACTCCACTGCTTCAGTAGTTGATATGTTGCATCTCCGATACTTCGTGCCTCGCCTGATTGCAGCTTTGGAACACCAAGCAGTTTTACTGTTCCATTTCCTGAAAGTTCAGAAAAAATAGCAATGCAGCAATGTGTTTTTAGATGATTCTCTTTACTATTATTTTGTTTAGTACTAAATATACACTTTCAGTAATTTTACTTTAATAGCAAGCCACATTGGTTACTGAACATTGCTGTGCAATTTGCATGTTAAAATTTTTATGGACAAGAATTTGAAGGTTATAAATTACCTGAAAATAGTACTGGGAGACGTTCTTCTTCATGGTGTTTGTGTTCAGTGTTCTCATCAGCTTTCCATCCCAGTGAACGGTTCCAATGTCTGATGGTTGCCATAAACCTCGGATTTTTTCTGCCATTTCCTTTACATTGGCTGCAGCTGCTCGAGATGCTGATGCATATGACAAACTAAGTTTGTCAGTGTCTTCTCCACAGGCTTGCACAAATGCAGATATTATACCTACAGCAGCAGTTGGAGTAACTCCATGGCCCTTGCCGCCACAGAAGTAACTCTCTTGTCTTTCAGGATATCATAGGGAATGAAAATGTCTTCACCAGTTTTTTTCACTCTTTTGTGCATTCGTTTTGGCTCCAAATCAAACTCCTCTCTATCAGAACCACTGTCTTGATCTTCATTGTTGTGTTTTGTTCCAGTGATAGTGTCAGCATCTGATTCATAATCATCTGTTGCCCAACTTGTGCTAGGCTGGTCTACTTTTTGCTTTTGATAGTATTCATTTCTTTTGGCCATTCTCTCATTCCGTTTTATTGCAGATATAGCATTTTTCTTGTCCAAAGAGCCAAATGATGCTGTTCTATCAGACATCATGCTTTTGAGAAAAACTTTATCTTCCTCATTTGTAATAGTTTCCATGGCATTCTTTGGCCATAGAGGCATAGTCTTATCAAGTTTTTCCCGAAATTCGTTTATCTTTCTCATGTTGTTATCGCTCTCTCTTTTGTCGATTTGAATTTTTTGTAGGTTATTCACTTCGTCATGCAATCTCATTATATGCTCGGCTATCTTTTTTTCACTTACATGTTGTATGCCGCCCTTTATATAAAATGGAACAACTTGTGCTGCAACTTCCTTTGCAGCTTGATAGAGAACTTTCTTGAAATAACCAGTGGATCTATCGAATTTGCTCTTTTTATAAGAGAAGGAACGATATACTTTCCCATAGGTGGGCAGGCGGGAACCTTTTATAATTTCGTCCATTTCTGTTGGCAGAGTACCGAGCAGAAACTGGCATAAGTCTTGTCTACCACGCACATTCATGAAAAACAATCTGTAACGAAGCAAGTATTTTTAAATAGTGTGTTTCTAAAATAGTATATTTCTAAATAGTGTGTTAAATAAATAGCCTGATAGTGCATACTACAAGAATAGATGATGATACTGTTTAAATCCATAGTATTGAAAACTTTCACTGTGTAAACAACTTTGTTGTTGCTCACTCTATCGTGAAAAAGGAGAATTTCTCAAAAAAAAATTAATTTTCAATTAAAAAGTGGGAATGTGAAAATTTCAAAAATTGACCAAACATTGGCACCATAGGTCTTAACTACACAAGAAGCAACAGTTCAGAACTGGCCAGCAAAATCCACATCAGTTGGGGCGTTTGATGCACCCTACTGTACAGTAATGTAGAAATGTGTGTGCACCCATTTAAAGGTGTTTGTGTGGCAAGTGAAGATCATGAGTTTTTCAATACCTCACAGTACTATGGGAGGGGGGGGGCACCACTCAGCAGAGGAATCTCTTTAAATGGGGTGTGTAAGGACAGAGTATCCCCTAACCCAAGATGCTGCCTCCCTATATCCCACAACACTTGTGTTGAGCTGTGGGATTTATCACCTAAATGCACATAATATATATGAAATAAACTAGTACCATTCATGCAATAAAAATGGGCTTAAACACTATCACCAGATGTCCCTTGCAGACATCAAACTATCCAACCTTCTTTTGAAAGAATCAAATGTATCTGGTCACCACTTCTTCTGTCAGACTGTTCCAAAACTTAATTACTCTGTTTGTAAAACTATGTTTTCTTAAATAATTTCATACTATGACCTCTAGTCTGATTATTGTGATCTTTAATGAAGAGAGACTCAAAATCTATCTTATCCAACCCTTTTATCATTTTATACACCTATCATATCACCTTTTAACCTCCTCCTTTTTAATGAGAACATGTTGAGATACGCCAGTCTTTCCTTATATGTCAATTGTCCTAGAGATGGGATCATTCTTGTTGTTCATTTCTGTACTTTTTCCAGTTTTTCAATATCTTGTATCAAATAGGGACTATTAAATTTAATACAGTATTCGAGGAGGTCTCACATATGAAATGTATAGTTGCTTTATAATATTGGGTGATTTGTATTCAATGTGTGTCTGCATGAGATTGAGTCTGGCATTTGCTTTATTTCTGATTTCCATACAGTGATTTGAGGGTTTAAGTTCATTAGTCACAGTGACACCCAAGTCTCTCTCTTTATCATCATTTTTAATCCAAATTCCATTCATATTGTATTCAAATTCTGGATTTTTTGGCCCAATATGCATAACCTTGCACTTATCAACATTAAATCTCATCTCATCTACTTATCTGCCCATGGTGTTACTCTGTCTAAGTCTTTTTGTATTGTCATTGCTCCTGCTACTGACTTACCATTATAGTCTAATTTTGTATCATCAGCAAATTTTGAGGTTTTACATGATAGGCCCTTCTCTAGATCATTTATATAGACAACAAAAAGCAGAGGTCCCAGCACAGACCCCTGTGGGACTCCACTCAATACGGGTCTCCAAGTAGACTTATTTCCATTTAGATGAACACTGTTTTCTGTTCCTCAGCCATTCTTCTATCCAGTCAGCTATATGACCTCTTATACCATGGGCTCTAACTTTTACCAACAATCTTGCATGAGAAACAGTATCAAATGCCTTTGCAAAATCTAAGTATACTATATCTACTGGCTCTTTATTGTCCAAATGCAATAGGACTCAATCATAAAATTTAATCAAGTTGGTTAGACAGGACCTTCCATTTTGAAAGCCATGCTGGCTATCATTTATAAGGTTGCACCCTTCAAGGAACTCAGTAACTTTACCTCTAATGATACTTTCGAGTAATTTGCAAATAATGGAGTAAGGCTGATGAGTCTGTAGTTTTTTGCCAAGTTTCTATTTCCTTTTTTAAAGATTGGAGCCACATTTGCTTTCTTCCAATCCTCTGGAATTTCAGTACATATCAATGATTTATTAAAAATAATTTCTAGTGCCTGTGCTATATTCTTTTTGGCAGCTTTTATGACTATTGAATGCATTTCATCTGGCCCTGGAGATTTTTCCATTTTTAATTTATCTATTGCTTTTAGGATATCTAGTTTTGTTACCCTTCATTTATTTCTCTATCTTGTCCTGGTAGTATAAGATCAGGAATATTATTTTTTATTTGTGAATACTGATGAGAAGTATTTGTTTAATTCTTCAGTTATTTCAAGATCATCATCTATATGGAGGGGGCCAATTTTCTTTTTCACTCTACTTTTCAAATTGAAGTGACTGAAAAACTTCTTAGGATTGTTTTTTAAATTCTTGGCTAGGCTTTTTTCTAGGTCTCATTTGCTATCTCTAATTGCTTTCTTGCAAATGCTTCTTTTACCTTTATATATTTCGGAGTCTGTGCCATTTTTAGTTCTTTTGAATTTATGAAATGCTTTTGTTTTTTCTCTGATTGCTCTTTTTACATTGCAGTTTATCCAAGGTTGTTTTATATTTTTTCCAGTTCTGATTTTACACCGTGGGATATGCTTCCTTTGTATGTTCATTATTATACTTTTAAATTTTTCCCACATACTAGTTACTCTGTTCAGGCTGTAGAATATCTGTCCAATTTATTAGACACAGATCATTTATATTTCCTCTTTTAAAATCTGGGATTTCTACTTTATTTTCACTAGGTCTTGAATTACAAACAATATTAAACCGAAGGATACAATGATTACCTGAACCTAGTGTTTCTGAAACCGAGATATCCTGGAAGGTATCTGGATTATTTGTTAGAATTAAATCTAGAATGGCATTAAACCTGGTTGGCTCCTTTACTAACTGGGTTAAAACACTCAATTATATAGTCTAAGAATCTCTCATTACTTTCTGGTGTTTGTAATATTTCCCAGTCTATATGCCTATAATTGAAATCTCCAACAATAATATTGCTTGTCAATGGTTTATTTATTTCATCAATAAGTTTATTTTCTCCATACTTATTTTCTTCTCTACTTTTGGGGATTTTTCCAACTGAACATCCCTCAGGTGGTCTATAGATACCCCCTATCCTGATTTTCCTGGCATTTTTATGCCCAATATCTATCCACACAGATTCAACTATTTCTTCATTAATGGAGGTAACTTCGACTGGATTCAGATTTGTCTTGGCATAAATAAATACTCTGCCACCCTCTGAATATTTACATTCATAATAAAGTTCATAGCCATCAATTTCATAAGTAATGGGGTCATTCCACGTCAAGTGGACCAATTTTGGAAAAGTGCCCCACCTCACCATGTCAGATTTTGTTCTAACTTTGCTCACAGATTCCTTTAAGCCTTAAAGGAAGTTCTGGAAAGTGTTAGTTCCATATCTCTTGTGGTTCTGTCACTAGGGCTCCAACAGCATGGTCTACTTTATCCATCACATTGAGCGCCAAATTATTTGTGCAATTTTTAGCTAGTCAGCATTCCATAGTAACAAATCCTTCTGCTCTGAAAATTTACTCCTACAGTAAAAACTTACTGTAGATTTCAAAACTCTCATTACTAGAGTTCTAGGAAGTATAGATTTTCCATAAAATATCCCCAAAGTAGGCTTCAAATTACATTTTGATTCCTGGGAAGCAGTGATGTAGTCGAGACCACCAAGTCCGAGACTGAGACCGAGATCGAGACCGAGACCAAGCTCATGCCCTTTCAATTTGTTTTACACTACTATGGAAATTAGACTATGTTAAGTATATTAATAAACTAATAACTACTTTCTCAGATGTAGTGTGTTGAATGCAAAAAGTGTAACCTATAAATTAAAAAATGAATATATATATACGTACTTTTTATTTATTTACTTCTTTTATATCTGTTACAGAAGGTTTAATGAATGTACCAACTACCCAGTTTGACTTGTGCATTTATTTAAAGCATGATAGGTGCTCATTACACTTAAGGAACATCAGCATGCTCAGAAGATCTGCTGAAGTTCGACTTCTGTGGGGCCTCATTATTATGCCTCCATGGCTAAATACACGCTCAATTGGAGCATTAGAGGCAGGCACTGTTAAAACAGTCATGGCAATATTGGCCAGTGATGGGAATTTATCCCTTTTCTGGTGCCAAAACTTTATTGGAGAGCAGTTGTCTAAAATATGAGATTCATCGATCTCTAAGAGGTACTGCCCCAACTGTTCCCTGCGGTTCAAAATCTTCCCAGTTTCAACATTCTTCTGCTTGGACCGATAGCTTTGATATTTTGCCATTAGTCTCGGAACTTTGGTTTGACTGTTTTATTTCATCATCGCTGCTGTGTCTCTGTATCTGCTCATTCTCCGTGCCTGAGTTTCCTGTATAGCATTTTTCCAACACCATTTCTATGAAAAATAAATTGACATATCGGTACTATAAACAGAGGCATGGCAATTAGCATAAGGTCTAAATAATATATATATATATATGAATGCAACATCCACTGAGCCCAAAGAGATCTATAATGAATTTTAAATGATAAAAAATATACCGGTATAATGAATAAATATAAATAAATAAATAAATATATAAATAATTCTCTATTTAGTGTTTCCATTTTCAATAAAATTAATCTGACAGGCGCGGGGGACAAATTTTTTTGTAGCGCTAACCTAAAAAAATCCAGACCCACACACTCCTGCAAGACAAACGTGGCAACTCAAAACAGGGTGACTGATTAGTGAATACCTAGAGTCACTTACTTTTACAAACTTTCATAAACATTCTGATTTGTGTCTGTTCAACCAAGCCACCATCATGAGTATGCCAATAACATGTATTTCTCATTACGGTCTCGAGAGGTCTCGGGGAGAAAAACCGAGACCGCGTCTGTCGAGACCGAGATCTAAATAGCGGAGACCGAGATCGAGATCGAGATCTGCAAATTGGGTCTCGAGATCGGTCTCGAGACTCGAGACCGACATCACTGCTGGGAAGCCACTTTTAGAAAATTATAGCTCTGGAACTACTTGACTCTGTGAGCTTTTGTTAGAAACCAAGAAAGTACTGCCCATATGCTACAAAATGTTTCAATCTGGATCTTCCTACCTGTTCTAGTTGCTGAGTTATATGGCATCAAAAATGGCCAAAATTAATTTATGTGACAAAAACATCCCATCTTTAAAGCTCAAAATGATCATGTGGGATGGCTCGCACCATACTCTAACAAAAACCAATGGAAAGAGCATGTCCTGAAATACTAGGGCCTAGTTTTTTGTTTTGGTGTCTTGCTTTTTTGTAGGTCTAGTAGAGCTTTCAAATTTTGTTCCATGTGATGTTTCTAGCATTATAATTGTTATTTCATTGGCACAATGTTTTATTTTTCTTTTGTTCTTATCACCAATTATATACCTAGTGCAGGACTAGGTGCTATGTGCTAGGCTATACATAATATTTTTATTTATGTTCAACAACATGTAATACATGACTATTATTGTTTTCAGATCAAAAATGAAAATGGCTGAATCATTAGATACTAGTAGTGTTCATGTGGGAGAACCCATGGAAACTGAAAGAAAACTGGAAGCTTGTACTATTGGAAATAATGAGGGAACAGTGTCACCTGAAAACATATTCCAGAAAATGTGTTTTGAAACTGTTCACAGAGCTGACAGTTCAGGAAAGACAACGACTTTTTCTCTGAACAGGAATAGAAGAAGTCCAATTTAAGGAAGATGCATGCATATGCTTGCACCATAAACAGCTTCTTTTGACCAGATATGAGAGTCTGCAGAAGCACTGTTGCAACCTATTTGAATATCATAAATCAACATTACCCAAAAAATCACTTCAGGCAATTGACATTGCAACAGCTCAACTGTTGAAGGAAGAGACTGGCAAAGACATCAAGCCTGGACAGAAACTTTGTCCTGATTGCAGGAAACAGAGGGCTGAAATACAAAGAATCAGTTCAACATCATCAAGTGAATCATTTGATCCACCAGAAGCACAAAAGCAGACACTAGACACCAGCTGTTCAGCACTTGACATTTCCCCTGTAAAGCCACAAAAAGTGAGCGAGAGAGATTTACCAGAATATGTCAAAAGAAAGACAAGCCAAGCACAAGAAGCTATTGGTCAGAAAATGGCAGCTCTTACAGGGATTGATGTGGGTGAAACAGAAGCTAGCACAAGTCAGCAGAGGTGCAGAAATTGTGAAGATTATGAAATACTGTTGGAAGAATTGAAAAGCCAAATGGAATTATCAGACAAAGAAAGGAAACTGCCGATTCTAACTCTGGAGCCTAACAGCTGGTCTATACAACAAACAGAAGAAGAATTTGGAGTTTCTCTTTGAATGGTTAAAACAGCAAGGAAGTTGAAAGCAGTCAGGTATTCTTGCAATACCAGGAAAAAAAGAAAGGAAAAACACTGCCTGAGGAAGTAGTAAAAGTTCAAAAGTTTTATGAAAATGATGAATCATGCCAGATGTGCCCATGGAAGAAAGATTGGGTGTCTGTCAGGATTGATGGAAAAAAGTTTCAAAAACAAAAAAGACTGCTGCTCAGCAATTTGAAAGAGATGTACATTGCTTACAAAGATCAAAATGGCCCTGAAATTGGCTTCTCTAAGTTCTGTGAACTTCGACCAGTGGTGTGTGACAGTTGGTGTAGCAGGGGTACACAGTGTTTGTGTATGTACAATTCACCAAAATGGGAAACTGATGTTGGCTGGAGCTGATATTCATGAGGATTACAAAACACTGATGCAAAAATGTGTTTGCAATTTGGAGTCAAAATACTGTATGCTACAGTGGTGTGAACTGTGACCTGGAGCACCAGCACTAGAAGATTACCTTTCAGCTATTTTTACAGAACAAGCAGAAATGGATCCACAAGAAATAATTGAATATAAACAATGGGTTCACACTGAGAGGGACACCTTGATTATGAAACAGTTGTCAATAAAGGATTTTATCAGAGCTGACTTCAAAAATTATCTTCCTTTGTGGTCATCATTACGTTTCAAATCACCAAAGTGCTCACCTGAAGTCCCTAAAGGAGGAAATAAAACCTGAAGCAGCAATAATCTTAATGGATTTTGCAGAGAACTATTCTTTTGTAGTACAAGATGCAGTGCAAGGTTTTCACTGGGACAACAGCCAAGCAACACTGCATCCTTTTGTACGTAATGTATCACAAAGTTTCAGATGAAATTAGAAGTGAATGTTTCTGTCATCAGTGACTGTCTGAAGCATGAGACTGTTGCAGTACATGTCTTTCTGAAGTAGTTGATTGGATTTCTGAAAGAAAATTTTGAAGTAATCAAGCACATTCATTACAACAATTTCATGAACCTTTGTTGGCACAGCAAAAATTTTGGTGGGATAACAGCAGAATGGAACTTTTTTGATACCAGCCATGGAAAATCAGCATGTGATGGTGTAGGGGGCACTGTGAAAAGATTGGCAGCTTGTGCCAGCTTGTAAAAACCAGTAACTGGTCAGATTCTCACACCTACCGATCTCTGAATTTTGCCAAAAAGATGTGCACAGAATTACATTCTTTTTTGTTTCAACTGATGAAATAGCAGAGTGAGAAGCACAGGAAATAAGATTTAACCATGGGCATACAATAGCTGGAACTCGAGAAAATCATCATTTTGTTCCAGTAAATGATAAACAGATTCAAGTTAGCCGAGTTTCAAGATCTATATGTTATTTTGTGGCCAATGTTGGAATATGCAGTGACATTGATCAACGACAGTTGAAAGCTGAACTATTTATTTTATTTAATTTGGCCCTTAAGCTTTAGGCTTTACTGGGCTCTTATTAAAAATAAGCAGCTAGTTATTAATTAATAATAATAAATATGTAAATAAGTATTATTAATAGTTAAAACATGTATTACAATATTAAACAATATTAGTGGACATTAATCCTAGGTTTTTGTTAGTATTCCATTAATAATTTCAACTTGGTTTTAAACAAATTTACATTCACAATATTTTTTATATCGGTATGCAAGTCAGTCCAGTTTCAATCCAATGAAAATGGGTAGTTTTTGAGATGAAGACAATCTAAATTGAGGTATGACAAGCTTTGATCTATTTCTGGTCTGATACAAGTGGATTTCTTGATGAGTTACAAAATATTTATTTACCCATTGCAAATTAATAATTTTCTTACACTTGTAAATAAAAATAAAATGTGCCAGTTTGGTTATATCATTGAACTTTAGTAGGTTTAGCTCTTTAAATAATGCACTAGAGTGATCAAGGAAATCAGCATCAGATAATGACCTTACTGCTCATTTTTGGATGACAAAGATACATTTAATGCATAGTCAGCGGAGTTTCCCCAAACAAGGGTGCAGTATGTTATATAAGGAAGAACAAGAGTATGATAAAGAGTCAATAAAACTTGTTTAGGGACTACATTTCTAAGTTTAAACATTATAGCAATGCTCCTTGAAATCTTTTTCATGATATAATTTACACAATCACTCCATTGCAAATTCTTATCTAGCATTACACCAAAAAATTTTGGGTAAATATTTGGCTGGACACAGGGGCTACATTTTTTATCAAAATTACATATTTCTAGTGTAGTTTTCTCTGCTTTGTTCGAATCTGATGCTTATTTCTTGTGCAAATGAATAGAAACTTTTTTTTTCCATTCCAAAATATGGAGTGTTTCTACTCAATTGCACAAGAAATGTGTGTCAAATTCCAACAAAGCAGAGAAAACTACACCAGGAAAATGTAATTCTGATAAAAAACTAGCTAACCTAACTAAATTAACTAACCTAACCAACCTAACCTGCTAACAGGTTAGGTTAGGTTGGGTTAGGCAATACTAAGCCATGTGAAGATTAATAAAACTGTGGTGTTTAAAACAATCCACCGCTGCTTCATTATTTTCAAAATATTCAGAAATGGCGCGGTAATACTCAATCTCGCAACCGTCACATTCAAAACCTTCACTAGCTTCAGCCATTGTCCTCAAACTGCATGAAGCAAAGGAAATTCCTATGGCACACGTCACAAAAAGTGTCTAATTGGCCCAATCCAGTCATGTGACAATCTGAAAACAAGTGATACATCCACAAAACACATTACCATACATACAAACACGGAGCGCTAACATACATACTACATGGATACATACATACATACACACACACACACACACGCACAGAGTCTCCACGTAAAAATTATATATTAATAGAGGTAGGGGGTAAAATGGCATGTTGTCAAAAACAAGTGATCATAGCCTCATTTTGTGTGAAAATACATGAATATGAAGTTTTGAAAAGGTTTTTTTGCTGAAAATTGTGTATACAAAAATTGCACCACAATTTACTGATTTTTAGCGTCAAAACAGCATTAGGGGGGTCAAAATTATGATTTTTGGAAATACTCACTGTGTGCTTGGGAATGATTAGAGTTCTTGATATACGGTATATCTTTGGTAGCAAATAGAATTGTCATTTGTATTATATTTTTGATAAATTTATGCTAGAATTTTAGTCACGCTCGAGTGATTTTGGAGAAAAATTGGCCTGTTCGAGCTCAAAATCCAGACATTTTGTGGTTTTCCAATCATTTATTGACAGAAAATGCAAATTAAAAGCACACCGTTCTTATGACTGATTTTCTATTTCATTTTTTGCACTGCATGCTTGAAAGCTGTCACAATATCATTAATGTTAGTCAAGGCAAATCGGTTGATACAGGAATCAAACTTCCATTCACCTTCAACAACAACATCAAGAATTTGTTCGTGCTGAACTGTCTGAACGTCTTCTTGTGCTGGGTACCGCCACCACTTGTTCATGCCCTTCTTCTCACAGCGTAAGTGGTCCAAAGTCATTGACTTGTCTGCAATGAACTTGTTATAGGCAATGAACCAGTTGTACTCTCCATTTTTCTCTTCATCCTGCCAAATGACAGCACATAGCTGATTCACCTCCAAGCACATGATTTTGTTGGTGGCAGGGGTGGTGGATGAAGACTTTGAAACAAGTTCCAGCATTTGGCAGTTAGATGCCAAGTTTGCAACTGTACCGGTAGCAGTTGATACCTCATTGGCATTTGAGTCATCTTCACCCAGCAATATGAGGAGGTTCTCAAGTTTTTCATCGTGAGATATACTGTTTTGGCAATATAATTCTGGGCGCTGCAGTTTGTCACTCTTGTGGGTGTGTGAATAGTATGCCATCTCAGTTTTCACTATAAATTCTGCTTGACTTGGCCTCATCTGAAGAGTTTGCATTAACTCTTCAGGTGTTGTACATGGCCCTGACCAAGTTTTGCAGTTTGTGAGAAGCTTTTTTGTATGGTCACTGGCATTTCTCTTTTTAGCCATTTTGAGCTCGATTCAAGCCTTTAGCTTTGTTTTTTGAGCGTTGTTCCAGCTTTTTTCTCGATCCACTAACACTTTCGTGATTCTTTTAGTGCTGCTTTGCACTGGGCCCTGCCATGCTTTATACAGGCACAAATCGTTTCTCAATGATTTAGCAGTGAATTTTTTGTTTCGACACTTTGCAGCTTTTGCTGCCCTCTTGTCGAACACAGCCAGGTTTCGTTCAGCAGCAAGATTGTTCGTTGGTAAACCCAAGAGTTGCGAGTCTGGCAAGCTGGAGATATCGCTTGCTTGTAAGCTTTGGTTTACATGTGCAAATCCATATTCTCTCCCACATTGAAGCTTAATGCCTTCAGCTGCTGCTACACACATTTTCTCAAGTATGTGGAGACTTAAGGCATCCTGCAGTTTCTGTACCTGTATGCCTGTATGCTTTTTGGTTGTGTTGCCTCTGAAAATATTGCGATTGCTGCATCATACCAAGTAGGTAGCTTGTCACCAAAAATGAACACTAGCTTTTGTGCCATTGCTAGGCGTGGTTGCTACTGATCGGCTGATTTTAAAGCGTTGCTTTTCCAAACTTTTATCACATTATTTCACAAAAAGTGCTAAAAGTAAAACAATCACCAATTTCTGTATTCTAAACAAAAAAGATAGAATAAATATGTAAATTATCTGAAATATAGAAATGTACAAAGGTTAATATCTCATGTGAAGAGCAGCAGAACATTCAATAATATGTTATTAAATAAGTTTTTATGTTATAAGACTTAGTTTTGAAGCGGTTTGGCTATAAAATTGCAAACATACTAAAAAATGGTGGTTTTCGAGTAAATTTGAGTGCAATTTTTGTATATAAGCCAAAACCAATTTTTTTTGCTTGAATCATGTTATTGGCATGAAAAGCTGTCATTTGAGCCTATGATCACTCAAATCTGAGCACATGACCCTCAGACCCCCCTCTACCCCCTACCTCTAATATTAAATGAATTTTATAACCATGCACTACTACAAAAAATTATTAGTACCATTGTAAAGAGCATGAAAAATAGTGCTAGTGAAACACAACCTCTCATTTCTCATTAGCCAGTGTCCAGCCAAATATTAACCAAATTTTGTTACAGTACACTCCTTTATGGCAATTTCATTAACATTAAGTTCATCAAGATATACATTTCTTTTATTAGTAAAAATCATGAAATTTGTTTTACTAGGATTTAGGAAGAGTTTATTGGTGGTCAACCATTTCATTACACTGATGAATTCTGAATGAAATATATTATTAGCTGTATTAACATCTTAACAAGAGAGACAGTTGTATCATCTGCAAACATTATGAAGTTCAGTATATCATATGAATGTGGAAGGTCATTTATATATAATAAAAATAACAGTGGACCCAGAACTGAGCCCTGTGGCACACCATGTTTGACAAGCGCTTTAGTTGAGCAAACCTTATTTACTGATACAAAATGATATCTATTGGACAAACTTTTAAACCAATCACTGATTGCTACTCTAAAGCTGTAACAATATAATTTATTAAGTAGAATATTATGGTCTATTACATCAAATGCCTTACTCAAATCCATAAATATTGATATCATTATTTCTTTGTTCTCCTTAGCTATATTTACATTTTCCATTAGATTTAAAATAGCCATTTCTGTTTTATTATTACAGAAGCCATATTGATTTGGAGATAATAAATTGTAGGATTCTAAATATCACTGCATTCTACTTTTTACAATTTTTTCAAAAACTTTGCTGAACACAGATAATGAACATACCAGCCTGTAATTTGTTGCTAGTGTAGGATCACCCCCATTAAAAAAGGATGTTATACAACCAGTTTTTAGCATGAAGTTACAGGTTATATATATATATATATAATATATATATATATATATATATATATATAAATATATATATTTTTTTTTTGTATTGGGGCGTTTACCGCCATTTCCCGCTATATGGTAGCGGATATCATGGCGAGGCGGAATACGAGAAAGAGAAACGGAGACGGAGAAAAGGCACTAGAAAAGGGAGAACAGCGGACTACAGGTGAGAAGCCACCTAAAGCTCAGATAGGATGCGAGATTGGGAGGAAGAGGAAAAGACGGTCAAGCGAGAAGCGAGGGCTCTCAGCGAGCATAAGGCGTAAACGTTCGGGGAGGGGGAAATCAGAAAGGAACGGAAAAGCGCGACGACGTACTGACGACAGGGTGGGGCATTCCACAAGGATGTGAGAGACGGTGAGGGGCGACTGGCAGGAGGCGCAACGAGGAGCCTCTTCCCGGAACATAAGATAGCCGTGCGTGAGGCGCGTATGGCCGATGCGAAGCCGCGCAAGGACGACCTCTTTGTGTCTGGAGTGGTGGAAAGAGGACACCCAATATGACAGACGGGGGCGGATGGACCAGAGTTTATTTCCAGTGGCATCGTCCCAGGACTGTTGCCACATGCGATCGTAAAAGGAACGAAAGACCTGCACATAGTCTGAGAAGGGGAGCGGGCAGGGGAGGGGAGGCAGCGAGGCGGCGGACCGGGCTAAGCGGTCCGCCGCCTCATTACCGGAAACACCAACATGGGCGGGAACCCAGCAGAAGGTGACCCGGATCCGGTGAATGGTGTGCAGGACATGGTACTCCTGTTGAATAAGGCGTACGAGGGGGTCCGGGGAATCATAGCGCTCGAGCGCCTGAAGGGCGCTCAGCGAGTCCGAAAAAATGGTACAGGAGGACCGCGAACAACCCGATACCAGACGGAGGGCTTCCAGAAGGGCAAAGAGCTCCGCGGAAAAGATGGAGGCCTGAACCGGCAGGGGGATACCCCAGGAGGTAGGTGACAATGACGGAGAGAAGACGGCGGCCGCGACACCTGCAGGGGAGCGCGAGCCGTCGGTGTAGACGGGAACGTCGTCCGAATGGACGGGAAGATGGGCCAGAAAAGAAGACCGGAGGACGGCAGGAAGAGACTCCTTACGCAGGCCACGGAGTGCCTGGCAATGGCAGATAGGAGTGGTCCGCCAGGGGGGAGACAGATCGAAGGAGAACGGCAGAATAGAGGGTGGGGGGATCCCCAGGGACGAGAAAATCTCGGCCAGAGAGGCAGCAAAATGCCACGTGTCAGGCCGGGGTAGCGCCTGGGAGATCGCGGAGAAGAGTAGGGACTTCGGGAGGCGGCAGATGCGAAGGTAACACTTCGCCATGAGAAGGCCCCGGCGAAGGGCCAGGGGGGGTGTCCACAGTCCACCTGAAGACTAGCGACAGGGGACGAGCGGAAGGCACCCGACGCCAGGCGAAGGCCACGGTGGAGAAGAGGATCCAGCATACGGAGTGCCGGAGAGGAGGCGGAACTGTAGACCACACAGCCGTAGTCGACACGGGATTGCACCAGGGAGGTGTACAGGCGCAGCAGAGTACGCCTGTCCGCCCCCCAGGTCGTGTGGGACAGATGACCCAAAAGGGAGAGGGTGCGGCGAGATGTTTGCCGCAACCGCCTAAGGTGTGGAACCCAACCGAAAAATCCGTCGAGGGTCATACCCAGGAATCTAACGGATGGGACGAGGGGAAGAGGAGTGCCGGCAAGGGTAAGAGCGAAGGTATGCGACAGACGGAGGCGCCGAGGACGGAAAAGCATACTGGAAGACTTAGAGGGTGAGAAAGCATAGCCAACCGAGGACGCCCAGCGAACCACCGCGTTGATGGCTAGCTGGAGCCGACGTTCAGCCAAAGACGGGAGGCGGCCAGAGCAATAGATAGCCAGGTCATCGGCATAGAGGGAGCTACGAACGGATGTAGGCAGGACCGTAGCGACTGTGTTCATCACGAGTGAGAAACACAAGACGCTAAGGACACTACCCTGAGGGACACCCTCCTCCAACGGAAAGCGGTCAGAGAGGGCAGAACCGATGCGGACGCGGAAAGAACGGGCGGACAAGAAGTTATAAATAAAGGAAGGGAGAAAGCCTACGAAACCCAGGGAGCGTAAGCAGTCGAAGACCGCGCTCCGCCGGGTAGTATCGTAGGCCTTCTGGAGGTCGAAAAAGACGGCGAGTACAAATTGACGCCGGGAGAAAGCCTCCTGCACGTCATGGCTAAGGAGGAGGGGATCGGTGGTAGACCGGAAGCGCCGGAAACCAGCCTGGGTAGCAGGGTACTGGTCACTCGCCTCCAAGGTAAAGGACAGCCGCGAGGCGACCATCGCCTCCATCACCTTGCAGGCACAGCATGTTAGGGAAATGGGGCAATAGTTCGACGGGAGTGAGGGGTCTTTATCGGGCTTCGGAATGGGGACGACGATGGACTCACGCCATCGGTCCGGAAATGAACCCTCCAACCAAATCCGGTTATAGAGGTCCAGTAGAAAGCTGAGAGCAGAGGGGTGGAGATGCCGTAAAAGGTCATAGGGGATATTATCGGGGCCGGGGGCGGAGGGCCTCCCGAAGCTCTGTCATGTGGAAGAGGTGATTATAGGGGTCATTCCTATGAGGTGGAAATTCCGGTGGGTCGCGGCGGGAGTGGGGGGAATTGGAACTGGAGATGGCTGCAAAGTGCGCCGCGAGTGCGTTCGCGACGGCCTCCGGATCGGACACGAACTCGTCGTCCCCGACCCGAAGCACCGGGGGTCGAGGGGGGACACGGGTCCCCTCAAAGCTACACACCTTGCGCCAAACAGTCAAGGGGGCAGTCGAGGAGGAGATCCCGGACACGTAACTCCACCAGGAGGTACGCCGGGCCAGTTTCAGGACCCGACGGGCCACTGCCTTCAGGCGCTGAAATTCTATCTTGTGCTCCAGCTGGCGGGTCCGGTAGAAGCGGCGGCCGGCACGGCGCCGCTCCTGAACGGCATGGGAGCACTCTGGGGTCCACCATGGGACGCTTCGCGGTCTGGGGGAGCCGCCAGAGGTACGGGGGATGCAACTGGCGGCAGCCGAGAGGATCTTACTCTCGAGGAAGGCGAGGGCCTCATTGACGGAGGGAAAGGCAGGAATTGATGGCGAGATCGCCGTGCCCCTCGCGTATGAGGCCCAGTCTGCTCGGGCGAACAGCCAGCGCGGGCGGACAGAGGTGGGGGGAGGAGACGGGTCGGGGTAAGACACACTGGGAAATGGTCACTGCCGGAAGAATCCGGCAGGACCTCCCAGGTGAACTCCGTCACGATTTCGAGGGAAACCAGGGAAAGGTCGATACAGGTGAAACTGTCATGGGCCGAGTGAAGGCAGGTTGGGGAGCCATCGTTCAGAAAGGTGAACTCGAGCTCGTCCATAAGGGAGAGAAGGGTCCCGGAGAGAAAGGTGGAGCAAACGTCCCCCCAGGCCGGGTCCCGACTGTTGAAGTCCCCGAGAATCAGAAAAGGGCGGGGAAGCTGGAGAATTAGGTCACGGAGAGAATCGGGTGGAGGGCGTATGTTAGGGGAGAGGTAAAGAGAGCAGACCGTGAGCTGGCGCCCCAAGAAAAGGCGCACGGCCACAGCTTGCAGGACTGTACGGAGCGGGAGGGGGCGGAAAGGGACGGAGCGGTGCACGAAGACCGCGGCGCCCCCCTCCCCGCCCCATCGAGAGGCGGGGAAGGGAGCCCGCAGTAACCGGACACTCGAGGGAGGGAACGGGATCCCAGAATCGTCTCCTGAAGGCAGAAACACGCCGGACACCTGGAGGCCAGGAGAGAGGAGAGACTCTCGAGGCCTACCAGGAGCCCGCGGATGTTCCACTGCAGGAGCGAGGTATAGGGAGGGGTAGGAAGGTCAGCGTAAAGGATGATTATGGGGTGGGTGGGCCGATCGGGCGGCCCGAGATTAAAGAGGGAATCGGAAAGCCCCGGAGTTCAGTGAGGGACGCCGAACGAGGGCGAAGGCGAGAGTCCCCCCGACGAGGGGGCGATGTGGAACCAGACGCCGGCAAGTCCTCCAGAGGAGGAGTCTCCCGGACGTCCGGGGGAGAGCGATGCAGAGAAGGGGATGTGAGAGGTATCCAGAATGCCCCTCCCTTCACCGGAGGTGCGGGGGAGGCAGGACTACGAGGGGGAGTGGAAAATAATACCTCACCCAGAGGCATTGGCAGGTCGAGGAGAGAGATGGGGCGGGTCAAACGCGGGGGCGTGCACGTCCCACCCACGCCGACCAGGCGGGCGAGTTCCCCCTCCAGTGGGTCCATCGACCGGGCCGGAGAGGGGTGTATCTCAGCCTCCACCACGAGGGCCGACGGGGACCCCAGGGGGGAGCGTGCATAACGATTGCGCAGTGGGGACGGTGAGGACACCGGGGCGGTAGGGCGAAGGGGGCGTTTGTGTTTAGGAGAGGAAGGTGATGCGAGGCTTATGGCGTCGAACCTTTCGGGGTCACCACTGGCGCGGCGCTTGCGGCCCCTATCCCTCCGTCGTGCGGCCCGCGTGGGTGACGGCGGGTCACGATCCGGAATGGGGGTGGCCGAAGGCGCCGGTGGAGAGGGCGTAGAATGGGCAGGGGGGGTTGCCGACGAAGCATCGGCGTTCGCGGAGGGAGCACGTGGGGACACGCTGGTGGTACGGGGAGCCGCGGTAGGAGTCCGCTGGGCGGCATAGGATGGACTGGGAGTAGCGGACACGGTGGGTGGAGGCGCGTTGGGAACCGCCGGTGAGGACGGGGTCCGGGAACGGAGAGCCTCGGCGTACGAGGCACCACGCCGGGCCTCGCCGCCACGCAACCGCTCCCGCGCCTCCCGAGCGCTGAGAAACTCTGATGAACAGAGGGCCCGAACCTCCCTTTCAAAGAGGAAGGACGGGCAAGAGCGGGATGAAGCAGGGTGTGGTCCATGGCAGTTGGTGCAGGAAGGCGGAGCAGTACAGGGCAAGGGGTGGGGAGGGCCGCCGCAGCGGACACACAACGGGGCCGGCTGACGGCAGGAGCTGCTCACGTGGCCAAACCTATTACACTGAAAACAGCGCGTAGGATCTGGCACGTATGGTCGTACTGAGAATTCGCACGCTCGTCTCTCACCAAAGCCCCAGAATACCGAAACGGGGGCACCAGTGAGTCGAAAGTGAGGAGCAGGCGAGGAGAAGGGGCAGTTGGGGACCGCGATCTGTCGGGAAAGCGGTACACCCTCACAACACCCTGGGAGGCGAGGTCAATCTGGAGGTCTTCCACCGGGATGGGTAGAAGACGAGCAGCGTAAATTGTGCCCTGGCACTGATTGAGGCGGGGGTGGGGAGTCACCGTGATCCCGCAGCCCAGGACATCAGGGATAGCGAGCAGAGAGGAGGTTTCGGCAGAGGAACGCGACCTTATCAAAATGGAGCCATCCCTCTGAGGCCGAAGGTCAAAACGCGCCGTCCCCGTCTTCCCATGGATCCCTCGAAAGAGACGTTCGTGGTTAGTGGGGAGGGGCTTGGAGGAGGAGGGGCGGAGGACGAGGAACTTGTCCATCATCCTAAGGCCGAGTGAAGCCATCTGGCCAAACACCACCGGAACTTCGAGGGGACGAGAAGACGAGAAAGGCGGACAGCGACGTCGGGTCCCACGTCCCCCAGGGGCCGAGAGGGCCGGGGGCGATGAGGCCTGACCGGAGTGGGAGGCGACCGGGGCCACGGGCCTCCCACCTGAGGGCGAAAAAGCAGGTGGGTCCCTATCGGGACATGGAATATGGGGGGATCCAGGGGTCGGGCGGTCCACTGCAGGTCCATCCGCTACTGGCGGGGGTCGGGCAGCGGCGCCACGAGCCTGGGGAAGAGAGGGAGAGGAGGCGTCGGCAAGAAGAGCAGACAGGGTGGGCGAGGGCTGCCGACTGCCCTTACCAGACCCACGGTCCAAAGAGGTAGTCAGAGGGAGGTCAGATGCACAAGCCGGGTCGTCAACGAGGTCCATTTGAGTTGTAAGTGTTTCCATAGAAAATTTTTATTGTAGTTTCGCGCCCGGGGCCGCGGGGAACCGATTACCCGGGGCCCAAGGGGACCAAGCGCACGCCGGCGGGGGGTGGGTGCCTCGTCCCATGCAGGTACCCCTGTTTCAAAAGGGGCCCTTGCAGCATCGAGAGTTCCCCCCCGCCGGCAGCAAAGACCAAGGCCCCCCAGGGTCCCAGGCCTGGGCACCCTACCAGCCAACTTAGTCCGGCCCCGGCCATGGGGGCGAGACCCCCAGCGACCAGCCCCGGCAGCCCACGGGGCGCGCGAAGTGAACAGAGAAAGCAGAAAAAACAGAGGGGGCAAGGAAGAGGGTAAAGAGGGGAAGACAGGAAAGAGGGGGCTGTAGGATAGCAGGGTATGCTAAAAGTCCACTTCGCAACCGGGCGGGGACCCGGCAGGGCCCCCAGCCGCGGCTGACCCCCCTCGCCACATGGAGGCAGGAGCCCGCGGGCGATCCACCCCAGAAAGACCGCCCGCGGGGAGGGGGATATATATATATATATATATTCCTAGCCTATTTGGTTTTTGTTAATATCCAAAATACATTTTTTCTAATGTATTTTGGTGTTTGGTTCATATATAACCTTCATTCTAGCTAAAATGAATCAAAACATAGGAAAACTTTAATGTTTCATAACTTTGTTTTGGTTCATTTGCGCAAGATATGATGGTCATATTTGAACAGAACACACCAAAATACATTAGAAAAATATATTTTGGATATTAATTTCAGTATTGGTGAAACATTCATTAATTACCCCATTCTATATATAATTTTTTTTAAATATCTATTTCAATAATTTGGGCATTAATAGGTTAAGATTTACCGAAATTTCATTTGGACCAACATCTTTACATTTTACAAAAATGGGTCATGCAGAAAATGACGGCCTGAAGTTGAATTAAAAAATACATTTTTCTAGTATATTTTGGTGTGCTTTGTTCAAATATAACCTTCATTTCTTATGCAAATGAACAGAAATATGGTACATGTTTGGGCCATGTAATGACAATTATATTTCTCTTCATTTGCACAAGAAATGAAGGTCATATTGGAACAAAATACACTTGAAAAATATATTGGTGCTACTGTAGTATGCGGTCTACCTACGATTGGTTAGGTTTAATCATGATATTTTCGTTAAAACTAACGAAAATATCATGACTAAACCTAACCAATCGTCAAGGGCGATTAACATTGGGATGTAAACAAGCAATTAGCAAACAAGATAAGAAACTATACTTCAAAGGTAGACCGCATACTACAGTAGCACCAATATATTTTTGACTACATTTTATACAATAAAGCATAAATAACCTAACATGTTATTACGAGATCTCGTAAACGACGCATTACCACAGGAAACGTGCAAAACACCTCAAAATTAACCAGAAAAGTTTGCTCGGTATTTCTTTACTATTACACCAGTCTCCGGTAGAAAGTTTTAAAAGCTTTAAGCTTCAATAACTAACAAATCATTTGTGACAGAAATGAGTATCATTTTTAATTCAGCACATTGAAAACCAACTTTTAAAACTTTCTACCGGAGACCGGTGTAATAGTAAGTATTTACCGTTTGCTCTCGTCATTTTTGTTTAAACTAACGAAAATATCACGATTTAACCTAACCAATCATCAAGGGCGTACAGTTGACCTAACCGGGCATTCAATTAATCACTTAATTAACCATCTAGGGCACATGACAAATCAAGTTCTCAAAGTCGAAACCACACGAACAGCATATCATAATTCTATCACAAATGCCACCAAACTGAATCCAATTAGAAAAAAAAAATAGCCAGAACAGAAACCAACAAAGCTGCAGAGTAACATGACATCATACCACCCCTAACTACAAATAGCAGTAGTAAGTAAGTAAGTAAGTAAGTAAGTAAGTAAGTAAGTAAGTAAGTAAGTAAGTAGTAAATAAATATATATTTATATAAATAAATGATAAATATTTACATTAGGGTTTCCACCCAATTTTGACGCCAAAATACATTTTCCTAGTAGTGTATGATGTGCTTTGTTCAAATCTGGCATTTATTTTATGCGGAAATGAACCAATCAAAAGTTATGAGACTTCAAAGTTTTAACATATTTTGGTTCATTTCCCCATAAAATGAAGGCCAGATTTTAACATTGCACATCAAATACTACTATAAAAATGCATTCCAGTATCCAAATTGCTAGAGAACCTAACCTACCTAACCCTAATATCAATGGATTCATCGTAGGAACACTCGGATCCACACTCTCTACATTTAAAAGATGACTATAACACACCATGTTTGACAAAAATCTCGGTAAATATACAGTATTACACCCGTCTCCCCTTTCGAGGTGAAATTTATGTTTTTCCTATGGTTTTTGATGGGTTTTGAACAAATCTGACCTTCAAAACCGTCGGAAATGACTTTTTTAGATAACCCCCCTCCCCCCAGCCGGCAATCGAAAATGAGTCATTTCCGACGGTTTTGAAGGTCAGATTCATTTAAAACATCAAAAACCATAGGAAAAACATAAATTTCACCTTCAAAATTGACCTGACCTAACCTAAATCACTTATAGTCTTATAGGCAGCCCAGGAGTCACTATAAATCACAGAACCAGGCCTAATGTAGGTATTATTATAGTATTACACCCGTCTAACATCCAGCAATTATTATATGTTCATTAAGTAGATTTTTTAATTCTAAGACACTTTCCTTCTATAGCGTTTCCGTCACAAATGCTTCATTTTCGAGATATAAACATTTTTTTTGTGTGTATCTAGTGTGTGTTCATACATTCGTTACATGTCTGCCCCAATCACTGCGCTCCATCCATTTCGAATTTGAATTACTTTTGTGCCGGAATGGAACACTCATTCCACTCATTCAGAAGTACATTAGGCCTGGCTCTGTGATTTATAGTGATTCCTGGGCTGCCTACAAGACTAAGTGATTTAGGATAGGTTAGGTTAGGTCAATTTTGAAGGTGAAATTTATGTTTTTCCTATGGTTTTTGATGTTTTAAACGAATCTGACCTTCAAAACCGTCGGAAATGACTCGTTTTCGATTGCCAGCTGGGAGGAGGGGGGTTATCTCAAAAACGAGTCATTTCCGACAGTTTTGAAGGTCAGATTCATTCAAAGCACATCAAAAACCATAGGAAAAACATAAATTTCACCTCCAAAGGGAGACGGGTGTAAGACTATAAATTTACCCTAATGTACTTCTGAATGAGGAATGAGTGTTCCATTCCAGTACGAAAGTAATTCAAATTCGAAATGGATAGAGCGCAGTGATTGGGCAGACATGTAACGAACACATAAACAAACGTACGAACACACAAACAAACATACGAACATACCAAAAAAATGTTTATATCTCGAAAATGAAGCATTTGCAACGGAAACGCTATAGAAGGAAAGTGTCTTAGAATTAAAAAATCTACTTAATGAACATATAATAATTGCTGGACGTTAGATGGGTGTAATAGTAGAATAATACCAAAATCTCTACAGCAGAATTATCAATATTGTTAATATCTATAATCACATCTTCGAAATACATTTCACATCCTTCACATGCCATATTGGAAAACCAACTAATGAAGAAAACGGAAAACACTGTAGCCGCATACCTCATTTTTTGTAGCCAAATGTGATTTTTCCACCCAAGTAGATACACTTATGATGACATCATTCAAAAAATTATGACCACAATGGAGTTAAGAAAATAATTTCTTTAAAAGCCTATAACATTATAAATATGCAATTGCGCAAATAATAACATATACCATTAGACTCCTAAAGTTATGCTGAAACATTTGATAACAGCCAGTATTGTGAACTTGGTGGAGACCTTAATATAAATAATTTCCATTATTATTATTATTTTCTACAATAATTTGCACAAAAAGTGAGTGACAGAATAGTGACAAACTACATCATAAAAAGTTATTTTGATTTACAGGTCCAGCCCATGTCATTTAATACATATTGACCCAAAAATATTATACTTTGTTTGGCCTCGTTGCAAATGGGGGATTCTAGGTGATCTCAAAAGTTGAAGAAAAAACTTGTATCACCGTGACAGGACTAGGACCCGGGCTAGGCTATAGTACAATGAATATATTTTCCCATAGGCCTACCCCAAAAAATATAATGTTACGGCAGTTACGCTAGTAGCAGAATTAAATCGGTCTGTAAAAAAAAAATTACAAAAGTGGATACAGGCCTTGAAACGCAGCAATTTACCTACTCAGCTAGCCGTAGGTAGCCTAATTCCGACTCTAGGCCTACCTACTTGAATTTCTGTTTGCTGTCAGGACCTAACTTAGACTACTTGAAAGTACCATACAAACTAAAACCTAGGAAAATAACATTTAAAAAGCATTACTTACCCTTTTATTTTTTTAACTTTCTCCTAACCTAACTTATTCAGTTTTAAAGAAAAAAAAAAGTCACATAGCCAATTTCATTCAGACAACTAACCTCTTTGAAGACATAATGTAAACTGATACTAGCAGTGTTGCCGTTTCGGAAATGGCAAACAAATACTTAGAAATTATTAGTAAAATATCTCTAAATAAAATAAGGTAAGGACTTTTTCTATTACATTTGGAAAACATGAAGTTACTTGGGCCTGTTGAGGTTATCCTAGTCAGGTAAATGATCTAAAGTTGTATTTTATTATCAGATTTTGAAAAATATTAATTATCACTAAATTTTTTACAAAGCTTCCAAAGTAACATACATTACATTTGGAAAACATGAATAGAATAGAATAGAATAACCTTTATTAATAATAAAATAAATACAGTAGTCTTTTTACAACTTACAATTTTTACAATGACATAAATAATTGTGAAGCTCGACTATTTATTTTTTTTATTTTTTATTTGGCCCTTAAGCTTTAGGCTTTACTGGGCTCTCATTAAAAATAAGCAGCTAGCCGTTATAAATTAATAATAATAAAATAAATAAATAAGTAAATAAGTATTATTAATAGTTAAAGCCTGTGTTTCAATATTAAACAATATTAATGGACAATATAAAACATTATTAGTGGACATTAATCCAAGATTTTTGTTAGTATCCCATTATTAATCGGGATTTTAACTTGGTTTTAAACAAATTTACATTCACAATATTTTTTATATCGGCATGCAAGTCATTCCATAGTTTCAATCCAATGAAAATGGGTAGTTTTTGAGATGAAGACAATCTAAATTGAGGTATAACAATCTTTGATCTATTTCTGGTCTGATACGGGTGGATTTCTTGATGAGTTACAAAATATCTATTTACCCATTGCAAATTAATGATTTTGCTCTTACACTTGTAAATAAAAATAAAATGTGCCAGTTTGGTTATATCATTGAGCTTTAGTAGGTTTAGCTCTTTAAATAATGCACTAGAGTGATCAAGGAAATCAGCATCAGATAATAACCTTATTGCTCGTTTTTGGATGACAAAGATACCATTTAATGCGTTGTTAGCGGAGTTTCCCCAAACAAGGGTGCAGTATGTTATATAAGGAAGAACAAGAGTATGATAAAGAGTCAATAAAACTTGTTTAGGGACTACATTTCTAAGTTTAAACATTATAGCAACGCTCCTTGAAATCTTTTTCGCGATATAATTTACATGATCACTCCATTGCAAATTCTTATCTAGCATTACACCAAGAAATTTTGTTACAGTACACTCCTTTATGGTGATTTCATTAACATTGAGTTCATCAAGATATACATTTCTTTTATTAGTAAAAATCATGAAATTTGTTTTACTGGTGTACTGCCTTGCACCACAAGATTATTTTTTATTAGTGAAAACTGCCACAAATTGGCATGAGTGAAATATTTAAATCTGAATAAATAAATAAATAAATACAAGTTAAACATGTCCAGTGATCAAATTTAATTCTTAAGCATTCAGTGTGGTGTGACTAGACGTGAATTGGCTTTTAAGGATTATTTTGGCTTGTTGGTAAAATTGTGGAGTAAACACAAACTTAGGTGAAACGACAACACAAAGGACGCCGTTCACACATCGTATTATTTGAAAGCACGGCGCCAGCAAGCAAAGTTCCTTTGTGGTATGTTTCTTATTTATAATGTTTATATTCTTTACTATTGCATATCTGTATGCAATACTGCATATTGCAGAGATTAACAAGCCTTATAGTGTTTGTGATTAGTACTGTAAGATTAATACTATAAATAATACTGTACGATTCATACAATAAATTACTTTAGGCTAAGTTAGGTCACTCCAGGGTCACCAATTGTAAGAGTCGGGTAGGATTAGGAGTCCATGGACAAGGTGTCACAGGCGTCTGACGCTACAGCCTCTCAACCTATCCTTTCTTCAACTAACCCTACCACTACTCCATCTAATTCTACCTCAATTTTAACTAAGTACTACTCTAGCTCAACCAACCCAACTTTTACCACAAATAATCAACAACCTATTACTACGCACTCAACTACCTCATTTAACACTGTCAAACCAACACATACGTATGCAAGTAAAGTTAAAGAATTGCAACCTACTTATTCAACCACAACTAATTTAATACCTACAACTAATCCTTCAAATACAACACAAACTCCTTCCCACAGCAATACTAACCTTCCTCCACAAAAAATTAATGATTCACAAACTACTGCACCACCTGGTCCAACGTTCACCTTGCATGATCCACTTTCAGGCTATGCATTCCTTATTGACACTGGAGCTCAATACAGTGTTATTCCTGCAACAGCCGCAGACCGTGCAAACGGACCTTCTCCTTTCATTTTACGTGCAGCTAATTCTTCATCTATTCACACTTATGGACGTCGTTCTATTTCAGTTTCTCTTGGACTTAGACGTGTTTTCCGCTGGATATTTCTTGTCGCGGATGTATATACCCCAATGTTAGGCTCTGATTTTCTTTCTGCTAATGATTTATTAGTTGATGTTCGTAGAGCACAATTAATTGATAATGCCACACATCTTTCAGTAATTGGTTCTCCTACCGCGCACCCCTCTTCATTATTGGCAAGTTCTCTGCCACAGTGCTCACCTGCTATAGAGCAGCTCCTAAATGAATTTTCTTCCCTTACTCAACCCTGTTCTAAGGATACCCCTATTAAACACTCTGTTGTCCACCGTATTGATACGGTAGGCTCACCTGTTTTCACCCGCCCACGTCGCTTAGCTCCAGATCGTCTTGCAATTGTGAGACGAGAGTTTGAACACATGCTCGAACTCGGTATTATACGGCCTTCAAGTAGCCCGTATGCCTCTGCTTTACACATGGTCCCTTCCTTGTGTTAGACCGTAGACCCAAAATTTTCATCATTGACAAGGTGGGCAAGCGTGAAACCGTTTCTGTGGACCGCTTGAAACCAGCATACCTTGATTTTTCTCCAACAAAAGATCCTATCCTCCCTCAATCTTCTGTACCTCCACCTCAACTACAGGTACAGCAACCTATCCCTCCTCAATCTTCTGTACCTTCATCTCATATACAGGTACAGCAATCTACCCTTCCTAAATCCTATGTACCACCACCTCATCCGAGGGTACAACAATCTATCATCCCTCTTCCAATTCTCCTTCATTATCGCAACCAACTGTCTTTGAACCAGCCAGTGGCCCCATTGCACAGGCACCAAGAATCCCCTTCCCCCAATGTCCCTACTGCACCTGTAGCACCATCCATGCCTTCAGAACCAGTGCTGCAGGATATTGCCGTCCAAAAGCAAACAATGACTCGTTCTGGAAGAGTCATTCGTAAGCCAGTGCGCTTTGACATTTAAGTGTTTTTTTTTTTTTTTTACCCCTGACAACCATGTTTTTGGGGGCAGTACTTGTAGTGCCTTGCACCACAAGATTATTTTTTATTAGTGAAAACTGCCACAAATTGGCATGAGTGAAATATTTAAATCTGAATAAATAAATAAATACAAGTTAAACATGTCCAGTGATCAAATTTAATTCTTAAGCATTCAGTGTGGTGTGACTAGACGTGAATTGGCTTTTAAGGATTATTTTGGCTTGTTGGTAAAATTGTGGAGTAAACACAGACTTAGGTGAAACGACAACACAAAGGACGCCGTTCACACATCGTATTATTTGAAAGCACGGCGCCAGCAAGCAAAGTTCCTTTGTGGTATGTTTCTTATTTATAATGTTTATATTCTTTACTATTGCATATCTGTATGCAATACTGCATATTGCAGAGATTAACAAGCCTTATAGTGTTTGTGATTAGTACTGTAATATTAATACTATAAATAATACTGTACGATTCATACAATAAATTACTTTAGGCTAAGTTAGGTCTATCTAGGCAAAAGCCAAATTGTAACTCTAGCCTAGCTGAGGCCTACCGTAGCCTTTGTTTTAGATTAACCTCAGCTCTATTATATTGAAGAGGAATAGGCCTGCCTATTAATTTTCTTAGTATATTTTACTTTATAATATAAGCCTATTATGTCATGTATTTTCTTAGCAGATGGCCTACTAGTCATTTGTGGCCTACATACTTCCTTAGTTCTCCCATTCAACTTAACACAATCCCATAATGAGAATTAACTGTAATTTATCATCCACAGGTTACTGGGCCTATATAGCATATGTATTTTAATTATTAATTATTGCCACTTTTATTATTCTTTTTCTCTGAAATATCACTTACAGTATTCTTGTCTGTCTCTTTGCAGACAAGGTTGTCATTGTGGCTATTATTAGTGTTACATATCATTTGTACTATTATTATTTGTAGTATTACATATTTATTATTATTATCAGTATTATTTGCAGACTGTTATATATTAGCTAAACGGGCCATTATTTAATCTCGCATTTATATGTCCATCAAAGTTGTTACGGGTAAAAATCCCCTTTGCATTTATAAATAATTGTTGCATATAATTATTAATTGTTGTCAATAAAATACAAAATTCATATTGATGATTTTATAATCAGTCCGTCCCTTCTTTTATTAAAATTAATTTTGCGCCGCAGTGCTGGATGCCAATCTAGCATTTGGGCGCTGGTGACCCTGGCATTTAGTTAATTATCTACGTAAACTTGTAAAGGTCTATAATAACAAACCCGACTCTTACACTGGTATTTAGGAAGAGTTTATTCGTGGTCAACCATTTCATTACACTGATGAATTCTGAATGAAATATATTCTTAGCTGTATTAACATCTTTGCAAGAAAAGGAGAGAGTTGTATCATCTGCAAACATTATGAAGTTCAGTATATCAGATGAACGTGGAAGGTCATTTATATATAATAAAAATAACAGTGGACCCAGCACTGAGCCCTGTGGCACACCATGTTTGACAAGCGCTTTAGTGGAGCAAACCTTATTTACTGATACAAAATTATATCTATCGGACAAATAACTTTTAAACCAATCACTGATTGCCCCTCTAAAGCCGTAACAATACAATTTATTAAGTAGAATATTATGGTCTATTACATCAAACGCCTTACTCAAATCCATAAATATTGACATCATTATTTCTTTGTTCTCCTTAGCTATATTTACATTTTCCATAAGATTTAAAATAGCCATTTCCGTTGTTCTATTATTACGGAAGCCATATTGATTTGGAGATAATAAATTGCAAGATTCTAAATATCGCTGCATTCTACTTTTTACAATTTTTTCGAAAACTTTGCTGAACACAGATAATGAACACACCGGCCTGTAATTTGGTCTATTTACACAATTTATAAACTATCTCTTTCATTCATGAAAGTGTCCAATTTTTTCTTAAAACTAATTAAAGAGTTACTGTTTCCAATACCATATGACAAGTCATTCCAAAAATCCACTACTCTTTACTAAAAAATACTTTCCTACATCCAGTCTGTTTTCTAATTTTCTTATTATGCCTTCGAGTTCTTCTGTCAAGCTCTTATTAGAATCAGTGAGATTCTTTATTTTATTTTATTAGAATTTTATTATACATGTTTGTAAAGAACTGTAGATCATATATTATATGAAAATTTCTATTAATATTTCATTGTATTACATTTGTACAGATAACGCGAAGCCACTTGGGCCGAACCAGGGTTAATCACATAACAAATCTCTTTCAATTAAGAAAGTGTCACTGATAAACTTAATAGAGTACTAGAACGCTTTACAGGATTTCTCCTTCAGTCAAAAAATGTCTCAACATTCTCCAAGCATCTATTATTAAGCTTAATACTAATTACAATGCTTCTCTTTCATTCATTAAGACATTTAACTACTTTAAAAACTATGGTCATTCTTTCAAAAAATCTACCACTCTGTTACTAAAATGAGTGTATTTAAGAACATGAAAGGTCAAGTCAGTTTCCTAGATTTCTTATTATGTACTCGAGTTATACAGTCAGTCCAGTGAGAAATTATTTGCATAGAAAATTATTTACACAAATCATCTTGGAAAAAATTTAGAAACTTCTATAAAGTCTCTCCTCAAAGAAAATATTTCCAGTTTCCTGCTTTAATCTTGATTGATTGATTGATTGATTGTTTGAAGTTTTATATGGAGGAGCTCAGCCAATAAGGCTATTTACATCCTCCAAGACAAAAACACCTTGTTCCACGGGAGAACTCCCGCTGTTTCTACATCAAGTGCTGGGTCTATTACAGTGTTGGGCACTAAAGCGTTAATCCGATAACAGTTAATTAACGAAGTTAACTTTTTTTAACGGACTATTAACGGAAGTTAATTTCCATTTATCGTTATCGGACCAGTTAACTTCCGATAACTCGATATTTAGTCTGTTAAAGTCCGTTAACACGTTAACTGCGAGGAGTCATTCACGGAAGATCACCGCTCCGCGAATGAATTCAAACCGCCATAACTTCAGTCTGCCAATTCCGTCCTCTGCCGCAGTGGAACGGCTCTTCTCTCTCGGCAAGGACATCCTGAGGCCCAAGAGGTCAAGACTGGCAGTTGGGCCTAACTTTGAGAAGTTGGTCTTTCTGAAGGGCAACCAGCACATTGTGTCATAGTCTTTAATAAATGTGCCTAAAATTTAATTTTACCTTTCAGTTCCCGCCATAATAATTCTCTGGTAAATTAAAATTTAGTTAATGGTTAGTGGTTACAAGGGTTTCAAAACATGTAATCAGTACATTTTTTATTAAAAATAAAAAAAAAAGTTATTAAGCAAAAAAGTTGCAAAACTTGATAAAAATAGTTAAATACCTATTTATTGTTGGATTTTGCATAAATAAACATTTTCTATGGGTTTTAAAGTTTTTTTCCTTGATTTTTTTAAATGTTAGTAAAGAAATAGTTATCGTTAACTTTGTAGTAAAATTATCGGATTATCGTTATCGGAGTTAAAAATTGGGGTTAACGGATTATCGTTATCGAAGTTAACTTTTTGGTTAACGGTGCCCACCACTGGTTTATTATTATTGGGATGAGACAGAAATAGAGAAAGCACACCATTACCCTCTTCAGTTCTGGGGCCAATTCCAGAACACTCAGAAAGGGATGAACATGAGGCCTATTAGTTCTACGAAACATGAACTGAAAAATGGAACCAAGTACTAAGTCAACAGTAACAGCCAGATGGAGTAACTAGGAGGTAACTGATTAATAAACCTGTGGGAATGAAAATCGGTATACAATCCAAGATTTAAAACTCCTTCAACCGCCCAGATGCCACTACAAACTTCAATACTTGGTCCATAGTGAAGTTTATCAATGGGGGAGAAAAACTATCCCCACCTAATAGGACTGATAAAGTAAAGTCCCTGACACCATATTGCAAAAGAGAGAATCTTAATTTTTTCCTTTGTCTAGTATAACATGGCTAAAAAAGAAAGAAATGGGACAGTGTCTCTGATAAATTACAACTAACACATAATGGGGAGAAGGCTAGTCCAATCCGGTGTAAGTAAGCCTGAAGGCCTACATGGCCAGAACGGAATCTAAATATTATAGAAGCTTTATAGTGGGAAGATGGTACAGGCCAATTTCTTATGCCCCAAGAAGGCTTAAACATTCCATAGAGAGTTGAGTGCCGTAATCTCTCCTGTTGGGTTTTGTAATCATTTTGCACTGCTACTTTAGCTACTGCAAAACCCTCGCCTGGGTGGAAATATAGCGAAGTTATAGCAGGGAGGGAATGAGCAGCCCTGGCCAGTGTATCAACCATCTCATTACCTGTAATTCCAACATGGCTCGGAACCCACTGGAAGGAAACCAGAATACCTGAAGCAGAGAGGGTCTTCAGTAAAGAATGGATAGAAGTTGTTGAGGCCAGATATGTAGTGAGTGTGGGTGAGTTGATCAGGTGAAGAGAGGTCTGGGAGTCTGTAATTATTAGGACATTACAAGCATTACTTCTGGATACCAAAAAACACAATGCCTGTTGGATGGCAAATAACTCTGCTGCCTGTATACTATGATTCGGGGATAGTTTCCAGGAAAAACACCTTTTATTATTTGAAATGAAAACAGCTGATGAACAAGATGGTCCAGGCACATCTATCTTAGATCCATCAGTATAAATATACAAGTAATCTGGATACTTCTCTTCCAAGTATGCTGTGAAACACTGCACAATCACTTCTTTGGGGACAGGAGATTCATATAAAAATGGGAGAGACAGATAGGCAGAGCTGGGCAATAAATACATTGAATATATTTAAATACTAAATACTAAATACATGGGAGAAATGCAGGCACGTGCACAGGGGGGGGGGGCTTGGGGTGCTTGAGCCCCTGCCCTTTTTCTTCTTCATATCAAAAGTGCCCTTTTAGTAAAAATTCATAAATATATTGATTCGACATAAATTTGAATTAATTAGTTATATTTTTATTTAGTTACTGCTACTTCAACAGATTTTCAAAACTGGAATTACTTTGATCTATGATTTTTTTATTAGAATAATAAACTTAACATACCGTTACTATTATTTTGTCAATCAGGGAGGGCGTCCCTAGTGGTAACACTGACTGCAGCTGTTCACTGTTGATTGCGTCTCTCGGGTATGTGGGTGTATTGTTTACTGTTTGTTTATTTTACGTTAACCTAAGCTAACTAGTGATTTCTCACTGATAATTATGGTAAGTTGGAATCCAAAGCAGTGTGACATTACTCCAAAAAATATTGTATGACATTACTCGTAAAGTTGGTAAAAACGTCCACGTCCCCTACTTAGTCTTAGGCCTACTAGGCTAGGCCCATCAGTACACCAGTGTGTGAAACGATGGATTTTGGGTTTTAGTACTGGCATGAATTTAATTAAATTAATAAATGATTTATTAAACAACATATCATAACCTTTTCATTTTTAATATGAAATTGATTTTTAAAAACAATACAATTTTCATTAAAAGTGAATAAAAATACCTAGATTATTTATTATAAAACGATGCAATTTTTCCGCAAGGACGACAATTACGGTAGATCCTTCTGCCCTTTATCCTGCTGATTGATACTTATAAAAGTTATAAGTAAAGTAACTATTTAGAAATTGCATGCTATTAAATATTGTGAATTTGGTTAACAAATATTTTTCTATTGCTACTTAAGAGCTGTGGCCATCATATTAAATAGCCCACAGTATATTTCTATAAATCTTTAATTTATAGTTTCATATTAGTCCATATTTAAATGTATATACAGCAGAATACTGTAATTTATATGATGAGCAAGCTAAAAGTCAATATAAGTAAAATTGAATAATAATTGTAAATACACTCCAATATTTCAATATCTTCATATCTTTTGAAAATCTTGCAATAAAAACATGCCTTTTTACAACAAATTTTCATTTATTTTCTTTAATCAGCTTTATATACAAAAATAATGCATTGAATTTAATGGAATTTAAGAATATTTACCACATACAATTTTAAAATTTTTCTGTGTGTGTATACATATATATAGCCTATATGGCATTGCGGATTTCATTTTTAAAAATGTTAGGGGAGTGCCCTTTTTTCAACTGAGCCCCTGCCCTTCTGAAAGTCTGTGCACGTCACTGGAGAAATGTATTTAATTACTAAATACATTTTACGAATGTATTTAGATACTAAATACAAAATACATCAATTGTATTTAAATACATTTGTAAATACAATTTAAATACATACAAATTTTAACATATGCATTCACTAATTCATGTTTTGATAAATTTCTACTTTAGGGGACACGGTGAATTTCGAAATAAATACACCACTCGATAGATCAGACGATTTTAAAAGCTTTTTCATCAATGAATTTTCCATCGCAAATTGGATTGATTGCAACGAGTTAGTTACACAGGCTCACTTAAGGCAGAGCCGTTTTGTACGATTATTCGGTCAATTTCAAGATATTTTTTGATGTCTAAAAAAACACTTACCTTCAGATGAGTGTACAGATTCGTTGTAGCATTGCTTGCAGCAGAGACTTCGTGTTTACACAGCAAGCAGGTGCACTTTACCTTATTACCTTCTTTAGATTTAATTTTAAAGTATTTTCCATCAAACAGAGGGTGCACTAAATTGTTATCTGCAGATATATCACTGTTTGATTCACCGGATTTGCTTGTTGAAGCCATGACACGCACACGATAAAGAAATCAACCGCTTTCGACTAAGAGTGGCACACAACTGATTGAACTGACACGTTGAAACATGAATCATACTGTACTACACTGTCGACGCGTCGTACTGTGCTAGTACAGAACGTGTATTAAACCAGTAAAAGTATTTACACTTTTATATTTTGAGTATTTAAATACATTGTATTTAAATACTCATTAAAGTATTTAAATACTATATTTAAATACATGAAAAACAATGTATTTATAAATACAGTTCTAAATACACAAATGTATTTAAATACTGCCCAGCTCTGCAGATAGGTTGGTACCAGATGCAATCTCCAAGGTGGGAAAGAAGGGAATACTGGAACTGTAAAAAAATTAAAATGTAATTGATACTCATTAAGAAGCCCAGTAGCTCTAAAGAAGAAAGGTGGCTTATTTGCCACAGTCCAGTCCACTGCAAGGATCAAAGGATAATCCACCTCGAATGACTGACGTAAGGGTTAGGAAAAGGGGGAAGCCAGCATATTGAAGTACTTCCTCAGTGTAGAGAGATCTCTATCATACTGAAGGGCATGGAGACCAGTCTCACCCTGCAGGGCAATAATAGGAGTTGATGGGCGGGCACCCAAAATAAGCGCATGCCAGAATTATGCAATGTTTCCATTTCTTCTTCAAGGTGAAGAGGCTGATCATAAATAACATCAGCATACTTTATTTTTCCTAAGATAAATGATCGTAAAAAGTGAGAAGTGTAGATCGATCTGCACCCCATCGATGAGAGGCTACAGATTTTAACGAGTTATACGTTTCGTACAGATGTTACCAGGTAGTTAATATGACAAGACCAAGTCAGTCTGGGGCTGTGAAGGACCACTCCCAAAAACTGGTAGGGTGTGACCATAGCTACTGGGGTGTTACTAATTTGGATAATAGGATTCACTGAAACCTTTTGATGTGTAAAGAACATAATTTTAGATTTTTCTTGATTCAGGGAAAGACCCCAGGTTCTGCACCAAGATGAAAACTTATCTGTTGCTTTTTGCAACATCTGTTGGGCTTCTAAAGGGGTGTCAGCTGCCACATAGAAAGCTGTATTGTCAGCAAACTCTGATGATTGAACTGGATCAATATTTGGCATATCGGAGAGATATGCTGTGAATAACAATGGACTAAGAACTGAACCATGGGGTGCACCCTTTTTAAAGGGGAAAGGTGTTGAGTAGACATCATTATTTAGCACCTGAAATGTGCGGTTAGACAAGAAGTTGTCCAACCATCTTAGTAATCTACCATGAATCCCCAAATTGCCTAACTTATAAGTAGGCTAGTATGGGAGATGGTATCAAAAGCTCGACGGAGGTCAAAAAATATAAAAAACATATTTTTTCAGTCGGAGAGCTTGGCGCATGAAAGTTTCCAACCTCAGAAGTTGATCCACCGTGCTTCTCTTCTTACGGAAACCACACTGCGAATCTCGAAAAATGTGACACGTTTCAAAAATCCATAGCAACCGCTGATGGACCATCCTCTCTAGTACTTTACCCAAGCAGGATAAGCATATGGGACGATATGAAGATGGACTTGAAGGGTTTTTCTGTGGTTTGAGGATAGGAATCATGATTGCCTGTTTCTATGATGAAGGATAGACCCCTGTGCTCAGGCTATCATTGAATGCTGATAATAGAAATGGCAAGTACTCCAATGGAAGATGACTAAGAAAATATTTATGTATATTATCCAGTCCCATTGCACCACCTCTTGTATGTTCACATTGCCTTAAGGAGAATTGTAATTCCTGCAATGTGAAGTCCAGGTTATAATCTTCATTGTAATCAAGAAATAAGGAAGACTGCATGTCCCTGCAAAATTCCTCATCTTCAATAACTGCTACAGTCCCAAAAAATGAATGGAAGAAGGCCCCCAAAACTTCTGCTTTGTCACGTACATCACTTAGTATGGAACCATTTACAACAATAGGGTAAGTGAAGTGTGAATCTGTACCCTTAATGATTTTCCTAATTTGAGTCCAAACCTCAGTGGAAGGTGTAGTGAAACTGAGGTTTGAACAAAACCGACTCCATGAAATTCGCTTTGCCTGACGAATAGTACGACGAGCTATAGCAGTTGCCTTATTTAAGAGGATCTTATTATATTGAGTTGGGTGATGAGAATAAAAACGCCGAGCCCGACGGCGGGTGGCCACTGCCACACTGCAATCCTCTGTCCACCAGCATTTGTGGTATTTAGGAACAAAATTTCCTGTTGTCTTCTTCAGTGTAGAGGTACTTGTTTCCACTAATAAGGCTGTAAAGTGTATTTTCTCATCTAAAGATCCTTCTATAGCAGGGGCATCCGGAAGTGCTCTAGACCAAATTCTCCAATCTATGTCACGTAGTTTCCAAGTTGGACGTCGTTTATGAGGAGTGGATACTGGTGAAATTTGCAGAGCAGTGAGGACAGGAAAGTGGTCACTACCCAGGCTTCCACCAATGGCCACAGCACAGTTAGGAGCAAACCTACCTCTACATAACAGAGATCCAACGTTGAATAACTTCCATTATTAACGTTAAATCTTGTTGGGAGATCTACTGGAGTCAATAACACAAAATCCGAAGAAAGAATAAAATTAAATAAATTTAAGGCCGTTGGTGTTGGAGAACCTGACATACCTGTATCCCAAGCCCTGTGTCTACCATTAAAATCACCACAAATAAAAGCTTGTTGACCGAGTTGACCAGCATAGTGTTCAATTTCTATAGTGGTTAATGAAAGGTGTGGATTGTAAACTGTGAGTATATCTAAAGTACCACTGTTTACTTTTAAAGATAAAGCAAGGACCTCAAGAACTCCTGCTGGAAAGGGACGGAGAGGTAATGGTCGAAAGCACAAATCTGAACGAATCAGAAATAGCAAACCCCCACCCCCTCGGCCAACCCTATCTGCTCTGATCTGAGTATAATTAATAAAAGTAGGCTGGAGTCTAGAGGTTAACCAGGTCTCACAAACTGCCACTAAATGGGGTTTTTTGGTGTAAATAAAAAGTTTAAATTCTGACAAGTTAGATTGGAGACTGCGGGCATTCCACTGAGCAACAAGAGGTTAGAAACCTTTGAATATGAAATGTTAAGTGGGTTTGCGAATTTGGACATGACGTTTCTGTTTGGGTAGGCTTAGGTTTCAGTTTATCAAGGAATTTTGTCAGCTGGTCAGTTTTGAGGTCAGTGTGAAAAGCGTCATTAAATAAAGAAACAAAATTGGATAATGTACTCAAAGTCTTCTTGGAGAGACTACTACCACTCTGAAGGGTGAAGCTGAATAAACTTAAACATAGAACTTTAATGATGTCTGATGACAGAGCCATAGGTCCAAAAGGGGTAGAGGGTTCAGGGACCACAGCCCTACCATCCACCCCCACCCCAGGTGGCCCCTGGGACATTGCCTTAGTCGAGCCAGGTCTTCCCCTCACAACCCACTCCAAGAATTCTGAAGGGGGGAGAGGGATCCACCACATCCAAGCCTTGAGTCTCCTCTCTTGACACAATAGGTTTTGGTAGAACAGGAAAGTCATTACTTTTAAATGTTCTTTCTGAAACTACAGTAGTCCTGATTTCGGAGAACAGATCTAGCTTCACTATAAGAGAGATTAGATGTAAGTTTGAGCCTCTCTATTTCCTGTGCTGTTCTAAAATAGGAACAGCCACTGAAGCTAGCTGTATGGGGACCTGAACAATTGGCACAAATTTTAGTAGTCTTTGGACAAGAGGAGACAACATGACTTCCAGAGCAATAAACACATCTCACTGTTTTTGACCTACAGGACTTAGCCATATGACCAAATACCTGGCACTTAAAACATTGAATTGGATGTGGAATAAACTGACGAACTCTATATGGTATATAGCTATATAGATCTTTACTGGAAGAACTTGTGCATTGAAAGAGACTTTAACTGTTGAATTGGAACATATGTTGAACCTGTTCTTTTTGTAGTCTACTGACAGTTGCTACTGGATAATCATTATGAATTAACTCATCCTTAATAGCTAGTAGATCTTCCTCCAAATCTATAGGTCCTATAACACCATGCACAATATGAGTATTAACTAAAGAACAATCCACCTCCCATGGGCCCAACTTCCAGGGAGTTCCCAAAAACTGGGAGGGAAGGGCAGAGGTAGTTTTTATTTGCACGTGCCAGAGCGTCTCTGGAAACTGGTGCCTGCATACCCAACCCATGGAAAGGCGAATCCCTTAGTGCTATGCTAAAGGCCAAAGGTCTTGATGCAAAAGAGATATCTTGTTTCTTGGGAGTAATTCTATATAAAAAGGATGCCCTCACTGGGTAGGAGAAGCCTGGCTAGGCCCAACATTGCCCAGTCCCTGGAGACCAACTTGGGTAGAAACATCTCCAACCACACCAGCATCACAAGGCCCATCTACCTCTCTACTTCTAACCTTTGGTGGGGGTGAACGTAAAGGAGGAGAAAGAGCCCGAATAACAGATGGAGCAAGAGAGACATCCTCCTCTGAATCAGATTCATGCAACCTTTTACTTCGCAACCTCTCGAGATCCGAACTGGTAGCCATATCGGAACTAGGCGAATCCCCAGAACTCAGCCTAGGCAAAAGCCCGAGCCGAGGACCTCTAACACAATGGACCTATCCTATTCAGAGACTAGAAGGTTACAATTAGAAAGTGATAAAGTCTAAATCGTAATTAACAATCGATAGAAGTTTTAGGTATGAATCACAGCATATGGGCCTAGGCCTAATTGGCCAAGCCTTAACCAGGCAAAGCCTGGCCCTTTGATGTAACGCTTAGACTCTGCACTTAATGTAAGAAAAGTGGACTATTAAGTTTGGTGGTTACACAATCAGGGTTGTAAATTGTATAACCAAGCCTTAAACTAACTGGTTTCAGTAATCTAATTTAAACTCTTTGTTTTCAAGCAATTCTAGGTACGTCCTATAACTACAAAGGTTTACTTATCGCTTTAATCTTCATAGTTAGGGACAAAGTTGCTTGCTCTTCGTTGCATACTTCGAACATATCTATATCTCGACTATAATACATACTATTATAATATAATATAATACATACTATTATACGTACATGCAATATTCTAGGTGAGGCCTAAGTTAAGAAATATAAAGTGTATAAATAATTTCTTTAGTATTCTAAGTAACATTTTATGTTTTATTTTAGCTTTTAAACCGTGTTTATAGGGTACTTAAAATGACGAAGAATTATAGTTCCTAAACTTATCTTTTTCTTCATTAACTTCTACTAGTCAGTCATATGGTGTGTCATAATTAAATTTCCCGTTGTTTCTACTGTATGAAAACCCCTACATTTCTCGATATTAAATTTCATCAGCCACTTGTCAGCCTACTGTAGATTATCACTCTAAATCTTTCTGCAACTTCCAAGAACCGCAAACATCCTTGACTGTTGTAAAATGAAAATTTGGACTTTGAAATCCTGGGTACTACCTACTCATTCTAAATCATTGAGCACACAATGAAGAGAACTGAACCCTGTGGCCCTCCAGCCATGACCTCAGATTATCCTGATTTAAAACCATTTAATATTACTCTTTGTTTCCTATCCCAAAGCCATACTTCCACGGTCCAGAGGCGTACCCAGAAATTTGCCAAGGGTGGGGGGGGGGCGAACTTGGAACTAATCGTAGAAGTATAATTGAAATAGAGATAAATAATTTTTATGTGCGTTCATGATCAGCTTGTCGTTCAGTTAGAGATGATTAACTAGCTACTGCTAAGACACATTATGAATAAAAATATAAAAATTATTTTATAAAAAATATAAAAATTGTGATAAAAATATGATTGGTAACATAATATTCAATGCAAACCGCATTAGGATGCTCAAATTTGTATTACCATAGAATAAAAAAGTGCTAATTTCGAGATTAAGCATTTCCTTGGACTGTTACCTTTATAAAAGAAAATTATTCTCAGGGCCGGATTAAAAGTTTTCGGGATCCTAGGCCATTTTAGATTTTTAGTAGTAGGGGAGGCTAGAGCTAGCGCCGAAGGGGCCGAAATTTTTTAATTTTCATTCTCATCCTGTTGTAACCTAGCAATTTTACTGGGAAAATAATAATAATTTATTAGCTCAAGGGGGGCGATCACCCCTGTCGCCCTCCTCTTCGGTACGCCTCTGCAGTTGAAGTGCCACCTACTTCACAACTAGTACTAATATTCAATTCATGTGTCCTTAATCCCTCCTGTGACGTAAAACATATAGATCTCTTCTTAAATGAGTATTACTGTGAGCTTGTACATGCCATTATGGCTGCGAGTGAAAGCAGGGGTGTGCTGGGTCCGGTTCGCCCGAACCGGTTGTTAAATTTTGATTGGATCACCGAACCGTTTGTTTGTTTTTAACAAATATTTAACAGGCAGCAGAAATTTATCTTGAAATTTGCAATTTGTCAGTCAGTCTTGATGAATTTTACGAATGCTCATGACGCCCAGGATTTGTTCCGTTCACATCTGTGTTTTTGTGAATTATAGCTTTAGTTTACAATGTCACATTTGATGTTACTTTCGTTGGATGCCATTAGAATGATTTTATTTCATTATAAAATTTTTAGAAAGTATTTATGAAAAGATCGATCGAATAATTGCGTAATAAGCAAAGCTGGCTTGCTGGCTGGAACTAAAACATTTCAGAAAGCAGATAAACTTGTAAGACGTACAATAAGAGCACCATCAGCTCTTAAAGAAAATTTGGGGTGCCATGAAACAGAAGTTGAGCAGTTAATCCAGTCTGAAACGTTTAAACACATTCAATTTCAAGACAGCCAAAGTATCAGTTCAAATACTGCAGGACTGCCCAGAAATCAGCTGATTCAGAGTATAGTTGACAAAATGACAGCCAGGCTTTTACCTACAAGTAATTTCATTTTGAAGCAAGTTACTCAGTCAGTTTCACTATGAGGACCTCCTAGCACTTTTTGATTTACTGGAACCAACATTTTGGAAATATGATGAAATCTTATCACCATGGCTGGAAGGTGAAAAAAAGATATGGCAGTTGAATGAACTCATAAAATTTGAAATTGACATCAATGACTTTCGGGATTTTGTTGATTCAAATGTGGAATCAAAGAATATTCCTCTTCCACCTACCATTGCTAAAGCTAAAAAAATAATGAGCACAATCGCTATTAGCAGCGCGGAAACAGAACGAAGCTTGTGTTATGAACAATATTGAGAAAGCGAAAAGAAGCAAACTTTCTGTTAATCATATTTCCAGTCTGATGACAATAAAAATTAGAAAGCCTGTAGCAGACTGGGATGCTGTGCCATATGTCAAGACTTGGCTAAGAAGTTATCGTCAATCTGATGATACTAGAGTTCGTGAGAAAACTGATACTCAACCATCGCAGAACGAACTGGCTATATGGAAACTTCTTGAATGAGACAGCATGATTGAGAAGGTAAATTTACATCTAGATTTTTGTAATTTTGTCAGGATTTTATAGAAAAACATAGGTAGTATCATAAACAGTGGTCGTTTCAATATTTATTTATTTTTTGATGAAAAATTAGTTTATTTTTAGATAATTATGTCATTAGTAAGTATAGAGAATATGTTAAATAATTTCTGCCAAAATGTTACAAAATGCTGTTTGGAAAAGCTAAAATGCGTTGGCGTCCGGGGCGGAGCCCCGGACTCCGCTGAAGGAGCTACCACTCACCCCAGACCCCCTAGGTTAATGACTCATGCCATTGGCGCTCGCCGATTTACACCCCTATCTGTATCAGAACCGGTTGTTAAGAAACTGGCAGCACACCCCTGAGTGAAAGTAGTTTTAAGAATAAAAATGGAGAATGTGTTGATTTGTATGATGTAGCTAAAAATGTATTTGTGGAATGGGTTGTTTTGGGGAAACATAGGCAGGGGAAATTCTTCCAACTACTAGTTTCAAGGGTGCTCTTGGATTTATATAAAAAAAAATTAAAGAAAATCTTCGAAGAGAATCTCTAGCCAGAAAATTAGGTCATAGCAATACTTCCAGTAGAGAATTCTGGAAGGAGGTCAGTAAAATTAACAATAGTAATCTTACCTTTCCAAATGTAATAGAGGGTGTTCATGGTGCAAAAACACATTGCAAAACTATGGAAAAATCATCATGAAATCCAGTTTAATTGTTTCAGGGAAGATAGACCAAATATATGCCTACATATGGAATACTCTGAAGAGCTACTAATTAATGACCCAGAAATCTGGCAGGCTATCCATAAGCTAGATAATAAAAGTTGTGGCCTAGATGACATACTAGCAAAACATTTAAAAATGTTGTAGCCCTCGTATAATTCCTTTGCTTGCAATGTGTTTTACAAGTTGTATGGTACATGGGTACTTGCCACCAGGGCCGTTTCTAGCCATTAGGGGGCCCTAAGCAGTATACACATTTGAGGCCCCACCCCTCCATCCACCAACTCACGCCTTACTACATCACCTCAGCACACACATACAAAAAATGGCTGTGTTAATAAAAAACAATTATGAAACAATTTTAATGAAACATTTATGTCCAAAACAACAAATATGTACTTTCAGAAGACAAACAGAAAAAATACTCTTCATGAAATTCCTGAAAATTAGCTTATACATTATTTAGAATAAATGACACAGAACTATGTATAAAAAATAATGCAATTATCAACTACCAAACAATTACTAACTCTACGATACAATCGTGTAATAGCCAAAGCTGTGCGCGCTACTCATGAAAACTAGCGCCGCTAGCGCTAGCGCTAGTGAGGCAAAATAATAGCGGCGCTAGCGCTAACGCTAGTCATTTCAAAATTTAGCGACGCTAGCGCTAATTTTCAATATTAGCTATAACAAATTAAAAATACCTATTATGTTAGTTACACTTCTATGCAGTAATATTGTCAAAAAGAATGCTTAAATGAAACAATTATACTATAGAACCAAAGCTTTTTATTTATTTAAATCCAGTGTAACAAAACTTTTTATTTATTTAAATCCAGTATATTTATTTAAATCTAGCTATAACAAATAAAAAATACCTAATACCAGAGAAAACAATACATTTCTTTTATTTAATTATTTGATATATCATATATACAACAGAAGTATTTCAAGTAATATATTTGTAATTATTCAAATCAAGTAGAAAAAAACAATACAATATAATCAAGCTAATTTAGGTATCAACTTGTTTCAGTAGTACTTTATTCAACGACCTAGGACAATTATTTATTTAATTTTAGTAACAACAGTTTTTCAAAATTTGAATCGGACAGCAAGGACCTTTTCGGCTTTAAATATCTTTTCCTGTCGAAAAAATCCTTTCCACTGCTGCACTTGACGGAATTGAAGTGTTTAATCGGATAAATAGTTTTTTGAATGAATCGGAAGGGAAGGAAGCTGTATAGTCTGTTGCTTTGAAACATTTCTTAGTGGAAGGCTGTTTTGATAAAAAGACACGTACTTGTTCATTACTTTGTTGTTGAATAGTTTTATGCATATTACTATCTTTTTCGAAACAACTGAACAAATTGTCTTCCTCTTCCGTGCTGGAAAACGTTCAAACTCGTATGGAATAGAAGGACTTTAAATTCATTTTTGAAATAAAAATTAGCGCTAGCGCATAGCGTTGATTTTTATTTAAAAAACTAGCGGCGCTGGTAAATGCGCTAGTAGTTTGAAAATATAGCGACGCTAGTGGTGGCGCTATTAAAAAACTAGCGCCGCTAGTTTTAGCGGCGCTAGTCACAGCTCTGGTAATAGCTAACAGTTATACAGAACAGTTTGTATCTTCAAAATTTTTGCCTCTTAGATTTTTTCTGGGCGAAATCATCAATAACATCATCATATGAAATCTCCCTGCCAACGTCCTGGTTGATGCTTATGATGCCAAAGCCACTGAGGCGATCCTGCCCCATTGATGATCTGAGGTAGTTCTTGATTAGCTTCATCTTAGAGAAGCTCCTCTCGGCTGACGCTACTGTCACAGGTAGAGCAGGCAATTCTTAGTGCAACCCACAGATTGGAGTATAGTTCCTCCAGTTGCTTCTGATGAATGAAGGAGAGAAGCTCCAATGCAGTCATGTTGTGTGAAGATAAAGTCGGCAAGTTCTTAATTTCGAGGGCCAGTTCTCTTCCATCAATGTCAGAGTCAGCTCCAGAGCTCAGTATCTTAGAGAGCTTTTCATACCTGCAGGACAAGTCTTCCTTGTTCATTGTGGTGAAGTTTAGGAGAACCCCAAATATGTCCCTCATATCATCTAATGTTTTGAATCTCTCATTTATTGACCCGATGGTACAATCCACCACCACATTGAAAAATTTTACTTCCAGCTTCTTTAAGGCTTCTGTAAATGGTTCGTCAGGAGCTTCGTAAGCAAAGTGCTTTTTTGTGGATCTGAGCCTCTTCTCCTTCAGCACAGCCTTCACATTCATTTCCTCACATATGTCCCTAGCTACGACTTGTGCTGCAACAAAACCTGTGTTTCTGTAGCTGGTGAGTGAGTCTTTTGTTTTTGTGAGGAGGTTGACTGCCACATCAAACTGCATTGTAGGAGACTGCAGAAGTTTGCTCACATGGTTAACTGCATGAAGAATGTCATACCATACTACTGTGCAAATCTGAAAGCGATAAGACCCTATCTCCTCTGCAAGTGCTTGTGCTTCAGTCCTGGCTATGGCATCTGTGGCATTGTTTCTGACTTCCAACAGGGCCTCTCTGATGTTGTGGCTCTGGTATCGCACAGCCTCAATGCTCTTAAGCCGGCTCTCCCACCTGGTTTCACTCCAAGACTTGAGTGTTATGTTCACGTGCTTCTTTAGGATTGTCCATCTCTGTGTAGCTGCTGCAAAAAGGTTGTACAATTTTTGTACGTTGCCAAAGCAGCTGATGGCATCTGTGGAAGCTTTAGCTGCATCAGCCACTACAAGATTCAGAGCGTGAGCCCCACTTGGAACATAGAGTGCACGACAGTTCTTCTCTAATAACCTTGCCTGAACACCTTTGTTCTTGCCCTTCATGTTCGCTCCGTTGTCATATGACTGTCCTCTGCAGTCATCAAAGTGAATATTCAGTTCATCTAGTCTCTTCAGAATCAGAACTGATAAATGCAGGCTGTACTTTCTGAAGCCTCAAAAAAGCCCAAGAAGTATTCTTTTATTTCTGGTACTTCACCCATTTTAACAGTTCTAATAATAATCGGCATCTGTTCTTGGTGGCTTATGTCTGGAGTGCAGTCTAAAATGAGTGAGTAATATTTAGCTTGTTTTATTTCTACAACAATGACATCCAAGATCTTCCCACTAATGGACCCAATCAGCTCATTTTGAATGATGTTTCCTAGGTAACTTGAATGACTATATTGGCCACTTTCGACTCTGCTGATGTGTTGTTTCATCACTGGATCAAATTTGGCAAGCAGCTCAACCTCCTTCAAGAAGTTGCCATTGTCTCGATTGTACAATGATTGTACAAGGTTTCTCTCTGCCAGTGATTGGATTATACTTACAAGACGTGTGAGAACATCTCGCCAGCGTCTTCGCTCTACCTCCATTCATGACATTTCAGTTTGGTCAATGGTCCTCCCAGTTTTTAGCCGCAGTTCCAGATCCTTCCATGTTATCTGCATGTTCTGAACTATTTTCATGGCCTTTCAGAAGCGAACCAACGTTTATCCGGTCTGAAAGTCCATCCGTAATTAGTTTGTACGACTTCCTTGAAAACAACTTGCAGCAGAAGCAATAAAGAGCATCATTCCTTCTAGAGTACATCAGCCAGCAGTGACGTGCACAGACTTTCAGAAGGGCAGGGGCTCAGTTGAAAAAAGGGCACTCCCCTAACATTTTTAAAAATGAAATCCGCAATGCCATATAGGCTATATACACACAAAGAAAAATTTTAAAATTGTATGTGGTAAATATTCTTAAATTCCATTAAATTCAATGCATTATTTTTGTATATAAAGCTGATTAAAGAAAATAAATGAAAATTTGTTGTAAAAAGGCATGTTTTTATTGCAAGATTTTCAAAAGATATGAAGATATTGAACGCTTTATTTTTTCCCCATTAATTAATGTTCTGTACATGTAATGGTGATGAACGTTTCTACCGTCCTCTCTTTTAGGGAATGTGAAATCTAGACTGATTTGAAATGGTCCTCGAGACACCAGATCTGTCTTCAAGGTGTTGGTTTTCGTCGTCGTCGTCGTTGGACCTAGGCAAGCTACGGCTTGGGACCGTAGCGCATCTATCCGGTATAGGTTAACCTGGATGATGTAGCCATAAGCACTGCCGCTGGTTAAGTGCCAACCAGTGATTATCTCACTAGCCGTATTGAGTCCGTTAGGCGAAACTGCGACAGTACCAAGGATGGAAAATATAACCCTTGGATTTCTATTATTTATTGCAAAATGGACATGGTATTAGATTAAAATAATTATTTGAATATAAATAATTAACTGACAATTGTGATATATAATTAATTATGTTTACATACAATAAAATAATACAGTATACATAAAATTAGTATTAATGTGGTTTACAATTGAATTATGATGGGTAACTAATTTAAAATGAATTTATAGCTATTCCGAAATTCAAGACGGTAAAATTAACATTTATCTTGAAACTAAAATAAGAGTATTCACTACAAAGGCATCTGACAGGACAACTGGCCAGTCATACGGATCAAGCGGTGGAGCAGATCTTGGTTCTTGTTGCTCAGTAGAAATGCCTGTGTGTGGTGTTTGAAGCTGAACAGAAGATGGGCCACTTGTTGGTTCATCAGGCTCTACTTCTAATGGTGTTTGAGGTTGCATAGAGGATGGGGTTGCTGTTGGCTCATGGTGCTCATCAGGCTTTGCTGAGGATGGCTTTTCCAAATATCAGTAGTGCTCCTGAGAAGAACATAACATTACATATTCTGTTAATTTTTGCTAAAATACTCTTTCTTATCTTGTTTGATAATAATTGATCTGTGTGAAGAATTTGAGGTGATGTGATCCATTAAATTTCACATTTCGAAATATAAATATTACAGAGACTAGCTTACTCTACACGATTCCTGAGCACTTGCCTAGCTTGATGGTCTACCTAACCTAGTTGCCTGAACTGTAATCATAAGAATATACAAGTGGCACATCTCACCTGTGCTACTGGAAAGCTTCTCCTCCTCTATTTTCTTCTTTTTCCGTTTTTCAGCTCCTGATGGATAATGTTTCATTTTCCAAGATGCACGAAGTCACATCTAGTTAACCACAACTAATCTGCTAAATAATATAATAATAATAATAATAATAATAATAATAGTTATAATTGTAACGTTAATCAAATACATTCAAATAATCAGACCATTTAGGTTTTAACCAACAAAATTCACATTATCTGAAAAAGATGAGAAAAGAATTAATAAACTTGAAAACATAACGAAAATAACCCTAGGTTTTAAAGTGCTACAAAATCTCTTAATAATTAGTAAATTAGTGAAATAATGTTTTACAATACTAGAAAAATTAAGCATTTAGGAAAGTATAAGTAGAGAGTAAGAATAAAGTTAAATAATATAGAAATAAGATCTCACAATAGTTATTTACACATAACGACCAAAACGTTTCGTTTGTCTCCGTTTTATCACATTTGTCTCATGCAAAAACTTTAATTAATACGACGACAATAATAATAATAATACTAATAATGATAATAATAATAATAATATTAATAATAACAATAATATTAATCATAACTTCAGCTATATTCCTATTCTTGCCCACTGAGCTATGACCTGGGAGCCTTTCTTGGGGCCCCCTAGTAGCAGCGGGCAGAGCTGGGCAATAAATACATTGTATGTATTTAAATACTAAATACTAAATACATGGGAGAGATGTATTTAAATACTAAATACATTTTAAGAATGTATTTAGATACTAAATACAAAATACATCAATTGTATTTAAATACATTTGTAAATACATTTTAAATACATACATACATACTTCAGATGAGTGTACAGATTCGTTGTAGCATTGCTTGCAGTAGAGACTTCGTGTTTACACAGCAAGCAGGTGCACTTTACCTTATTACCGTCTTTAGATTTAATTTTAAAGTATTTTCCATCAAACAGAGGGTGCACTAAATTGTTATCTGCAGATATATCACTGTTTGATTCACCGGATTTGCTTGTTGAAGCCATGACACGCACACGATAAAGAAATCAACCGCTTTCGACTAAGAGTGGCACACAACTGATTGAACTGACACGTTGAAACATGAACCATGCTGTACTAAACTGTCGACGCGTCGTACTGTACTAGTACAGAACGTGTATTAAACCAGTAAAAGTATTTACATTTTTATGTTTTGAGTATTTAAATACTCATTAAAGTATTTAAATACTATATTTAAATACATGAAAAACAATGTATTTATAAATACAGTTCTAAATACACAAATGTATTTAAATACTGCCCAGCTCTGGCAGCGGGGTCCTAAACGGCCACTTAGTCTGCTTATGACAGGAAACGGCCCTGCTTGCCACAGTCCATTTTGTCAGTTGTATTAGTGCCAATTGTTAAATATAAAGGTGCTATTATCTGTCATAAGAATACTTATAGGTCAATAGCGTTTGCCAGTATACTGTACTTTTGATGATGTTAGAATATGTTATCTATGATAGGATAAGTATTTACTTGTAGACTTATGACAATCAGTTTGGCTTTAGATTGAAACATGGTACTGACATGTGTATTTATATGCTAAAGGAAGCAGTCCTAAAGTACAAGATGTCAAGTAGCAATGATATTCATTTTCTGGATGCATCAAAAGCATTTGATTGAGTTTCTTGAAAAGTTTGTACCTAAGAGTACCTAAATATATACTGTAGTGGTATACTTTTATTCTGGTATACAGAGTAGACCATGTTTATGAAATGGAAAAACACTATCACTAGGTTAAGGTAAGCAGGGTATATTATAGGTTTTAAGGTAAAATAGTATAGTATCACCCAATCTTTTCTGTATACACAGGGATGATCTTACCAATGAACTAAAAACCTGCACATACTGGTTGTGTTATTGGAAAGGAAAAAATGAATCATTTAATGTATGCTGATGACCTTGTTCTGCTGTCACCCTCTCCTCGTGGGCTGAGAGTACTATTGCAGATATGTGAACAATATATGATAGAAAATGACATCCTTTATTATGGGGCAAAAAGCTGTGTTCTTTTTTTTTGGTGTAATCTACTGAAACATGTTTCATGAGGGTCTTTTGAAATGGATGATTAGGCAATACCTGTCAAAGACACATGTAAATACTTAGGTCATGTAATTCTCACGAGCTACGAGATGAGCTTCATATTGAGAGGCGGAAAAAGGTGCATGTAGCCTACAGGCAGACATGTATTAAAAATACTTAAATACGTATTTAAATACATGTACTTATAAATACTTTTTGAAGAGTATATTTAATTATGTATTTAAATACTCTCGGAAAGTATTTAGTATTTGTAAATACCTGTTTTTAAATACATTTTTAAAATACTTTTTTGAGAACGGTTCAATTTTGCGAGGATGTACAGTACTAACCACCCAGTATTTAACTGGTACCGCAGAACACAGTAAAACATTTTTCAAGGTGCTTGTGCTTCCAGAAAGTTCCAGGCTCAGCAGGCTGGAACTTTCTGGAAGCACCTTGAAAAATGGAACTTCCAGCCTGCTCTAGTGACGATTGTCACAGACTTACAGATGCAGTGCGGCAGCCGGCAGTCTGTCCTGAGGCATTGTCATATGTGGTTGTGTAAAATTCAGCGCTAACTGTGCAATTAGCCTTAGCCTATTGATCATATTAGACGAGGACAACATTTGTAATATGGCTGCAGCAAGTTGAAGTGGTGGAAAAGAAGGTGGTAAAATAGAAGTTGTTGATGGTGGAAGTGAAAATAAAAATAGCGAATCACACCTGCACCCACTTTTTGATAGAAAATATTTCCGAATAACTTCCAAAGATGGTAGTAGTGAATACTTTGTCTTCTGTGCCACAAAACAATTGCAGCGTCTACTTCTGCGACTTCTCAATTTTATTTGACCCTAAGCTGATGTTAGTGATTTTATGTGCTTTTTGAAAAGTATCTAGATTGTATTTGAAATGTATTTAAATACATTTTAGGAGTAATATATTTAGTATTTAAATACTTTCTGGAAACCTGAATTTTATTTAGTATTTAAGTACTTTTATTTTCAAGTAATGTATTTGTTATTTAAATACATCTAAAGTATTTACTGCCCATGTCTGCCTACAGGGTAACATGGTAATAATTAAATTTGGTGTGTTCAGAATCAGTGAAAAATTATCTTTTTAGCACTTACTGTACTGTATTATTATGTACTATTTGTATTAATCTACAAATTGGTATTAAACTTTCTTAATCTGTAAAAGATGTTCGACTTCGACATTTGCAAAGCGAACTAGTCTATAGATCTACAGAAGCTAAGGCTAACAAAGACCCTAACATCCACTCTAAGGTTAGCCCGAGAGAAAGGAAAGAGTAAGGGGTTAAGAGAAGAGAATAAGGGGTTAAGTAAGTAGCAACACCTATCACTTGTGGGTTAACATTCATTCAGAAAAAGAGAAAAAAAGACTCACCATCATCATCCGCTGGCCACTGCCGACAAGTCAGAAAAATAGTCGGAGAGAATAGGAAAGATTGCAGAACGGTCCCTCTACTCCATAGGGAGGTAGAGCCCACTCTGCCCGAAAGGGGTGAAAGATGAAAAGAAGTAAAATAAGAATGCTTACAAACCATGCAATACATTCTTAACTCAAGAACAACACATTCTTAACTCAAAGCAACACATTCTTCCAGCTGTTGCAGACCGATCCTCCAATCCATAGGGAGGTAGAGGATGCAGCCCACTTGGCTGGAAAGGCGTGAAAAACGAAAAGAAGTAAAATAAGAACGCATTACAAACCATGCAACACATTCTTAACTCAAACACTATCATACCATGCAAACTACAGACATGCAATAGAGAGAGTTACAGACATGCAAATAAGGAGAGAAGAAAAAAATATATAAAGAATAATAAAAAGTGGGTTAATTTACTCAACAAGCTACAACTAAGTTCGTGTTAGTCTATTTTTTTTTTTTGCTGGCATATCACAAGCTGGCATTAGACGTCAACAGGCTCATCCCTGATTACCACCCACAGAGCTCCTGCTGCTAATTGTTTTTTATTTTAAACAACGTTAATATTTTTAAAATGCCTATCTAGACGGTTTTTAAACAGTAACGCTGGTAGAGTTCACGACGGGCGCGGGAAGATTATTTCATTTATCAATTGCTTTAAACGTAAAGAGGTTTTTAGCGATATTAGTAATGAAACGTCTGCCACGCAACTTAAATCCGTTATTACGAGTATTGCTATTATCGAAAGTGAGCAATTTGTCAAAATTTACGTTATCGATGTTATTAACGATTTTGAAAACTTCACTAAGCTCCCTCCTTAATCTCCTAGTTTCAAGTGAATGCAAGTCTAACTCTTTAATCCTATCTTCATAAGGCTTGTTGCGCAATGACGGAATCAGTTTCGTGGCACGACGCTGAACCCTTTCTAACCTATCAACAGTGGTGGGCACCGTTAACCAAAAAGTTAACTTCGTTAACCGCTAATCCGTTAAACATGTAACGGAAGTTACCGATAAACCGTTAACGTTAACTTTTATTATAAAAAAATTAAAAACACAATATATATAATTTAATTTTCCCTCTTCTTCTCGTTCTCCATTTTGTCCATGAGATGCATGTTGCCCTTCATGAAAATTAGCATATCAAAGTTTTCATCAGACAGGGATGATCTCTTGGCCCTCAGGATGTCCTTGCCCATAGAGAACAAACGCTCCACTGCAGCACTGGAGGGGATGGCTGTGTTGAACTTGATGAACAAGTCCACCAACACTTGCTCACCCAAGAAGGCAGCATCTGTCAGCAAGTCCTTGGAGTTGGTCTCCAGCCAGGTCTTGACCAAGTTCTGGGCCTTGCCCTTGAGTGACCTGTGGCTTCTGCTGCTCTCTTTTGTCTGGATGACAGCACTGAAGAAGTCATCCTCCTCCTCCTCCTCGTTGTTGACATGAGAATTGAAATCTTACCTGATCAGTTTTATGGTTCTTGAAATGTATCAAGGAGACTACTAATAAGGTACTCACAGACATATTATAAATATACATGACTTACTTGACAACGATTATTTTTAAATATTCACTAGCACAAACATGTTTCAAATGAAACGAATGTAGTTATTTGTTGTAATTGTTACATATATATTATTGAAAGTGCTTTAAAATGCTCGTGATATTTCTTGAAAGAAGTTGAAACATTCAACTCAAATGGCAAATCTTTCCGCCTGATTTTACAGTCGACCATGTTTTGCTCAAACCAATGCCATAAATAACTACCATATTTGGTAAGACAAATTGTGGCGACGGAAACAAATATTTCGCCTGATTTTGCACTGCGGAAATGGAAATTCGTTCATCACTATTAACAGTGGCGGATTAATTGCGCACCTGCTCAGCACTGAAAATAATAGAAACTTTTAAACGTTTATTTATGAATTTTTGGGGTTAACGGACTTGAGTTAACGGAAGTTAAATGTAACGGAAGTTAATTAGTCCGATAATGATTTTCAAAGTTAACTTAAAAGTTAAATCGTTAACGAAAAAGTTAACTTCGTTAATTAACGATTAACGGATTAACGGTTTGTGCCCAGCTTTGCCTATCAATATGCTCACGCAAATACGGGCACCAAAACTGAACAGCATATTCTAAATGAGGCCTGACTTGGGACTTGTAAAGGGACAATATAATATCCTTCGACTTAAATTCGAAATTACGCGCTATGAAGCCTAACATCCTATTAGCTTTTGCGCAAGACTCCAGGCACCGGTTCCTAACTTTTAAATCCTTAAATACGCGTACGCCTAAATCTACTTTCTCGTCAACGCTCGCTAACTCTATCATCTATCGTGTACGTGTAATTATTGTTACGAGAACCTATATGCAAAACTTTACATTTGTCTACGTTAAATTGCATCTGCCACTTATCCGTCCACTCCATAATCCTATTTACATCGTCTTGGAGCCTATTTCTATTGTCCTCGTTAACAACCTTACCGCCTATTTTAGTATCGTCCGCGAATTTTGACGCGTTACTAGTCAATCCTACATCTATGTCGTTAATGTAAATTACAAATAGCAATGGGCCTAACACTGAACCCTGTGGGACACCGCTACCTAAATCCAACCACCCCGATTCACTATCATTAACAACGACCCTCTGTTTTCAAGCACGAAGCCATTCCTGTAACCAGTTAGCTACCTGACCGCGTATACCGTGTGATTTAACCTATGCAATTAATCTTCTATGCGGAACTGTATCGAACGCCGCCTTAAAATCTAAATAAATAACGTCAGCCGCTCTATGCCTATCGTATTCGCGCACTATTTCGTTATAAAATTCTAAAAAATGACCCCTATGGGATGGGTGAAGTGATAAGTTAAACTGTTTCGGTTCAACTTTCGTAAGTGAAACGTATGATTCCCATAGACTCAACCGTGCAAATTTCAAAATAGTATTAGGTCCGATACGTATATAAACTTTATTCTCCGTAATTTGCTGTATGGTATATCAAACACCACTCGTTAGTTGCTAACACCCGAGAGGGCAGTGAGTAGGTATTCTTATAAGGGAAGTGAAGACACTGAGGTCAGGGGTTCGACTCCCCATGATGCTGGTAATAATTCATGTTAGCACAATGGGCTACATTAGTTGGCTCCCCCGAGTGCTGTGAATTTCCGATCCATCCGACTGTTTACTTAACATTCGTCAGTCACTAATTATTTCAGTATTCGATCATGAAAATCTCTCAACTATTGCAATTAAATGTCAAGGTAATTTTAATTGAGAAGACGACGACCGTAGCTAATGTAATGATTGTTTAACCTCCTCCGCAACATCTAAGGTCATATGACGGAGGAACCTACAGCTTCGAACCAAGGGTCGCTACATAGGGGTCATTAAAAAACCATGTGGTCCTTTTTTCGCCTGGTTTTCAACTCCCCCCTCCGCTTGTGGTCATTTATGGCCAATGATTTAACCCCCCCCCTTCAAAACCACGTGGTCTTCTGATGTCACCCACACCCCTTCTTAATCTTATGTAAATTAAAATGCAAATTAAAAATAATCAAATTAAAAGTATGGCGAATTTGTGTTTCATGAGCGTTGAAGATTCGAATCTTCTAGGATTTTCCGAAATAAAGGTACAGCGAATTTGTGTTTATAAAGATTCGAGTCTACTGGAATTTTCTGGTTTACGAAATATATATATACACACACAGGGTGTTTATAAAGTCCGTATCTATTTCAGTGAAAACGTAGCAAAAAGGGTAAAATTCAATAACAATATAATAGGAGGCATACATTTAATGAATACTTAAGCATATGATTCTACATGAGCACCATCAGTAGCTCTACAGAGTTCGAATCTGTCAGCAGCATTGGGGAACACATTTTGGAGCATGACAGGGGTTATTTTTGTAACTGCTGTTACGATACGAGCACGTAAATGTCCCAGCTTCATTCAGACGGCATTTTAAACACAGTCGTCTTTCAACAAGATAGGGCACCTTGTCATTACGCAAACATTGTTCGGGAGTACATAAATGAACGATTTCCAAATCGGTAGATGGACGTGGAGGCAACAGGTCCTGGGCGGCTCGATCTCCTGACCTAACGGCCTTGGATTTCTTTGCATGGGCTTTATCATATCAAACGTCTATCAAACGAGGGTTACAGATCTGCAAGATTTACGTGCTCATATCACAGCAGTTACAAAAATAACCCCTGTCAATGGCCGGGCTGTCATGCTCCAAAATGTTCCGCACTGCTGCCGACAGACTCGAACTCTGTAGAGATACTGATGGTGCTCATGTAGAATCATATGCTTAAGTATTCATTAAATGTATGCCTTCTATTATATTGTTATTGAATTTTACCCTATTTGCTACGTTTTCACTGCAATAGATAGGGACTTTATAAACACCCAGTGTATATATATGTGTGTATATATATATATATGATAAACCATATTTTAATGCTTAGTATTGGCCACGTGGTTAAACGTCAAGACCCCCCTCCCCCATGTGGCCCTTGGTGGTCAAATAATGAACCCCCTTTAAGGACACGTGGTTTTTGAATGGACCCATAGTCAGGACGCAGGAGGATCTCCATTAGGGTGTGCACGAGTACCGAAACTTAGGAACCGGGACCGATACCAGAAAAATTATCGGGAACCGGGAAATCCCGGGAAAAAAACCGACTAAAATTTTTGTTTTAATCATTGTTCGTAAAATTAAACTTAGTCTAATTGGCATAAAAAAAAATAAGCATTGAGATCAATTATGTTTATTTATCTTGTTTTACATCATTTATGAAGTAGTATTTAAAGAAAATTTGAGCATTTAGAACCGCATCAGATAATTGAGAACGAAAAAATCTAAGCATTGAGATCAATTATGTTTATTTATCTTGTTTTACATCATTTATGAAGTAGTATTTTAAGAAAATTTGAGCATTTAGAACCGCATCAGATAATTGAGAACGAATCTTTGAAAGAAATAGACCAGCTGCTGAAAAAGCTCGTTCACTTTCAACGCTTGTAGGCTTAATTGTTAGAAGTGCAGCTCGCAATCGATCCAGCTTTTCTGTGCGATTCCCTGTCGCTTCAAACAGTTTGAATTCTTTGCTGGCATCGAAATTTTCTTGATTTTTTACATTCTTTGGAGATTTAAGTTTATTTACTACATCGTAGTATTCCTGAAGCAAAGGGTCGTTGGACTCGTTGATAGTATCGGGCGTATTTTGATTTACTTCTTCAATACCAGTCCTTTCTTCTTCGTTTTCTTCATTAGTCTCTGGATAGAGACGTTTGTAAATTGCTTCAGCAGACTTCTTCAGAGATACTCGTGAAGCTGTAGGAAATTCCGTCGACTCAGAGGTTGGATAACTTGGATTATGGAGATATTGAAGCAGTCCTGAAATTTCTTTCTGCCTTCGATTTATGAATCGATCAATCAAAGCTCGTCTTAGGTTCACAGTTAGGCGATCTTTGCTTCTTAATTGATTTAAAATGAAAATGAACGAAGACTGCTTTTAAAAGTGAAGCATCTCTGGACGATAATTCTTTAATTACAATCTCTAGTGGCTTTAAAACTTGAACAATTTCTTCGATTCTTTGCCATTCAGAATCTAATACCGAGTCTTCGTATCTTATGGTGCACTGCGCAGCTTAACAGAAAACGTGTTTATGACGTAAACAGTAAACACTGCTTACGTCATAAGTAGTCAAAGTTACGTCTAAGCAGTAAGCACTGCTTGCGATTGCGACGATCCATACAAATTACAATACGTTTTAAACGGAAGGAATATTCTCTTAAGATATCATTTTTTATTTTTAAAATACGTAGAATCTACTTATGCAGCTCTTGCATAGTAAAAACAATGCAACTGTTTTTAGAGTGTATAGGAACCGGGAAATCTTTTCGGTTCTCGGTTCGGTTCCTGAAATCTAGGAACCGGGAATTTCCCGGGTAGCAAGAACCGGGTGCACACCCTATTTCTCCATCCAACTACTACCCAATATCACTCAACTTCGTTAATCAACGGGAAGCGGTGTTACAACATTGGCTACAACGTAGCCCGACAGCTGTCGATTTAAAACTGTGCCAAAATCTTGAACCTCAGAATGCAATTTAATGCGAACTTAATAGTTTTGTCTTTCCATTTTATTCTACTAACATAAGCAGGCATTAATGCTACCAGTAAAATTATAGCAGCGCATAAAAATTAAAATTTGAGGGATCGCCATTTGCTGGCGGGCTTTGGTTTAAATTTACAAGCAGTACGTAACGTCAAGATTTAAAATGTTAAACGTGTACGAGGAGCAGTACGAAAGTAATTCCTCATTTTATTTCTCACTAAATATAATTCCAATTATTGTACAATAAAAATTACACGAAATATGCATACGTACGTGGCCAAAAAATATATAAAAAAAAATACACACACGCGCACACAAATATAAAAAAATAAGAGGAATTACTTTCGTACCGACCATCGTAAATAGCTCTTACAGTGAGAAGGATGCTTCTTTCAGCTGTCAGCAAGATTTTGCCGGTGTATTAACTTGTTAAAAAATTTATGATGGAAAACTTTTCAGAGTGCGACGACGTTTGTCCAACATATCGTTCTTAAAATTGGTCAACTAACTTGTGAACAGCGGTTTCTTGGAATTTAGTATATTTCGAGTAAACCTTCCTCCAAGTAATCAAATTGTGCATACGTGTTTGTACTAAATAATCATCTCGCTTTAAAAAAAAATTAAATACTGTAGTATTAGTTTCTGGTACGGTTTAAATAAAAAATGATAATTGCACAGTATTTAATGAATGAACTGTACTTTGTAAGTCGCTGGTGTTTTTGCATGAACATTGATGACAATCTCATGGACTTAAGAATGGTTTGTGGGGAAACCTTACAAATAACTGGGGTTCTTTTTATAGTATACATTTAGTGGAGTTGGATTCTCATTTCATATGGACAGGGTGTCTACCAGTTCAGCAGACTGAAATTCCCCAACTTTTCCAGGCCAATTTTATCAAAATTCCAGGATATATTGAGTTGTGTATTTCCTAACGCCTACTAACTATACATGATAAATCTTTCATAAAACAAAAGCAGTAAAAAAATTGAAAACCCAATCAGGACCCACCCCAAGCCAATCCAGCAGTCTGTCGAAAGAGAACAAAGCAATAAACATGCTTATTATTAAAACACTGCTACACTCCGGCACATGCCTTGAATCGTTTTCCTTTTTTATCTATTTATTTATAAAGTAGACCCTACACTATTACATACATAGTAACATTTGTAATGAATTATATTACGACGTTATTATATTACAAGAAATTATATATTATAATGAACGTGTATTTTCTAATGCAACGAAAATATCACGATATAATATCTTCGTTAGTTTTAACGAAAATATCATGACTTAATCTAACCAATCGTCAAAGGTGTACAGTTGACCTAACCGGGCATTCAATTAACCTAATTAACAAATAAATAATTTGAAAGTGTTGGAGTGCCGTTTATTTTTGATTGGTTGAATAATTTGGAATGTCAAAATAGGATATCGCCAACAAAAATTTTTTACGACGCTAAACTGTGATTCTACCAAAGTACTGTATGTATTAATCTTAAATTATCATTATTGAAGGTATTATACCAATACCGGATCACCTGAAGATCCGTCACCCAAGCCTTTTTTAGTTAGCTTCATATGGCTAACTAACGAAAATATCACGACTTAACCAATGGTTAGGTAATGTCGTGATATTTTCGTTAGTTAGCTTTATAAAGCTAACTAAAAAAGGCTGGGGTGACGGATCTTCAGGTGATCCCCAATACCATACAAAGAAACCAATATTATACACGAGAGATAATAACTGAACAATCACAAGAAATGTGTCTAACACTAGATTACACACGAGAAATTAATAAACAATAGTAATGGACATTAATCCTAGATTTTTGTTGGCATGCCATTATTAATCAGGATTTCAACTTCGTTGTAAACAAATTTACATTTACAATATTTTTTATATCGGCTTTTAAATCATTCCATAGTTTCAATCCAATGAAAATGGATAAGTTTTTGAGATGAAAACAATCTAAATCGAGATACATACTCTGTACTCATTCGTCAGCCAGACCCTGTACTGGATTCGTCGGATCTTTTCCGTTTGACTGCCGCCATTGAAACATAAGAGGTGAGTGCCCCCAGCCTTCTTTACTTAGCCTTATAAGGCTAACGAAAATATCACGACCTAACCTAACCAATCGTTAGGTCAACTGTACGACCTTGACGATTGGTTAGGTTAGGTCGTGATATTTTTGTTAGTTAGCCTTATAAAGCTAACTAAAGAAGGCTGGAGGCCCTAATCTTCAACTTCAGGTGATCCCCTTATTTTTCTGAGTACACGATTAAAACTTAAAAATTAAGCATGGATCTTGAAAGTAATTAAAATTGTTTATAAGAAACAAAATTTGAAGGGGAAATTAAGAAAAGCTTTTTTATAAAGTAACTTATTTTGCATCAAGACATTTCACTTAAAATACAAAATACAAAAAGTTTAATTATGTTTCAATGGCGGCAGTCAAACGGACGATTCGTCAGCCAGACCCTGTACTGGATTCGTCAGCCAGACCCTGTACTGGATTCGTCAGCCAGACCCTGTACTGGATTCGTCAGCCAGACCCTGTACTGGATTCGTCAGCCAGACCCTGTACTGGATTCGTCAGCCAGACCCTGTACTGGATTCGTCAGCCAGACCCTGTACTGGATTCGTCAGCCAGACCCTGTACTGGATTCGTCAGCCAGACCCTGTACTGGATTCGTCAGCCAGACCCTGTACTGGATTCGTCAGCCAGACTCTGTACTGAACGGACGCATTTCCTAAGCTCTCTGATATTGCATCTACTTTTATATATTGCTGAGAATTTTAACTTTTGGACAGTTTTGAATGTTATATACTTGCGTTTATATTCACGTTGTTATAGTTAAGTAATTGAATATTAGTGGTTTTTAGCGATTTAGAAGTTTTCATAGCGTGCCGGCTTAATTTAACTTATACCTGTGACGGTTTATACTAATTCTTAACTGCGCGATGCCGTCGCAGAAAGCGTCGTGTGTTAGGTGTAGGGTAAACCGGTGGTATTCGGAATTTAAGGATTATAACGGCGGTCCTATGGCGATTACCGATAGATCAGTTTGTTTCTTTTGAGAGTTAATGGAGGAATTAGTTGACATAAAACGCAGTGTACGTGAGGTAACCGAAAGACTTGCAACGCTTGATGAGGGCAGGGGTAGGGCTACGGTTGACGGAAGCCGAACCAATACTAACGTTGAAGACGTTAGTAATTTGAAGGGTGAGGTGCGTAACCTAGTTTCTAGTTTAAGTAGCTTATCGGGAAGGTTGGATAGAGTTGAGAACGGAGTTAAGGTTGGTCCGAAGAGTAGTAGATGGGGAAGGATTTAGTCATTTAGTGAAATTAAGGGTGAAGCTAGGCCGCGTACGTTAGGTGATAGGAATCCCCCCCGTATCGAGGTTTCGAACCCTTTCGCCCATTTGGAAAGGGACGTGAATGAGGAGGAAACTATTTTAATTGGGGGCTCTTTAGTGCGCCACATGGACAAAGAGTTCGTTGAACGGCATCCAACCAAGGTGGTTCTGTCTCCCAGGGGCCAGGGTTGACAGCGTTAGAGACGAAGTGGATAGGATTGACGTTGCCTCCCGTCACTCAATGTTGGTGACGGTAGGAGGCAACGACTCGTATAGGCCCGATACGAGAGTGCCTGACCTTTTGGAGATATATAGGGGGTTAATTAGGTCCCTGAAGGCGAGGTCAGATAGGTCTTTAGTTCTAAGTATTACCCCTAGGCACGGGTTGGGTCTTAGGATTACGTCAAAAACAATATTTTTGAATAATAAATTAGAAGAGATTTGAGCTGAGGAAAATGTACCCTTCGTAAAGCTGTTGTCCGAATTCAGTGATCCTAGCCTTTTTATAAAAGATGGGGTGCATTTTAATGAAATAGGTAATGCTAGGCTAGGTAGGTTAATAGACGAAAACGTGCGAAAGCTGTATAGGTCGAAGCCTTCTTTAAACGTTGTGGGTCCGGGGAAAAAGTTTAAAACGCGGGCCCGTGGTAAAAAATAACTTAAACGCCTTTTATTGTAACGCGCGTAGTATTAGAAATAAATTAAATAAATTTAAGGCGATAATTTATTCCGGCAACTATGATATAGTTGCTATCACTAAAACTTGGTTAAATACCGTGACTCGGGACTTGTTGGGGGAACTTGATATACCGGGTTTTAAACTCTTTACTAATGATAGGTTACATAAGTTTGGTGGAGGCGTTTTGCTGTACATTCGTAATTCCCTTAGGGCTATCGAGGTTAAGTTAGATTTTCCGGCAGCAATTAATGCGATATGTGTCGAAGTTAGGGCGCGTAGTATTAGTTTTAATTTTGTTGTTTATAGACCTCCCGTTCAACCCCTCTATACAGATACCAGATTTTACTCACTTCTTCGTAATTTTATTGACAATCGGAATAGTATAATTGTCGGCGACTAACTGCCCTAATGTTAATTACGAGAATTTTACTGCTACTGAGGAGGGTTTGAGATTGGTTGAGTTTATGGACGATAACTTTTTACGACAGATAGTTACCGAACCAACGCGCGGTGATATTTTTTTAGATTTGATGACGAACGGCGAGAATATAGTCGAAGGTTTAGAAGTAGGCGAGAGTTTAGGATGTAGTGATCAACAAATTCTTGGGTTTAAGTTATTGATAGAAAACACTAAGGATAGTAACGTAATAGAAGTCCCAGATTTTCGTAGGGCTAATTTTGATAGTTTTGCGGATAGGATGCGAGTAGTGGACTGGGATAACTTATTTATGGGTAATGACAAATTTGCGTTGGGTGACGTTCTAAAGAAAGTTTTAGGAATATTGAAAGGGAGTTTATTCCTCGTAGGCCCAAGCGCGCTAGAAATCATGGTAGGCCGAAATGGTGAACTAGGGAAATAGGCGAGTTCATAAACGAGCGTATAGACTTAAGCGCAATGGCACGGCAGCTAACTTTAATAGATATATCGAGCTTAGACGTCAGGAATATGATAATTAAAAACCCACTCTAATACAGTTTATTTCCACAACAGTTTCGATGCCATTTGCATTTATCAGTTAGGAAGGCTAAGCATAATTTTGAGATACATATAGCTGCGGATAGTAAACAATCCAAAAAAGTTTTTTGAATACGACAATAATTGTAAGCCCAATAGTCGAGATGGGGATATCGCAGATGTTGAGAAGTTTGCGTAGTAGTAGTAGTAATCCGAGTATTAGAAGCGGAAATCGTTAACCGAGTAAAATACAGCCAAGCGCATCCAGCCACCATCGACAAGGGAAAGGCGAATCGTGGGCTCATTCGGTCCCACCGCCAATATGTCACGCAGGGGATATACACCCATTCCCAGTCGCAGTGCCTACAAGGCGGCCACTCATCCAACGCGCGGTGAAAGATGGCAGGGACAGGGCTTGGTTTAAGAGCGACAAGGGTGAAGGACAACCACCTCCTTCACCTAAGGTCCAAGGAAAAATTCAAGTCAAAGTCCAAAACAAACCTAAATGCAGGAAGGAAGGAAACAAAACGTGTGTTTGGGGAAATATAAGTAGGAGGTTAGGAGATCAGCGGGGTCCCCAAACGGGTCCAATAGTCCACGAGGGCAGAAAAGGCCCTTGCGTCGGAACATGCATTCCCCAATTGGCCACAGAGGGACACACCCTATAGCTCCGCTCAAAGCGAGGGGATACGTTGTGTTTATGTTCATATAGTTTGATCGAATTAATTACCAACACAACTTCAGTGCGTTTTTAATTGGACAAAATGAAAAACAAATTCACATGAAAATGAGACTATTACACAATCAAATATTCTCTCAGTGGCTACCATGATACTGCTTCATTTTGTGGGTAAGCTCCTCTAAGTTTGGTTTTATGTTGATGGACAGAGCACAACGCAAGTCATGCTGACTGCTGAGGATCCACGCGGTTCCTTGCTTTAGTCTTGATTGCAACAAGATTTGAAAATCCTTGTTCACAGAGATATATTGTTGGAAAAAAGAGAGGAGCCTTTTCAGCCTCACGAGTCAGAATCGGAACTCCAAAAGGTATTTTTGAATCCGAACCCTTCGTCCAATGTCGCAGTCTTTCAATGCATATAGCGCAGGCTTTATGTGGAGCCCACGATTTATCTTGGTCCCCCATGGGTTTGGGAACCACTGGCCTACCTCTTAAAATTAACTTACCAGTTGAACAGTCTTGGTCCTTCACAGATTTCATTTAGCTTAAAAAAGAAAAATCAAATTAAAATTTTATTTCACAAAACACGTTTAAGAGGAGAACACCAAATCTCTGAGTATGTTTTGTCTCATGTAAAATCAGCAGTCTATCATGGTTAGCGACATCACGGATATTCACAAAAAAAAAAGGTAAATTCATGTAATGAGCAGAAGCGCATATTCCATTTATGCAAAGGGAAAATTATTATGGATAATGCAAAACAATAAAAAAACAATCAGTTTAAATACCTCAACAGTAAATCAGATCTATGCTAACGGAATGAGTTTAAAATTATCCAAACGATTTCCTTACCATCAACTTCCAATTCTGAATCTAATAAGCATTCGTAATGGTTAATATTTTCATCGCCTCAATCCGGATCTAGATGTAGAAAAAAAAAACCTACATCAAATTGAAACTATTTCAATCTACTTTTATTTAATGAATTATCTATCAGTTCGCCCTAGTTGTCTTCAAAAGGAATCAGTATCTAAGGAATCATCACAAATTCACGAGTTACAATTTTATCACGTACAAAACTTGCCTTTAATAATAACATCTTAATCCCCACAGACTCTTAAAGAAACATCGAAGTGAAGGTAAAGCTGCCTAGAAAAGAAGGTGTAATTATATATTGAGGTCTACTTCCCCACCACCCATCAATAAAAGCTCTTAAAATTTAACAAAAATATTGTTCAGATCTATGCAAGCTTACCTTTAACAGATATTTTCATTGTTTAACTACAAAAAATTCAGTCATGGATATTCAAAGCTCTCTCACTGACCACGCTGAAATAGACAAAAATTATACGCACACACGAGACGGGGCGAGTTTCCCGCCCCCACACTAATCAGATATACCTATCACCATATAAAATATGACTGGGGCGGTATGAAATCATCCTTGAAATATTTTAACTACATGTTTGTCATATGTTAATCCAATTTCTCCAGCATAATTAAGGAAATCTAAAATTTTCGACAAGGATATTATAAAGTATGAAACTTACTTAGTGATAAAAACTCGCATTCAACCGGGTGCTGAATGTGATGATCCCATTCCCGCTAAGGTAGTAAACAGATTCTGTTTAAATAAAAAGGTACGTGAAATTAGGTCCGTGAACTGCAATTCAGTATAAAGTTAAGCAAATCCATTACATTAGGCAAAAAAGATTTTGTTACAGAAGACCAAATAGGTGCTCCTAGCTAATTTCGGTATGCTGATTTCAAATCTATAATTAGATTTTTTATATCACGTCTAGATTTTGTGTAAAATGCAAATCACTTTTAGTAAAATTTTCTACCACGTCCAGATTTTGGTTTTAATCAGCTTAATGCCAGTAATATGAAACTTGCTTTTCAAGGTTAAAGCAATTTTTTTTGCCAACTACATACAAATTCGAACAATTTTGATAAATAACATTTATCCCGAGTTGGCAACACTGAGTCAAGAGCATAGTAACGGGCAACGGCACAACGGTCAGTCGCTACGTGACAGTCAAGCAGAACGGTTGTTGAAGCTCTCTGCTGATGAGCAAGTGACAGGTTGTGGTGACTTGTGTGTTTTTATAGCATTTGTTTTGTACTCCGGTGTGTATTTCTTTTTATTTTGCACATCGTAATAATTACTTTCTACGTTTTTTCAGATATTGTATGGTAATACAAAATGGCATCAAATAGACGTGCTTGTGTAAATCACCCAGACAACTTCTGCTTTGTCTGTGGACAATATACACCTAAGCCACAACGTAGAAACATCATAAAGATTAAACTTGCCTACAAGTGTTATTTTGACTAAGTTAGGAGACCGCGGAGCTCTTTGCCCTTCTGGAAGCCCTCCGTCTGGTATCGGGTTGTTCGCGGTCCTCCTGTACCATTTTTTCGGACTCGCTGAGCGCCCTTCAGGCGCTCGAGCGCTATGATTCCCCGGACCCCCTCGTACGCCTTATTCAACAGGAGTACCATGTCCTGCACACCATTCACCGGATCCGGGTCACCTTCTGCTGGGTTCCCGCCCATGTTGGTGTTTCCGGTAATGAGGCGGCGGACCGCATAGCCCGGTCCGCCGCCTCGCTGCCTCCCCTCCCCCGCCCGCTCCCCTTCTCAGACTATGTGCAGGTCTTTCGTTCCTTTTACGACCGCATGTGGCAACAGTCCTGGGACGATGCCACCGGAAATAAACTCTGGTCCATCCGCCCCCGTCTGTCATATTGGGTGTCCTCTTTCCACCGCTCCAGACACAAAGAGGTCGTCCTTGCGCGGCTTCGCATCGGCCATACGCGCCTCACGCACGGCTATCTTATGTTCCGGCAGGAGGCTCCTCGTTGCACCTCCTGCCAGTCGCCCCTCACCGTCTCTCACATCCTTGTGGAATGCCCCACCCTGTCGTCAGTACGTCGTCGCGCTTTTCCGTTCCTTTCTGATTTCCCCCTCCCCGAACGTTTACGCCTTATGCTCGCTGAGAGCCCTCTCTTCTCGCTTGACCGTCTTTTCCTCTTCCTCTCCCAATCTCGCATCCTATCTGAGCTTTAGGTGGCTTCTCACCTGTAGTCCGCTGTTCTCCCTTTTCTAGTGCCTTTTCTCCGTCTCCGTTTCTCTTTCTCGTATTCCGCCTCGCCATGATATCCGCTACCATATAGCGGGAAATGGCGGTAAACGCCCCAATACAAAAAAAAAAAAAAAAAAAAAAATCCATTATCAGACACTTTACAGCCACAGATGGTTTCATTACTGCCAACCGGTAATTCCATCATCATCAGTGAATTCTAAAATTTTGAAGCCGTATAAATTGGACGCTTGGAAGTGAAAATGATTAATGGTTAACCTTTTGTTTGCTTCCGCCCGAATTGTTCATTCTGACAAAGGTCAAGCTTTTCACTCCACCTTAGACCTACAGTTTAAGCTGGAATCCGAACTACGCCCCCACCAACAGCAGCCCAGCGTCTTAACCACTAAGCCACCCAGGGTACCTATTTATCTACCGATCACTGTGGAAGGATGAAGTGCTGGATTTTGTTGCGCGCCGGCTGCCGTCACCGGGTTTCGAACCCGGGGCCGATGACTTCTTAGCGACGCTGAACACACCACCACCGAGACTTCAATTGGTACACAATGCCGAATGCATGCCTCCGAAGCGACTTAAATCTCACTTTGTAGGAAGAAAATCATTAGAGGCGACTCAAGTACTTGAATCAATCCCGTTTTGGCGCTCTGAACGCACTTCAATAACACTTCCAAGCGTCCAATTGTCATTCACCCTTTCACCGAGATCACGAATTATGATCAAGAATTAAGTCAACCTTAAAACCGAGAAATACTTTTCCACGGAAAATTATCTTACTTCTCTGGTAATGAAACCTTTCTATTATTAAACTTACCAGATTTCAGGTAATGCCATCAGGAAGCATGCAACGAAAAGTTCCATTCAGCCTATAAAAGAAAACTAATTTATGAATAGGGAAGAGAAAAAAAAAAAAAAAAAGATTGTTGAAGTTAATCAGAAACACCAATCAGCATTGAAAATATGACTGGGGCGGTATGAAATCATCCTTTAAATATTCAATTTGCATCTATAATTTTCCGAACAATGTAAAGGGATAATAAGATGTCCATTACCTAATCCAATAGCATGATTAAAAATATGCATCTCTATCATGACGTTCGCGTATTAAATGAGATTTTTCAGCAGATTAAGTATTAAAATTTTATCGAGGAAAATAATGTGGGAAACTCACTGAATACAGCAATTATAATCCATATCCAGCTAGGCATGTTAAAGGTGATAAGTTTCTGTTGAAAATATGGGGAATTAGGTCTTTCAAAGTACCATTCAATTTGAGGCATGTAACTCTTGTCAGATTTTACAGCCATAGATGGTTTCATTACTATCAACCGGTAATTCCAGTATCATCATTAAATTAACTATTTTTGCCACTAGATTATTCAGTTTAATGCCAGAAACTTTAAATAGATCAAGTACAAGAAAAAATTAAAAATATTGAATTTTAAGAACCAATTAAAACTTTCGTAATATATACCAAAATTGCACTTCAGAAAACTACATCAAAACATGACCAGGGCGAAATCATACTTCGACAGTAACTTACCCAACATTAGAATCCTTTTACAATCCAATGAAGCAGCTACCCCTTCATGTTGATCATCTTCCTTTTTAATCAAGTTCAACTAAAATTCCTTTGGTTTTCGTCAAAATTTCGAGCCCTCTTCACCAAATGTTCCGATACATTGAATTTTTCCATTGCTTCGTTTTGAATTCAGTAGTCTTGCAGCATCTTCACTAGGGTGACACTTATTTTCGAAAGTTTGAATTTTTATCGGGACGGGCGCGTTTCTGGTTCCATTTTGTCAAAAAATATCGTGTGTAAATAATTTTTGAAATAAAACAATATTTAGAACTGCCTCAATACGGTCAAAGTTTGTATATTTTCTCGAAAAGTAGAAATTTTAGATCATGATGTTCTATGCCTCTAGCAAATAAAATATCACTTCTAGTTTGTTCAAGCTACTAATCTTGACCTAAAACATATAACTGATCTCTCCGCAGCGATGGATCGGACGAAACTTACCGACCGAGGTGTTTTTTTGCTGTCGGCGGCTGCGAGGAGCTTGGGCCACGACCCTGAGGAGCTGGTCTTGAACCGCGAATCCTCCCGCCGCGACCGAGCAAAGTTCCGTGCTATGGCAGCAGCGGAAATGAAGGCAGCCTTCCATCCTACTGTGCCGCTGACCGTTCACTGGGACGGGAAAATCGTACCAGCGGCTGACGGAGGCCCTGCTGAAGATCGCCTTCCAGTTCTGGTGTCTGGGGAGAACGTCGACAAGCTTCTGGCTGTGCCCAGCCTCCCCGACGGCACCGGCCGCGCCATGGCGGAAGCCGTCCTCTCTGCCCTCGAGGATTGGGACATCAAGGGACGGATCTGTGCCCTCTCTTTTGACACCACCGCCTCAAACACAGGACTCTCAGGAGGAGCTTGCTATATCATTGAGCAGAAACTCGAGAAGACAGTGCTTCATTTGGCTTGCCGCCACCACATCCACGAACTGGTGTGCGAGAAGGCATTCACGGCGTGCCTCGGTCCCTCTACTGGTCCTGACATCCTCCTGTTCAAACGATTCGCCGCCCAGTGGGACTTCATCGATCAAACCAAAGCGAAGCCCTTCGAGGATGGAACCATGCCGCAGCACCTGAAGGACGCCCACGACGACCTGCTGATCGAATTCAGCCGCCTCCTCGACGGTCAACATCCACGTGATGACTACAGGGAACTTCTGGAGCTCTCTGTAATTGTGCTGGGCGGTCCGAACAAGCGGGGTGCCCGGTTCGCTCGTCCCGGCGCCTTCCATCGCGCGCGCTGGATGGCAAAAGTCATCTATGCCATCAAACTGTTCCTGTTCCGGGAACAGTTTCAGATGTCGTCAGGCGAAGCGGCTGGAATCCGGCGATTCACCATCTTCGCCGTGTCCATCTACGTGACGGCCTGGTACAAAGCGCCGCTCCCGGCAACGGCCCCAGCCGCGGACCTCGCGCTGCTCAAGGCCCTCGTCTATTATCCGGACTCAGCGGTGGCCAAGGCGACGGCGACAGTCTTCGCCAGGCACCTATGGTACTTGAGCGAGCGCCTCGTCACCCTGGCCATCTTCGACGAGGGTATCGACTTGGCGACAAAGCGGGAGATGATTAAAGCGATGGAAGAAGAGGAAGGATCGGAGGATCCCCCGCGGCGTATCAATGTGGACCTGTCCACCGCCTCAATCGCCAACAATACATTGGCCAAGTTCACAACGACTACATCAAAGGAGTTCTTCAAGGTTCTGGACATCAGCACCGCCTTCCTGCTCAAGGATCCGGAGGAGTGGCGGACGGACCCAGCCTTCATCGCCGCATCCCGCCGAGTCCAGGCCCTTCAAGTTGTCAATGACTTCGCGGAGCGCGGGGTGGCGTTGATGCAGTCTTTCAACCTGGCCCTTACCAAGAGTGAAGACCAAAGGCAGTTCCTCTTACAAGTGGTCGAGAAGCACCGCTGTGACTTCCCAACCGCCCGCAAGTCCACCGTGACCTCTGCAAAGTAGGCAACAATGAGAGGGAGATGGGCGCCCATGATACCCCCCCCCCCCTTGAGGGGCTAATACTCGAGTTGAGGGGGACCTAGAGTTGAAAGTATGAAGTCCAGTTATATGTTTTAGGTCAAGATTAGTAGCTTGAACAAACTAGAAGTGATATTTTATTTGCTAGAGGCATAGAACATCATGATCTAAAATTTCTACTTTTCGAGAAAATATACAAACTTTGACCGTATTGAGGCAGTTCTAAATATTGTTTTATTTCAAAAATATTTTACACGATATTTTTTTGACAAAATGGAACCAGAAACGCGCCCGTCCCGATAAAAATTCAAACTTTCGAAAATAAGTGTCACCCTAATCAGGGGTGATCATCTTTTTCGACGCGCGGAATCGCTTGGGTGGTAAAGGGGTCGTAGATGCTTCTGCATTCGACGTGGACGGGCCCGGGAGAGAGAGCTCTTCCTCTTGGCGACGACGCCGTGTCGGTGACCGAGTCGGGCTGCTTGCACCTGAGCTGGAGCTCGATGCCAGTTCGACGAGTTCTTCTCGGCTCTCTCTGTTCGCCCTTTCATCATCTTGCCGGCGGCTCCTTTCCGCTTCCTGTCTCCTCGCACGCTCCTCCTCAGTGTGCAGCGTCATGTCACGTGTGGAGGAGATGCGGACGCGCCGCACCTCGGACCTTTGTCCCGTCAGAAACTCCCTGTCCTCTTCGATTGTGATCATCGACATCGCCTGTTCGTGTGCGATGTCGAAGAGGTGGTCAAGGGATGAGAGGAACTCGGCCTCGTTCCTGATTTGGGTCACAGTGCGCCGTTTCGAGTTCTTGTTCAGAGCCCGCCACTTCTCGTACATTCGGAGAACCTTGTCCCTTGCGCGTTGGTCTTTCTGCGTAGGAATACGGGACCGCTCCCAGAATTCCTTGACTGCAGTCACTGTCTCAGCGGCTGCTTCCTTGATCGGCTTCTTGACGTCAAGGTGAAGGTGGAAAAAGTAATGAAGCGCCTGCTTTCCCGTAGGCAGCATGCTTCCTGTGATGCTGTGGTCCACGGTCCCCAGGAGATAGACTGCTGTTTTAGATCTTGTTGCCGAAGCCATCACGTCGTTTCAGAACTCACTGAAAAAGAGAATGAAACACTGTTAGTGTTGGCAAAACTCGTCCCAACCCATTTTCTACTTAGAATAACATGTTCTTTCGCCTGTATCAATATTTGGATAAACTCGTGTTACACCCTGTATAATACCTCATTTTAGTCTTCTGTACACCAGTGCGGAAGACTAAACCAACGACTCTGACCGTCCGTCTGTCTGTCTGTCATCATTTTTCAACTCAGAAACTACAGCAGCTATCGAAACAAAAACTGACATGATAACAGAACGCCATGAGTACTTTTCGACAAAAAGTATAAACTTTGACCTCGTTGAGGCAGTTCTAATTATAATTTTATTTCAAAAATATTTTACACAATTTTTTAGACGGAATGACACCAGAAATGCGCCCGTCCTGATAGAAATTCCCAAAAAATGAAAAACACCCCAAATAAGTGGCACCCTACTCAGCATGGATCAATCTTACGCTTATCATATTGTTCAAACAATCAGATTAGGAGAGTTGCCTCAAAATCTGGCTCTTGGAGATTGGACCCGTCAGTCACAGTCGTTAGTTAACTACAGCGATTCATTTCTGCAGGATTTGGGTTTCCAAACATGCACTGAAGGGCAAAACGCTACAGAATTTTTTGTTGAATTTATTATTGGGTTTTATCTTCCTCACTGGTTCAATATTCACCATAATGTAATATTCACCATAAATAGCAAAATATTCACCATAATGGTAATCATACATTTACATATTGTTATAGAAAATACATTTACACACATTGTTATACAAGTTACATTCACATACAATGATTGTATATTTTTTCTTTCTTTTTCATTCATATTGTCCCCGAAGGGACAATATGAATGAAAAAGAAAATATACAGACTCCATTGACCTATTTCATATCTTACAGACCACAGCCTTCCCTTACGAGCTGCCACTGTCTGAATAATTCTTCTATTTCATATGCATGTTTCTGTTTCTCTATTTTCAAGAGTTAACAAGAAGAATAAACACATTGTTGTATACCCTGACATTCCTTCTGCTATGAGACCTATACCCCATGGTCCTGGAATTCCAATACCTGACCCACCTCAAACCCTGGACTTCGATGATTCTGATGATGAATCAATGACCATTCCCAGTCGTATATACCTCAAAATACCACTTCAAATGAGCTGAGGCCTCTCAACCAGGCCAAACTTAATGATCTTACCAGGGATTTAGGACTTTCCAAATTAGCTGCGAGATCTTGGGCTCACGACTTCGAGAGGACAACTTGCTGGCTCCAGGAACAACATTCTCCTGGTATAGGAAACAAGAGGAAGAATTCCGCAAGTTTTTTGCAGTGCACAAAAATACCTCTTCCTTAGTGTACTGCTGCAATGTTGAGGGGCTAATCGAATCCTTGGGCCTGCCATATAACGCATCAGAATGGAGGCTATTTATAGACTCGTCTAAACGAAGTTTGAAAGCAGTACTTCTCAACATTGGGAGTAGGGTTGCATCAGTCCCTGTACCACATTCCGTACAACTTACTGAGAGCTACGATAACATGAAAATTTTACTGGATGCTCTCGTATACGACCAACATAACTGGAGGATCTGTGGAGATTTGAAGGTGGTAATATCATAAGTAAACTATTGCTATTGACTATTGTTTCTCCAAAGGTTATTTGAGAGCGTATAAGAACACTTAACTTCCCCACAGAAGTGATACAGTCCAATGCATAGATTTTTTTATCTGATAGAACAAATTCTCTAAATTCTTTAAATATTTTCATTTTTTTTCAGATTGTGGCATTTTTATTGGGAATGCAAGGGGGATACACGAAATACCCATGTTTCATCTGCAAATGGGATAGCTGAGCGGATGAGAAGCACTATGCACAGCGTGAATGGGCATACAGAGAATTTTGAACCTGGGTCGCATAATGTCATTTCAGTGCCCCTTGTACCACCAACAAAAATTTTGCTCCCACCACTTCATATTAAGCTGGGCTTGATGAAAAATTTCATCAAATCAATGAATAAGGAGGGTTCAGCATTCCGATATCTCGAGAGTAAATTTCCTCATATCTGATGCTAAACTAAACGCTGGGGTTTTTGATGGTCCTCAAATTCAAACTTTGATCAAGGATACTCAGTTCGAAAACACAATGACTCCAACTGAGAAGAATGCCTGGCAGGCATTCAAATCAGTTGTCACTGATTTTCTTGGCAAGCGTAGAAGTCCAGAACACGAGTCCGTTGTCAAAAACTTGATGGAAGCTTTGAAAGCTCATAGGTCGTGCATGTCCATAAAAATGCACTTTTTGTGGTCCCACTTGGACTATTTTCCTGAAAATTACAGGGATTATATTGAGGAACAGGGTGAATGATTTCACTAAGATATCAGAATAATGGAAGAGGTACCAGGGAAACTGGGATATCAATATGCTGGCGGACTACTGCTGGTGTTTGAAGCGAGACGTGCCGGAAGAAAAATGCAGATGGAAAGCCAAAAAAACTTCATTCCGTCCTCAAACTTTTTTCCATATTCATTGTATGAATAAAAGTATTTATTCACACAATGTTTTCATTTTTCACGAGTGTTCTTATAATATTACTCGTATCTAGTGCTTAAGCTAAAAAAAAAATCAATAAATTTGGGGATAAAATTGGAGTTATAATAAATGGCCAATAGAGAAAAAACTTGACCTGATTGAGGAAAACCAATGTCATTTTTGAATTCAGCATGGTCGAATTATATAATATAAGTTGAAAAAACCCTCACAGCAGACAAAAAAATTTCATATGCATACCAGTGTAATATAGACTTCTTTTCACAAAGGCTCACAATGATAGAAGACAGCCTTAAGCTTTTTCAGCAAAAATGTAAATCACAGTTAGTACAACAGTTTTTCAAATAGAATAGTAAAATTCTGGAATAGCTTAGATAGAGAGTTCCCATACTTTGGAGACTTAAGAATAAACTAGATAAATTAATGACAAAGGTATTTGGTAATGACATTTTGCTGGAACTGGTAAATGTGGAGAAGAGGTTTGTGAACCCTTCCCACATATACATATAGATATTTTTATTGGGTTAGAGGCAGTGCCGTAGCGTGGGTTTTGGCCGCCCTGTGCGGTAGCCAAATTGGCCACCCGCTTCCTTAAACATAACATACCTTCCACTCCAGCAAACACGTATATAAAGGATTTACATTTTATTGATTGAGGAACAATGTAATAATGATGAAAATTGAAACCGTGATGATAGACAAAAAAACAAATTTAATAATTCAATTTAAAACAAAAAACAATATGGTATTTTGTACAACACCGTAATGCCAGCCTTGGCCAAAATTGGCCACCCTGTGCGGTCCACACACCCCGCACACACCACGCTACGACCACTGGTTATGGGAAACTGTCTTTATACCCCCCATTTAGAGATTTCTCTGGTGAGCAGTGACCCCCAAAGCACTGTGATATATGAGACATTATGTTCACTTGCCTCATAGACCTTTAAATAGGAGACCCTGAATGGGTGTACATTCAAGTACTCTAGTCTTTACAGTCCCACCTCCTACGACAATTTGCAGAGATCAATTGGATCTTAATTTTGCATATAACTATTTATGGTTTGTTTTTATTAACAGTGGAGCCACCCAGATTGGCCAAAGGGACCCTAGTGTGCCCACTATAGAATTTTGACCATGTTACTAACTTTGTGGGCAGAAGACACCCTACATTTTGTTCTATTATGCCCAGAGTACACAGAAGGAAGAAAGTGGCTGAACTTCAACCATATGTTGAAAATGTAGATGCTTTGATTGGAGACTGTTTAGGGAGTCCAATATTGAAAGAAAAAACCTTCACAGCTTTTGGAAAATAAGAAAAAATTAAAGGAGCTAACCACAAACTAGTTACAAAAACAAGTTTAGGAGGGACCACTGCAAAGGCTGTTTCCAACCTATCATCTGATCTGATGTTCCCTTTTGGAACATTTGCACAAATGAAGCTTAGATTTGAATGAAGCACATCAAATTACAATTTAAAAATATATTTAGAAACGCAGGTCACACAACTTGGTGCAAAATTACTAAATCAGTTAGCCTATTTACATTAAATATGAAGTTTGCTTTCTTAATTTTCTGTAGTTTTTAAATATTCAAGAAACTTTTAATACCTAAATTAAAATATTGGCTATATCCTTCTTATAAATGTTGCATTATACTGAATTCAGTAACCTAACCTAGCCTAGCTTAATTTAACATGCCCTTTTGAAATACTTAGTAATTTCTTTATTCCACTAATATAAGAACATAAGAAATTTTTATAGTGGGCACACTAGGGGCCACTTCAGCCCATTGAGGTGGCTCCACTATGTAAAAACTGCCTGTACATCGGCAATAACTAATTTTTACAAAACTAATTAAGTATCAATTTAAAACTAGATACAGTGCCCGCGAAAAGTATCCGATCACCCTGGAAATTTGTATTTTTTACATAAAAAACAATGTTTAAATGTATACTAACCTTATATTAGTATTTTGTCATCTGTCCTTTGGTTTGGATGACTTGTTCTAGACGTTTTGGCATGGATTTAATCAAGTTTTGACAAACTTCCACTGATATTTCCTTGCATCATACCTTTTTGATGGCTTCTTGTAATTTTTCGACTGAGCCAGTGTCGTGGCATTCAACCTTATTTTTTATTATTAGCCACATTTTCTATCGGATTGAGATCTGGACTATTACCAGGCCAATCCAAAATATCAAATTTGTCAGTAATCCATTTTGTCACTATTTTGGCCCTGTGACATGGTGCACCATCATGCATGTATGTTTTTGTCCTTTGGATTGCCATTGCCATTGGAAGTTTATCCTGTAGCATTGCTAAATACCGTGCACCATTCATAGTTGTGTTCTTCGGAAGAAAATATAGGTTTCCACGCCCATAGTAACCGAAACAACCCCAAACCATCAAACTTGGAGGGTGTTTCATTGTCTTTAGGGTGTATTTAGGGTCCATCCTATTTGAGCCAATGGGCCGGCGAACCTTTTTTGGACAACTTCTGAATGTCAAAAATGTCGACTCATCACTAAATAAAACCTTCTTCCAGTCATCAACAGTCCAATGAATATATTTTTTACAAAATGCGACACGTTTTTTACGCATTTTTTCATTAATGAACAGTTTCTTAGCAGCATGGCGAGATGGTAATCCGAGTTCTTTTTGGAGCCGCTCCTGGATAGTTCGTTCAGAAACACCAGATAACAAATTATTCATATTAAATTTTATTTCTTTCGCAGTTATTGTTGGGTTTTTCAATACTAAACGTTTCATAAGTTTGTCTGTTCGTGAATTTGTTTTTCTCGGTCTGCCAGATCGTTTTTTAGGGACTGGCGTGGTTAGGCCGGCATTGTTCTTAGCCCGTGAAACCCATAAATTAACGGTACTTTGGGATATGTTTAATTCCTTAGCTATCTGTCTCTGTGATTTCCCACATGTATGCAAAGCAACAATAGCACCTCGACAATCACTCTTAAGTTGTTTTTTAGCACACATTATATATAAATTTTATTTACACCACTTTCTGTAAAAAATAACAAAATATCAATAAATTTACACAAACAGTGAAATCTGACAACTTTGAGACACAGCCACCCGCAACGAAGGCTACCAGAACACTAATTTGAGAATGCGTTGGATAGCTCTCATATCAGCGAGCAACCTCAAAGTTACCAGATGTCGCTAGAACAAATAGAAAGTGAATTATGTGTGTCTGAATATCAAGGGAAAATATTGTATTTTCTTGAGTGATCGGATACTTTTCGCGGGCACTGTAGAATCTCTGGATGTCAGTCATAATAGGCTACTATCCACAAATGTGTTACACACTATATCTATTTATAACTGACATGCAAATATATCAGATCCAAAGAATCCAGTCAATTTCATTATGGTACCCATCAATACCAGTACCATGCCAAACAAAAATAAGTCACAGCCATTATCAATTGCAGACCAAGTCACAATTTACATCCATATACATTACAATATATATACTTATGAGGAAAAGTGTAGGTGTGGCTGTAAAGACTGTACAGTAATGTAGAAATATGTGTGCACCCATTTTGGGTCTCCCATTTAAAGGTGTTTGTGGGGCAAGTGAAGAGCACAAGTTTTTCAATACCTCACAGTACTATGGGGGCACCACTCGGCAGAGGAATCTCTTTAAATAGGGTGTAAGGACAGAGTATCCCCAAACCCAAGATGCTGCCTCCCTATATCCCACAACACCTGTGTTGAGCTGTGCGATCTATCACCCAAATGCACATAATATATGAAATAAACTAGTACCATTCATGCAATAAAAATGGGCTTAAACACCATCACCAGATGTCCCTTACAGACATCAAACTATCCAACCTTCTTTTGAAAGAATCAAGTGTATCTGAAGTCACCACACTACTTCTGTCAGACTGTTCCAAAACTTACTGTTTGTAAAACTGTTTTCTTAAATAATTTCATACTATGACCTCTAGTCTGATTATTGTGATCTTTAATGGAGACTCAAAATCTATCTTATCCAACCCTTTTATCATTTTATACACCTCTATCATATCACCCCTTAACCACCACCTTTTTAATGAGAACATGCTTAGATACACCAGTCTTTCCTTATATGTCAATTGTCTTAGAGATGGGATCATTCTTGTTGCTCATTTCTGTACGTTTTCTAGTTTTTCAATATCTTGTATCAAATAGGGACTATTAAATTGAATGCAGTATTCGAGGAGGGGTCTTACATATGAAATGTAGTTGCTTTATAATATTGGGTGATTTGTATTCAATGTGTGTGTGCATGAGATTGAGTCTAGCATTTGCTTTATTTCTGATTACCATACAGTGATTTGAGGGTTTAAGTTCATTTGTCACAGCAACACCCAAGTCTCTCTCTTTATCATCATTTCTAATCCAAGTTCCATTCATATTGTATTCAAATTCTAGATTTTTTGGCCCAATATGCATAACCTTGCACCCATCAACATTAAATTTCATCTCCCACTTAACTGCCCAGGCTGTTCCTCTGTCAAAGTCTTTTTGTATTGTCATTGCTCATGCTACTGACTTAACATTATGGCCTAATTTTGTATCAACAAATTTTGAGGTTTTACATGATAGGCCCCTCTCTAGATCATTTATATAGACAAAAAGCAGAGGTCCCAGAACAGACCCCTGTGGGACTCCACTCAATACGGGTCTCCAAGTAGACTTATTTCCATTTAGATGAACACTGTTTTCTGTTTCTCAGCCATTCTTCTATCCAGTCAGCTATATGACCTCTTATACCATGGGCTCTAACTTTTACCAACAATCTTGCATGAGAAACAGTATCAAATGCCTTTGCAAAATCTAAGTATACTATATCTACTGGCTCTTTATTGTCCAAATGCAATAGGACTCCATCATAAAATTCAATCAAGTTGGTTAGACAGGACCTTCCATTTCGAAAGCCATGCTGGCTATCATTTATAAGGTTGCACTCTTCAAGGAACTCAGTAACTTTACCTCTAATGATACTTTCGAGTAATTTGCAAATAATGGAGGTGAGGCTGATGGGTCTATAGTTTTCTGCCAAGTTTCTATTTCCTTTTTTAAAGATTGGAGCCACATTTGCTTTCTTCCAATCCTCTGGAATTTCAGTACATATCAATGATTTATTAAAAATAATTTCTAGTACCTGTGCTATATTCTTTTTGGCAGCTTTTATGACTATTGATGCATTTCATCTGGCCCTGGAGATTTTTCCATTTTTAATTTATCTATTGCTTTTAGTAGTATAAGATCAGGAATATTATTTAAATTTTCATTTGTGAATACTGATAAGTATTTGTTTAGTTCTTCAGTTATTTCAAGATCTAGTTTTATCATCTATATAGAGGGGACCTATTTTCTTTTTCACTCTACTTTTCAAATTGAAGTGACTGAAAAACTTCTTAGGATTGTTTTTTGAATTCTTGGCTAGGCTTTTTTCCAGGTCTCATTTGCTATCTCTGATTACTTTCTTGCAAATGCTTCTTTTACTTTTATATACTATTTCAAAATCTGCCATTTTTAGTTCTTTTGAATTTATGAAATGCTTTGTTTTTTCTCTGATTGCTCTTTTTACATTGCAGTTTATCCAAGGTTTTCTTATTTTTTCCAGTTCTTATTTTACACTGGGATATGCTTCCTTTGTATGTTCATTATTATACTTTTAAATTTTTCCCACATACTAGTTACTGTCTGTTCAGGCTGTAGAATATCTGTCTAATTTATTAGACAGATCATTTACTAGTCCATTTATATTTCCTCTTTTAAAATCTGGGATTTCTACTTTATTTTCACTAGGTCTTGAATTACAAACAATATTAAACTGAAGGATACAATGATCACCCAAACCTAGTGTTTCTGAAACTGAGATACCCTGGAAGGCATCTGATTATTTGTTAGAATTAAATCTAGAATGGCATTAAACCTGGTTGGCTACTTTACTAACTGGGTTAAAACATTCTCAATTATAGTCTAAGAATCTCATTACTTTCTGGTGTTTGTAATATTTTCCAGTCTATATGCCTATAATTGAAATCAACAATAATAATATTGCTTGTCATTACTTTATTTATTTCATCAATAAGTTTATTTTCTACATACTTATTTTTACTTTTGGGGATTCCTCCAACTGAACATCCCTCAGGTGGTCTATAAATACCAACTATCCTGATTTTCCTGGCATTTTTATGCCCAATATCTATCCATACAGATTCAACTATTTCCTCTTTAACAGAGGACAATTGAAATATAAGGAAAGACTGGCGTATCTAAGCATGTTCTCATTAAAAAGGAGGTGGTTAAGAGGTGATATGATAGAGGTGTATAAAATGATAAAAGGGTTGGATAAGATAGATTTTGAGTCTCTCCATTAAAGATCACAATAATCAGACTAGAGGTCATAGTATGAAATTATTTAAGAAAACAGTTTTACAAACAGTAAGTTTTGGAACAGTCTGACAGAAGAAGTGGTGACTTCAGATACGCTTGATTCTTTCAAAAGAAGGTTGGATAGTTTGATGTCTGCAAGGGACATCTGGTGATGGTGTTTAAGCCCATTTTTATTGCATGAATGGTACTAGTTTATTTCATATATATTATGTGCATTTGGGTGATAGATCCCACAGCTCAACACAAGTGTTATGGGATATAGGGAGGCAGCATCTTGGGTTAGGGGATACTCTGTCCTTACACACCCTATTTAGAGAGATTCCTCTGCTGAGTGGTGCCCCCCATAGTACTGTGAGGTATTGAAAAACTAGTGATCTTCACTTGCCCCACAAACACCTTTAAATGGGAGACCCAAAATGGGTGCACACACATTTCTACATTACTGTAGTCTTTACAGCCACACCTACACTTTTCCTCCAAAGTATATATAGGGTGAACCAAATGTAGGTGGACAGTAAATGATAACGTTTATTTTGAGAATACATATTTAATTTTTTTGTATACTATAATACAAAATAAAATTTAAATAAATTTAGTTATAATATTTAATATAATATAACACAAACACCATAGTTATAATGAACACCATAGTTATAATATAATATAACACAAACAGTATTCAACCTACTGTCCACCTACTTTTGGTTCACCGTGTATATTGTAATGTATATTAGGGTGGTCCTTGCTTAGGGGGTGAAATTTCAAGTTGAACATTTTTCAGCTCCCACCCACGGAAATCGTTCGAATGGTCGAGAAAACTCTCTAGGTGATTTATTTTTTTAATCGGACAACGTTTACCCCTCCCTCATTGAGCATTACCATTAAGCTAATCTTTTGACTTTCAAGTAAATGTTACATAATTTGTAATGTTTGTTTTTTTCATTCTTTCCAGATTTTCAGTGGTTGGATAACTAATGTGTGTAAAACTGTAAATTCTACTGATTATAATTTAAACTGAATAACTCCTTTAACCATAAGTCAAGCTACCCGTCAGTGGTTGGATAACTAATGTGTGTAAAACTGTAAATTCTAATGATTATAATTTAAACTGAATAGTGAATAACTCCTTCAACCTTTAAGTAGATAACCTGGATCATGGCAGCGAAGCTGCGCTACCTGATTGCCCCGCAGGAATCGATCGCCGGGTCGCAACTTCCTTCGCAAAAAGAGGTCTTGGCCCTGACGGTCTACAGGATCGACGTCCAGAAGAAGTCACTTCGAGAGGCCGCCAACCAGGTCGTCGAGCTCGTCACCGAGGTGTGGTCCAAGGCGCGAATCCCCCTCCGCCGGAAGGACCACATCGTCACCAAGATTGAGAAGCTCCACATGGAGTTCAATGATGTGAAGAGGAACAAGGGGCGAGCTGGCGCTCAAGCGAAGCGGAGAGACGAGTTCAGCGAGCGGATGATGAACCTGTTCGACGTCGCTGCCGCTAACGCCATGGAGCTGCTCAAGAACGAGGAGGACAAGGCGTTCCTCCTCGCTCAGCGCGAACCCCGTCGGCGCGGCAAGCTGGGGTCCGTCGACTCGACGCTAGCCGCTGTCGATGCCTGCGCATCTCAACGCCAAGGGGAAGAAGACCGACGGAGGCAGAGAGCCGAGGAAGAAGCGACGACATCTACGGCCCGAGTGGAGCTCGAGTGGTCTTCGTCCTCTTCCAGTGGTGCCGCAAGCGCAGCGGAGAGTGACGACCATGGAGAAGAAGGGAGCCCTCGGGCTCCGAAGCGCTCCAGGCGGGGCACGACGAACATCGTTTCGGCGGCTGTGGCGTCGTCGCTGGATCGCACGAAGGTGACCGACCGAGGAGCTGTCTACGTCCTGACAGAGGTTGCCCGGTCGCTTGGGCACGACGTCGCAGAGCTCAATATCAACCGCAGCTCCATCCGCCGACACCGGCGCAGGCACCGCTCCAGGCTCAATGTGGCGCTCAAGGAAGAGCTGAGGGCCGGCAATCTTGTCGTTCACTGGGACGGCAAGCTCATGGAGGACTTAAGGAGCAAGTCGATCGGCTTCCCATCTTGGTCTCCGGTAACGGCGCGGTGCAGCTCCTGGGCGTCCCGAAGCTGCCGAGTGGAACGGGCTCTGAGATGGCCAAGGCCGTCCTCAACGCGTTGGAGGAGTGGGAGCTCACTGAGCAAGTGAGTGGCTTGTCATTCGATACCACTGCCTCGAACACCGGCCGGAACAACGGAGCGTGCGTCCTCATCGAGCAACACCTCGCGAAAGACTTGCTCTACTTCGCGTGCCGCCATCATGTGCTGGAGCTCCTCCTCGGTGCGGCGTTCACGGCTGTGATGGGCCCCACGTCCGGTCCTGACGTGACCCTCTTCAAGCGTTTTCAGGAGCGCTGGGATTTCCTGGACAGAAGCCAGTACGAGTCCGGCGCTGCGCACCCCGATGTCGCTCCTCTGCTCACCACTGTCGACACGGAGTGGTTTGAGAAGGCGATAGTCGAGCGCAAGGACCTGCTCGACGATTACCGTGAGCTGCTCGAGCTCACCCTCCTCTTCGTCGGTCACGTCCCCCCGCGAGGAGTGCGTTTCCGAGCTCCCGGGCCGATTCACCACGCCCGCTGGATGGCGAAGGCAATCTACACCTTGAAGGTCTGGATGTTCCGACAGCAGTTCAAACTCACGGCGAGGGAGGAGAGTGGCCTCCGGAGCATCTGCATCTTCGTCTGTCGGGTCTACGCCAAGGCGTGGACAGAGGCTCCGATCGCCGCAACTGCCCCCCGAAATTACTTCGCCCTCCTCAAGGACCTGCTGGCCTACTCTGACATCAACCCTGCGGTGGCCAAGGCGGCGCTGACCAAGTTCCAGAACCACCTCTGGTACCTGTCGGAGGAGCTGGTGGCGCTGGCGCTGTTCGATCCGGGGATCGCCGTCGATCAGAAGAGGAAGATCATCGCCTCTCTCCACGACCGGGTCGGTGAGGAGTCCCCGGCGAAGCGGCCCACGCTGCCAAACCGAGTACTCGCCGGGCTTCAGTTGGAAAACCTGGCGTCGTCCAACACACGAGGTTTCTTCGAGAAACTTCGACTGGAGGACGGCTTCCTCGAGGTCGACCCGGAGACCTGGCCGAAGGGGGAAGATTTCAAGACAGCGGCGGCACGTGTGGGAGGGCTCGCCGTAATCAACGACCATGCCGAGCGAGGAGTTGCCCTCGTCCAAGAGTACAACCGGACACTGACCCACGACGAGGAGCAACTCCAGTTCCTCCTGCAAGTCGTCGCTCGCCACCGCTGCCAGTTTCCGGACTCTCGGAAGCGAACCCTACAGACCCAGGATCGCTAACCGGGCAACAACGGCAACAACTGCAACCGGGCAACAACTCCGGGGGTAAAAGTTCAAGGTCGATGAGGGAGGGGTAAACGTTGTCCGATTTAATAAAAAATGCAACTAGAGAGTTTTCTCAACCATTCGAATGATTTCCGGGGGTGGGAGCTGAAACTTCCCAACTTTGAATTTTAAGGACCACCCTAATGTATATGGATGTAAATTGTGACTTGGTCCACAATTGGGTGCTCTTCCAATATGTGCTCTACCACGAAACTGTGATCTACCATATTTTAACTAATATTCCAGGCTAACTAACGAAAATATCATGACTTAACCTAACCAATCATCAAGGGCGTATAGTTGACCTAACGATTGGTTAGGTTAAGTCATGATATTTTCATTAGTTAGCCTTATAAGGCTAGTTTCATGGTAGAGCACGTATTGGAATATGGTAGATCACATACTGGAAGAGCACCCGCAATTGATATGGACCGTGACTTAATTTTGGTTGGCACATTACTGGTATTGATGGGTACTATAATGAAATTGACTGGATTCTTTGGATCTGATATATTTGAATGTCAGTTATAAATAGATAGTGTGTAACATTTGTGGATAGTCATCATTCCATGTCAACTCAGCCAGAAAATGGCACTTTTTGCACTCACCCCTTTCAATTTTGCTCATACTTGGCACAATAGCAAATATACATACCAAACTTAAATTCCCAAATTATTAGAGCTGACCGACCTTTGGTTACTGAGATACAAGGTCACAAAGTTGTGACATTTTGACCTTTTTTGCGTTAAATGACTATTTTCAAAACGGTGTAACTAAAAAACTATTAAAGCTAGAGCATTAATTTTGCTCATTTTTAAAGCTCTTTAGTAGCCCCTTGTTTATTGTCTCTCGTTAAATATATCTACTGTGAAAAATAAAAAATCCCTTCAAAAGTTGACCTTTGACCTTGAATAAAAAAAAATACCTTCTAAAAAATTCAATTTTTTTACATTAATACCTTGAGTCATGTACAACAAAATCCCAAGAAGCTGTAAGTGGCTGATAACTAGTTCAATGTATAAAAAATAAATGAAGTTGGCATCATTCTTCAATTTTAGATTTTTTTTGTCAGTTCATTTATTTAAAAAGTTCTGTTCTGATATAGTGTCAGTGAAGACTAAGTTCAAAAACCTTTTTGTGACCTGTGCCAAAAGAAGTCTTTTAAAAGACAACCAGGGTTAAACCCCTTGACAGCCCCAAATCTACTGGAGTAGCGCTGATCCAAAGGCCCAACTAGTATATAAGTACTGTCAACTTTACAGAGTTGACTCCTGACTTCAAGTTAAAGTTAATTTATTTTTACTAAATACATGTATAAAAATTTATTTAATAATTCATTAATTGTTCATTGTTTTCTTTTCAGGATTTTCTTTGTGCTTTTGTGATTTCAGAGTACAAACATGGAACATTTAAAACTGAAACAGAAGTGTGCTGATCCTTTGCTGGGTCATTCTCTGTCAGATCAACCAGTGCCTAACACCCTCATCTCTCAGATTTTGCTGAAATTTGGTTTATAGGGAGTTTGTGGGCCCTGAATCCATTTCTGAAATTATAAGGTCAATCAGACCAACGGTTCAAGAGATATGACCTCGGGAAATTTGAGGTCACTTGCGAGGTCACTAACATTTGGCAACCCATAACTTGGGTAATAATGGTCACAATTATATAAAAGTATATATATTTAGAATCAGAAAACGACAAGGAATCCAAATATGCAAGTTTTAGAACTCTAGGTTGAAAAATAAAAAAGTTACACTGTAACCAAAATTTGAGGTCACGATTTGACCTCTGGGGTATCAAATGAGAATTTTTTTTTAAATGTAAAAAATGAAGGCATAGGCATTGGCTATTAGAATCAGCAAAAAAAAGTTTGTTTATGTTAGTATTTTTCATGTAACTAACATATAAGTGAACACCATATTCATAAGTTGTGCGTCAATTCTACCTATTTTTTCACACTTAAGCTCATAATTTGACCTATAGAAATTAAAATTACATTTTTTTATAGATATAAAAACAAAGGCAAAAAATGTAAAATTGTATTTCACTGCTAATCTACACTGGCAATAATAGTTATAATAGTGAAAGGGGAAGACCTACTTAGAGGATTCATGTGCTAGCCTAATACAATTTTTGATGAGCCGCATGCTCTCTCATCAATTTCTTTTTGTGGAAAAATGTATTGAATTCTGCTGCCTCTTAGGGTAGGACAACTCATTACAGTTAATATATGATGTCCTGGCACTGCACATGAATCCTTGTTTGATGGATAATAATATGCACTTGATCCTGATGACCCAGAGGGATGTAGAAAGTTCACAGTGAAATCATCAAACTCTTCACAATATTCCTCCACAATTCCATACCAAACTTGCATGTCATAAATGCAGCCAACATACTCTCCTGGTTTGACACATTTTAGGTTACCAAGCATTGCAGGTTCATTAGTAAAATGACTTTTCCTTATTCTTTTCTTTTCTCCAATGCCACTTGAAATGGGATACACCATCAGTTCTTCCTTGTTTAGGGGAACAAATCTATGATATTTCTGAGTTCCAGGAATAGCCCTACTATCCTTGAATCGATGTTCCAACCGTTCTTCTGCATCTTTCAAATCAGCTGTAGTTACAAAGAAAAAATTTATCTTCTTGCTCAAGTTTTCTTCACAAAACTGAAACATGTGTTCTGGTGTAAGAATTTGCCTCTCTGTAGTTCTCTGCAAACTGGCACGAGCAGTAGCTCTTTTCACTGTTCCTCCAATCCCATCACATGCATTTTTGCCATGGGATGTAGCAAAGAAGTGCCATTCACAAGACAGACCAAAATCCTCTTCATGGTAACAGAGATTTGTGAAGTTGTATCTGTTCTTATATTGGCCAGCACATCCATCTGAGAAATAGTGCACCTTCTTCAATTGTGGGCATCTGAATTTAACATATGTCATAAGCTTCAATATGAATGAGTAAACCATTATAGTGTTGTGTTTTAGTGATGCAGATAAGAAACAGACACTAAAATGGCTAAGTTCCTGGTCTGCAGATGATCTATAATAGATGACAAAAGGGTGAACTGTACACTGTGAATTGTCCCAGTGAAACCCTTGGGCAGCATCCTGGACAATGAAAGAATAATTCTCAGAGAAATCACCTACTATAACTACCTCGCTCTGAGGTGGTAGTGTTTCTTTCAACTGCTTGAAGTACTGTGATTGTTGCTGAGCAACAAAGTGATGACGAACCATGCGGGATATTTTCATGCTTAGGGATGATAAGTATTCATGAAGTGGCTCCACCTTATCAACCATTGTACAACGGTCAACAGTCACCCATTGCTTGTAAGATATTTCATTTGGAGCTGATTTCACACTGTCAAGTAACTCAAGAAAATCCAGGACACCCTCTTCTCTTGGGCAATCATTGCAAAGTTGCATCATGCAAGTCTCTCTTTCTGTACTGCAGACACTGTAATCCATAAGATCCTTGTATGAAAGACCTCTTTCTCCCAATGCAGCCAGCTGCAATTTTGGATTTTGATGGTATGTGCAGACACAGACAGAATGAGTCCCACCACTACCGGCAAGCACACAATATGATGGCCGTAATTTTGCAAATGTGGAAAATCCTATTTTGGGATTCTTTTCATCATTTTTATATAGTTCAAACATCTCTCTTAAATTCCCGAGGACCAATCGTTTTTGCACCTTCAGCACTGATAACTTTCACGCAATCCTTTTGGCCAGGACACATACGACTAACCTCTTCTGACTCATAGAATCTTCTAACTATATCTTTGTGTTCTTCAGATATCACTTTTCCTTTGCTCATTAGTGGAATCTTCGGAAGGATTCCATGTTCTGATTTAAGTGAACGGCTTCTTTTCACCATGTATGTTGTAGTTTGAAAGAAACTAGCTGTTTTTTCAATTGTGTATGGTGAGAGTGTCAATATTTGTAGTTTGTGATGGTGACATTTGCTCTCCAGGAATGACTGTTTCAATTCATTCATTAATTTGTCTAGATGTTTTTCAGATTTAGTTTCAGGTTTTGAAGTATCACTTACCTCCTCGGTAATTTGAACACCATAACTGAGTTCTAGCCTCTCCTTCAGGTGTTTCTGAGCAGATGATAGCTTACCACGAGCCTTGCGCTTTTTCTGGCTTAATGACAGCCCTTCTGAAAAGAACAGAAAAAAAGGTTTCACACACCTGAATATTAGTAATTAAATATTAATTATAGTACCTATATAATTGGCTATATAGTAGATCAAACAGACCTTGTAGTAAAGTATAAGTTATTATATTAATTTATTACTTACTTTTTTTAACTGGTGTTTGGTCCAGAAATGCTAGAACTGGTTCAACTGAAGTTGAAGGATTTTCCTTTATCAAGCAATCACTGTCATTGTCCAGATCTTGAATTGAAGAGATGTTACTCAAGCCACTGATAGTAGATGATTCATTTGAATCCTGCTCAGACTCGTTGTTTTCAGTGGTACTAAGTATAGTGGGGTTTTTCATTATCAGTGTCCAGCAGTTCACACACAACAATGAGTCTTTTTTCACTCTTCCAGCACATTTTTCAACAAGTACATCAGTCACTTTTCTAAGATTGATTGTTATGCGTTTCTTGTGTTTTTGAATAGGGTCCTGGCAGTATTTCAAGTGCCGAACCATTGTATTTTGATCTGTAAAGATATAGGATTTACAATTAGGTAATATATATTTTTTAGAAAATATATAGCTATACACACTTAATATTTTAGGCCTTGATAGTCTCTGAGGCTCATTAAAACACCATACCCACCAGCCACCCACAGTGCTGGCTGGAACTGTACTAACCTGTAGACAAGGAATTTTGCAACTATCTGTGTTGATTCTGCACTTAGACAAGTAGCAACATGTTTCAACAGGTTTGTTTAGGCTACATGTGAGCTTAGTCTTCCCCTTTCACTATTATAACTATTATTGCCAGTGTAGATTAGCAGTGAAATACAATTTTTATTAAATTCTTGGAGCTTGAGGTCAAATTGATAGCTAAGATATAAAAATTCCTTGAAATGACAAGCAATTTATAAATATGGTGTTCACTTATAAGTTAGTTACATGAAAAGTACCAACATAAACAAACTTTTTATGATTGTTTCTATTAGTCAAGAACTCTGACTTTGTTTTTTATATCTATAAAAAATGTAATTTTAATTTCTATAGGTCAAATTATGAGCTTAAGTGTGAAAAAATAGGTAGAATTGACGCACAACTTATGAATATGGTGTTCACTTATATGTTAGTTACATGAAAAATACATAAACAAACTTTTTTTTGCTGATTCTAATAGCCAATGCCTATGCCTTCATTTTTTACATTTAAAAAAAAAATTCTCATTTGATACCCCAGAGGTCAAATCGTGACCTCAAATTTTGGTTACAGTGTAACTTTTTTATTTTTCAACCTAGAGTTCTAAAACGTGCATATTTGGATTCCTTGTCGTTTTCTGATTCTAAATATATATACTTTTATATAATTATGACAATTATTACCCAAGTTATGGGTCGCCAAATGTTAGTAACCTCAAATTGCCCGAGGTCATATCTCTTGAACCATTGGTCAGATTGACCTTATAATTTCAGAAATGGATTCAGGGCTCACAACCTCCCTATAAACCAAATTTCAGCAAAATATGAGATGAGGGTGTTAATTTCAATTTTTTTTGGTTGATCTGACAGAGAATGACCCTGCTGCGTTACAAAGGTCAGTGTCAAAAGAAGAGAATTGTACCACAGGAACTTGTAAATAAGTTTCCCGATCTGCACTTAACACTACATCACAGACTTTGTAAGCAGTGTAGAGAACATCTTGAGTCCTTGCCTGAGAAAGGAATAGGCACTTTGAATTCAGACATAAATGATGATTCTTCTTGTAGTGGTGAACCACCTGAAGATCTTGAGAAAATTGAAAATGTTGACAATAGTGATGCATCAACTTCAGAGCAAAACCATGAGATGTGTACTTTGAATGCTGCTTTTGTTTCAATTGGTGAATCACCCATAAAAAAGAAAGCTTGTAGAGCAAGTCATATGGAGCTAAAAAACTAAGCAAGGTGACAGAGACAGTTAAGAAGAGAATGGAAACAGTTGCAGGAAGAGAGATTTCTGACTCACAATTTAAGGAGCCATCTGGAGATGTAGACTGTTTAGAAATAAATCAACTCAAAGAAAAATTCAAAAATGAAAATACTAAAAGTGATAAAATAAAAATCCTCACTCGACCTTCCTTTGATCTACGTGTTACTGTCACATCACTGTTCGAATGTAGATTGGAGAGCATGCAAACTCTTCTCTTGTCATGAAACACAAGGGAAAGCAGTTCAGGAGTCTCAAAGGCAAGTTTCTTTCCTTTTGTCCACATTATGTTTTCATAGTATGGCATAAGCCCTTACGAGTACTTCTAACAGTCCCTGCGGCACCAGTTTTATTATCACTAAGGTATTTGTATAGTTTTGGGATGTATAGAAGTATCAGTGAGACGTTGTGACCTTTTCCTAAATATTTTTCCATCATACTTATACAATACTTCAGTCTTAGAAAAAATCAGCAACAGTTTCCAGGTCCCGGTATATATTTTATATTTCAAAGTACACAATTTCATCCACAAGTTTGAAAAATTTTATCCCAAACGTGATCTTTTCGTTTTTATGTATTGCTGGAAACTGAGTCCTGCCCTTCCACAGCAACAAAGATTCATCCAAACTTAGATTCTGAGAGTTGAATATTTTGATTCAAGAGCAGATGTCATCAACTCATAAAGTCATGCAATTTCACCATCTTCCCCCCTCTTTCTCAACGTCTCATCTGCATTGTCAGCAAAATGCAAAAAAGAAAGAATGTTGGTAAATCTGTCTCTTTTCATGATTGCTGTAAATACTGGAGTGCATAAAAACTGTCGGTTGACCAATACATACCTATCTTGGGTTTTTGTACCCATACCCATGAGAAGTAAAAGCCCTATAAATTGCTTCATTCTGTAAGCGTAGTTGGGACCCATGCACTATACCGAGATGTTCATTTCAGATTAGGTGTAGCAGCCAGAAATTGAGTTGCATATTTGTTTGTTTCTGTAACCATTAGCTCAATTACTTCTTTGGGAAAAACTTCACAAAAAACATCATACATCGTATGAGTTTGACCATTGAAGAGCACTTTATTTTCACCAGTAAACTGCCACCCACCTCTGGTACAGCCTATATTTTCACCAATTTCCTGCCATTCAAAATTCTCGCTCGTTTTTGTTGCTTTAGGCAGATCTCTTTCCAAAAGTACCACATTTTCTTCATCATCGTCACTACTTGATCGGTTTTGTATAATATCCCGTACATTATCTTGCGCCCAGTCATCCTCACTTTCACATTCTATATCACTTTCAGAACACATTGAGAGATATTCGTTTATCTCATTCTCATCTAGAGAGGATTTTTTACGGTTATTACTGCTTGTGGATGCCATGCTGAACTGATTGGGGGAGTCTATTTCACTCCCCCCTCTGGTGAGCTGAGAGTCAGAAAATAAAAAAAGATGCCAAATACCACCATATTGATGTCTAATATTAGACAGGGAACTAACTACGTTGTTCTAATAGGAACGAGGGGGTTCATAGACTGTTTATTAAACGTGGAAAACAATGTTTACCATGCGTCCTGAGAGAAGATTTTTAAAGGTAAACATAGTTTACCATGCGTTCTGAGTCGGGCTTTTTTATGGTAAACATAGTTTACCACACGCACTGAAAGGGTTAAACAAACCTCACCATCTCCAGTTTTATGGGGAGATCTCATGGCAAAAATAGGAAACATAGGTCAAATCAGCTAATTAAATTTGGTTTTTGTTTCACGTGACCTTATCTGACCAATCAGACGTACATTTTGAATCTCAATGCACACACATTCAAGAATGTTTTTCAGAGGTTGTGATTACCTGGGTTTTTGATACCTTGGAACGCAGTTCCAAAAAACTACTATTGTTTGCAGTTCCTCAGAGACCAACTCTTGTTCGCCTGATCCAGCAACATATTAGGCCTAGGACTACAATCTACTCCGACGAGTGGTGTGCGTATTCTCAACTCGGAAATCTAGGCTACATTCACCAGACAGTCAACCATTCACAGCAGTTCGTGGAAGACACCATTCACAATCAAAATATTGAGCGTTGTTGGAAAGACATGAAGAGCTAGATATTACGGTCTGGCAACAAAACCCAATCCTATTCAAAGTATCTTGCATGGTACTCGTTTAACCATGAATATCCCTCTCAACAATGTCTCCACAAATTCATGTTGGTCACCGCAGATTTGTATAAACACCCCAATGGTGCTATTTATTGTAAGAAATTGCGAAAAAACGCGGGTTAGATCAGGTCAGGTCTGAACCAAAACATTTTTCTGGTGTTTTTTGGTGTGATTTGCTCAAATCTGAACTTAGTTTCTTTGGGAAATAAGCCATTTGAGAAATTTTCAATTTTAAAATTTCTCAAAAATGGCTCATTTCCCAAAGAAAAAAATTCAGATTTGAACAAATCACACCAAAAAACACCAAAAAAATGTTTTGGTTCAGAAAGGAGAAAAAGCACTAAAACAAATAATTACCCTGGGTTTATATGAATCTGGATTATTATTACTAACATGTTCTACAAGGACACTTTTCCTTGGCTCTTGAATTCTAGTTTTCCAGGTTTTCCTAGGTTTAGTCACTCATCATTTTCAGAAATTGTCTGAGGATATTTAGGCCTAGGCTCACTGAGGTATAGGGACATTTAAGTTTCCTAATATTATTCCTAACATGGTTCTGAAAGGAATGAATCTACAGTGTAAATTCTTAAGTATCTTCAAATTCTATTAAAACTTCATTGGCAATTTCATAATCCACTTTACTGAGCTTAGCAACTAAATTTACTCTGGAGAAGCGAGACTAAATGGTAACATATAGGCTATTAGAATGGCCACTATTCCGTAATTACTAACCACACCAACTTAGCCTAATCAAACCAAATTACTAAATTATAAGCCATCTCTGAATTGAGTTTGGATTTTGCCAAACTATTTTCTACAAACACTAACACAAAATGGCTAACGAGCCATAATACTAATTAGATCCTACATAGCGCTACTTATAGGCACTTAAAAGTAGAAATATTACACAAACGCATTATATCAATAATTAAGTTTAACCGATGCCTTAACCCTTTCGCTCACCGTGTCCACGTTTGAGGACACCGTATTTATTGGCTCTAAAAATGACTAAATGGTAACTATTCTTCAGTCACTCAACGTTGACATGGAAACCAACCCTACAGTTGCCCAATAAATCCATAAAAAGAATACTTCAACTAAATTCTGTATTTGTGTGCAAAAGCAAAGATGGCATCGGCTAACTCTGGCGCAAGTGCTGGTGAGTACATTTTTCAATCCACATGCATCATTTTCATTACAGAGTTTTGATTGAAATAAATATAATAATATGCTGGAAGGGGTTTGAATTTTATGTAAAGAAAGTGTAGTGACCTTTATAACAATTATTATATATGAAAGGGACGCGTATTTTTCGATGCCCCGTATGTGGACATCATGAGCTAAAGGTTGCACATGAAATTTTAGAGTGTGGAATTCGAAGTTAGCATAGTGAAACAAATGTTGTTTATATCACCACGCCTGCACATAAACAAACAATAACATACATACATGCATACATACATATATGCTTACATACATACAGAATACATACATACATGCATACATACATACATGCATACATACATATATGCTTACATACATACATACATATATGCTTACATACATACAGAATACATACATACATATATGCTTACATACATACATACATGCATATATACATACATACAATAGTGAGATAGTGTGCGCAAGCAATTTACAAGAACTTTCAGGATTGTCTCTCTTTTTCTCTCTCTCTCTCTATATGTATATATATACTCCTCATTTAGTGTACACACACATATATATATATATGCATATTCTTATTCTAGGTGATGAGAGTTCTTCCAATGTGCGTTCTTCGTGCAGTACATCTCGAGGACGTCATGTGGCATATAATGATATATTGAGATACTTAGAAGATCTTGGTTCCGAATTCGAAGATTTATCTGATGAGGATGATGCCCTGGACGTGTACCAGCCATCTTCTGGTTGTCGTGAAGAATTGGAAAATGAAGAACACTCAGGAAATGAATCACTGCAAGAGGAATTGCTGTATGATGTTCAGGCAAAAAAGAAGGCGCCTGCTTATCAATGGACTCATCGGCAATTTGAAGCACCGCAAACAGAATGGACTTACACCTCTTCATTGGTTGATAAGTCTGATTGGTTTCCATGCAGGTACTTCAAACAATACTTTCCTGATAATATGTTCGAAGAGATAGCTACTCAAACAAATATTTATTCTGTTCAGTGCAATAGGCCTTGCGTAAACACCACTGCAAATGAAATTAGGACACTATTTGGGATTCATATCCATATGGGAACTTTGGGGTTTCCGAGAGTTGCTATGTATTGGACACCAAGTTGTAGGATTCCTCTGATTGCTGATAACATGAACTTGAATAGGTTTTATGCTCTTAGAAGTAATTTGCACTTTGTCAATAATATGGAAAATGATGAAGGAAGAAAGGAGGATAGACTTTGGAGAGAGAGGCCTATTCTAGATGTTTTCAAAAAAGGTTGTTTGACTTTACCATTAGAGGAGCATAACTGCGTAGACGAGATGATGATACCATTCAAAGGTCAAGTAAGTTTCAAGCAGTACATAAAAAGTAATCCAAAACCTTGTGGCAGTATGTAATGCTTGGCTTGAGTACAAAAAGTACTCAACCGAGCCAATAAAGAACCAGATGGACTTGCTTGCATTCAGATGCAACATTGCTGAGGCTTTAATTCTTCAGAATCAAATAGCAAAGCGTACTCCGGGACGTCCAAGGACAAGCACAAACATAGAGAATAACCATGGAGGAACCATGCGCCAGCGCAATATTCCCTCTCGCCGTCTAGTTAGTGATGTACGCTATGATAACGTGGCACATTGGCCTGAAGCCACTGAATCAGCAAATGCTGCAAGATGCAAAATGGAGGGATGCAAAGGGAAAACGAGAATAGTTTGTTCCAAATGTAAGATTCCATTATGTCTTCTAAAAGACGGAATTGTTTCAAAATATTTCATGTGAAATAAAAGCTATTCTTCATTATTAGCTTTATATGATTCAATTCCGAATTATACTTCATTCCTAGGAAAATCATTGGTGAACATGAAATTATTTTGTTCTAAATGTAAGGTTTAATTTAGGATTTTGTAAAATATATTTTGATTCAAAGTTGTCTTATTTTTAGGAAGTATTATTGCACATTTAGTCAAGGTAGGGCAGGTCATTTGCCTTTTCCATTGTACAACCATTGTCTCATGGTGTCCCCAAATGAGGACATTTTTGTACTACCTTTACTTACCAAGATATTCATTTACTAACCTAATAATAATCTCTTTATTTTGGTTCATTCTAAATAAATTTTGCGTCAAAAAAAATTTTTTCTTACCATTTCATTATGCATGAGTGAAAGGGTTAAATACTAGAAAATTGAAACTTGGCCTCTGAAAACCACGATGCGGTTCAAATCACGTGGTTACTTCTGCGACTAAAATATCGCTACGTTCAGTATTAAAATTCAGAGCTAAGTTACATACCAAATAAAACGTCACTACGCCAGCCCATACTATCACACTTAAGTCTGAAATGCACCTCATAAACTAGGAAAGGGACAGCGAGCTTAGGACTCTGCCTCTGCCTAGCCTAGCCTAAACAGAATGCAGTTAACCTTATTTAATATGTAGTATTATTCATATGCCTACTTAATGGGGCATGCTAATTGAGCAACTTCGTTTATTCAATCTTACCTTCAGTATTTTCAGAATACTACAATCAAATAATATGACGGATAGAATTAGTGATATATGAACATGCACGCCCGACAACCTTAGAGAGATATATTGGACTGGAAAGAAGAAAGCTAGCAAGCTGCTAAATTTAAGAGAAATTTGATTTCTAAAAGCGCCAAAGTAGCAAGAGCGTTGGCTATTTTATTTTTAATATTAAAATGCTATGATGTCATTTACATTACATGTAACACTTGGGCCTATCGAGGTTACCACATCATAAATGATGTAAAGCTATATTTTATAATAAAATTTTTGCAAACTGTCAATTTCAAGTCTGCTGATTCATGAAACCTATTGGTACTTTCCAGTCTTTCCTGTTATCCCGGACCCCAGACTTTTTGCCAGATTCGTACGCCATTTGCCAGATTGCCAAATTTCATTGCCAGTTTTTTTTAAAATATTAAGTAACTAACCTAACCTAACCAGGGGTTGGGTTAGGTTAGGTTAGTTACTTAACATTTAAAAAAAAATTTGGCAATCTAGCAAAAAGTCCGGGGTCGGGGATAACAGGAAAGTACCAAACTTATTTACAGAGCTACCGAAATAGCCTACACAACCTGAGCTAAAATATACATTATTTACACAGTTTAGAAACTGTCTCAGACTTTCATTCATAAAAACACTCAATTTTTTTTCTTAAAACTAACTAAGGAGCTATTATTTAGTCGCTTCCTGCTTCTCGAAACTATTAGAAAAACTCTTGTTACTCCGATTAAATGATTTCCTATGGACATCTAATCAGTTTGGCTTTAAAAGGTCCCACTCAACTGACCTGTGTATCTATGTACTTAAAGAAACAATATCTAAATACATTGACAGTAATTCAACCATTTATAGCTGTTTCCTTGATATAAGTAAGGCATATGATAGGGTGAACCACAATATTTTATTTGCAAAACTAGAAGACAGGAAGGTTCCCATGTACATATTAAATTTATTTAAATTTTGGTATTCCCACCAATCTTTCACTGTTAGGTGGGGCAATGAACTATCCGAGTGTTTTGGCTCCTCTTGCGGGGTGAGACAAGGCTCCTTGCTCTCCCCTATGCTGTTTAATGTGTATATTGACGGATTAATTGCTTCACTTAATGAGGCAACAGTAGGATGTTGTATAGATAACACAAGGATAAATAACTTAGTTTATGCCGATGATATGGTGTTAATAAATCCCTCTGTTAAAGGTCTGGATCGGCTACTAAATGTCTGCGAAGTGTATTCGCACAAACATGATATTCTTTTTAATGTTACAAAAACTAAGGTTATGCAATTTCATCCTAAAAGCTGAAATCAGCCAGCTGATATAAGGTTTGAAATGAATGGTGAAGTAATTGAGAAAGTACAAGAGTTTAAGTATTTGGGTCAAACTATTACCAGCTCCTTGAGTGATGACTCGGATATAAGAAAACAATCTCGAAGCCTGTATGCTAAAGCGAATATGCAGGGCCGGATTTTCCAATAGGCAACATAGGCCATTGGCCTAGGGCCCACCAGTAACTGGTGCCCACTGGGGACCTCCTACAATCCCTTGACACAAAGAGTATCATTGACAAATTTGCCATAGAAAAAAGCAGGAAAAAGTCATTTTGAACTTCACATAGTTGTGCTTGCAAAATTTATTATGCTTCAGTTTCATTGTATTTTTCCATTATTCCTATGTGTAAGATGTACATGATATGGAACTTGATTTACTTTGATGTACTTTGATGCTTCAATTTGACTGTATTTTTTTCCATTATTCCTTTGTGTAAGAATAAGTTGTACATGATATAAAACTAATTTGAATAAAATTATTGATGTGTTACATTATGTTGTAATTTTTTTTTTTTTTACATTACAATATTACGATATATATATATATATATAAAAATTTTTTTTTGGGGGGGGCACTGATAAGGTTTGGCCTAGGGCCCACAAGCAAGTAAATCCGGCCCTGCGAATATGACCATAAGGAACTTTCGTTTCTGTACAAGTGAAGCTAAAGACACACTCTTTCGTACTTTCTGCAGTAATATATACGGTCAGCAACTCTGGGTGAATTATAAAACAGGTTCTGGCAGAACCCTAAATTTGCTGTACAACAGGTCTTTTAGACTTACATAAATTACTCCCGAGATGCTCAGCTTCGCAAATGTTTGCTACCCGCAATGTCCCGAACTTCCCGGAGGTAACAAGACGTGCTCAACACAGTCTAATGCAAACAATTAAAAAATCAACCAACCCGATCATCCAAGCTATCCATGAGTCCTGCCATTTATCCTCTAAGGCTAAGCTATGGACTTCTTGGTACGAAAACGTCTGTCTGTAGTTCCACTTAACTTCGACAGTGCAGTATTATTTCTAATCAATTGTATATATTGCTATCCTTAGTGTATGAACTGTCATTGTATTAATAATATTTGTCATATGGACTATAGTCTGCCAATAAATCTTTTCATTTTCATTATTTGCCACATCACATCGCAAGTCATTACAAAATTCTACTACTATGACTGACTAAAAAAGTATTTACGTAGATCCAGTCGAAGATACAGGCCTATTTTCTTATTTTTTTGTTGTGCCCTCGAGTTCTTTCATCAGATTCTAACGAGAAAAAGCTACTTAGCTACCTCTAAATGGTCCAAACTTGAGAACATTTTGAACATCTGGATCATATCCTACTAAAAGTCATATGATTATGACAGTGGCGGCTCGTGACTTTCAGTTATGGGGGTGCTGCCTCAGAAATTGCGAACAATTGTGTCGATTATATTATATATGAGAGAGAGAGAAAGTCGAATAGATAAATAGATAACTACTCGCTACTCAGTCATAAAAATAAGTAAAATAGTATTATAAAATCAATTATAGGGTACTTACGCTTAACGGGTAATTTCGAATTTGCCAAAAATTTTATTTATAAACAAATTCCATTCTTCTGTTTTTATTCTGAGCGAAAAAATATTCTAAGAAATTAAAGCTATATATTGTAAATAATCCAATTATTATATAATTAACTTCAATCTCACGACAAAAAATAAATGATAACGAATCATTGATAAATGCAATTCGGAAATTAAATTTCGAATTAGCAAACGATACAGCAACACAACTACCACGTCAAACAAACAAATCAGCACTGCTCTGCAGGGTTGCCGAAATTTTTTTGGCAAGTGTACCAAAACTTAAGTCAAAAGGTACCAAATCTCGCAAAAAGGTACCAAATAATTGAAAAATGATAATAAATGCTTTAAAACATAAGAAGATGTTAAACTAACCTTATTTCTTAACGGTCAATCTCACGTTTCAGCCATTATCCAAAACTTTCGTTCACAAAAACACTTTTTTATATAAAAAGACGATATATTTTGATAAGTTGAGACAATAAAATAAAACTAAAATCCAGCAATTAAAACAGGATTTTTATTTTGGCGACTTGAACAATGAAGGCATTTTCCAGGATAATTCTGGCCATTTTGATCCTAAAGTGCTCCTGCACCAAGATCGTAGTTTATAATATATTGTAATTCGAATGTACCCTGTACCGACCATTCTTTCTACTACGAGACGAAACGAAAATTAAAATCCATCAATAATAATTTTTTTCTTTTCCATTCAATAATGAACCAAATTATAGTTTTCTAAAGGATAGTTTTTATACATACATAGCGGTTTTTGTTTGTTTCGACAAAACTTCAAATAGTACCAAAATTTTCGGCCGTCGTACCAAACGTACCAGAGGAGGCAAAAAGTACCACATTTGGTACGAACGTACCAACTTCGGCAACCCTGCTGCTCTGTCCACAGTGCTTTGGATCCTCTTAAACCCGCGATTCTGACTCGCTCTTCGTACATCCGCCACCGAGGTTTCAAGCGTTTCGAACAAAATCTGGAACTGTTAAGTACTCAGTTCCACGGGAAGGCTGAAGCTACTTTCGTGATTCATTCGTTCGGCATTGAAATAGTTTAAGGAAAAAAGGATATAATCTGATTTAAAAACTCAAAGTTCATTGAAAAAAAACAATCAGAGAGGCTATTTTAAATATTTAAATATAAAGATCATAAGATCATGGGGGTGCTGCAGTTCCACAGTGCCTACCTGCGAGCCGCTCCTGGCATTATGAGGACCAATACATAAAATTTCCTGAATTTAAATTGAATGGTATGGTGCTGTCAAAAGTGTTCCAGACTAAGTATCTTGGCCACATACTAAATGACAGTTTTTCAGATGACTGATATTATAAGGCAGTGTAGACAATTATATGCTCAGAGAAAATTAATATTTGATTATAATATTTAATGTACACACATGAAATTTTAAGTTGATCTTGTTCAAAACTTTTTGTACTCCAGTGTATACAGTTCATTTGGGTAATTATTCGTTTTTTGACCCAGTCTCTTTTTATAATGAGAGCAAACGTTTCTGGTCAATTTTGAGGTGTTCTGCACGAATCTGCCATCCGTTTCCTGTGCAAATGCGTACTTTTCGAGATATCGTCAACTTGAAAACTACGCATTTGCACAGGAAACGGATGGCAGTTTCGTACAAAACACCTCAAAATTAACCAGAAAAGTTTGCACTCGTCATTTTCGTTTAAACTAATGAATTTAAACGAAAATATCATGACTTAACCTAATCAATCATCAAGGGTGTTGACCTAACTGGTGTAACGTACTGAACTGTCCGCAAAACATTAGGACCGATCAATTTGTGATGCGTGATCTTTACGGGGGCTCCGCCCCCGTACCCCCGAGACCTAAATTATACAAATGATAATGTAATAACATGTGTCAACCTTGCATGGGTAGTCCGCTAAATTTCGCGTGCCCTTAAACTGAAATGACACACGGTTATTTTTAAGATTTTTTTACGACACCTAAAGACCTGGTCTTTTATTAAAATACAAGCACTATTGCATTTAGGGCAGGTTACGGATGTCTTAATTATTTTGTGATTGAAAAAAGGTCTAAACTCTTGTCTTCATCGAGGGCAATATGGCGGATCACGTCTTAAAAATCAAATATGCATAACTGACACGTCATACTTCGTCACAAAAAAACCAAACTGAACAGACGAAAAATTGCTAAAAATGATTTACTTGTAAAACAGGACAAATTGAATTACGAAGAAGTAGCCAGAATCACCAAATATAAGAAATATTCACCAAATACTCGATATATATATTTTGAAAAAACACTAAAAATAGGAAATATATTTTAATAAAAAAACACATTTTATACAAATTTGCACAAGATAATATATATATTTTCTTATTCAGTTTTGATTGGTTATTCAATATATATTGCTGTTATAGCTGGGTGTGACTGGGTCAAAAAACGAATAATAACCGTTCATTTGTGGTGGAACTACAGGATGTATCATATAATATGAGAAAATTGTATGTTTCATATAATAGTATTTTAGTTTTTAAGAACTAGATTTATAAGTGGTGCTGCTTCTTGTGCCAGTATGCTGTTTGTAGTCAATAAGGTGCCGAACTGTGCCAGTGTCATGAGCAATTTTATATTTATCACTCGGCTTGGTGAGTCAGTCAATAATATGGAAAACTGATGAGTGGGTAGTTGGGAGGTAACGAAAATGGTTCACTGAGTAGGTAGGTAGTTAATCTAACAATTATTAAATTCCTTTTATGTCAATAACTGGGTGGAAGAAACCAATTGGTTGCTCACCAGAGTTATTCTCCACACTAGTATTTATATACTGTGTGGGAGGAGCGTGCTCGGTAATGGAGATACATTACCGCTCAACCAACCGAGGAATAAACCAAGACAACGCTGGTGCAAGAAGCCCCGCGAAGAGGAGAACAAAGAGAGAACGAAAACGAAGAACGGGGCGAGAGGACGTACCAGCAAAGTACGCTCTCGACAAATATACAACCGGAGAAGGGAGAGACTCCAATAACTAAAAGTAAGTGACTAATTGAGTTTTTACACCAGACAGTTAATCACATTAAATTAAGCTGGGTCAGACAAGTTAGGCCTACATTGTGGCCTAAGACCCAGCATCAACTCATAGCTTAACAAAGGTGAAGGTAGATTGCCCTAACCTAATCTTGTGAGGAATCCTACTGTGGACCTCAATTTATCTGTCCGCTCTGGACCATTTCCGGAATCTCTAGGCTGACCCCTCTAGGCTAGACTTGATCTACTCTATAGTTAGACTGGAGATATAAGGGGTGGGTTAATTGTGGACCAATTCATACAGAGCATTTTTCGCAATAACACTGGTCAACAACAATTTTGTCACAAGGGTTTTGATGGGTGTTCTAAGTGTAGTTTTTCATGCTGAATCTAAATATGAAATCAGATTTTTTTCTATCAGGCTTAGTTTACTTGTGACGCTATGTTCATTTTTTCCTCATTTAGCATGATCACCGGATAAAAAAATAATAACGTATTATATATAATTAAGTATATAACAATATTATAATATGAAACATTATAAAAATAATAAATATAATAATATATTATATTAATTAATATAACTATAATAAAATATATTAATATTAATATATATGTTGTATTAATTTTTCTGTAAAATTAGTACAATTTATTCCTTTGGGGAGAAAGTTCTGATAATGCTGGCAGGATAAATTTGGTTGGAGCAGCAGACTGTGCAGGTTGAAACATGTTTGTACCTGTTCAGACATGAGCCTAGTTTGTGTGTGTAGAGCAGCTCCAAGTCAGTCTGCTTGTAAATGTCACAGTGTTAACAGCTAGTGTCTGTTGCTTCTTGTTAATTTTACACCAGTGTTGTATTCATATAGATGTTTTGTAATGCCGCGGAACTGTCTGAATCATCCTAATTCCTTTTGTTATGTATGTGGTGATCTAACTTTAAAATCCCAGAAACGTAACTTTACACCATTAGTAAAAAAATGCTATGAACTTTATTTCGGATGTAAAGTAGGCGATCAGGACAAGAGTTGGGCCCCTCACATTTGTTGTGTGACATGTGTAAGACTACTTACAGGATGGCTAAATGGTTCACGTCACATGCCATTTGCTATTCCAATGATTTGGAGGGAACCCAAAGATCACACAATAGACTGCTATTTCTGCCTGGTAAATACAAAGGGGATCACTTCAAAAACAAAGAGCCTTATGAAATACCCTAATGTACCGTCTACAATGAGACCAGTTCCCCACAGTGCTCAACTTCCAGTACCAAATCCTCCTGAACATGTAAGTTTAAGTGATGAGGAATCAAACGTAGCTGTAGCATATCACGAGGAAAAAGATGAAGACATTTCTGATCCAACATTCCAGGCTACCTGTTCCTCCAATGAACCACATTTACTGTCACAAGGAGATCTAAATGACCTAGTTCGTGATTTGAAATTATCTAAGAAGCAGGCTGAACTTTCAGGTTCAAGATTAAAGGGTTGGAATCTACTGCAACGTGACACTAAAGTTTGTTTTTTCCGCAGCCACCATGATGAATTCAAAGATGGTTTCCCATGAAGATGGACTTGTGTTTTGTAAAGATGTTAATTCAGTCATGGGGGCTCTTGGTCATGAACATAACGTGGATGAGTGGCGATTGTTCATTGACTCCTCAAAAGTCAGCTTGAAAGCAGTCCTTCTTCACAACGGAAATAAATTTCCTTCTGTACCTATTGCACATGCTGCAAACATGAAAGAGTCATACGACAACATGAAGTTGCTTTAGAAAAGTTTCAGTATCAGAAATATAAGTGGAATATCTGTGGAGATCTGAAGGTCATTGCACTTTTGCTAGGGTTGCAGCTAGGTTACACCAAGTACTGTTGTTTTTTATGTGAGTGGGACAGTAGGGACAAGCAAAACCACTACGTTAAGAGGATTGGCCAAAACGCACCTCACTTGTTCCAGCAAGAAATGTGAATAGTTCACTTGTTGACCCTGAGAAAGTGTACCTTCCTCCTTTGCATATCAAGCTTGGACTTATGAAAAACTTTGTTAAAGCGATGGATAAAGCGCAAACAGGATTAACATACTTGAGAAATAAGTTTCCCCGGATCAGTGATGCCAAGATTAAAGAAGGCATTTTTGTAGGCCCTCAGATCAGAGAATTGTTAAGAGATGAGAGATTTGAAGGAGAGTTGAATGAAGTTGAGAAAGCTGCGTGGCAGAGTTTCAAAAGTGTGTGCACAAATTTTTTGGGAAATCACAAGGCCGAAAACTATCCTGAAATAGTAGGAGATCTTCTTATGTCTTACCAAGCAATGGGGTGCAATATGTCATTAAAGGTTCATTTCTTGGACTCTCACTTGGACTTTTTTCCGGAAAACCTGGGTGCGGTAAGCGACGAACATGGTGAGCGTTTTCATCAGGATATTTCTGCCATGGAAAACCGTTACCAAGGCAAATGGAGCCCCAGTATGCTGGCTGACTATTGCTGGACTCTTAAGAGAGACATGCCTGAGGCAAAGCACAGCAGAAAATCAAAACAAGCTACTTTTTAAACTACAGGTATGTCTTTTCGATAATATTTTAATAAGTATGTAACTATATGGGTTTTTAAAAATTAAATTGCATGTCACACAAAAACCAGACCTGATAGAGAAATTTTACAAACTTATTTGGATTCAGCACAGAAAATACTATAAGAATAAGGTATTTTCATTCTTGGGTGGGACACGAAAATTTTTTTTTTTGTTGCCCAGTGTAATATAATAGGAGAGGGGGGGGGATTTTTTTTTTTTTTTTAAAGCCCAACCCATCTGGGTTTTTCGTTTTTTTTTTTCATATAAAACCCGAAAAAAAAGGGAAATCTGGGGTTTTCAAAAATAGATAATTAAAAAACATTACAAATGTATAAGCAGCTTCGCTTGGCTATGCCTTATGAATCTGAATCTGATAACTAAAGGTTACTGCTTAGGTTTACAAGCAAACAAACAAATAAACACTATTTCAGACTCAGCAGGTACAAACATTATACAAGAGGTCCATAGAAGATAGTTGTCTGGAGCACTGACTAAGTAGGCCAGTGAATCACTGTGTATAATGAACATACAATTGCCTACGCCAATGCTTCCAGATTTGAGATTTATAAAATATATCGGGGACGAGTCCACTAACCATGGCTTCTATTATCTTACTGACTGACTGACTGACTCACCAAGCCGAGTGATAAATCTAAATACAAAATTGCGCATGACACTGGCACAGTTAGGCACCTTATAGACTACAAACAGCATACTTACAATACAAATGAGCTGTATACATAATGTATACACCTTATTTGTGGTGGAACTACAGGATGTATAATTTGAGATTATATGTTGTATATAATATTATTTTAGGAGTTTATTAAGGACTCCAAGGTTTGTAAATGGTGCTCCAGTGGAATACAAAAAGTTTTGAACAAAATCAACTTAACATCTAATGAACACATGAAATTTTCTAACCAAAGTATTTCCCTGAGCATATAATTATCTACATTGCCTTAGAATATGACAGTCATCTGAAAGACTATTCGTTAATATGTGGCCAAGATAGTTAGTCTGGGTAACTAGAACTTACTTCTGACAGCACCATACCATTCAATTGAAATTCAGGAAATTTTATATACTTGTAGGGCTTGATCCTCATAATCATAATATGACTTTTATCAGGATTACATTTTATGTCGTTATCCTTCCCATACCTTTCTCACACCTTCAAAAGTGTGCTGAACCCTTTTACAGATGGAGAAATAAGAACTACATCTGTTGAAAGGGAGTTTATTCCTCGTAGGCCCAAGCACGCTAGAAATCATGGTAGGCCAAAGTGGTGGACTAGGGAAACAGGCGAGTTCATAAACGAGCGTAATAGAGCGTATAGACTTAAAAAGCGCAATGGCACGGCACCTAACTTTAATAGATATATCGAGCTTAGACGTCAGGTTAAAAGATCAGTTACGAATGCCAAGCGTAATTTAGAGATACTTATAGCTGCGGATAGTAAACAATACAAAAAAGTTTTTTGAATACGTTAATAATCGTAAGCCGGTAAAAGATAACATAGGCCCTCTAGTGGATGTTAATGGCGCTTTGGCTTCTGACGCTCAGGCGATGGCGGGTATTTTCAATAACTTTTTTGCGACAGTTTTTACCGTAGAAGACGTAAATAATGTCCCCGACGTGGACGATATCGTTCCATTTAGTAGCGAGACTATTTTGGATGAAATAACTGTTTACGAGGCTAAGATTGCGCATTATATCGATAGGCTAAAAGTTAGCAAGGCTCCAGGCCCTGACGCTTTTTATCCCAGACATTTGAAAGATTTGAGACTTATCGTAGGCCCCTTAACGAAGATTTTTAATCAGTCACTCGAAACGGGGATTATTCCTGAAGACTTCAAATTAGCTAACGTCACCCCTATTTTTAAAAAAGGCCACCGCGCAGTAGCTAGCAATTATAGACCCATTAGCTTAACGTCAATTATCAGTAAACTTTTGGAATCCGTAGTTATGGATCGCATCATCGATCACTTAGAAAGTAGAGATTTGATTAATAGTAGTCAGCATGGGTTTCGACGCCATAGGTCTTGTTTAACTAATGTTAGAATTTTAACGAAATAGTGCGCGAATACGATATTCATAGAGCGGCTGACGTTATTTATTTAGATTTTAAAAAGGCATTCGATACAGTTCCGCATAGGAGACTAATTGCGAAGGTCAAAGCGCACGGTATACGCGGTCAGGTAGCTAACTGGTTAGAAGAATGGCTTCGTGCTAGGAGACAGAGGGTCGTAGTTAATGGTAGTGAATCGGGGTGGTTAGATGTAGGCAGTGATGGGCAGTATCTAGATACATGTATCGCCGATACGTATCGATCGATACTTTTGTATCGGTATCGCTTTAGCTACTTGACAAAAGTATCGATTTATCGGTATCGCTAAGGTCAATTTTCTTAAATGTATCGAAAAAAATCGATACTTCGATACATTAATAAGAATTTTTAAATAGATGTTATATGACACTACTGAGTTATATTTATGAATATACTTAAATAATACTATTATTAAATATTTAATGACAGTACTACTCTACTGGTCACGTCACACAGTACGGCGCAACGTTTAAACACGTTTGTACTTGTTATTGAGATTAATTAACCATAATATAGAAACGCTCATTGGTGTTGCAACACTATTGGCCACGCCCACTCGGTGTTGAGTTTAAACAGGTTCATACTTGTGACGCAGCGATTCCTCCTGGACCTCAAAGGTGGGCAGTTGCGCCGCAACATTTTTGGTTGCGCTTGCGCTTGCGGCGCAACTTTTTGAAAAGGGTTGCGCTTGCGCGTGCGGCGCAACTATTTCAGCAGAGTTGCGGTTGCGGCTGCGGCGCAACAAAAATCGTTGCGCGTGCCCACCACTGCTCCTGGTCCCCGGGGGCATTTCTTATCAATCTTCTGTCATGAGTCTGCTTCCACTAATGTCTCTGCAACCCAAGATTCCACTGAGATGGAAGTTTTACAGTATCTGGGTGACAGAAGTCATTCTCTCCAATCTCTGAGGCAGTACCCAGGAATTCTACAGGTCTTCCTGAAGTATAACACACCACCACCATCCTCTGCTCCTGTAGAACGGTTGTTTAGTTTGGCTGGTCACATTCACGCTCCAAAAAGGAATAGACTGTCTGACCAGATGTTTAGCCAGATGGTATTTTTGAAGGGTAATAGTAATTACTTTTAATTGTTAGTGTAATATTTTCAGTCATTCATGTATCTTACAAAATTAAAACATACTTTCATTAAATAAAGCAATTTTTATTATTTACATCTATAAAACCCATTAAAATGTCGTTGATTTTACTTAGTGTGCGCAAATTACTAGTATAAACAATAATATCTAATACCTACATATTAAATGAATAATTATAAAAATGTACCGGCGATGCATGTATCGGTATCAGTATCGCTTAAGACATCTAGAAAGTATCGGCATCGCCTAAGACGTTCTTCATGTATCGATGTATCGGTATCGCTTTAGCGATTTTCGTGTATCGATGCCCATCACTGGATGTAGGTAGCGGTGTCCCACAGGGTTCAGTGTTAGGCCCATTGCTATTCGTAATTTACATTAACGACATAGATGTAGGATTGATTAGTAACATGTCAAAATTCGCGGACGATACTAAAATAGGCGGTAAGTTTGTTAACGAGGACGATAGAAATAGGATCATGGAGTGGACAGATAAGTGGCAGATGCAATTTAACGTAGACAAATGTAAAGTTTTGCATATAGGTTCTCGCAACAATAATTACACGTACACGATGGATAATAGGGAGTTAGCGAGCGTTGACGAGGAAGATTTAGGCGTACGCGTATCTAAGGATTTAAAGGTTAAGAACCAGTGCCTGGAGTCTTGCGCAAAGACTAATAGGATGTTAGGCTTCATAGCGCGTAATTTCTAATTTAAATCGAAGGATATTATATTGCCCCTTTACAAGTCCCTAGTCAGGCATCATTTAGAATATGCCGTTCAGTTTTGGCGCCCGTACTTGCGTGAGGATATTGATAGGTTAGAAAGGGTTCAACGTTGTGCCACGAAACTGATTCAGTCATTGCGCAACAAGCCTTATGAAGATAGGATTAGTTAGACCTGTATTCACTCGAAACTAGGAGGTTAAGGGAGGAATGTTGAATTCTTCAAAAACGTTAATAACCGATCATGTAAATTTCGACATTGTTCAATTTCGATAGTAATAATGGATTTAAGTTGCGTGGCAGACGTTTCATTACTAGTATCGCTAAAAACTTCTTTACGTTTAAAGTAATTGATAAATGGAATCTTCCCGCGTGAGTCGTTCATTCTACCAGCGTTAATATGTTTAAGAACCGTCTTCACAGACTAAAAATATTAACGTCGTTTAAAATAAAAAAAACAATTAGTCACAGGAGCTCTGGGTGTGCTGGTGGTTGAGGATGAGTCTGTTGAAGATTAATGCCAGCAATAAAAAAAAAAGAAAAATTAGACTAACATGAACGTAGATGTAGCTCGTAGCGTAAACTAACCCACTTTTTGTTTAACTTTTTTTTCTTATCCTCTTTACTTTCCATGTCTAACTCTTTTATTGCAGGGTATGACTGATTTAAGACTGTTTGCATGGTTTGTAAGCGTTCTTATTTTACTTTTCATCTTTCACCACTATTTTCTCCGACTATTTTTCTGACTTGTCGGCAGTGACCGGCTGATAATGGAGTCTGTCTGAATGAATGTTAACCCACAAGTGATAGGTGTTGCTCCTTACTTAACCCCAACTCTCTCCATTTGCTTTTTTCTGGCATCAGCTTTATTTTTAACATTTGAATTTAATATACCGGGTTTTAAACTCGTTACTAATGATAGGTTACATAGGATTGGTGGCGGCGTTTTGCTGTACATTCGTAATTCCCTTAGGGCTATCGAGGTTAAGATAGGTTTTCCGGCAGCAATTAATGCGATGCGCGTTGAAGTTACGAAGCGGTTTTATTTTGTTGTTTATAGACCTCCCGTTCAACCCCACGATACCGATACTAGATTTTACTCACTTGGTAACTTTATTGATAATCGTAGTAGTATAATTGTCGGAGACTTTAATTGCCCTAGTGTTAATTACGAGAATTTCTGGTAATGAGGAGGGTTTGAGATTGATTGAATTCATGAAATTTTTTTACGACAGTTACCGAACCAACGCACGGTGACAATATTTTAGACGGTGATAACGAACGGCGAAAATATAGTCGAAGGTTTAGAAGTAGGCGAGAGTTTAGGATGTAGTGATCATCAGATTCTTAGGTTTAAGGTATTGATAGAAAACACGAAGTATAGTAACGTAATAGAAGTCCCCGATTTTCGTAGGGCCAATTTTGATAGTTTTGCGGATAGGATGAGTAGTGCTGGGATAACTTATTTATGAGTAATGACAAATTTGCATTGGGAGGAGCTTAAAGAAAGTTTCACGAATATTGAAAGGGAGTTTATTCCTCGTAGGCCCAAGCGCGCTAGAATTCATGGTAGGCCGAAGTGGTGGACTAGGGAAATAGGCGAGTTCATAAACGAGCGTATAGACTTAACCGCAATGGCACAGCAGCTAACTTTAATAGATATATCGAGCTTAGACGTCAGGTTAAAAGATCAGTTAGGAATATGATTAATAACCCACTCTAATATTAGACGGCTTATTTCCACAACAATTTCGATGCCATTTGCATTTATCAGTTAGAAATGCTACGCGTAATTTGAGATGCTTATAGCTGCGGAGAGTAAAAACAATCCAAAAAAGTTTTTTGAATACAATAATCGTAAGCCCAATAGTCGAGATGGGGATATCGCAGATGTTGAGAAGTTTGCGTAGTAGTCCGAGTATTAGGAGCGGGTCATTAACCGAGTAGAAGCCTTAGCAAAAAAAATAAAAAATTTACAGCCAAGCGCATCCAGCCACCATCGACAAGAAGGGAAAGGCGAATCGTGGGCTCATTCGGTCCCACCGCCAATAGATGTCACGCAGGGGATACACATCCATTCCCAGTCTCCGTGCCTAGGCGGCGGCCCCACTCATCCAACGCGCGGTGAAAGATGGCAGGGACACGGCTTGATTTAAGAGCGACAAGGGTGAAGGACAACCACCTACTTCACCTAAGGTCCAAGGAAAAATTCAAGTCAAAGTCCAAAACAAACCTAAATGCAGGAAGGAAGGAAACAAAACGTGTGTTTGGGGAAATATAAGTAGGAGGGTAGGAGATCAGCCAGGTCCCGAAACGGGTCCAATAGTCCACGAGGGCAGAGAAGGCCCTTGCATTGGAGGAAGATGCATTCCACAATTGGCCACAGAAGGACACACCCTATAGCTCCGGACAAAGGGAGGGGATACGTTGTGTTTATGTTCATATAGTTTGATTGAATTAATTACGAACACAATGAACTTCAGTGTGTTTTTAATTGGACAAAATGAAAAACAAATTTACATGAAAATGAGACTTTATTACACAATCAAATATTCTCTTAGTGGCTACCAGGATACTGCTTCATTTTGTGGGTAAGCTCCTCTAAGTTTGGTTTTATGTTGATGGACAGAGCACAACGCAAGTCATGCTGAGGATCCACGCGGGTCCTTGCAACAAGACTTGAAAATCCTTGTTCACAGATATATTGTTGGAAAAAAGATGAGCCTTTTCAGCCTCCCGAGTCATATCCTTAAGTTGGGGCCAAAATCTCGAATACGGGAAGTTTTCAAAGCGACCCTCAGGAACACCTTCGCGACCATGGGTTTGGGAACCACTAGCATACCTCTTAAAATTAACTTACTAGTTGAACAGTCTTGGTCCTTTACAGACTACATTTAGCTTAAAAAAGAAAAATCAAATTAAAATTATTTCACGTTTTGTCTCATGTAAAATCAGCAGTCTATCATGTTTAGCGACATCACGGATATTCACAAAAAGAAAAAAGAAAAGTAAATTCATGTAATGAGCAGAAGCGCATATTCCATTTATGCAAAGGGAAAATTATTATGGATAATGCAAAACAATAAAAAAACAGTTTAAATACCTCAACAGTAAATCAGATCTATGCTAACAGAATGAGTTTAAAATTATCCAAACGATTTCCTTACCATCAACTTCCAATTCTGAATCTAATAAGCATTCGTAATGGTTCTTAATATTTTCATCGCCTCAATCCGGATCTAGATGTAGAAAAAAAAAACCTACATCAAATTGAAACTATTGCAATCTACTTTTATTTAATGAATTATCTATCAGTTCGCCCTAGTTGTCTTCAAAAGGAATCAGCATCTACAAAAGGAATCATCACAAATTCACGAGTTAAAATTTTATCACGTACAAAACTTGCCTTTAATAATAATATCTTAATCCCCGCAGACTCTTAAAGAAACATCGAAGTGAAGGTAAAGCTGCCTACAAAAAAAGGTGTAGTTATATATTGAGAGGTCTACTTTCCCACCACCAATCAATAAAAGCTCTTAAAATTTAACAAAAAATATTGTTCAGATCTATGCAAGAATCATTGAGGGATGGGTAGTCGATCCTTAACTAATTACTCAATTACGATCAAGTTTACCTTTAACAGATATTTTCATTGTTTAACTACGAAAAATTCAGTCATGGATATTCAAAGCTCTCTCACTGACCACGCTGAAATAGACAAAAATTATACGCACACCCGAGAGACGGGGCGAGTTTCCGGCCCCGACACTAATCAGATATACCTATCACCATATAAAATATGACTGGGGAGGTATGAAATCATCCTTGAAATATTTTAACATGTTTGTCATAATATGTTAATCCATGTCATATGTTAATCCAACTTCTCCAGCATAATTAAGGAAATTTAAAATTTTCGACAAGGATATTATAAAGTATGAAACTTACTTAGTGATAAAAATTCACATTCAACGGGGTGCTGAATGTGATGATCCCATTCCCGCCAAGGTAGTAAACAGATTCTGTTTAAATAAAAAGGTACGTGAAATTAGGTCCGTGAACTGCAATTCAGTATAAAGTTAAGCAAATCCATTATCACACTTTACAGCCACAGATGGTTTCATTACTGTCAACCGGTAATTCCATTATCATCAGTGAATTCTAAAATTTTGAAGCCGTATAAATTGGACGCTTGGAAGTGAAAATGATTAATGGTTAACCTTTTGTTTGCTTCCGCCCGAATTGTTCATTCTGACAAAGGTCAAGCTTTTCACTCCACCTTAGACCTACAGTTTAAGGTGGAATCCGAACCACGCCCCATCAGCAACAGCCCAGCGTCTTAACCACAAAGCCACCCAGGGTACCTATTTATCTACCAACCACTGTGTGGAAGGATGAAGAGCTGGATTTTGTTGCGCGCCGGCTGCCGTCACCGGGGCCGATGAATTCTTAGTCAGCGATGCTGAACACACAACCACCGAGACTTCAATTGGTACACAATGCCGAATGCATGCCTCCGAAGCGACTTAAATCTCACTTTGTAGGAAGAAAATCATTAGAGGCGACAAGTACTTGAATCAATCCCGTTTTGGCGCTTTGAACGCACTTCAATAACACTTCCAAGCGTCCAATTGTCATTCACCCTTTCACCGAGATCACGAATTATGATCAAGAATTAAGTCAACCTTAAAACCGAGAAATACTTTTCAACAGAAAATTATCTTACTTCTCTGGTAATGAAACCTTTATTATTAAACTTACCAGATTTCAGGTAATGCCATCAGGAAGCATGCAACGAAAAGTTCCATTCAGCCTATAAAAGAAAGCTAATTTATGAATAGGGAAGAGAAAAGAGAAAAAAAAAAAAAAAAAAGATTGTTGAAGTTAATCAGAAACACCAATCAGCATTGAAAATATGACTGGGGCGGTATGAAATCATCCTTTAAATATTCAATTTGCATCTATAATTTTCCGAACAATGTAAAGGGATAATAAGATGTCCATTACCTAATCCAATAGCATGATTAAAAATATGCATTCTATCATGACGTTCGCGTATTAAATGAGATTTTTCAGCAGATTAAGTATTAAAATTTTTGAGAAAAATGTGGGAAACTCACTGAATACAGCAATTAGAATCCATATCCAACCAGGCATGTTAAAGGTGATAAGTTTCTGTTGAAAATATGGGGAATTAGGTCTTTCAAAGTACCATTCAATTTGAGGCATGTAACTCTTGTCAGATTTTACAGCCATAGATGGTTTCATTACTATCAACCGGTAATTCCAGTATCATCATTAAATTAACTATTTTTGCCACTAGATTATTCAGTTTAATGCCAGAAACTTTAAATAGATCAAGTACAAAACATGACCAGGGTGAAATACTTCGACAGTAACTTACCCAACAGTAGAATCCTTTTACAGTCCAATGAAGCAACTAGCCCTTCATGTTGATCATCTTCCTTTTTTATCATCAAGTTCAACTAAAATTCCTTTGGTTTTCGTCAAAATTTCGAGCCATCTTCACCAAATGTTCCGATACATTGAACTTTTCCATTGCTTTCTTTATACTCCAACTATCTGAAACTACGGCCAGAAGTCTAATCTTCCGTTTTTGTTGTATGACCACACTTTTCCTTAAGCATTTCAATTAATCTTCAAGTCATCAGAAATGTTCAATACTTTAACTTTATCCTTGGCTGAGATACGATGCTTTCAAGCTTTTTCCCGTAACAGAGTTCATCCCACTTACTGACTGGTTTAATAGGAGAGCATCCCAATACTGATGTGCTGGTATTCAGTGACTGCAACAACACTGGGATGGTTCAAATGTATCTGAGGATGCTTCTTTAAACTAGTTACATCATTCAGTTTCCTCATACACAGTGGATAACTTCGTTTTGAATTCAGTAGTCTTGCAGCATCTTCACTGATGAAGAGACTGTAAATAGAAATAAGTTGGGTATTTTATTACAGTACACGCACTTATTATAGGATTCAAGTTTGGTAAATGTAGCGAAAACCCAGGGGTAACGATTTTTTAACGAGTGGTATTTCTAGAGGTACTTTTGCTCCTGAATCCAGTGGATATTCAATTCTTGGGGAAATGCCTAATTTTCGATATAGGCCGTTTCTACTCTAACAACCTGAATCACATGAAAGTGGGCAGGGTTTAAGAAAAGGGAAATTGAGGGGTTTAAAAAAAAAAAAACTAACCTGAACTGCTTGAACGAACGAGATTGCAGTCGTCACACGCTGCAGTATAAGTTTTTCAGTGGATGAAAAATTAAAAATTGACCAACTTCAAAACTATTCATTCCCCCAAAATATTAATACCACCACTGGATTCAGGAGCAAAAATACCACTAGAAATACCACTTATTAAAAAGTTACCGTGGGGTTCTCTGCATTAGCCTTCAAATTAACATACTTATTTGTGATGCGTTTCTTGTGTAGTACAAGTTACAATAATACTTTTGCAGACTCAAAAAGTGATGAACACATGATGGTGTGTGTGCGCGTGTGCGTGTGCGTGTACTTAAGAGGAACTCTACTTCATACGAGAAGCTGTCTTCATCATTGTGCTCTCAATCAAGTGCCTCCATGAATTCACATTACAATCCTCTAAGTCACTTTTCAGAGGCTAGTAAAGCCCAAAGATTAAGGGTCAACTTAAAATAGTCCAGCTTCAAAATTATTTACGTCATTGTAAATACAGGGGGAACAGAAATGCTGACCCCCAGTTTTCTGGTTTTTAAAAGTTGCTATCATACAAAAGCAAAATGAACCATTTCTCACGCCAGATGTCCTTTTTATTGACCATTAACTTTTTATGCTATTTTTTCCTTATGACGTAGCGTGTAAGGCAGAATTTTGAGTGAAATACACTGAAGTGACTCACGGTCACTTATGCGTGGAAAAACAGAATTTGAGTCTGTTGGCTTGCTAACCTTTCGATGAAGTTGGGTTAGTACAATACTGCGTGCTATGGTAAGAATATTTTTCCCCTCATGTTCTTCATAAATTTATCATAAATCTATTTTCAAAATGAAATTTATTATAAACGAGCTTTCATATTAACCTAAAATTAGTAGTGTTTCATTTTGTTATTAGTAAGAATTATAAATTTTAGGTATATATATAACATTTATTTATTGTATGGTCAAATTATTGACCATTCGGCAGTTGCGCCACTCAGCATTGAATGAACAAATGTCTGCATTTTCACTTTTTATGCTCACATTTCATGATTATATATACCGTATATATATATATATTCTTTTCAGTTTTCTGCAATGGACGAAAATAACGATACAGAAAAAGCATTACCATGAAAGAAGAGAATACTTTTTGAGTACAGAGCAAGCTATCTCCTATATTCTGCAACCTACAGATCTACAGAATCTACAGAAGCTAAGGCTAACAAAGACCCTAAGATCCACTCTAAGGCTAGCCCGAGAGAAAGGAGAGAGTAGGGGGTTAAGAGAAGAGAGGAGAATAAGGGGTTAAGTAAGGAGCAACACCTATCATTCGTGGGTTAACATTCATTCAGAAAAAGAGGGAAAAAGTCTCACCATCATCATCCGCCGGCCACTGCCGACAAGTCAGAAAAATAGTCGGAGAATATAGGAGAGGGGTGAAAGATGAAAAGAAGTAAAATAAGAACGCTTACAAACCATGCAAACACAGTCTTAACTCACTGTCATACCATGCAAACTACAAACATGCAAGAAAAGAGTTAGAGACATGCAAAGTAAGGAGGATAAGAAAAAAAAAAAAAGTAGGTAAAGTTAAACAAAAAGTGGGTTAGTTTACGCTATGAGCTACATCTACATTCGTATTAGTCTAATTTTTTTTTTTTTTTTTTTTTATTGCTGGCATCACACGCTGGCATGTCACAAGCTGGCATTCATCGTCAACAGACTCATCCTCGAGCACCACCACCAGAGCTCCTGTTGTTAACTTTCTTTTTTAATTTTAAACAACGTTAATATTTTTAAAATGTCTGTCAAGACGGTTCTTAAACACATTAACGCTGGTAGAATGAACGACTGACGCGGGAAGATTATTCCATTTATCAATTACTTTAAACGTAAAGAAGTTTTTAGCGATATTAGTAATGAAACGTCTGCCACGCAACTTGAATCCGTTATTGCGAGTATTACTATTATCGAAAGTGAACAATTTGTCAAATTTACGTTATCGATGTTATTAACGATTTTGAAAACTTCAATAAGCTCCCCCCTTAATCTCCTAGTTTCGAGTGAATACAAGTCTAACACTTTAATCCTATCTTCATAAGGCTTATTGCGCAATGCCGGAATAAGTTTCGTGGCACGACGCTGAACCCTTTCTAACCTATCAATATCCTCACGCAAGTACGGGCACCAAAATTGAACGGCATATTCCAAATGAGGCCTGACTAGGGACTTGTAAAGGGGCAATATAATATCCTTCGATTTAAATTCGAAATTACGCGCTATGAAGCCTAACATCCTATTAGCTTTTGCGCAAGACTCCAGGCACTGGTTCCTAACCTTTAAATCTTTAGTTACGCGTACGCCTAAATCTACTTCCTCGTCAACGCTCGCTAAATCCCTATCATCCATCGTGTACACGTAATTATTGTTGCGAGAACCTATATGCAAAACTTTACATTTATCTACGTTAAATTGCATCTGCCACTTATCCGTCCACTCCATAATCCTATCTACATCGTCTTGGATCCTATTTCTATCGTCCTCGTTAACAACCTTACCGCCTATTTTAGTATCGTCCGCGAATTTTGACACGTTACTAATCAATCCTACATCTATGTCGTTAATGTAAATTACGAATAACAATGGGCCTAACACTGAACCCTGTGGGACACCACTACCTACCTCTAACCACCCAGATTCACTACCATTAACTACGACCCTCTGCCTCCTAGCACGAAGCCATTCTTCTAACCAGTTAGCTACCTGACCGCGGATACCGTGCGCTTTAACCTTCGCAATTAGTCTCCTATGCGGAACTGTATCGAACGCCTTTTTAAAATCTAAATAAATAACGTCAGCTGCCCTATGCCTATCGTATTCGCGCACTATTTCGTTATAAAATTCTAACAAATTTGTTAAACAAGACCTATGGCGTCGAAACCCGTGCTGACTACTATTAATCAAACCCCTACTTTCTAAGTGATCGATAATACGATCCCTAACTACGGATTCCAAAAGTTTACCGACAATTGACGTTAAGCTAATGGGCCTATAATTGCTAGCTACCGCGCGGTCGCCTTTTTTAAAAATAGGCGTGACGTTAGCTAATTTGAAGTCTTCAGGAATAATCCCCGTTTCGAGTGACTGATTAAAAATCTTCGCTAGGGGGCCTACAATAACGTCTTTCAAATGTCTAGGATAAAAAGCGTCAGGGCCTGGAGCCTTGCTAACTTTTAGCCTATCGATATAATGCGCAATCTCAGCCTCGTAAACAGTTATTTCATCTAAAATAGTCTCGCTACTAAATTTCGGAGGAAGAGGAAGAAGTGTTTCAATAAATGTGTTGAAGCAATCATCCATAGTCTGACTACTTCAGGACATTTAAAAATTGAAAATCATGGTACTGAAGCTGCTGATATCTATGATGATGATGATTTACCTTTATCACATTTATACAGTAATAAAAATAACATCAATGGCTCAAAAAAATCTAGTCTCTTTCATCAATTTAACGAAGTGGCGAAAGAAAATTTCAACAACCACCTGATGTAAAATGGAAGGAATCTCTTACTGTAGATGAAGAATGAAAAAATAATGGAGGTTGACCAATTTAGGGTGTGTCAATTTTCTCCAACTTCTTTCAAATCAATTTTGGTAGTGAAAATATAGCATCTTTTCATGTCAAAACTTGAAATTGGCCAACCACAATGAATTAAAATAACCCTTACCTACATCAATTTTACCTTCAAGTTTTAGAAATTGACTCTTACTAAATATGACATAAATTGATTAACTATTCATCTGTCACAGAATTATCCCACTGATCGCATATGGTGTGTTTTGAAGGTCATATAGTAGTTGTACATTGTACAAGTCACAACATGAATAGAACTGTCCCTCACTCTCAGTTGCCTCTTAGATGTCTCAGACGGTGGTTTGCTGTTATTGCTCTTGTACCTACTTCAGTTATTCTACTAGATGAATACTACAGTTTAACTAAGTATGGATTATTACAATTATTTATCATCATATTCTTCTGTCTAATTATGGTGTAATCCCACGAAATATTTTTATTGAATTTTAGAACATCGAATGACAACTTTGAAACATCTAATTGATATAAAATACTTACGCGTTTTTCTTTCTTTTCAGATATGCCTAAGATGCCAATATTGAAGACAAAAGGTCAGTCGTCATACCACTTGAGCCTGTTAGTCGGTACAGGCAAGGAGCTTCCCATATCAGAACTACCAACAGTGCGAGACATGCTGAGACTAGGGTTACTCCTTCATGAACAAAATACAAAGGATAGAAGGAACTACACAGAGAAAGAGCTGATAAGGGACATGATTCCCCCCCTTCTGCAGCAGTGGAAAAAGCTAATTTGTTATTCAAACCACCTGTACTCAATCAGTATAGAACTATTGAGCTAAAATTAACAAAGCTGTGGCACAAAGCAGTTGAGACATCACTTGGTAAAGGAAAACTAGCAAAGAAAAATAAATTTCTGCACACACTTGATACTACTATTGACATTTTTAACTGAATGTCCCATAGAGTTGTGTTCTGAAGCCAATTTCTCTCCCGCATGCAGAAGAGAACCTCACCCTCACATTGATTGTCGCTGTCCTCGTAAGATCCGTTTTGGAGCTGGCTTTCATAAAGGCGCAGAGAACAAAGGCAGGAGGCCAAGGAAGTATGCAGATTGGTTCAGCAGATTATTCCGAAACCAAAAAACATTGTTATTGTTAAGAAAAGAAAATCTGAGAGGGATGAAAGGAGGAAAAAGAGTGAAGAAGCCACCCAAAGAGATGAAGAGCTCTATCAAGAGGTTTCTCACTTTGAAAGCTCTTCAGATGAACAGAAAGAAGCAACATCAGATGATAGCTCCAAAATGCCATCTGAACCTTCACAAAATGAAATACAACACTAGACATCTCAAACATTGTCTTAGCCAGTATTTGCCACCATATGGGACTACGAGAGACTGCAGAGATTGCCACTGCCACTTGGATAGATGCAGGCCTCATCAGCCGAAAGGTACATCCTTAATGATAGATCATAAGAACAACACAAGAAAAAATAATAAAGGAAATATCTGATCAGCATGAAAAGACTGAGGAAGGTCTCTCTTGCCTTTTGTTTGATGGACGAAGAGATGATACAAAAGTTCTAGAGGTAGAGGGAATGGAGAAAGTTTCCCAGTCTCATCAAAGAAGAACACTACTGTGTATGTTTGGAACCTGGTGGCTGCTATTTGTTTCACACTGTTCCTGAAGCAGAAGTAGAAGTAGAAGGCAAGAAACATGCAGAGGCAATTGCTGATCAAATATGTTGGCTTCAAGAAAGACTTGACAGTTCACTGCAGGCTGTTGGTGGAGACTCAACTGCGGTGAACACTGGATGGCAGGGCGGTGTTATGACTCATTTAGAGAAAAAACTTGGACGAAGGCTTGTTTGGATTGTATGTGATTTGCCCACAGGGGAACTACCTCTTCGTCATCTCATCCAGGAACTTGATGGTCCTACAAAGAGCAACAAGTGGTCAGGCCCCCCGTGGCAAAATGCTAGAAGCAACAGAATTAGAAATACACAGTTTCCAAAGGTTGAAGTAGGCCCTCCCCTTCCAGTGTTGTCTAAAGTAGTTATCAAACACCTCAGCATGGATCAATCTTACGCTTATCGTATTGTTCAAACAATCAGATTAGGAGAGTTGCCTCAAAATCTGGCTCTTGGAGATTGGACCCGTCAGTCACAGTCGTTAGTTAACTACAGCGATTCATTTCTGCAGGATTTGGGTTTCCAAACATGCACTGAAGGGCAAAACGCTACAGAATTTTTTGTTGAATTTATTATTGGGTTTTATCTTCCTCACTGGTTCAATATTCACCATAATGGTAATCATACATTTACATATTGTTATAGAAAATACATTTACACACATTGTTATACAAGTTACATTCACATATACAATGATTGTATATTTTCTTTCTTTTTCATTCATATTGTCCACGAAGTGACAATATGAATGAAAAAGAAAATATACAGACTCCATCGACCTATTTCATATCTTACAGACCACAGCCTTCCCTCACGAGCTGCCACTGTCTGAATGATTCTTCTATTTCATATGCAAGTTTTATATCCATGTTTCTGTTTCTCTATTTTCAAGAGTTAACAAGAAGAATAAACACATTGTTGTATAACCTGACATTCCTTCTGCTATGAGACCTATACCCCATGGTCCTGGAATTCCAATACCTGACCCACCTCAAACCCTGGACTTCGATGATTCTGATGAATCAATGACCAGTCGCAGTCGTACATACCTCAAAATACCACTTCAAATGAGCTGAGGCCTCTCAACCAGGCCAAACTTAATGATCTTACCAGGGATTTAGGACTTTCCAAATTAGCTGCGAGATCTTGGGCTCACGACTTCGAGATGACAACTTGCTGGCTCCGGGAACAACATTCTCCTGGTATAGGAAACAAGAAGAAGAATTCTGCAAGTTTTTTGCAGTGCACGAAAATACCTCTTCCTTAGTGTACTGCTGCAATGTTGAGGGGCTAATCGAATCCTTGGGCCTGCCATATAACGCATCAGAATGGAGGCTATTTATAGACTCGTCTAAACGAAGTTTGAAAGCAGTACTTCTCAACATTGGGAATAGGGTTGCATCAGTCCCTGTACCACATTCCGTACAACTTACTGAGAGCTACGATAACATGAAAATTTTACTGGATGCTCTCGTATACGACCAACATAACTGGAGGATCTGTGGAGATTTGAAGGTGGTAATATCATAAGTAAACTATTGCTATTGACTATGTTGTTTTTCCAAAGGTTATTTGAGAGCGTATAAGAACACTTAACTTCCCCACAGAAGTGATACAGTCCAATGCATAGATTTTTTTATCTGATAGAACAAATTCTCTAAATTCTTTAAATATTTTCATTTTTTTTTTCAGATTGTGGCATTTGTATTGGGAATGCAAGGGGGATACACGAAATACCCATGTTTCGTCTGCAAATGGGATAGCTGAGCGGATGAGAAGCACTATGCACAGCGTGAATGGGCATCCAGAGAGAATTTTGAACGTGGGTCGCATAATGTTACAGTGCCCCTTGTACCACCAACAAAAATTTTGCTCCCACCACTTCATATTAAGCTGGGCTTGATGAAAAATTTCATCAAATCAATGAATAAGGAGGGTTCAGCATTCCGATATCTCGAGATTAAATTTCCTCATATCTGATGCTAAACTAAATGCTGGGGTTTTTGATGGTCCTCAAATTCGAACTTTGATCAAGGATACTCACTTCGAAAACGCAATGACTCCAACTGAGAAGCATGCCTGGCAGGCATTCAAATCAGTTGTCACTGATTTTCTTGGCAAGCGTAGAAGTCCAGAACACGAGTCCGTTGTCGAAAACTTGATGGAAGCTTTCAAAGCTCATGGGTCGCGCATGTCCATAAAGATGGACTTTTTGTGGTCCCACTTGGACAATTTTCCTGAAAATTACGGGGATTATAGTGAGGAACAGGGTGAATGATTTCACCAAGATATCAGAATAATGGAAGAGGTACCAGGGAAACTGGGATATCAATATGCTGGCAGACTACTGCTGGTGTTTGAAGCGAGACGTGCCTGAAGAAAAACGCAGATGGAAAGCCAAAAAAAATTAATTCCTTCCTCAAACTTTTTTCCATATTACTTGTATGAATAAAAGTATTTATTCACACAATGTTTTCATTTTTCACGTGTGTTCTTATAATATTACTCGTATCTACAGTGTTTAAGCTAAAAAAATCAATAAATTTGGGGATAAAATTGGACTTATAATAAATGGCCAATAGAGAAAAAACCTGACCTGATTGAGAAAAACCAATGTCATTTTCGAATTGAGCATGGTCGAATTATATAATATGAGTTGAAAAAACCCTCACAGCAGACAAAAAAATTTCATATGCATATAGACTTCTTTTCACAAAGGCTCACAATGATAGAAGACAGCAAAAATGTAAATCACAGTTAGTACAACCGTTTTTCAAATAGAATAGTAAAATTCTGGAATAGCTTAGATAGAGAGTTCCCATACTTTGGAGACTTAAGAATAAACTAGATAAATTAATGACAGGTATTTGGTAATGACATTTTGCTGGAACTGGTAAATGTGAAGAGGTTTGGTGAACCCTTCCCACATATACATATGGATATTTTTATTGAGTTAGGGTCAGTGCCGTAACGTGGGTTTTGGCTGCCCTGTGCGGTAGCCAAATTGGCCACCCCCTTCCTTAAACGTAACATACCTTCCACTACAGCAAACACACATATATAAAGGATTTACATTTTATTGATTGAGGAACAATGTAATAATGATGAAAATTGAAACAGTGATGATAGACAAAAAATCAAATTTAATAATTCAATTTAAAACAGAAAATAATATGGTATTTCGTACCATACCATAATGCCAGCCTTGGCCACCCTGTGCAGTCCACACACCCCGCACACCCGACGCTACGCCACTGGTTAGGGGAAACTGTCTTTATACCCCCATTTAGAGATTTCTCTGGTGAGCAGTGACCCCCAAAGCACTGTGATATATGAGACATTATGTTCACTTGCCTCATAGACCTTTAAATAGGAGACCCTGAATGGGAGTACATTCAAGTACTTATAGTCTTTACAGTCCCACCTCCTACGACTTTTATCTTAATTGTAGAGCTTGTATTATATTATTCTGGTTATAGCTACACAGATCCATGTAAAACTTTGTTATGAGATAACCATATGATGTCTAATTAATACAGTAGTGGTATTGATAAATGATCTACAAGAGTGACAAGATCCAAAGTTTTAAAGTTAATGTATAGCTAGTATATGTGACAATTTGCAGAGATCAATTGGATCTTAATTTTGCATATAACTATTTATGGTTTGTTTTTATTAACAGTGGAGCCACCCAGATTGGCCAAAGGGACCCTAGTGTGCCCACTATAGAATTTTGACCATGTTACTAACTTTGTGGGCAGAAGACACCCTACATTTTGTTCTATTATGCCCAGAGTACACAAAAGGAAGAAAGTGGCTGAACTTCAACCATATGTTGAAAATGTAGATGCTTTGATTGGAGACTGTTTAGGGAGTCCAATATTGAAAGAAAAAACCTTCACAGCTTTTGGAAAATAAGAAAAAATTAAAGGAGCTAACCACAAACTAGTTACAAAAACAAGTTTAGGAGGGGCCACTGCAAAGGCTATGTTTCCAACCTATCATCTGATCTGATGTTCCCTTTTGGAACATTTGCACAACAAATGAAGCTTAGATTTGAATGAAGCACATCAAATTACAATTTAAAGATATATTTAGAAACGCAGGTCACACAACTTGCTGCAAAATTACTAAATCAGTTAGCCTATTTACATTAAATATGAAGTTTGCTTTCTTAATTTTCTGTTTTTAAATATTCAAGAAACTTTTAATACCTAAATTAAAATATTGGTTATATCCTTCTTATAAATGTTGCATTATACTGAATTCAGTAACCTAACATAGCCTAGCTTAATTTAACATGCCCTTTTGAAATACTTAGTAATTTCTTTATTCCACCAATATAAGAAAAGAAATTTTTATAGTGGGCTACTTCAGCCCATTGAGGTGGCTCCACTATGTAAAAACTGCCTGTACATTGGCAATAACCAATTTTTACAAAACTAATTAAGTATCAATTTAAAACTAAAGATAGAATCTCTGGATGTCAGTCATAATAGGCTACTATGCACAAATATGTTACACACTATATTTATAACTGACATGCAAATATATCAGATCCAAAGAATCCAGTCAATTTCATTATGGTACCCATCAATACCAGTACCATGCCAACCAAAAATAAGTCACGGCCATTATCAATTGCGGACCAAGTCACAATTTACATCCATATACATTACAATATATATACTTATGAGGAAAAGTGTAGGTGTGGCTGTAAAGACTGTACAGTAATGTAGAAATGTGTGTGCACCCATTTTGGGTCTCCCATTTAAAAGTGTTTGTGGGGCAAGTGAAGAGCACGAGTTTTTCAATACCTCTCAGTACTATGGGGGCACCACTCGGCAGAGGAATCTCTTTAAATAGGGTGTTAGGACATAGTATCCCCGAACCCAAGATGCTGCCTCCCTATATCCACACCTGTGTTGAGCTGTGCGATCTATCACCCAAATGCACATAATATATGAAATAAACTAGTACCATTCATGCAATAAAAATGGGCTTAAACACCATCACCAGATGTCCCTTACAGACATCAAACTATCCAACCTTCTTTTGAAAGAATCAAATGTATCTGAAGTCACCACTTCTTCTGTCACTGTTCCAAAACTTACTGTTTGTAAAACTGTTTTCTTAAATAATTTCATACTATGACCTCTAGCTGATTATTGTGATCTTTAATGGAGACTCAAAATCTATCAGTTTAAATACCTTAACAGTAAATCAGATCTATGCTAACGGAATGAGTTTAAAATTATCCAAACGATTTCCTTACCATCAACTTCCAATTCTGAATCTAATAAGCATTCGTAATGGTTCTTAATATTTTCATCGCCTCAATCCGGATCTAGATGTAGAAAAAAAAACCTACATCAAATTGAAGCTATTTCAATCTACTTTTATTTAATGAATTATCTATCAGTTCGCCCTAGTTGTCTTCAAAAGGAATCAGCATCTAAGGAATCATCACAAATTCACGATTTAGAATTTTATCACATACAAAACTTGCCTTTAATAACATCTTAATCCCCGCAGACTCTTAAAGAAACATCGAAGTGAAGGTAAAGCTGCCTAGAAAAGAAGGTGTAATTATATATTGAGAGGTCTACTTCCCCACCACCCATCAATAAGATCTCTTAAAATTTAACAAAAAATATTGTTCAGATCTATGCAAGCATCATTGAGGGATGGGTAGTCGATCCTTAACTAATTACTCAATTACGATCAAGTTTACCTTTAACATATATTTTCATTGTTTAACTACGAAAAATTCAGTCTCGGATATTCAAAGCTCTCTCACTGACCACGCTGAAATAGACAAAAATTATACGCACACACGAGACGGGGCGAGTTTCCGGCCCCGACACTAATCAGATATACCTATCACCATATAAAATATGACTGGGGCGGTATGAAATCATCCTTGAAATATTTTAACTACATGTTTGTCATAATGTTAATCCAACTTCTCCAGCATTAAGGAAATTTAAAATTTTCGACAAGGATATTATAAAGTATGAAACTTACTTAGTGATAAAAATTCACATTCAACCAGGTGCTGAATGTGATGATCCCATTCCCGCCAAGGTAGTAAACAGATTCTGTTTAAATAAAAAGGTACGTGAAATTATGTCCGTGAACTGCAATTCAGTATAAAGTTAAGCAAATCCATTATCAGACACTTTACAGCCACAGATGGTTTCATTACTGTCAACCGGTAATTCCATTATCATCAGTGAATTCTAAAATTTTGAAGCCATATAAATTGGACGCTTGGAAGTGAAAATGATTAATGGTTAACCTTTTGTTTGCTTCCGCCCGAATTGTTCATTCTGACAAAGGTCAAGCTTTTCACTCCACCTTAGACCTACAGTTTAAGGTGGAATCCGAACCACGCCCCATCAGCAACAGCCCAGCGTCTTAACCACTAAGCCACCCAGGGTACCTATTTATCTACCAACCACTGTGTGGAAGGATGAATAGCTGGATTTTGTTGCGTGCCGGCTGCCGTCACCGGGGCCGATGAATTCTTAGTCAGCGATGCTGAACACACAACCACCGAGACTTCAATTGGTACACAATGCCGAATGCATGCCTCCGAAGCGACTTAAATCTCACTTTGTAGGAAGAAAATCATTAGAGGCGACTCAAGTACTTGAATCAATCCCGTTTTGGCGCTCTGAACGCACTTCAATAACACTTCCAAGCGTCCAATTGTCATTCACCCTTTCACCGAGATCACGAATTATGATCAAGAATTAAGTCAACCTTAAAACCGAGAAATACTTTTCAACAGAAAATTATCTTACTTCTCTGGTAATGAAACCTTTATTATTAAACTTACCAGATTTCAGGTAATGCCATCAGGAAGCATGCAACGAAAAGTTCCATTCAGCCTATAAAAGAAAACTAATTTATGAATAGGGAAGAGAAAAAAAAAAAAAAAAAGATTGTTGAAGTTAATCAGAAACACCAATCAGCATTGAAAATATGACTGGGGCGGTATGAAATCATCCTTTAAATATTCAATTTGCATCTATAATTTTCCGAACAATGTAAAGGGATAATAAGATGTCCATTACCTAATCCAATAGCATGATTAAAAATATGCATCTCTATCATGACGTTCGCGTATTAAATGAGATTTTACAGCAGATTAAGTATTAAAATTTTTGAGAAAAATGTGGGAAACTCACTGAATACAGCAATTAGAATCCATATCCAACCAGGCATGTTAAAGGTGATAAGTTTCTGTTGAAAATATGGGGAATTAGGTCTTTCAAAGTACCATTCAATTTGAGGCATGTAACTCTTGTCAGATTTTACAGCCATAGATGGTTTCATTACTATCAACCGGTAATTCCAGTATCATCATTAAATTAACTATTTTTGCCACTAGATTATTCAGTTTAATGCCAGAAACTTTAAATAGATCAAGTACAAAACATGACCAGGGTGAAATACTTCGACAGTAACTTACCCAACAGTAGAATCCTTTTACAGTCCAATGAAGCAGCTAGCCCTTCATGTTGATCATCTTCCTTTTTTATCATCAAGTTCAACTAAAATTCCTTTGGTTTTCGTCAAAATTTCGAGCCATCTTCACCAAATGTTCCGATACATTGAACTTTTCCATTGCTTTCTTTATACTCCAACTATCTGAAACTACGGCCAGAAGTCTAATCTTCCGTTTTTGTTGTATGACCACACTTTTCCTTAAGCATTTCAATTAATCTGCAAGTCATCAGAAATGTTCAATACTTTAACTTTATCCTTGGCTGAGATACGATGCTTTCAAGCTTTTTCCCGTAACAGAGTTCATCCCACTTACTGACTGGTTTAATAGGAGAGCATCCCAATACTGATGTGCTGGTATTCAGTGACTGCAACAACACTGGGATGGTTCAAATGTATCTGAGGATGCTTCTTTAAACTAGTTACATCATTCAGTTTCCTCATACACAGTGGATAACTTCGTTTTGAATTCAGTAGTCTTGCAGCATCTTCACTGATGAAGAGACTGTAAATAGAAATAAGTTGGGTATTTTATTACAGTACACGCACTTATTATAGGATTCAAGTTTGGTAAATGTAGCGAAAACCCAGGGGTAACGATTTTTTAACGAGTGGTATTTCTAGAGGTACTTTTGCTCCTGAATCCAGTGGATATTCAATTCTTGGGGAAATGCCTAATTTTCGATATAGGCACTAACCTGAACTGCTTGAACGAACGAGATTGCAGTCGTCACACGCTGCAGAATAAGTTTTTCAGTGTATGAAAAATTAAAAATTGACCAACTTCAAAACTATTCATTTCCCCAAAATATTAATACCACCACTGGATTCAGGAGCAAAAATACCTCTAGAAATACCACTTATTAAAAATAGTTACCGTGGGGTTCTCTGCATTAGCCTTCAAATTAACATACTTATTTGTGATGCGTTTCTTGTGTAGTACAAGTTACAATAATACTTTTGCAGACTCAAAAAAGTGATGAACACATGGGTGTGTGTGCGCGTGCGTGTGTACTTAAGAGGAACTCTACTTCATACGAGAAGCTGTCTTCATCATTGTGCTCTCAATCAAGTGCCTCCATGAATTCACATTACAATCCTCTAAGTCACTTTTCATAGAGCCTAGTAAAGCCCAAAGATTAAGGGTCAACTTAAAATAGTCCAGCTTCAAAATTATTTACGTCATTGTAAATACAGGGGGAACAGAAATGGTGACCCCCAGTTTTCTGGTTTTTAAAAGTTGCTATAATACAAAAGCAAAATGAACCATTTTTCACGCCAGATGTCCTTTTTATTGACCATTAACTTTTTATGCTATTTATTCCTTATGACGTAGCGTGTAAGGCAGAATTTTGAGTGAAATACACTGAAGTGACTCACGGTTACTTATGCGTGGAAAAACAGAATTTGAGTCTGTTGGCTTGCTAACCTTTCGATGAAGTTGGGTTAGTACAATACTGCGTGCTATGGTAAGAATATTTTTCCCCTCATGTTCTTCATAAATTTATCATAAATCTATTTTCAAAATGAAATTTATTATAAACGAGCTTTCATATTAACCTAAAATTAGTAGTGTTTCATTTTGTTATTAGTAAGAATTATAAATTTTAGGTATATATAACATTTATTTATTGTATGGTCAAATTATTGACCATTCGGCAGTTGCGCCACTCAGCATTGAATGAACAAATGTCTGCATTTTCACTTTTTATGCTCACATTTCATGATTATATATACCGTATATATATATATATATATTCTTTCCAGTTTTCTGCAATGGACGAAAATAACGATACAGAAAAAGCATTGCCATGAAAGAAGAGAACACTTTTTGAGTACAGAGCAAGCTATCTCCTATATTCTGCAACCTGATGGAGATATTTCACAAGATGATTTCGGAGGAAGAGGAAGAAGTGTTTCAATAAATGTGTTGAAGCAATCATCCATAGTCTGACTACTTCAGGACATTTAAAAATTGAAAATCATGGTACTGAAGCTGCTGATATCTATGATGATGATGATTTACCTTTATCACATTTATACAGTAATAAAAATAACATCAATGGCTCAAAAAAATCTAGTCTCTTTCATCAATTTAACGAAGTGGCGAAAGAAAATTTCAACAACCACCTGATGTAAAATGGAAGGAATCTCTTACTGTAGATGAAGAATGAAAAAAAATAATGGAGGTTGACCAATTTAGGGTGTGTCAATTTTCTCCAACTTCTTTCAAATCAATTTTGGTAGTGAAAATATAGCATCTTTTCATGTCAAAACTTGAAATTGGCCAACCACAATGAATTAAAATAACCCTTACCTACATCAATTTTACCTTAAGTTTTAGAAATTGACTTACTAAATAGGACATAAATTGATTAACTATTCATCTGTCACAGAATTATCCCACTGATGGCATATGGTGTGTTTTGAAGGTCATAGTAGTTGTACATTGTACAAGTCACAACATGAATAGAACTGTCCCTCACTCTCAGTTGCCTCTTAGATGTCTCAGACGGTGGTTTGCTGTTATTGCTCTTGTACCTACTTCAGTTATTCTACTAGATGAATACTACAGTTTAACTAAGTATGGATTATTACAATTATTTATCATCATATTCTTCTGTCTAATTATGGTGTAATCCCACGAAATATTTTTATTGAATTTTAGAACATCGAATGACAACTTTGAAACATCTAATTGATATAAAATACTTACGCGTTTTTCTTTCTTTTCAGATATGCCTAAGATGCCAATATTGAAGACACAAAGGTCAGTCGTCATACCACTTGAGCCTGTTAGTCGGTACAGGCAAGGAGCTTCCCATATCAGAACTACCAACAGTGCGAGACATGCTGAGACTAGGGTTACTCCTTCATGAACAAAATACAAAGGATAGAAGGAACTACACAGAGAAAGAGCTGATAAGGGACATGATTCCCCCCTTCTGCAGCAGTGGAAAAAAGCTAATTTGTTATTCAAACCACCTGTACTCAATCAGTATAGAACTATTGAGCTAAAATTAACAAAGCTGTGGCACAAAGCAGTTGAGACATCACTTGGTAAAGGAAAACTAGCAAAGAAAAATAAATTTCTGCACACACTTGATACTACTATTGACATTTTTAACTGAATGTCCATAGAGTTGTGTTCTGAAGCCAATTCTCTCCCGCATGCAGAAGAGAACCTCACCCTCACATTGATTGTCGCTGTCCTCGTAAGATCCGTTTTGGAGCTGGCTTTCATAAAGGCGCAGAGAACAAAGGCAGGAGGCCAAGGAAGTATGCAGATTGGTTCAGCAGATTATTCCGAAACCAAAAAACATTGTTATTGTTAAGAAAAGAAAATCTGAGAGGGATGAAAGGAGGAAAAAGAGTGAAGAAGCCACCCAAAGAGATGAAGAGCTCTATCAAGAGGTTTCTCACTTTGAAAGCTCTTCAGATGAACAGAAAGAAGCAACATCAGATGATAGCTCCAAAATGCCATCTGAACCTTCACAAAATGAAATACAACACTAGACATCTCAAACATTGTCTTAGCCAGTATTTGCCACCATATGGGACTACGAGAGACTGCAGAGATTGCCACTGCCACTTGGATAGATGCAGGCCTCATCAGCGAAAGGTACATCCTTAATGATAGATCATAAGAACAACACAAGAAAAAATAATAAAGGAAATATCTGATCAGCATGAAAAAGACTGAGGAAGGTCTCTTGCCTTTTGTTTGATGGACGAAGAGATGATACAAAAGTTCTAGAGGTAGAGGGAATGGAGAAAGTTTCCCAGTCTCATCAAAGAAGAACACTACTGTGTATGTTTGGAACCTGGTGGCGCTATTTGTTTCACTGTTCCTGAAGCAGAAGTAGAAGTAGAAGGCAAAAACATGCAGAGGCAATTGCTGATCAAATATGTTGGCTTCAAGAAAGACTTGACAGTTCACTGCAGGCTGTTGGTGGAGACTCAACTGCGGTGAACACTGGATGGCAGGGCGGTGTTATGACTCATTTAGAGAAAAAACTTGGACGAAGGCTTGTTTGGATTGTATGTGATTTGCCACAGGGGAACTACCTCTTCGTCATCTCATCCAGGAACTTGATGGTCCTACAAAGAGCAACAAGTGGTCAGGCCCCCGTGGCAAAATGCTAGAAGCAACAGAATTAGAAATACACAGTTTCCAAAGGTTGAAGTAGGCCCTCCCCTTCCAGTGTTGTCTAAAGTAGTTATCAAACACCTCAGCATGGATCAATCTTACGCTTATCGTATTGTTCAAACAATCAGATTAGGAGAGTTGCCTCAAAATCTGGCTCTTGGAGATTGGACCCATCAGTCACAGTCGTTAGTTAACTACAGCGATTCATTTCTGCAGGATTTGGGTTTCCAAACATGCACTGAAGGGCAAAACGCTACAGAATTTTTTGTTGAATTTATTATTGGGTTTTATCTTCCTCACTGGTTCAATATTCACCATAATGGTAATCATACATTTACATATTGTTATAGAAAATACATTTACACACATTGTTATACAAGTTACATTCACATATACAATGATTGTATATTTTCTTTCTTTTTCATTCATATTGTCCCGAAGTGACAATATGAATGAAAAAGAAAATATACAGACTCCATCGACCTATTTCATATCTTACAGACCACAGCCTTCCCTACGAGCTGCCACTGTCTGAATGATTCTTCTATTTCATATGCAAGTTTTATATCCATGTTTCTGTTTCTCTATTTTCAAGAGTTAACAAGAAGAATAAAACACATTGTTGTATAACCTGACATTTTCTGCTATGAGACCTATACCCCATGGTCCTGGAATTCCAATACCTGACCACCTCAAACCCTGGACTTCGATGATTCTGATGAATCAATGACCAGTCCAGTCGTACATACCTCAAAATACCACTTCAAATGAGCTGAGGCCTCTCAACCAGGCCAAACTTAATGATCTTACCAGGATTTAGGACTTTCCAAATTAGCTGCGAGATCTTGGGCTCATGACTTCGAGAGGACAACTTGCTGGCTCCGGGAACAACATTCTCCTGGTATAGGAAACAAGAAGAAGAATTCTGCAAGTTTTTTGCAGTGCACGAAAATACCTCTTCCTTAGTGTACTGCTGCAATGTTGAGGGGCTAATCAAATCCTTGGGCCTGCCATATAATGCATCAGAATGGAGGCTATTTATACTCTCTAAACGAAGTTTGAAAGCAGTACTTCTCAACATTGGGAATAGGGTTGCATCAGTCCCTGTACCACATTCCGTACAACTTACTGAGAGCTACGATAACATGAAAATTTTACTGGATGCTCTCGTATACGACCAACATAACTGGAGGATCTGTGGAGATTTGAAGTGGTAATATCATAAGTAAACTATTGCTATTGACTATGTTGTTTTTCCAAAGGTTATTTGAGAGCGTATAAGAACACTTAACTTCCCCACAGAAGTGATACAGTCCAATGCATAGATTTTTTATCTGATAGAACAAATTCTCTAAATTCTAATATTTTCATTTTTTTTTCAGATTGTGGCATTTGTATTGGGAATGCAAGGGGGATACACGAAATACCCATGTTTCGTCTGCAAATGGGATAGCTGAGCGGATGAGAAGCACTATGCACAGCGTGAATGGGCATCCAGAGAGAATTTTGAACGTGGGTCGCATAATTACAGTGCCCCTTGTACCACCAACAAAAATTTTGCTCCCACCACTTCATATTAAGCTGGGCTTGATGAAAAATTTCATCAAATCAATGAATAAGGAGGGCTCAGCATTCCGATATCTGAGAGTAAATTTCCTCATATCTGATGCTAAACTAAATGCTGGGGTTTTTGATGGACCTCAAATTCGAACTTTGATCAAGGATACTCACTTCGAAAATGCAATGACTCCAACTGAGAAGAATGCCTGGCAGGCATTCAAATCAGTTGTCACTGATTTTCTTGGCAAGCGTAGAAGTCCAGAACACGAGTCCTTGTCGAAAACTTGATGGAAGCTTTCAAAGCTCATGGGTCGCGCATGTCATAAAGATGCACTTTTTGTGGTCCCACTTGGACAATTTTCCTGAAAATTACGGGGATTATAGTGAGGAACAGGGTGAATGATTTCACCAAGATATCAGAATAATGGAAGAGGTACCAGGGAAACTGGGATATCAATATGCTGGCAGACTACTGCTGGTGTTTGAAGCGAGACGTGCCTGAAGAAAAACGCAGATGGAAAGCCAAAAAAAATTCATTCCTTCCTCAAACTTTTTTCCATATTCTTGTATGAATAAAAGTATTTATTCACAATGTTTTCATTTTTCACGTGTTCTTATAATATTACTCGTATCTACAGTGTTTAAGCTAAAAAAATCAATAAATTTAGGGATAAAATTGGACTTATAATAAATGGCCAATAGAGAAAAAACTGACCTGATTGAGGAAAACCAATGTCATTTTCGAATTCAGCATGGTCAATTATATAATATGAGTTGAAAAAACCCTCACAGCAGACAAAAAAATTTCATATGCATATAGACTTCTTTTCACAAAGGCTCACAATGATAGAAGACAGCAAAAATGTAAATCACAGTTAGTACAACGTTTTTCAAATAGAATAGTAAAATTCTGGAATAGCTTAGATAGAGAGTTCCCATACTTTGGAGACTTAAGAATAAACTAGATAAATTAATGACAGGTATTTGGTAATGACATTTTGCTGGAACTGGTAAATGTGAAGAGGTTTGGTGAACCCTTCCCACATATACATATGGATATTTTTATTGAGTTAGGGTCAGTGCCGTAACGTGGGTTTTGGCTGCCCTGTGCGGTAGCCAAATTGGCCACCCCCTTCCTTAAACGTAACATACCTTCCACTACAGCAAACACATATAAAGGATTTACATTTTATTGATTGAGGAACAATGTAATAATGATGAAAATTGAAACAGTGATGATAGACAAAAAATCAAATTTAATAATTCAATTTAAAACAGAAAATAATATGGTATTTCGTACCATACCATAATGCCAGCCTTGGCCACCCTGTGCAGTCCACACACCCCGCACACCCGACGCTACGCCACTGGTTAGGGGAAACTGTCTTTATACCCCCATTTAGAGATTTCTCTGGTGAGCAGTGACCCCCAAAGCACTGTGATATATGAGACATTATGTTCACTTGCCTCATAGACCTTTAAATAGGAGACCCTGAATGGGAGTACATTCAAGTACTTATAGTCTTTACAGTCCCACCTCCTACGACTTTTATCTTAATTGTAGAGCTTGTATTATATTATTCTGGTTATAGCTACACAGATCCATGTAAAACTTTGTTATGAGATAACCATATGATGTCTAATTAATACAGTAGTGGTATTGATAAATGATCTACAAGAGTGACAAGATCCAAAGTTTTAAAGTTAATGTATAGCTAGTATATGTGACAATTTGCAGAGATCAATTGGATCTTAATTTTGCATATAACTATTTATGGTTTGTTTTTATTAACAGTGGAGCCACCCAGATTGGCCAAAGGGACCCTAGTGTGCCCACTATAGAATTTTGACCATGTTACTAACTTTGTGGGCAGAAGACACCCTACATTTTGTTCTATTATGCCCAGAGTACACAAAAGGAAGAAAGTGGCTGAACTTCAACCATATGTTGAAAATGTAGATGCTTTGATTGGAGACTGTTTAGGGAGTCCAATATTGAAAGAAAAAACCTTCACAGCTTTTGGAAAATAAGAAAAAATTAAAGGAGCTAACCACAAACTAGTTACAAAAACAAGTTTAGGAGGGGCCACTGCAAAGGCTATGTTTCCAACCTATCATCTGATCTGATGTTCCCTTTTGGAACATTTGCACAACAAATGAAGCTTAGATTTGAATGAAGCACATCAAATTACAATTTAAAGATATATTTAGAAACGCAGGTCACACAACTTGCTGCAAAATTACTAAATCAGTTAGCCTATTTACATTAAATATGAAGTTTGCTTTCTTAATTTTCTGTTTTTAAATATTCAAGAAACTTTTAATACCTAAATTAAAATATTGGTTATATCCTTCTTATAAATGTTGCATTATACTGAATTCAGTAACCTAACATAGCCTAGCTTAATTTAACATGCCCTTTTGAAATACTTAGTAATTTCTTTATTCCACCAATATAAGAAAAGAAATTTTTATAGTGGGCTACTTCAGCCCATTGAGGTGGCTCCACTATGTAAAAACTGCCTGTACATTGGCAATAACCAATTTTTACAAAACTAATTAAGTATCAATTTAAAACTAAAGATAGAATCTCTGGATGTCAGTCATAATAGGCTACTATGCACAAATATGTTACACACTATATTTATAACTGACATGCAAATATATCAGATCCAAAGAATCCAGTCAATTTCATTATGGTACCCATCAATACCAGTACCATGCCAACCAAAAATAAGTCACGGCCATTATCAATTGCGGACCAAGTCACAATTTACATCCATATACATTACAATATATATACTTATGAGGAAAAGTGTAGGTGTGGCTGTAAAGACTGTACAGTAATGTAGAAATGTGTGTGCACCCATTTTGGGTCTCCCATTTAAAAGTGTTTGTGGGGCAAGTGAAGAGCACGAGTTTTTCAATACCTCTCAGTACTATGGGGGCACCACTCGGCAGAGGAATCTCTTTAAATAGGGTGTTAGGACATAGTATCCCCGAACCCAAGATGCTGCCTCCCTATATCCACACCTGTGTTGAGCTGTGCGATCTATCACCCAAATGCACATAATATATGAAATAAACTAGTACCATTCATGCAATAAAAATGGGCTTAAACACCATCACCAGATGTCCCTTACAGACATCAAACTATCCAACCTTCTTTTGAAAGAATCAAATGTATCTGAAGTCACCACTTCTTCTGTCACTGTTCCAAAACTTACTGTTTGTAAAACTGTTTTCTTAAATAATTTCATACTATGACCTCTAGCTGATTATTGTGATCTTTAATGGAGACTCAAAATCTATCAGTTTAAATACCTTAACAGTAAATCAGATCTATGCTAACGGAATGAGTTTAAAATTATCCAAACGATTTCCTTACCATCAACTTCCAATTCTGAATCTAATAAGCATTCGTAATGGTTCTTAATATTTTCATCGCCTCAATCCGGATCTAGATGTAGAAAAAAAAACCTACATCAAATTGAAGCTATTTCAATCTACTTTTATTTAATGAATTATCTATCAGTTCGCCCTAGTTGTCTTCAAAAGGAATCAGCATCTAAGGAATCATCACAAATTCACGATTTAGAATTTTATCACATACAAAACTTGCCTTTAATAACATCTTAATCCCCGCAGACTCTTAAAGAAACATCGAAGTGAAGGTAAAGCTGCCTAGAAAAGAAGGTGTAATTATATATTGAGAGGTCTACTTCCCCACCACCCATCAATAAGATCTCTTAAAATTTAACAAAAAATATTGTTCAGATCTATGCAAGCATCATTGAGGGATGGGTAGTCGATCCTTAACTAATTACTCAATTACGATCAAGTTTACCTTTAACATATATTTTCATTGTTTAACTACGAAAAATTCAGTCTCGGATATTCAAAGCTCTCTCACTGACCACGCTGAAATAGACAAAAATTATACGCACACACGAGACGGGGCGAGTTTCCGGCCCCGACACTAATCAGATATACCTATCACCATATAAAATATGACTGGGGCGGTATGAAATCATCCTTGAAATATTTTAACTACATGTTTGTCATAATGTTAATCCAACTTCTCCAGCATTAAGGAAATTTAAAATTTTCGACAAGGATATTATAAAGTATGAAACTTACTTAGTGATAAAAATTCACATTCAACCAGGTGCTGAATGTGATGATCCCATTCCCGCCAAGGTAGTAAACAGATTCTGTTTAAATAAAAAGGTACGTGAAATTATGTCCGTGAACTGCAATTCAGTATAAAGTTAAGCAAATCCATTATCAGACACTTTACAGCCACAGATGGTTTCATTACTGTCAACCGGTAATTCCATTATCATCAGTGAATTCTAAAATTTTGAAGCCATATAAATTGGACGCTTGGAAGTGAAAATGATTAATGGTTAACCTTTTGTTTGCTTCCGCCCGAATTGTTCATTCTGACAAAGGTCAAGCTTTTCACTCCACCTTAGACCTACAGTTTAAGGTGGAATCCGAACCACGCCCCATCAGCAACAGCCCAGCGTCTTAACCACTAAGCCACCCAGGGTACCTATTTATCTACCAACCACTGTGTGGAAGGATGAATAGCTGGATTTTGTTGCGTGCCGGCTGCCGTCACCGGGGCCGATGAATTCTTAGTCAGCGATGCTGAACACACAACCACCGAGACTTCAATTGGTACACAATGCCGAATGCATGCCTCCGAAGCGACTTAAATCTCACTTTGTAGGAAGAAAATCATTAGAGGCGACTCAAGTACTTGAATCAATCCCGTTTTGGCGCTCTGAACGCACTTCAATAACACTTCCAAGCGTCCAATTGTCATTCACCCTTTCACCGAGATCACGAATTATGATCAAGAATTAAGTCAACCTTAAAACCGAGAAATACTTTTCAACAGAAAATTATCTTACTTCTCTGGTAATGAAACCTTTATTATTAAACTTACCAGATTTCAGGTAATGCCATCAGGAAGCATGCAACGAAAAGTTCCATTCAGCCTATAAAAGAAAACTAATTTATGAATAGGGAAGAGAAAAAAAAAAAAAAAAAAGATTGTTGAAGTTAATCAGAAACACCAATCAGCATTGAAAATATGACTGGGGCGGTATGAAATCATCCTTTAAATATTCAATTTGCATCTATAATTTTCCGAACAATGTAAAGGGATAATAAGATGTCCATTACCTAATCCAATAGCATGATTAAAAATATGCATCTCTATCATGACGTTCGCGTATTAAATGAGATTTTACAGCAGATTAAGTATTAAAATTTTTGAGAAAAATGTGGGAAACTCACTGAATACAGCAATTAGAATCCATATCCAACCAGGCATGTTAAAGGTGATAAGTTTCTGTTGAAAATATGGGGAATTAGGTCTTTCAAAGTACCATTCAATTTGAGGCATGTAACTCTTGTCAGATTTTACAGCCATAGATGGTTTCATTACTATCAACCGGTAATTCCAGTATCATCATTAAATTAACTATTTTTGCCACTAGATTATTCAGTTTAATGCCAGAAACTTTAAATAGATCAAGTACAAAACATGACCAGGGTGAAATACTTCGACAGTAACTTACCCAACAGTAGAATCCTTTTACAGTCCAATGAAGCAGCTAGCCCTTCATGTTGATCATCTTCCTTTTTTATCATCAAGTTCAACTAAAATTCCTTTGGTTTTCGTCAAAATTTCGAGCCATCTTCACCAAATGTTCCGATACATTGAACTTTTCCATTGCTTTCTTTATACTCCAACTATCTGAAACTACGGCCAGAAGTCTAATCTTCCGTTTTTGTTGTATGACCACACTTTTCCTTAAGCATTTCAATTAATCTGCAAGTCATCAGAAATGTTCAATACTTTAACTTTATCCTTGGCTGAGATACGATGCTTTCAAGCTTTTTCCCGTAACAGAGTTCATCCCACTTACTGACTGGTTTAATAGGAGAGCATCCCAATACTGATGTGCTGGTATTCAGTGACTGCAACAACACTGGGATGGTTCAAATGTATCTGAGGATGCTTCTTTAAACTAGTTACATCATTCAGTTTCCTCATACACAGTGGATAACTTCGTTTTGAATTCAGTAGTCTTGCAGCATCTTCACTGATGAAGAGACTGTAAATAGAAATAAGTTGGGTATTTTATTACAGTACACGCACTTATTATAGGATTCAAGTTTGGTAAATGTAGCGAAAACCCAGGGGTAACGATTTTTTAACGAGTGGTATTTCTAGAGGTACTTTTGCTCCTGAATCCAGTGGATATTCAATTCTTGGGGAAATGCCTAATTTTCGATATAGGCACTAACCTGAACTGCTTGAACGAACGAGATTGCAGTCGTCACACGCTGCAGAATAAGTTTTTCAGTGTATGAAAAATTAAAAATTGACCAACTTCAAAACTATTCATTTCCCCAAAATATTAATACCACCACTGGATTCAGGAGCAAAAATACCTCTAGAAATACCACTTATTAAAAATAGTTACCGTGGGGTTCTCTGCATTAGCCTTCAAATTAACATATATTTGTGATGCGTTTCTTGTGTAGTACAAGTTACAATAATACTTTTGCAGACTCAAAAAAGTGATGAACACATGGTGTGTGTGTGCGCGTGCGTGTGTACTTAAGAGGAACTCTACTTCATACGAGAAGCTGTCTTCATCATTGTGCTCTCAATCAAGTGCCTCCATGAATTCACATTACAATCCTCTAAGTCACTTTTCATAGAGCCTAGTAAAGCCCAAAGATTAAGGGTCAACTTAAAATAGTCCAGCTTCAAAATTATTTACGTCATTGTAAATACAGGGGGAACAGAAATGGTGACCCCCAGTTTTCTGGTTTTTAAAAGTTGCTATAATACAAAAGCAAAATGAACCATTTTTCACGCCAGATGTCCTTTTTATTGACCATTAACTTTTTATGCTATTTATTCCTTATGACGTAGCGTGTAAGGCAGAATTTTGAGTGAAATACACTGAAGTGACTCACGGTTACTTATGCGTGGAAAAACAGAATTTGAGTCTGTTGGCTTGCTAACCTTTCGATGAAGTTGGGTTAGTACAATACTGCGTGCTATGGTAAGAATATTTTTCCCCTCATGTTCTTCATAAATTTATCATAAATCTATTTTCAAAATGAAATTTATTATAAACGAGCTTTCATATTAACCTAAAATTAGTAGTGTTTCATTTTGTTATTAGTAAGAATTATAAATTTTAGGTATATATATAACATTTATTTATTGTATGGTCAAATTATTGACCATTCGGCAGTTGCGCCACTCAGCATTGAATGAACAAATGTCTGCATTTTCACTTTTTATGCTCACATTTCATGATTATATATACCGTATATATATATATATATATTCTTTCCAGTTTTCTGCAATGGACGAAAATAACGATACAGAAAAAGCATTGCCATGAAAGAAGAGAACACTTTTTGAGTACAGAGCAAGCTATCTCCTATATTCTGCAACCTGATGGAGATATTTCACAAGATGATTTCGGAGGAAGAGGAAGAAGTGTTTCAATAAATGTGTTGAAGCAATCATCCATAGTCTGACTACTTCAGGACATTTAAAAATTGAAAATCATGGTACTGAAGCTGCTGATATCTATGATGATGATGATTTACCTTTATCACATTTATACAGTAATAAAAATAACATCAATGGCTCAAAAAAATCTAGTCTCTTTCATCAATTTAACGAAGTGGCGAAAGAAAATTTCAACAACCACCTGATGTAAAATGGAAGGAATCTCTTACTGTAGATGAAGAATGAAAAAAAATAATGGAGGTTGACCAATTTAGGGTGTGTCAATTTTCTCCAACTTCTTTCAAATCAATTTTGGTAGTGAAAATATAGCATCTTTTCATGTCAAAACTTGAAATTGGCCAACCACAATGAATTAAAATAACCCTTACCTACATCAATTTTACCTTCAAGTTTTAGAAATTGACTCTTACTAAATATGACATAAATTGATTAACTATTCATCTGTCACAGAATTATCCCACTGATGGCATATGGTGTGTTTTGAAGGTCATAGTAGTTGTACATTGTACAAGTCACAACATGAATAGAACTGTCCCTCACTCTCAGTTGCCTCTTAGATGTCTCAGACGGTGGTTTGCTGTTATTGCTCTTGTACCTACTTCAGTTATTCTACTAGATGAATACTACAGTTTAACTAAGTATGGATTATTACAATTATTTATCATCATATTCTTCTGTCTAATTATGGTGTAATCCCACGAAATATTTTTATTGAATTTTAGAACATCGAATGACAACTTTGAAACATCTAATTGATATAAAATACTTACGCGTTTTTCTTTCTTTTCAGATATGCCTAAGATGCCAATATTGAAGACAAAAGGTCAGTCGTCATACCACTTGAGCCTGTTAGTCGGTACAGGCAAGGAGCTTCCCATATCAGAACTACCAACAGTGCGAGACATGCTGAGACTAGGGTTACTCCTTCATGAACAAAATACAAAGGATAGAAGGAACTACACAGAGAAAGAGCTGATAAGGGACATGATTCCCCCCCTTCTGCAGCAGTGGAAAAAAGCTAATTTGTTATTCAAACCACCTGTACTCAATCAGTATAGAACTATTGAGCTAAAATTAACAAAGCTGTGGCACAAAGCAGTTGAGACATCACTTGGTAAAGGAAAACTAGCAAAGAAAAATAAATTTCTGCACACACTTGATACTACTATTGACATTTTTAACTGAATGTCCCATAGAGTTGTGTTCTGAAGCCAATTTCTCTCCCGCATGCAGAAGAGAACCTCACCCTCACATTGATTGTCGCTGTCCTCGTAAGATCCGTTTTGGAGCTGGCTTTCATAAAGGCGCAGAGAACAAAGGCAGGAGGCCAAGGAAGTATGCAGATTGGTTCAGCAGATTATTCCGAAACCAAAAAACATTGTTATTGTTAAGAAAAGAAAATCTGAGAGGGATGAAAGGAGGAAAAAGAGTGAAGAAGCCACCCAAAGAGATGAAGAGCTCTATCAAGAGGTTTCTCACTTTGAAAGCTCTTCAGATGAACAGAAAGAAGCAACATCAGATGATAGCTCCAAAATGCCATCTGAACCTTCACAAAATGAAATACAACACTAGACATCTCAAACATTGTCTTAGCCAGTATTTGCCACCATATGGGACTACGAGAGACTGCAGAGATTGCCACTGCCACTTGGATAGATGCAGGCCTCATCAGCCGAAAGGTACATCCTTAATGATAGATCATAAGAACAACACAAGAAAAAATAATAAAGGAAATATCTGATCAGCATGAAAAAGACTGAGGAAGGTCTCTCTTGCCTTTTGTTTGATGGACGAAGAGATGATACAAAAGTTCTAGAGGTAGAGGGAATGGAGAAAGTTTCCCAGTCTCATCAAAGAAGAACACTACTGTGTATGTTTGGAACCTGGTGGCTGCTATTTGTTTCACACTGTTCCTGAAGCAGAAGTAGAAGTAGAAGGCAAAAACATGCAGAGGCAATTGCTGATCAAATATGTTGGCTTCAAGAAAGACTTGACAGTTCACTGCAGGCTGTTGGTGGAGACTCAACTGCGGTGAACACTGGATGGCAGGGCGGTGTTATGACTCATTTAGAGAAAAAACTTGGACGAAGGCTTGTTTGGATTGTATGTGATTTGCCCACAGGGGAACTACCTCTTCGTCATCTCATCCAGGAACTTGATGGTCCTACAAAGAGCAACAAGTGGTCAGGCCCCCCGTGGCAAAATGCTAGAAGCAACAGAATTAGAAATACACAGTTTCCAAAGGTTGAAGTAGGCCCTCCCCTTCCAGTGTTGTCTAAAGTAGTTATCAAACACCTCAGCATGGATCAATCTTACGCTTATCGTATTGTTCAAACAATCAGATTAGGAGAGTTGCCTCAAAATCTGGCTCTTGGAGATTGGACCCGTCAGTCACAGTCGTTAGTTAACTACAGCGATTCATTTCTGCAGGATTTGGGTTTCCAAACATGCACTGAAGGGCAAAACGCTACAGAATTTTTTGTTGAATTTATTATTGGGTTTTATCTTCCTCACTGGTTCAATATTCACCATAATGGTAATCATACATTTACATATTGTTATAGAAAATACATTTACACACATTGTTATACAAGTTACATTCACATATACAATGATTGTATATTTTCTTTCTTTTTCATTCATATTGTCCACGAAGTGACAATATGAATGAAAAGAAAATATACAGACTCCATCGACCTATTTCATATCTTACAGACCACAGCCTTCCCTCACGAGCTGCCACTGTCTGAATGATTCTTCTATTTCATATGCAAGTTTTATATCCATGTTTCTGTTTCTCTATTTTCAAGAGTTAACAAGAAGAATAAACACATTGTTGTATAACCTGACATTCCTTCTGCTATGAGACCTATACCCCATGGTCCTGGAATTCCAATACCTGACCCACCTCAAACCCTGGACTTCGATGATTCTGATGAATCAATGACCAGTCGCAGTCGTACATACCTCAAAATACCACTTCAAATGAGCTGAGGCCTCTCAACCAGGCCAAACTTAATGATCTTACCAGGGATTTAGGACTTTCCAAATTAGCTGCGAGATCTTGGGCTCACGACTTCGAGATGACAACTTGCTGGCTCCGGGAACAACATTCTCCTGGTATAGGAAACAAGAAGAAGAATTCTGCAAGTTTTTTGCAGTGCACGAAAATACCTCTTCCTTAGTGTACTGCTGCAATGTTGAGGGGCTAATCGAATCCTTGGGCCTGCCATATAACGCATCAGAATGGAGGCTATTTATAGACTCGTCTAAACGAAGTTTGAAAGCAGTACTTCTCAACATTGGGAATAGGGTTGCATCAGTCCCTGTACCACATTCCGTACAACTTACTGAGAGCTACGATAACATGAAAATTTTACTGGATGCTCTCGTATACGACCAACATAACTGGAGGATCTGTGGAGATTTGAAGGTGGTAATATCATAAGTAAACTATTGCTATTGACTATGTTGTTTTTCCAAAGGTTATTTGAGAGCGTATAAGAACACTTAACTTCCCCACAGAAGTGATACAGTCCAATGCATAGATTTTTTTATCTGATAGAACAAATTCTCTAAATTCTTTAAATATTTCATTTTTTTTTTCAGATTGTGGCATTTGTATTGGGAATGCAAGGGGGATACACGAAATACCCATGTTTCGTCTGCAAATGGGATAGCTGAGCGGATGAGAAGCACTATGCACAGCGTGAATGGGCATCCAGAGAGAATTTTGAACGTGGGTCGCATAATGTTACAGTGCCCCTTGTACCACCAACAAAAATTTTGCTCCCACCACTTCATATTAAGCTGGGCTTGATGAAAAATTTCATCAAATCAATGAATAAGGAGGGTTCAGCATTCCGATATCTCGAGATTAAATTTCCTCATATCTGATGCTAAACTAAATGCTGGGGTTTTTGATGGTCCTCAAATTCGAACTTTGATCAAGGATACTCACTTCGAAAACGCAATGACTCCAACTGAGAAGCATGCCTGGCAGGCATTCAAATCAGTTGTCACTGATTTTCTTGGCAAGCGTAGAAGTCCAGAACACGAGTCCGTTGTCGAAAACTTGATGGAAGCTTTCAAAGCTCATGGGTCGCGCATGTCCATAAAGATGGACTTTTTGTGGTCCCACTTGGACAATTTTCCTGAAAATTACGGGGATTATAGTGAGGAACAGGGTGAATGATTTCACCAAGATATCAGAATAATGGAAGAGGTACCAGGGAAACTGGGATATCAATATGCTGGCAGACTACTGCTGGTGTTTGAAGCGAGACGTGCCTGAAGAAAAACGCAGATGGAAAGCCAAAAAAAATTAATTCCTTCCTCAAACTTTTTTCCATATTACTTGTATGAATAAAAGTATTTATTCACACAATGTTTTCATTTTTCACGTGTGTTCTTATAATATTACTCGTATCTACAGTGTTTAAGCTAAAAAAATCAATAAATTTGGGGATAAAATTGGACTTATAATAAATGGCCAATAGAGAAAAAACCTGACCTGATTGAGAAAAACCAATGTCATTTTCGAATTGAGCATGGTCGAATTATATAATATGAGTTGAAAAAACCCTCACAGCAGACAAAAAAATTTCATATGCATATAGACTTCTTTTCACAAAGGCTCACAATGATAGAAGACAGCAAAAATGTAAATCACAGTTAGTACAACCGTTTTTCAAATAGAATAGTAAAATTCTGGAATAGCTTAGATAGAGAGTTCCCATACTTTGGAGACTTAAGAATAAACTAGATAAATTAATGACAGGTATTTGGTAATGACATTTTGCTGGAACTGGTAAATGTGAAGAGGTTTGGTGAACCCTTCCCACATATACATATGGATATTTTTATTGAGTTAGGGTCAGTGCCGTAACGTGGGTTTTGGCTGCCCTGTGCGGTAGCCAAATTGGCCACCCCCTTCCTTAAACGTAACATACCTTCCACTACAGCAAACACACATATATAAAGGATTTACATTTTATTGATTGAGGAACAATGTAATAATGATGAAAATTGAAACAGTGATGATAGACAAAAAATCAAATTTAATAATTCAATTTAAAACAGAAAAATAATATGGTATTTCGTACCATACCATAATGCCAGCCTTGGCCACCCTGTGCAGTCCACACACCCCGCACACCCGACGCTACGCCACTGGTTAGGGGAAACTGTCTTTATACCCCCATTTAGAGATTTCTCTGGTGAGCAGTGACCCCCAAAGCACTGTGATATATGAGACATTATGTTCACTTGCCTCATAGACCTTTAAATAGGAGACCCTGAATGGGAGTACATTCAAGTACTTATAGTCTTTACAGTCCCACCTCCTACGACTTTTATCTTAATTGTAGAGCTTGTATTATATTATTCTGGTTATAGCTACACAGATCCATGTAAAACTTTGTTATGAGATAACCATATGATGTCTAATTAATACAGTAGTGGTATTGATAAATGATCTACAAGAGTGACAAGATCCAAAGTTTTAAAGTTAATGTATAGCTAGTATATGTGACAATTTGCAGAGATCAATTGGATCTTAATTTTGCATATAACTATTTATGGTTTGTTTTTATTAACAGTGGAGCCACCCAGATTGGCCAAAGGGACCCTAGTGTGCCCACTATAGAATTTTGACCATGTTACTAACTTTGTGGGCAGAAGACACCCTACATTTTGTTCTATTATGCCCAGAGTACACAAAAGGAAGAAAGTGGCTGAACTTCAACCATATGTTGAAAATGTAGATGCTTTGATTGGAGACTGTTTAGGGAGTCCAATATTGAAAGAAAAAACCTTCACAGCTTTTGGAAAATAAGAAAAAATTAAAGGAGCTAACCACAAACTAGTTACAAAAACAAGTTTAGGAGGGGCCACTGCAAAGGCTATGTTTCCAACCTATCATCTGATCTGATGTTCCCTTTTGGAACATTTGCACAACAAATGAAGCTTAGATTTGAATGAAGCACATCAAATTACAATTTAAAGATATATTTAGAAACGCAGGTCACACAACTTGCTGCAAAATTACTAAATCAGTTAGCCTATTTACATTAAATATGAAGTTTGCTTTCTTAATTTTCTGTTTTTAAATATTCAAGAAACTTTTAATACCTAAATTAAAATATTGGTTATATCCTTCTTATAAATGTTGCATTATACTGAATTCAGTAACCTAACATAGCCTAGCTTAATTTAACATGCCCTTTTGAAATACTTAGTAATTTCTTTATTCCACCATATAAGAAAAGAAATTTTTATAGTGGGCTACTTCAGCCCATTGAGGTGGCTCCACTATGTAAAAACTGCCTGTACATTGGCAATAACCAATTTTTACAAAACTAATTAAGTATCAATTTAAAACTAAAGATAGAATCTCTGGATGTCAGTCATAATAGGCTACTATGCACAAATATGTTACACACTATATTTATAACTGACATGCAAATATATCAGATCCAAAGAATCCAGTCAATTTCATTATGGTACCCATCAATACCAGTACCATGCCAACCAAAAATAAGTCACGGCCATTATCAATTGCGGACCAAGTCACAATTTACATCCATATACATTACAATATTATACTTATGAGGAAAAGTGTAGGTGTGGCTGTAAAGACTGTACAGTAATGTAGAAATGTGTGTGCACCCATTTTGGGTCTCCCATTTAAAAGTGTTTGTGGGGCAAGTGAAGAGCACGAGTTTTTCAATACCTCTCAGTACTATGGGGGCACCACTCGGCAGAGGAATCTCTTTAAATAGGGTGTTAGGACATAGTATCCCCGAACCCAAGATGCTGCCTCCCTATATCCACACCTGTGTTGAGCTGTGCGATCTATCACCCAAATGCACATAATATATGAAATAAACTAGTACCATTCATGCAATAAAAATGGGCTTAAACACCATCACCAGATGTCCCTTACAGACATCAAACTATCCAACCTTCTTTTGAAAGAATCAAATGTATCTGAAGTCACCACTTCTTCTGTCACTGTTCCAAAACTTACTGTTTGTAAAACTGTTTTCTTAAATAATTTCATACTATGACCTCTAGCTGATTATTGTGATCTTTAATGGAGACTCAAATCTATCAGTTTAAATACCTTAACAGTAAATCAGATCTATGCTAACGGAATGAGTTTAAAATTATCCAAACGATTTCCTTACCATCAACTTCCAATTCTGAATCTAATAAGCATTCGTAATGGTTCTTAATATTTTCATCGCCTCAATCCGGATCTAGATGTAGAAAAAAAAACCTACATCAAATTGAAGCTATTTCAATCTACTTTTATTTAATGAATTATCTATCAGTTCGCCCTAGTTGTCTTCAAAAGGAATCAGCATCTAAGGAATCATCACAAATTCACGATTTAGAATTTTATCACATACAAAACTTGCCTTTAATAACATCTTAATCCCCGCAGACTCTTAAAGAAACATCGAAGTGAAGGTAAAGCTGCCTAGAAAAGAAGGTGTAATTATATATTGAGAGGTCTACTTCCCCACCACCCATCAATAAGATCTCTTAAAATTTAACAAAAAATATTGTTCAGATCTATGCAAGCATCATTGAGGGATGGGTAGTCGATCCTTAACTAATTACTCAATTACGATCAAGTTTACCTTTAACATATATTTTCATTGTTTAACTACGAAAAATTCAGTCTCGGATATTCAAAGCTCTCTCACTGACCACGCTGAAATAGACAAAAAATTATACGCACACACGAGACGGGGCGAGTTTCCGGCCCCGACACTAATCAGATATACCTATCACCATATAAAATATGACTGGGGCGGTATGAAATCATCCTTGAAATATTTTAACTACATGTTTGTCATAATGTTAATCCAACTTCTCCAGCATTAAGGAAATTTAAAATTTTCGACAAGGATATTATAAAGTATGAAACTTACTTAGTGATAAAAATTCACATTCAACCAGGTGCTGAATGTGATGATCCCATTCCCGCCAAGGTAGTAAACAGATTCTGTTTAAATAAAAAGGTACGTGAAATTATGTCCGTGAACTGCAATTCAGTATAAAGTTAAGCAAATCCATTATCAGACACTTTACAGCCACAGATGGTTTCATTACTGTCAACCGGTAATTCCATTATCATCAGTGAATTCTAAAATTTTGAAGCCATATAAATTGGACGCTTGGAAGTGAAAATGATTAATGGTTAACCTTTTGTTTGCTTCCGCCCGAATTGTTCATTCTGACAAAGGTCAAGCTTTTCACTCCACCTTAGACCTACAGTTTAAGGTGGAATCCGAACCACGCCCCATCAGCAACAGCCCAGCGTCTTAACCACTAAGCCACCCAGGGTACCTATTTATCTACCAACCACTGTGTGGAAGGATGAATAGCTGGATTTTGTTGCGTGCCGGCTGCCGTCACCGGGGCCGATGAATTCTTAGTCAGCGATGCTGAACACACAACCACCGAGACTTCAATTGGTACACAATGCCGAATGCATGCCTCCGAAGCGACTTAAATCTCACTTTGTAGGAAGAAAATCATTAGAGGCGACTCAAGTACTTGAATCAATCCCGTTTTGGCGCTCTGAACGCACTTCAATAACACTTCCAAGCGTCCAATTGTCATTCACCCTTTCACCGAGATCACGAATTATGATCAAGAATTAAGTCAACCTTAAAACCGAGAAATACTTTTCAACAGAAAATTATCTTACTTCTCTGGTAATGAAACCTTTATTATTAAACTTACCAGATTTCAGGTAATGCCATCAGGAAGCATGCAACGAAAAGTTCCATTCAGCCTATAAAAGAAAACTAATTTATGAATAGGGAAGAGAAAAAAAAAAAAAAAAAAGATTGTTGAAGTTAATCAGAAACACCAATCAGCATTGAAAATATGACTGGGGCGGTATGAAATCATCCTTTAAATATTCAATTTGCATCTATAATTTTCCGAACAATGTAAAGGGATAATAAGATGTCCATTACCTAATCCAATAGCATGATTAAAAATATGCATCTCTATCATGACGTTCGCGTATTAAATGAGATTTTACAGCAGATTAAGTATTAAAATTTTTGAGAAAAATGTGGGAAACTCACTGAATACAGCAATTAGAATCCATATCCAACCAGGCATGTTAAAGGTGATAAGTTTCTGTTGAAAATATGGGGAATTAGGTCTTTCAAAGTACCATTCAATTTGAGGCATGTAACTCTTGTCAGATTTTACAGCCATAGATGGTTTCATTACTATCAACCGGTAATTCCAGTATCATCATTAAATTAACTATTTTTGCCACTAGATTATTCAGTTTAATGCCAGAAACTTTAAATAGATCAAGTACAAAACATGACCAGGGTGAAATACTTCGACAGTAACTTACCCAACAGTAGAATCCTTTTACAGTCCAATGAAGCAGCTAGCCCTTCATGTTGATCATCTTCCTTTTTTATCATCAAGTTCAACTAAAATTCCTTTGGTTTTCGTCAAAATTTCGAGCCATCTTCACCAAATGTTCCGATACATTGAACTTTTCCATTGCTTTCTTTATACTCCAACTATCTGAAACTACGGCCAGAAGTCTAATCTTCCGTTTTTGTTGTATGACCACACTTTTCCTTAAGCATTTCAATTAATCTGCAAGTCATCAGAAATGTTCAATACTTTAACTTTATCCTTGGCTGAGATACGATGCTTTCAAGCTTTTTCCCGTAACAGAGTTCATCCCACTTACTGACTGGTTTAATAGGAGAGCATCCCAATACTGATGTGCTGGTATTCAGTGACTGCAACAACACTGGGATGGTTCAAATGTATCTGAGGATGCTTCTTTAAACTAGTTACATCATTCAGTTTCCTCATACACAGTGGATAACTTCGTTTTGAATTCAGTAGTCTTGCAGCATCTTCACTGATGAAGAGACTGTAAATAGAAATAAGTTGGGTATTTTATTACAGTACACGCACTTATTATAGGATTCAAGTTTGGTAAATGTAGCGAAAACCCAGGGGTAACGATTTTTTAACGAGTGGTATTTCTAGAGGTACTTTTGCTCCTGAATCCAGTGGATATTCAATTCTTGGGGAAATGCCTAATTTTCGATATAGGCACTAACCTGAACTGCTTGAACGAACGAGATTGCAGTCGTCACACGCTGCAGAATAAGTTTTTCAGTGTATGAAAAATTAAAAATTGACCAACTTCAAAACTATTCATTTCCCCAAAATATTAATACCACCACTGGATTCAGGAGCAAAAATACCTCTAGAAATACCACTTATTAAAAATAGTTACCGTGGGGTTCTCTGCATTAGCCTTCAAATTAACATACTTATTTGTGATGCGTTTCTTGTGTAGTACAAGTTACAATAATACTTTTGCAGACTCAAAAAAGTGATGAACACATGGTGTGTGTGTGCGCGTGCGTGTGTACTTAAGAGGAACTCTACTTCATACGAGAAGCTGTCTTCATCATTGTGCTCTCAATCAAGTGCCTCCATGAATTCACATTACAATCCTCTAAGTCACTTTTCATAGAGCCTAGTAAAGCCCAAAGATTAAGGGTCAACTTAAAATAGTCCAGCTTCAAAATTATTTACGTCATTGTAAATACAGGGGGAACAGAAATGGTGACCCCCAGTTTTCTGGTTTTTAAAAGTTGCTATAATACAAAAGCAAAATGAACCATTTTTCACGCCAGATGTCCTTTTTATTGACCATTAACTTTTTATATTATTATTCCTTATGACGTAGCGTGTAAGGCAGAATTTTGAGTGAAATACACTGAAGTGACTCACGGTTACTTATGCGTGGAAAAACAGAATTTGAGTCTGTTGGCTTGCTAACCTTTCGATGAAGTTGGGTTAGTACAATACTGCGTGCTATGGTAAGAATATTTTTCCCCTCATGTTCTTCATAAATTTATCATAAATCTATTTTCAAAATGAAATTTATTATAAACGAGCTTTCATATTAACCTAAAATTAGTAGTGTTTCATTTTGTTATTAGTAAGAATTATAAATTTTAGGTATATATATAACATTTATTTATTGTATGGTCAAATTATTGACCATTCGGCAGTTGCGCCACTCAGCATTGAATGAACAAATGTCTGCATTTTCACTTTTTATGCTCACATTTCATGATTATATATACCGTATATATATATATATATTTCTTTCCAGTTTTCTGCAATGGACGAAAATAACGATACAGAAAAAGCATTGCCATGAAAGAAGAGAACACTTTTTGAGTACAGAGCAAGCTATCTCCTATATTCTGCAACCTGATGGAGATATTTCACAAGATGATTTCGGAGGAAGAGGAAGAAGTGTTTCAATAAATGTGTTGAAGCAATCATCCATAGTCTGACTACTTCAGGACATTTAAAAATTGAAAATCATGGTACTGAAGCTGCTGATATCTATGATGATGATGATTTACCTTTATCACATTTATACAGTAATAAAAATAACATCAATGGCTCAAAAAAATCTAGTCTCTTTCATCAATTTAACGAAGTGGCGAAAGAAAATTTCAACAACCACCTGATGTAAAATGGAAGGAATCTCTTACTGTAGATGAAGAATGAAAAAAAATAATGGAGGTTGACCAATTTAGGGTGTGTCAATTTTCTCCAACTTCTTTCAAATCAATTTTGGTAGTGAAAATATAGCATCTTTTCATGTCAAAACTTGAAATTGGCCAACCACAATGAATTAAAATAACCCTTATCTACATCAATTTTACCTTTAAGTTTTAGAAATTGACTTACTAAATAGGACAAACTGATTAACTATTCATCTGTCACAGAATTATCCCACTGATGGCATATGGTGTGTTTTGAAGGTCATACAGTAGTTGTACAAGTCACAACATGAATAGAACTGTCCCTCACTCTCAATTGCCTCTTAGATGTCTCAGACGGTGGTTTGCTGTTAATACTCTTGTACCTACTTCATAGTTATTCTACTAGATGAATGACAACTTTGAAACATCCAATTGATATAAAATACTTAGGCATATCTGAAAAGAAAGAAAAAAACGCGTAAGATGCCAAAATTGAAGACAAGAGGTCAGTCGTCATACCACTTGAGCCTGTTAGTCGGTACAGGCAAGGAGCTTCCCATATCAGAACTACCAACAGTGCGAGACATGCTGAGACTAGGGTTACTCCTTCATGAACAAAATACAAAGGATAGAAGGAACTACACAGAGAAAGAGCTCATAAGGGACATGATTCCCCCTCTTCTGCAGCAGTGGAAAAAAGCTAATGTGTTATTCAAACCACCTGTACTCAATCAGTATAGAACTATTGAGCTAAAATTAACAAAGCTGTGGCAGAACAGTTGAGACATCACTTGGTGAAGGAAAACTAGCAAAGAAAAATAAATTTCTGCGCACACTTGATACTACTCTAAACATTTTTAACTGCCAATGTCGCATAGAGTTGTGTTCTGAAGCCAATTGCTCTCCCTCATGCAGAAGAGAACCTCACCCTCACATTGATTGTCGCTGTCCTCGTAAGATCCCTGTTTTGGAGCTGGCTTTCATAAAGGAGCAGAGAACAAAGGCAGGAGGCCAAGGAAGTATGCAGATTGATTCAGCAGATTATTCCGAAACCAAAAAACATTGTTATTGTTAAGAAAAGAGAAAATGAGAGGGATGAAAGGAGGAAAAAGAGAAAAAGCAACCCAAAGAGATTAAGAGCTGTATCAAAAAGTTTCTCACTTCTTTGAAAACTCTTCAGATGAACAGAAAGCAACATCAGATGATAGCTCCAAAATGCCATCTGAACCTTCACCAAAGAATGAAATACAACACTAAAGACATCTCAAACATTGTCTTAGCCAGTATTTGCCACCATATGGGACTACGAGAGACTGCAGAGATTGCCACTGCCAATTGGATAGATGCAGGCCTCATCATCTGAGAGGATACATCCTTAGTGATAGATCATAAGAAGAACACAAGAAAAAATAAAGGAAATATCTGATCAGCATGAAAAAGACTTGAAGGAGGAAGGTCTCTCTTGCCTTTTATTTGATGGACGAAGAGATGATACAAAAGTTCTAGAGGTAGAGGGAATGGAGAAAGTTTCCCAGTCTCATTAAAGAAGAACACTACTGTGTATGTTTGGAAGCTGGTGGCCGCTATTTGTTTCACTCTGTTCCTGAAGCAGAAGTAGAAGGCAAGAAACATGCAGAGGCGATTGCTGATCAAATATGTTGGCTTCAAGAAAGACTTGACAGTTCACTGCAGGCTGTTGGTGGAGACAACTGCGGTGAACACTGGATGGCAGGGCGGTGTTATGACTCATTTAGAGAAAAAACTTGGACGAAGGCTTGTTTGGATTGTATGTGATTTGCCCACAGGGGAACTACCTCTTCGTCATCTCATCCAGGAACTTGATGGTCCTACAAAGAGCAACAAGTGGTCAGGCCCCATGTGGCAACATGCTAGAAGCAGCAACAGAAATAGAAATACACAGTTTCCAAAGGTTGAAGTAGGCCCTCCCCTTCCAGTGTTGTCTAAAGTAGTTATCAAAGACCTCAGCATGGATCATCTTACGCTTATCGTATTGTTCAAACAATCAGATTAGGAGAGTTGCCTCAAAATCTGGCTATTGGAGATTGGACCCGTCAGTCACAGTCGTTGTTAACTACAGCGATTCATTTCTGCAGGATTTGGGTTTCCAAACATGCACTGAAGGGCAAAACGCCACAGAATTTTTTGTTGAATTTATTATTGGGTTTTATCTTCCTCAATGGTTCAATATTCACCATAATGTAATATTCACCATATATAGCATAATATTCACCATAATGGTAATCATACATTTACATATTGTTATAGAAAATACATTTACACACATTGTTATACAAGTTACATTCACATATACAATGATTGTATATTTTTTCTTTCTTTTTCATTCATATTGTCCCCGAAGGGACAATATGAATGAAAAAGAAAATATACAGACTCCATCGACCTATTTCATATCTTACAGACCACAGCCTTCCCTTACGAGCTGCCACTGTCTGAATGATTCTTCTATTTCATATGCAAGTTTTATATCCATGTTTCTGTTTCTCTATTTTCAAGAGTTAACAAGAATAATAAACACATTGTTGTATAACCTGACATTCCTTCTGCTATGAGACCTGTACCCCATGGTCCTGGAATTCCAATACCTGACCCACCTCAAACCCTGGACTTCGATGATTCTGATGAATCAATGACCAGTCGCAGTCGTATATACCTCAAAATACCACTTCAAATAAGCTGAGGCCTCTCAACCAGGCCAAACTTAATGATCTTACCAGGGATTTAGGACTTTCCAAATTAGCTGCGAGATCTTGGGCTCACGACTTCGAGAGGACAACTTGCTGGCTCCGGGAACAACATTCTCCTGGTACAGGAAACAAGAGAAGAATTCCGCAAGTTTTTTGCAGTGCACGAAAATACCTCTTCCTTAGTGTACTGCTGCAATGTTGAGGGGCTAATCGAATCCTTGGGCCTGCCATATAACGCATCAGAATGGAGGCTATTTATAGACTCGTCTAAACGAAGTTTGAAAGCAGTACTTCTCAACATTGGGAATAGGGTTGCATCAGTCCCTGTACCACATTCCGTACAACTTACTGAGAGCTACGATAACATGAAAATTTTACTGGATGCTCTCGTATACGACCAACATAACTGGTGGATCTGTGGAGATTTGAAGGTGGTAATATCATAAGTAAACTATTGCTATTGACTATTGTTTTTCCAAAGGATATTTGAGAGCGTAAAAAGAACACTTAACTTCCCCACAGAAGTGACACAGTCCAATGCATAGATTGCACCTTGTATCACAAACGTCGGGTGAAAATGACCCAAAATGTACTCTACAGGAAAAATCAAGCGAGCGACACTTAAACCACTACCTCTCTCGACCACGGCTAAACACGCACTGCAGCTACTTAAAGAAAAATCGAATTAAAATTTTATTTCACAAAACACGTTTAAGAAGAGAACACCAAATCTCTGAGTATGTTTTGTCTCGTGTAAAATCAGCAGTCTATCATGTTCAGCGACATCACGGAAATTCACAAAAAAAAAAAGGTAAATTCATGTAATGAGCAGAAGCGCATATTCCATTTATGCAAAGGGAAAATTATTATGGATAATGCAAAACAATAAAAAAACAATCGTTTAAATACCTCAACAGTAAATCAGATCTATGCTAACGGAATGAGTTTAAAATTATCCAAACGATTTCCTTACCATCAACTTCCAATTCTGAATCTAATAAGCATTCGTAATGGTTCTTAATATTTTCATCGCCTCAATCCGGATCTAGATGTAGAAAAAAAAACCTACATCAAATTGAAACTATTTCAATCTACTTTTATTTAATGAATTATCTATCAGTTCGCCCTAGTTGTCTTCAAAAGGAATCAGTATCTAAGGAATCATCACAAATTCACGAGTTACAATTTTATCACATACAAAACTTGCCTTTAATAATAACATCTTAATCCCCGCAGACTCAAAGAAACATCGACGTGAAGGTAAAGCTGCCTAGAAAAGAAGGTGTAATTATATATTGAGAGGTCTACTTCCCCACCACTCATCAATAAAAGCTCTTAAAATTTAAAAAATATTGTTCAGATCTATGCAAGCATCATTGAGGGATGGGTAGTCGATCCTTAACTAATTACTCAATTACGATCAAGTTTACCTTTAACAGATATTTTCATTTTTTAACTACGAAACATTCAGTCATGGATATTCAAAGCTCTCTCACTGACCACGCTGAAATAGACAAAAATTATACGCACACACGAGACGGGGCGAGTTTCCGGCCCCGACACTAATCAGATATACCTATCACCATATAAAATATGACTGGGGCGGTATGAAATCATCCTTGAAATATTTTAACTACATGTTTGTCATAATGTTAATCCAACTTCTCCAGCATTAAGGAAATTTAAAATTTTCGACAAGGATATTATAAAGTATGAAACTTACTTAGTGATAAAAATTCACATTCAACCAGGTGCTGAATGTGATGATCCCATTCCCGCCAAGGTAGTAAACAGATTCTGTTTAAATAAAAAGGTACGTGAAATTAGGTCCGTGAACTGCAATTCAGTATAAAGTTAAGCAAATCCATTACATTAGGCAAAAAAGATTTTGTTACAGAAGACCAAATAGGTGCTCCTAGCTAATTTCGGTATGCTGATTTCAAATCTATAATTAGATTTTTTCTATCACGTCTAGATTTTGTGTAAAATGCAAATCACTTTTAGTAAAATTTTCTACCACGTCCAGATTTTGGTTTTAATCGGCTTAATGCCAGTAATATGAAACTTGCTTTTCAAGGTTAAAGCAATTTTTTTTGCCAACTACATACAAATTCGAACAATTTTGATAAATAACATTTATCCCGAGTTGGCAACACTGAGTCAAGAGCATAGTAACGGGCAACGGCACAACGGTCAGTCGCTACGTGACAGTCAAGCAGAACGGTTGTTGAAGCTCTCTGCTGATGAGCAAGTGACAGGTTGTGGTGACTTGTGTGTTTTTATAGCATTTGTTTTGTACTACGGTGTGTATTTCTTTTTATTTTGCACATCGTAATAATTACTTTCTACGTTTTTTCAGATATTGTATGGTAATACAAAATGGCATCAAATAGACGTGCTTGTGTAAATCACCCAGACAACTTCTGCTTTGTCTGTGGACAATATACACCTAAGCCACAACGTAGAAACATCATAAAGATTAAACTTGCCTACAAGTGTTATTTTGACTAAGTTAGGAGACCAACAGAGGGACTGGGCACCACATATTTGCTGTGCACAGTGCAATGCAATGTTAATAGCTTGGATGAATGGTAAAAGAAAAGCTATGCCATTCTCAGTCCCCATGGTTTGGCGTGAGCCAAAAAATCACTTCAATGATTGTTATTTTTGTTTGACAAAGATTGCTGGTTTCACAAAGAAAAACAAATCAAAGATCACGTACCCAAACTGCGAATCAGCAATGAAACCAGTACCACATGAAACAAATCCACCACCAGTTCCACCAGCAACGATAACACACAGCAGTTCATCTGAAGATTCTGCTAGTGATATAGAAACAGGGAAAGATGGCATATATGTTCCAGATGCAAATATTTCCCCACATTTGTTAAGTCAAGCAGAGTTAAATGACTTAGTGCGCGATTTGGAATTACCAAAGGAAAAGGCAGAGTTGCTTGGTTCAAGACCAAGAATTTAATCTTCTCCAACCAAACACCAAAGTTTCCCAGTTCCACCATCGCCATTTGCAGTTTTCATCATTTTACTTACAGGAAGAAAACGTTTGTTTCTGCCACGATATCAGTGGTCTGATGCAAGGGATTGGCTGTCACTATGATCCAAAAGAATGGAGACTGTTCATTGACTAGTAAAGCTAGCCTTAAAGCTGTATTACTGCACAATGGCAATGAAAAACCTTCAATACCTGTAGCACATGCCACTGGCCTTAATGAGACTTATGAATCGATGAAACTGCTGCTAAGACTCATCAAATATAAGGACCACACATGGAATATTTGTGGCGACCTTAAAGTTGTATCATTACTTCTTGGGTTACAGTTGGGCTACACAAAGCATATGTGCTTTTTGTGTCTGGAACAGCAGAGATGACAAGAACCACTACAAAAAACATGATTGGCCATCTAGAACTGAACATGTTGTTGGTAAATACAATGTGAAACACCCAGCACTTATTGACCCTCAGAAAGTACATCTTCCACCACTTCACATTAAACTTGGCCTTATGAAAAATTTCGTGAAGGGTATGGATCATCAAGGTAGTGGTTTCCAATATTTAAAGGATAAATTCAAAGGAATATTGACAGATGCTAAGCTAGAAGCTGGAGTTTTCACTGGACCACAGATCCGCAGTCATCCACGACTCATTGTTTCTATCTAACCTAAATGAGAATGAACTAGGAGCATGGACATCTTTCGTTGAAGTTGTCAAAAATTTTCTTGGAAACCACAAAGCTGAAAACCACCGTAAACTCGTAGAAAACATGCTTAAATCTTATGAAATAATGGGATGCAGAATGTTTTTGAAAATTCATTTTTTACATTCTCATCTTGACTTCTTCCCGGCCAGCCTTGGGGCTGTAAGTGACGAGCATGGTGAGTGCTTCCACCAACAGATCTCAGTTATGGAAAACAGATACCAAGGTAATTTCAACCCAAATATGATGGGAGATTATTGTTGGTTCCTGCAGAAGGAGAGCTCGTCATCCTACAAGCGACAAAGGAAGAGGACACACCAAAGTTTCACTTAAGAACAGGAATTTGCCTTTCAGTAGTAACAACAAAATACTAATGCGCTTTGGGTGGATGGTTGGGCGCAGGGGTGGTAACTCCACCAGCGGAATTCCGCTGTCTTAAGCCAGAATAAAGGAGGAAAGACATCCCTGTTCACTAATTATTTAAGTATGCTTAACATAAAACGTGGCACGGAAAAGTAGCTTAGACGGCTTTTGTAATAGAAGCGGGTGAGAAAAAAAATGAAAAATAGGGGATTTCAGTTACACAAAATCTGGATGTGATAGAGAAATTTTGATATCAGATCTGAAATCAGCATCAGCGCTTTAGTAGGAATCAGTAGTTCACGTGTCTAACAAAAAAAAAGTTGAAATTTGTTGCCTTGTGTTATCAGACACTTTACAGCCACAGATGGTTTCATTACTGTCAACCAGTAATTCCATTATCAACAGTGAATTCTAAAATTTTGAAGCCGTATAAATTGGACGCTTGAAAGTGAAAATGATTCGAGTAAATTTAAACTGATTCTTGCCCTAAGTACCTTTGGTTTGCTTCCACCCAAATTGTTCATTGGCAAAGGTCAAGCTTTTCACTCCACCTTAGACCTACAGTTTAATGTGGAATCCGAACCACGCCCCATCAGCAGCAGCCCAGTGTCTTAACCACTAAGCCACCCAGGGTACTTATCTACCAACCACTGTGTGGAAGGATGAAGAGCTGGATTTTGTTGCGCGCCGGCTGCCGTCACCGGGTTTCGAACCCGGGGCCGATGAATTCTTAGTCAGCGACGCTGCACACACCACCACCGAGACTTCAATTGCTACACAATGCCAAATGCAGGCCTCCAAAGCGACTTAAATCTCACTTTGTAGGAAGAAAATCATTAGAGGCGACAAGTACTTGAATCAATCCCGTTTTGGCGCTCTGAACGCACTTCAATAACACTTCCAAGCGTCCAATTGTCATTCACCCCTTCCCCGAGATCACGAATTATGATCAAGAATTAAGTCAACATTAAAACCGAGAAATACTTTTCCACGGAAAATTATCTTACTTCTCTGGTAATGAAACCTTTATTATTAAACTTACCAGATTTCAGGTAATGCCATCAGGAAGCATGCAACGAAAAGTTCCATTCAGCCTATAAAAGAAAACTAATTTATGAATAGGGAAGAGAAAAAAAAAAAAAAAGATTGTTGAAGTTAATCAGAAACACCAATCAGCATTGAAAATATGACTGGGGCGGTATGAAATCATCCTTTAAATATTCAATTTGCATCTATAATTTTCCGAACAATGTAAAGGGATAATAAGATGTCCATTACCTAATCCAATAGCATGATTAAAAATATGCATCTCTATCATGACGTTCGCGTATTAAATGAGATTTTACAGCAGATTAAGTATTAAAATTTTTGAGAAAAATGTGGGAAACTCACTGAATACAGCAATTAGAATCCATATCCAACCAGGCATGTTAAAGGTGATAAGTTTCTGTTGAAAATATGGGGAATTAGGTCTTTCAAAGTACCATTCAATTTGAGGCATGTAACTCTTGTCAGATTTTACAGCCATAGATGGTTTCATTACTATCAACCGGTAATTCCAGTATCATCATTAAATTAACTATTTTTGCCACTAGATTATTCAGTTTAATGCCAGAAACTTTAAATAGATCAAGTACAAGAAAAAATTAAAAATATTGAATTTTAAGAACCAATTAAAACTGTCGTAATATATACCGAAATTGCACTTCAGAAAACTACATCAAAACATGACCAGGGTGAAATCATACTTCGACAGTAACTTACCCAACAGTAGAATCCTTTTACAGTCCAATGAAGCAGCTAGCCCTTCATGTTGATCATCTTCCTTTTTTTATCATCAAGTTCAACTAAAATTCCTTTGGTTTTCGTCAAAATTTCGAGCCCTCTTCACCAAATGTTCCGATACATTGAACTTTTCCATTGCTTTCTTTATACTCCAACTATCTGAAACTACGGCCAGAAGTCTAATCTTCCGTTTTTGTTGTATGACCACACTTTTCCTTAAGCATTTCAATTAATCTGCAAGTCATCAGAAATGTTCAATACTTTAACTTTATCCTTGGCTGAGATACAATGCTTTCAAGCTTTTTCCCGTAACAGAGTTCATCCCACTTACTGACTGGTTTAATAGGAGAGCATCCCAATACTGATGTGCTGGTATTCAGTGACTGCAACAACACTGGGATGGTTCAAATGTATCTGAGGATGCTTCTTTAAACTAGTTACATCATTCAGTTTCCTCATACACAGTGGATAACTTCGTTTTGAGTTCAGTAGTCTTGCAGCATCTTCACTGATGAAGAGACTGTAAATAGAAATAAGTTGGGTATTTTATTACAGTACACGCACTTATTATAGGATTCAAGTTTGGTAAATGTAGCGAAAACCCAGGGGTAACGATTTTTTAACGAGTGGTATTTCTAGAGGTACTTTTGCTCCTGAATCCAGTGGATATTCAATTCTTGGGGAAATGCCTAATTTTTGATATAGGCCGTTTCTACTCTAACAACCTGAATCACATGAAAGTGGGCAGGGTTTAAGAAAAGGGAAATTGAGGGGTTTAAAAAAAAAACACCTGAACTGCTTGCACGAACGAGATTGCAGTCGTCACACACTGCAGAATAAGTTTTTCAGTGGATGAAAAATTAAAAATTGACCAACTTCAAAACTATTCATTTCCCCAAAATATTAATACCACCACTGGATTCAGGAGCAAAAATACCTCTAGAAATACCACTTATTAAAAATAGTTACCGTGGGGTTCTCTGCATTAGCCTTCAAATTAAAAAATTTGTGATGCGTTTCTTGTGTAGTACAAGTTACAATAATACTTTTGCAGACTCAAAAAGTGATGAACACATGATTTGTGTGTACTTAAGAGGAACTCTACTTCATACGAGAAGCTGTCTTCATCATTGTGCTCTCAATCAAGTGCCTCCATGAATTCACATTACAATCCTCTAAGTCACTTTTCATAGAGCCTAGTAAAGCCAAAAGATTAAGGGTCAACTTAAAATAGTCCAGCTTCAAAATTATTTACGTCATTGTAAATACAGGGGGAACAGAAATGGTGACCCCCAGTTTTCTGGTTTTTAAAAGTTGCTATAATACAAAAGCAAAATGAACCATTTTTCACGCCAGATGTCCTTTTTATTGACCATTAATTTTTTATGCTATTTATTCCTTATGACTTAGCGTGTAAGGCAGAATTTTGAGAGATACACTGAAGTGACTCACGGTTACTTATGTGTGCAAAAACAGAATTTGAGTCTGTTGGCTTGCTAACCTTTTGATGAAGTTGGGTTAGTACAATACTGCGTGCTATGGTAAGAATATTTTTCCCCTCATGTTCTTCATAAATTTATCATAAATCTATTTTCAAAATGAAATTTATTATAAACCAGGTTTCATATTAACCTAGAATTAGTAGTGTTTCATTTTGTTATTAGTAAGAATTATAAATTTTAGGTATATATAACATTTATTTATTGTATGGTCAAATTATTGACCATTCAGCAGTTGCGCCACTCAGTGTTGAATGAACAAATGTCTGCATTTTCACTTTTTATGCTCACATTTCATGATTATATATACCATGTGTATATATATATATATTTCTTTTCAGTTTTCTGCAATGGACGAAAATAACGATACAGAAAAAGCATTGCCATGAAAGAAGAGAATACTTTTTGAGTACAGAGCAAGCTATCTCCTATATTCTGCAACCTGGAGATATTTCACAAGATGATTTCGGAGGAAGAGGAAGAAGTGTTTCAATAAATGTGTTGAAGCAATCATCCATAGTCTGACTACTTCAGGACATTTAGAAATTGAAAATCATGGTACTGAAGCTGCTGATATCTATGATGATGATGTACCTTTATCACATTTATACAGTAATAAAAATAACATCAATGGCTCAAAAAAATCTAGTGTCTGGCATCAATTTAACGAAGTGGCGAAAGAAAATTTCAACAACCACCTGATGTAAAATGGAAGGAATCTCTTACTGTAGATGAAGAATGAAAAAAAATAATGGAGGTTGACCAATTTAGGGTGTGTCAATTTTCTCCAACTTCTTTCAAATCAATTTTGCTAGTGAAAATATAGCATCTTTTCATGTCAAAACTTGAAATTGGCCAACCACAATGAATTAAAATAACCCTTACCTACATCAATTTTACCTTTAATTTTTCGAAATTGACTTACTAAATAGGACATAAATTGATTAACTATTCATCTGTCACAGAATTATCCCACTGATGGCATATGGTGTGTTTTGAAGGTCATACAGTAGTTGTACATTGTACAAGTCACAACATGAATAGAACTGTCCCTCACTCTCAGTTGCCTCTTAGATGTCTCAGACGGTGGTTTGTTGTTATTGCTCTTGTACCTACTTCATAGTTATTCTACTAGATGAATACTACAGTTTAACTAAGTATGGATTATTACAATTATTTATCATCATATTCTTCTGTCTAATTATGGTGTAATCCCACGAAATATTTTTATTGAATTTTAGAATATCGAATGACAACTTTGAAACATCTAATTGATATAAAATACTTACGCATTTTTCTTTCTTTTCAGATATGCCTAAGATGCCAAAATTGAAGACAAGAGGTCAGTCGTCATACCACTTGAGCCTGTTAGTCGGTACAGGCAAGGAGCTTCCCATATCAGAACTACCAACAGTGCGAGACATGCTGAGACTAGGGTTACTCCTTCATGAACAAAATACAAAGGATAGAAGGAACTACACAGAGAAAGAGCTCATAAGGGACATGATTCCCCCTCTTCTGCAGCAGTGGAAAAAAGCTAGTGTGTTATTCAAACCACCTGTACTCAATCAGTATAGAACTATTGAGCTAAAATTAACAAAGCTATGGCAGAAAGCAGTTGAGACATCACTTGGTAAAGGAAAACTAGCAAAGAAAAATAAATTTCTGCGCACACTTGATACTACTCTAAACATTTTTAACTGCCAATGTCCATAGAGTCGTGTTCTGAAGCCAATTGCTCCCCCTCATGCAGAAGAGAACCTCACCCTCACATTGATTGTCGCTGTCCTCGTAAGATCCCTGTTTTGGAGCTGGCTTTCATAAAGTCGCAGAGAACAAAGGCAGGAGGCCAAGGAAGTATGCAGATTGGTTCAGCAGATTATTCCGAAACCAAAAAACATTGTTATTGTTAAGAAAAGAGAAAATCTGAGAGGGATGAAAGGATGAAAAAGAAGAGTGAAGAAGCCACCCAAAGAGATGAAGAGCTCTATCAAGAGGTTTCTCACTTTGAAAGCTCTTCAGATGAACAGAAAGAAGCAACATCAGATGATAGCTCCAAAATGCCATCTGAACCTTCACCAAAGAATGAAATACAACACTAAAGACATCTCAAACATTCTTAGCCAGTATTTGCCACGATATGGGACTACGAGAGACTGCAGAGATTGCCACTGCCACTTGGATAGATGCAGGCCTCATCAGCTGAAAGGATACATCCTTAATGATTGATCATAAGAAGAACACAAGAAAAAATAATGAAGGAAATATCTGATCAGCATGAAAAAGGAGGAAGGTCTCTTGCCTTTTGTTTGATGGATGAAGAGATGATACAAAAGTTCTAGAGGTAGATGGAATGGACAAAGTTTCCCAGTCTCATCAAAGAAGACACTACTGTGTATGTTTGGAACCTGGTGGCCGCTATTTGTTTCACTCTGTTCCTGAAGCAAAGTAGAAGGCAAGAAACATGCAGAGGCAATTGCTGATCAAATATGTTGGCTTCAAGAAAGACTTGACAGTTCACTGCAGGCTGTTGGTGGAGACAACTGCGGTGAACACTGGATGGCAGGGCGGTGTTATGACTCATTTAGAGAAAAAACTTGACGAAGGCTTGTTTAGATTGTATGTGATTTGCACACAGGGGAACTACCTCTTTGTCATCTCATCCAGGAACTTGATGGTCCTACAAAGAGCAACAAGTGGTCAGGCCCCCTGTGGCAACATGCTAGAAGCAGCAACAGAATTAGAAATACACAGTTTCCAAAGGTTGAAGTAGGCCCTCCCCTTCCAGTGTTGTCTAAAGTAGTTATCAAACACCTCAGCATGGATCAATCTTACGCTTATCGTATTGTTCAAACAATCAGATTAGGAGAGTTGCCTCAAAATCTGGCTCTTGGAGATTGGACCCATCAGTCACAGTCGTTAGTTAACTACAGCGATTCATTTCTGCAGGATTTAGGTTTCCAAACATGCACTGAAGGGCAAAATGCTACAGAATTTTTTGTTGAATTTATTATTGGGTTTTATCTTCCTCACTGGTTCAATATTCGCCATAATGTAATATTCACCATAATGGTAATCATACATTTACATATTGTTATAGAAAATACATTTACACACATTGTTATACAAGTTACATTCACATATACAATGATTGTATATTTTTTTTTTCTTTCTTTTTCATTCATATTGTCCCTGAAGGGACAATACAAATGAAAAAGAAACTCCATCGACGTATTTCATATGTTACAGACCACAGCCTTCCCTTACGAGCTGCCACTGTCTGAATGATTCTTCTATTTCATATGCAAGTTTTATATCCATGTTTCTGTTTCTCTATTTTCAAGAGTTAACAAGAATAATAAGCACATTGTTGTATACCCTGACATTATTTCTGCTATGAGACCTGTACCCCATGGTCCTGGAATTCCAATACCTGACCTACCTCAAACCCTGGACTTCAATGATTCTGATGATGAATCAATGACCAGTCCCAGTCGTATATACCTCAAAATACCACTTCAAATGAGCTGAGGCCTCTCAACCAGGCCAAACTTAATGATCTTACCAGAGATTTAGGACTTTCCAAATTAGCTGCGAGATCTTGGGCTCATGACTTCGAGAGGACAACTTGCTGGCTCCAGGAACCAACATTCTCCTGGTATAGGAAACAAGAAGAAGAATTCTGCAAGTTTTTTGCAGTGCACAAAAATACCTCTTCCTTAGTGTACTGCTGCAATGTTGAGGGGCTAATCAAATCCTTGGGCCTGCCATATAATGCATCAGAATGGAGGCTATTTATACTCATCTAAACGAAGTTTGAAAGCAGTACTTCTCAACATTGGGAATAGGGTTGCATCAGTCCCTGTACCACATTCCGTACAACTTACTGAGCTATGATAACATGAAAATTTTACTGGATGCTCTCGTATACGACCAACATAACTGGAGGATCTGTGGAGATTTGAAGATGGTAATATCATAAGTGAACTATTGCTATTGACTATGTTGTTTTTCCAAAGGTTATTTGAGAGCGTATAAGAACACAACTTCCCCACAGAAGTGATACAGTCCAATGCATAGATTTTTTAATCTGATAGAACAAATTCTCTAAGTATTTTCATTTTTTTTCAGATTGTGGCATTTGTATTGGGAATGCAAGGGGGATACACAAAATACCCATGTTTCATCTGCAAATGGGATAGCTGAGTGGATGAGAAGCACTATGCACAGCGTGAATGGGCATCCAGAGAGAATTTTGAACCTGGGTCGCATAATGTCATTTCAGTGCCCCTTGTACCACCAACAAAAATTTTGCTCCCACCACTTCATATTAAGCTGGGCTTGATGAAAAATTTCATCAAATCAATGAATAAGGAGGGCTCAGCATTCCAATATCTTGAGAGTAAATTTCCTCATATCTGATGCTAAACTAAATGCTGGGGTTTTTGATGGACCTCAAATTCAAACTTTGATCAAGGATACTCAGTTCAAAAATGCAATGACTCCAACTGAGAAGAATGCCTGGCAGGCATTCAAATCAGTTGTCACTGATTTTCTTGGCAAGCGTAGAAGTCCAGAACACGAGTCCATTGTCGAAAACTTGATGGAAGCTTTCAAAAGTCATGGGTCGCGCATGTTCATAAAGATGCACTTTTTGTGGTCCCACTTGGACTATTTTCCTGAAAATTATGGGGATTATAGTGAGGAACAGGGTGAATGATTTCACCAAGATATCAGAATAATGGAAGAGGTACCAGGGAAACTGGGATATCAATATGCTGGCAGACTACTGCTGGTGTTTGAAGCGAGACGTGCCTGAAGAAAAACGCAGATGGAAAGCCAAAAAAAACTTCATTCCTTCCTCAAACTTTTTTCCATATTCATTGTATGAATAAAAGTATTTATTCACATAATGTTTTCATTTTTCACGAGTGTTCTTATAATATTACTCGTATCTACAGTGTTTTAAGCTAAAAAAATCAATAAATTTAGGGATAAAATTGGACTTATAATAAATGGCCAATAGAGAAAAAACTTGACCTGATTGAGGAAAACCAATGTCATTTTCGAATTCAGCATGGTCAAATTATATAATATGAGTTGAAAACACCCTCACAGCAGACAAAAAAATTTCATATGCATACCAGTAATATAGACTTCTTTTCACAAAGGCTCACAGTGATAGAAGACAGCCTTAAGCTTTTTCAGCAAAAATGTAAATCACAGTTAGTACAACAGTTTTTCAAATAGAATAGTAAAATTCTGGAATAGCTTAGATAGAGAGTTCCCATACTTTGGAGACTTAAGAATAAACTAGATAAATTAATGACAAAGGTATTTGGTAATGACATTTTGCTGGAACTGGTAAATGTGGAGAAGAGGTTTGTGAACCCTTCCCACATATACATATAGATATTTTTATTGGGTTAGAGGCAGTGCCGTAGCGTGGGTTTTGGCCACCCGCTTCCTTAAACATAACATACCTTCCACTCCAGCAAACACGTATATAAAGGATTTACATTTTATTGATTGAGGAACAATGTAATAATGATGAAAATTGAAACCGTGATGATAGACAAAAAAACAAATTTAATAATTCAATTTAAAACAAAAAACAATATGGTATTTTGTACAATACCGTAATGCCAGCCTTGGCCAAAATTGGCCACCCTGTGCGGTCCACACACCCCGCACACACCACACTACGACCACTGGTTATGGGAAACTGTCTTTATACCCCCCATTTAGAGATTTCTCTGGTGAGCAGTGACCCCCAAAGCACTGTGATATATGAGACATTATGTTCACTTGCCTCATAGACCTTTAAATAGGAGACCCTGAATGGGTGTACATTCAAGTACTCTAGTCTTTACAGTCCCACCTCCTACGACAATTTGCAGAGATCAATTGGATCTTAATTTTGCATATAACTATTTATGGTTTGTTTTTATTAACAGTGGAGCCACCCAGATTGGCCAAAGGGACCCTAGTGTGCCCACTATAGAATTTTGACCATGTTACTAACTTTGTGGGCAGAAGACACCCTACATTTTGTTCTATTATGCCCATAGTACACAGAAGGAAGAAAGTGGCTGAACTTCAACCATATGTTGAAAATGTAGATGCTTTGATTGGAGACTGTTTAGGGAGTCCAATATTGAAAGAAAAAACCTTCACAGCTTTTGGAAAATAAGAAAAAATTAAAGGAGCTAACCACAAACTAGTTACAAAAACAAGTTTAGGAGGGACCACTGCAAAGCCTATGTTTCCAACCTATCATCTGATCTGATGTTCCCTTTTGGAACATTTGCACAAATGAAGCTTAGATTTGAATGAAGCACATCAAATTACAATTTAAAAATATATTTAGAAACGCAGGTCACACAACTTGGTGCAAAATTACTAAATCAGTTAGCCTATTTACATTAAATATGAAGTTTGCTTTCTTAATTTTCTGTAGTTTTTAAATATTCAAGAAACTTTTAATACCTAAATTAAAATATTGGCTATATCCTTCTTATAAATATTGCATTATACTGAATTCAGTAACCTAACCTAGCCTAGCTTAATTTAACATGCCCTTTTGAAATACTTAGTAATTTCTTTATTCCACTAATATAAGAACATAAGAAATTTTTATAGTGGGCACACTAGGGGCCACTTCAGCCCATTGAGGTGGCTCCACTATGTAAAAACTGCCTGTACATCGGCAATAACCAATTTTTACAAAACTAATTAAGTATCAATTTAAAACTAGATAGAATCTCTGGATGTGTCATAATAGGCTACTATCCACAAATGTGTTACACACTATATCTATTTATAACTGACATGCAAATATATCAGATCCAAAGAATCCAGTCAATTTCATTATGGTACCCATCAATACCAGTACCATGCCAAACAAAAATAAGTCACAGCCATTATCAATTGCAGACCAAGTCACAATTTACATCCATATACATTACAATATATATACTTATGAGGAAAAGTGTAGGTGTGGCTGTAAAGACTGTACAGTAATGTAGAAATGTGTGTGCACCCATTTTGGGTCTCCCATTTAAAGGTGTTTGTGGGGCAAGTGAAGAGCACAAGTTTTTCAATACCTCACAGTACTATGGGGGCACCACTCGGCAGAGGAATCTCTTTAAATAGGGTGTAAGGACAGAGTATCCCCAAACCCAAGATGCTGCCTCCCTATATCCCACAACCAGTGGCAGTCCTAGCTTACATGACACCCTGGGCGAACCTCACCTTCAGCCCCCCCCCCCCCTGTTCGCCAACACACACACATTCGAATCCCCCCAAAATAAAGGACAAACATAACTCTTTCACAAAATAACTTTTTATTGGACTAATTGTTGGAACTTCAGAACCAAAACAGACTCAAATTTCTGAATTTTACAAATCCTTCATCACGTAAATAGAATAACTCACTTAAGAGAATGTAATTATGATACTATGAACAGGAAAAATACAAATTAAATTGCACAACTGCCATAAATAAACTAGAATCAAATTTCTAAATTGTACAAATGCTCTATCACATAAATAGAATAAGACACTTAAGAGAGGGTAATTATTATGCTACACTTTGAACAAGAAACAAAATAAATTGCACCACAGCACAACTGCCATCTAAAGCCTGACTCTTCTTACCTTCCTTGATGCAAAGTCATGAATTAAATCATCATATGAAATCTGCTCAGCAATTGTATGATTTATACTGATGATGGCCAGACCGGTAAGGCGTTCCTGTGACATAGTTGACCTCAGGTAGGATTTGATGAGCTTCAGCTTTGAAAAGCTCCTCTCTGCTTCAGCAACAGTGACTGGAAGAGTAAGACCAATTCTGAGAGCAGTCCACAAATTTGGATATATTTCAGAGAGCTCCCTTTCATGGATAAATGTCAGCAGTTCAAGCAAGGATATGGTCTTTGATGGCAAGTCAGGCAAGTTCTTCAGCTCCTGTGCAAGCTCTCTGCCATCCAAGTCAGATTGTCCCTTAAAGTGTAGTGTAGTACTAAGGTTCACACATTGTTCTGTCAGCTCCTCAAATGTGAGATTTTGGAAATGTGTCAGCACTCCAAACTTCTCTCCCACAATTTCCAACGTGGAAAATCTTTCCTGAATGGCTGATGTTGCAGCATCAACCACTGCATTGAAAAATGTCACCTCCAGCTTCTTCAAAGCATCAATCAAGGGCTCATCAGATGCTTCATAGGAGAAGTGCCGCTTTGTGGACCTCAGCCATTTTTGTTTTAACACAGCCTCCACATTCATTTGTTCACAGATATCTGTGGCTGCCATTTGTGCAGCCACAAAACCTGTTGCCCTGTAATTGCGGAGACCTCTCTCTGTTTTTTTAGGAGATTTACTGCAACATCAACGTGCATGCTAGGAGACTGCATCTGCTTGCTCACATGCTGAATTTGGCACAACAGGTCATGCCACACCACTGAACAAATGGCGAAGCGGTATGACCCAACCTCCTCTGACAGAGATTGAGCCTCGACCTTTATTACAGAGTCTTTGGTGTGGTCCCTCACCTCGATCAGTGCATCTCTCACTGCAGCTGCCTGATATCTCAGGGGCTCCACACTCTTGATCTTGCTTTCCCACCTTGTATCAGACCACATCTTCAATGTGATGTTCACATGTTTTTTCAAAATGGCCCATCGTTGTGTGGAGGCTGAAAACAAGTTGTAAAGCTTCTGCAAGATGCCAAAGTAACTTGTGGCATCAATAGATCCCTTAGCAGCATCGGCCACAAGCAAATTCAGAGAATGAGCCCCACATGGAACAAACAGAGCTCTGGGATTAATTTCTAGGAGCCTGGATTGAACACCCTTGTTTTTTCCCCTCATGTTGGCCCCGTTGTCGTATGATTGTCCTCTACAGTCCATGAAAGGAACTTTTAGCTCCTCCAGTCTCTTCAGAATCAGAGATGCCAAATGTTGACCAGTGGACTCCTCTGCCTCCAAAAACCCCATGAAATGTTCCTTTATATGGGGCTTCCCCTCCAGTGACACAACCCGAATCACAACTGACAACTGTTCAGTGTGGCTGATATCTGGAGTGCAATCTAGAATTATTGAAAAAAACTTTGATTGTTTGATGTCGCTCACCATTGCTGAAATGGTCTTGCTGCTCGACAAATCAATGAGTTCGTTTTGTATGTGGTGGCCGAGGTAGCTGGTGTGACTGGAGGTCCCTTTTTGGACACGGTTAATGTGCTCTTGCATTATAGGATCAAATTGTGCCATCAGTTCAACTTCTTTCAGAAAATTGCCATTTGATGGTGAGAACAATTTTTCTGTATGTCCCCTTAGTGCCAAATTCCTAACTGCCAGAGAATGCACAATAGCAGTGAGACGTGTCAGCACCGCTCTCCATCTCAACTTCTCAGCCTCCAGAAGTGCCATCTCCTGCTTGTCAATGGTCTCCCCCTTTCTCATCCTCACTGCCAGTTCTTTCCAGATTTTCATAGAATTTAGGTGTTCTGAACTGTTGTCATGTGATGTGAGCAATGAGCTTGCATGCTTCCAGTCCGAGAGTCCCAAACTTGTTAAATTTATTTTCCTCTTGGAAAATAATGTACAACAGAAACAGAAAAGGCTGTTGTTTTTTAAGGAATAGACCAACCAACTTCTGGTTATATTTTCCCCACTAACCAATGACTTCCTGAAGTATTGATGGTGGAAACTTCTTCCGTCACTGTCGTTTCTAGGGAATACAAAGTCAGATGGTACTTGACTTGGTCCCCTGGAAACCAGTTGTGTCCGAATTCTCTCAGTCAGAACTGAAGGCCAGTTAGCAGGGTCGGTGGACAGAGACTCATCCTCAGGAGGCGATTCTGCTCCAGGCATTTCTAATAGAAAGAACAAGAGCATTACTCATTAGTATACACACCTAAGTTAGATAACACATTATTCACAGCACTTTGTTATGGTGGTGGTGTTATGGAATTATGGTGGTGAAACACCACACATACCCAGTAACCCAGACCCAGTGATAATAACATTATAATTTATAACTGTTTGCAAAATGCTTTGCAGGGATGCACACACATACACATACACACACACGCACACACTCACAGACATATGTGCACACAAACTCACCTGAAGAGTCCTGCCGGGGAGAAGTAGAAGCAAATGGGTCTTCATCCTCAGGATCAGACTGCATTTGTGGAGACATATGTGAGGCTGAGGAGGTAGATGGCTCCTCAGCCTCAATAATGGCAGAAGTAGACGGCTTCTCATCCTGGCTAGTGGCAGAGGGTGTTCCAAAATATTTCAAAAGTGCCCCTGCAAATAGTAAAATAGAACATAACAGACCAATGCATGAATAGGCTAGTACAATTAATTTAACATGTTATTAAGCACAATTTATTAAACTTTTAGAATAGGAAACAAATGAATAATACAACCTCCTTGGTTAATGGCTAATTATATACATAATAGTACACTTCAAATGACTCAGAAAGCTATATCACAAAATAGCAGTGCAATATAGCAGTGAAGAGTAGATGACATAGCTCTATACCTTTATCTTTTGCTCGTTTCTCCTCTTCTTCTTTCCTCTTTTTTCTAAACTGAGCACCTGATAGCTTTGACCTCTTCTTATCCATTTGCGGTTATTTGACAGACCTTAGTGGCTTAGTGTGAAGATTCGTTCTGTAATAAATAATATACATTTCACTATTTAACCAAACCCAGAAAAATAACATTACATATGTTAAAGTATGGGCCTTTATTCCCAATAATATTAATCTGGAAGCATTTTGCATTGTTTAGGTCTTTTATGGGAAGGTTTATGGAAAATGCAATAGATGGTTTTTTATTAATAAAAATATATTTATTGATCTTTTATTATTTATTTATTTTTTTTTTTATTTTTATTTATTTCTTTATTTATTTATTCTTATTTTATTTTTATTTTTTTTGCAGGCGCTCATGCCGCCCCTCCACAAATGCCGCCCTGTGCGGCTGCCCATATTGCCCATATGAGGAACCGCCACTGCCCACAACACCTGTGTTGAGCTGTGCGATCTATCACCCAAATGCACATAATATATGAAATAAACTAGTACCATTCATGCAATAAAAATGGGCTTAAACACCATCACCAGATGTCCCTTACAGACATCAAACTATCCAACCTTCTTTTGAAAGAATCAAGTGTATCTGAAGTCACCACACTACTACTGTCAGACTGTTCCAAAACTTACTGTTTGTAAAACTGTTTTCTTAAATAATTTCATACTATGAACTCTAGTCTGATTATTATGATCTTTAATGGAGAGACTCAAAATCTATCTTATCCAACCCTTTTATCATTTTATACACCTCTATCATATCACCCCTTAACCACCACCTTTTTAATGAGAACATGCTTAGATACACCAGTCTTTCCTTATATGTCAATTGTCTTAGAGATGGGATCATTCTTGTTGCTCATTTCTGTACGTTTTCTAGTTTTTCAATATCTTGTATCAAATAGGGACTATTAAATTGAATGCAGTATTCGAGGAGGGGTCTTACATATGAAATGTAGTTGCTTTATAATATTGGGTGATTTGTATTCAATGTGTGTGTGCATGAGATTGAGTCTAGCATTTGCTTTATTTCTGATTACCATACAGTGATTTGAGGGTTTAAGTTCATTTGTCACAGCAACACCCAAGTCTCTCTCTTATCATCATTTCTAATCCAAGTTCCATTCATATTGTATTCAAATTCTAGATTTTTTGGCCCAATATGCATAACCTTGCACCCATCAACATTAAATTTCATCTCCCACTTAACTGCCCAGGCTGTTCCTCTGTCAAAGTCTTTTTGTATTGTCATTGCTCATGCTACTGACTTAACATTATGGCCTAATTTTGTATCAACAAATTTTGAGGTTTTACATGATAGGCCCCTCTCTAGATCATTTATATAGACAAAAAGCAGAGGTCCCAGAACAGACCCCTGTGGGACTCCACTCAATACGGGTCTCCAAGTAGACTTATTTCCATTTAGATGAACACTGTTTTCTGTTTCTCAGCCATTCTTCTATCCAGTCAGCTATATGACCTCTTATACCATGGGCTCTAACTTTTACCAACAATCTTGCATGAGAAACAGTATCAAATGCCTTTGCAAAATCTAAGTATACTATATCTACTGGCTCTTTATTGTCCAAATGCAATAGGACTCCATCATAAAATTCAATCAAGTTGGTTAGACAGGACCTTCCATTTCGAAAGCCATGCTGGCTATCATTTATAAGGTTGCACTCTTCAAGGAACTCAGTAACTTTACCTCTAATGATACTTTCGAGTAATTTGCAAATAATGGAGGTGAGGCTGATGGGTCTATAGTTTTCTGCCAAGTTTCTATTTCCTTTTTTAAAGATTGGAGCCACATTTGCTTTCTTCCAATCCTCTGGAATTTCAGTACATATCAATGATTTAAAAATAATTTCTAGTACCTGTGCTATATTCTTTTTGGCAGCTTTTATGACTATTGATGCATTTCATCTGGCCCTGGAGATTTTTCCATTTTTAATTTATCTATTGCTTTTAGTAGTATAAGATCAGAATATTATTTAAATTTTCATTTGTGAATACTGATAAGTATTTGTTTAGTTCTTCAGTTATTTCAAGATCTAGTTTTATCATCTATATAGAGGGGACCTATTTTCTTTTTCACTCTACTTTTCAAATTGAAGTGACTGAAAAACTTCTTAGGATTGTTTTTTGAATTCTTGGCTAGGCTTTTTTCCAGGTCTCATTTGCTATCTCTGATTACTTTCTTGCAAATGCTTCTTTTACTTTTATATACTATTTCAAAATCTGCCATTTTTAGTTCTTTTGAATTTATGAAATGCTTTGTTTTTTCTCTGATTGCTCTTTTTACATTGCAGTTTATCCAAGGTTTTCTTATTTTTTCCAGTTCTTATTTTACACTGGGATATGCTTCCTTTGTATGTTCATTATTATACTTTTAAATTTTTCCCACATACTAGTTACTGTCTGTTCAGGCTGTAGAATATCTGTAATTTATTAGACAGATCATTTACTAGTCCATTTATATTTCCTCTTTTAAAATCTGGGATTTCTACTTTATTTTCACTAGGTCTTGAATTACAAACAATATTAAACTGAAGGATACAATGATCACCCAAACCTAGTGTTTCTGAAACTGAGATACCCTAGAAGGCATCTGATTATTTGTTAGAATTAAATCTAGAATGGCATTAAACCTGGTTGGCTACTTTACTAACTGGGTTAAAACATTCTCAATTATACAGTCTAAGAATCTCATTACTTTCTGGTGTTTGTAATATTTCCCAGTCTATATGCCTATAATTGAAATCAACAATAATAATATTGCTTGTCATTACTTTATTTATTTCATCAATAAGTTTATTTTCTACATACTTATTTTTACTTTTGGGGATTCCTCCAACTGAACATCCCTCAGGTGGTCTATAAATACCAACTATCCTGATTTTCCTGGCATTTTTATGCCCAATATCTATCCATACAGATTCAACTATTTCCTCTTTAACAGAGGACAATTGACATATAAGGAAAGACTGGCGTATCTAAGCATGTTCTCATTAAAAAGGAGGTGGTTAAGAGGTGATATGATAGAGGTGTATAAAATGATAAAAGGGTTGTATTATATTATTCTGGTTATAGCTACATAGATCCACGTAAAACTTTGTTATGAGATAACCATATGTCGTCTAATTAGTACAGTAGTGGTATTGATAAATGATCTACAAGAGTGACAAGATCCAAAGTTTTAAAGTTAATGTATAGCTGGGTCATTCTCTGTCAGATCAACCAAAAAAAATTGAAATTAACACCCTCATCTCTCATATTTTGCTGAAATTTGGCTTATAGGGAGTTTGTGAGCCCTGAATCCATTTCTGAAATTATAAGGTCAATCTGACCAACGGTTCAAGAGATATGACCTCGGGCAATTTGAGGTCACTCGCGAGGTTACTAACATTTGGCGAGCCATAACTTGGGTAATAATTGTCATAATTATATAAAAGTATATATATTTAGAATCAGAAAACGACAAGGAATCCAAATATGCAAGTTTTAGAACTCTAGGTTGAAAAATAAAAAAGTTACACTGTAACCAAAATTTGAGGTCACGATTTGACCTCTGGGGTATCAAATGAGAATTTTTTTTTTAAATGTAAAAAATGAAGGCATAGGCATTGGCTATTAGAATCAGCAAAAAAAAGTTTGTTTATGTTAGTATTTTCCATGTAACTAACATATAAGTGACCACCATATTCATAAGTTGTGCGTCAATTCTACCTATTTTTTCACACTTGAGCTCATAATTTGACCTATAGAAATTAAAATTACATTTTTTATAGATATAAAAAACAAATTCAGAGTCTTGACTAATAGAAACAATCATAAAAAGTTTGTTTATGTTGGTACTTTTCATGTAACTAACTTATAAGTGAACACCATATTTATAATTGCTTGTCATTTCAAGGAATTTTTATATCTTAGCTATCAATTTGACCTCAAGCTCCAAGAATTTAATAAAAATTGTATTTCACTACTAATCTACACTGGCAATAATAGTTATAATAGTGAAAGGGGAAGACTAAGCTCACATGTAGCCTAAACAAACCTGTTGAAACATGTTGCTACTTGTCTAAGTGCAGAATCACAGATAGTTGCAAAATTCCTTGTCTACAGGTTAGTACAGTTCCAGCCAGCACTGTGGGTGGCTGGTGGGTATGGTGTTTTAATGAGCCTCAGAGACTATCAAGGCCTAAAATATTAAGTGTGTATAGCTAATATTTTCTAAAAAATATATATTACCTAATTGTAAATCCTATATCTTTACAGATCAAAATACAATGGTTCGGCACTTGAAATACTGCCAGGACCCTATTCAAAAACACAAGAAACGCATAACAATCAATCTTAGAAAAGTGACTGATATACTTGTTGAAAAATGTGCTGGAAGAGTGAAAAAAGACTCATGTTGTGTGTGAACTGCTGGACACTGATAATGAAAAACCCCACTATACTTAGTACCACTGAAAACAACGAGTCTGAGCAGGATTCAAATGAATCATCTACTATCAGTGGCTTGAGTAACATCTCTTCAATTCAAGATCTGGACAATGACAGTGATTGCTTGATAAAGGAAAATCCTTCAACTTCAGTTGAACCAGTTCTAGCATTTCTGGACCAAACACCAGTTAAAAAAAGTAAGTAATAAATTAATATAATAACTTATACTTACTACAAGGTCTGTTTGATCTACTATATAGCCAATTATATAGCATTTAAAGGTACTATAATTAATATTTAATTACTAATATTCAGGTGTGTGAAACCTTTTTTTCTGTTCTTTTCAGAAGGGCTGTCATTAAGCCAGAAAAAAGCGCAAGGCTCGTGGTAAGCTATCATCTGCTCAAAACACCTGAAGGAGAGGCTAGAACTCAGTTATGGTGTTCAAATTACCGAGGAGGTAAGTGATACTTCAAAACCTGAAACTAAATCTGAAAAACATCTAGACAAATTAATGAATGAATTGAAACAGTCATTCCTGGAGAGCAAATGTCACCATCACAAACTACAAATATTGACACTCACCATACACAATTGAAAAAACAGCTAGTTTCTTTCAAACTACAACATACATGGTGAAAAGAAGCCATTCACTTAAATCAGAACATGGAATCCTTCCGAAGATTCCACTAATGAGCAAAGGAAAAGTGATATCTGAAGAACACAAAGATATAGTTAGAAGATTCTATGAGTCAGAAGAGGTTAGTCGTATGTGTCCTGGCCAAAAGGATTGCGTGAAAGTTATCAGTGCTGAAGGTGCAATGAAGGTACAAAAACGATTGGTCCTCGGGAATTTAAGAGAGGTTTGAACTATATAAAAATGATGAAAATAATCCCAAAATAGGATTTTCCACATTTGCAAAATTACGGCCATCATATTGTGTGCTTGCCAGTAGTGGTGGGACTCATTCTGTGTCTGCACCATACCATCAAAATCCAAAATTGCAGCTGGCTGCATTGGGAGAAAGAGGTCTTTCATCAAGGGATCTTATGGATTACAGTGTCTGCAGTACAGAAAGAGAGACTTGCATGATGCACTTTGCAATGATTGCCCAAGAGAAGAGGGTGTCCTGGATTTTCTTGAGTTACTTGACAGTGTGAAATCAGCTCCAAATGAAATATCTTACAAGCAATGGTGACTGTTGACCGTTGTACAATGTGTTGATAAGGTGGAGCCACTTCATGAATACTTATCATCCCTAAGCATGAAAATATCCGCCATGGCTGGTTCGTCATCACTTTGTTGTTGCTCAGCAAAATCACAGTACTTCAAGCAGTTGGAAAGAACACTACCACCTCAGAGCGAGGTAGTTATAGTAGGTGATTTCTCTGAGAATTATTCTTGCATTGTCCAGGATGCTGCCCAAGGGTTTTCACTGGGACAATTCACAGTGTACAGTTCACCCTTTTGTCATCTATTATAGATCATCTGCAGACCAGGACTTAGCCATTTTAGTGTCTGTTTCTTATCTGCATCACTAAAACACAACACTATAATGGTTTACTCATTCATATTGAAGCTTATGACATATGTTAAATTCAGATGCCCACAATTGAAGAAAGTGCACTATTTCTCAGATGGATGTGCTGGCCATATAAGAACAGATACAACTTCACAAATCTCTGTTACCATGAAGAGGATTTTGGTCTGTCTTGTGAATGGCACTTCTTTGCTACATCCCATGGCAAAATGCATGTGATGGGATTGAGGAACAGTGAAAAGAGCTACTGCTCGTGCCAGTTTGCAGAGAACTACAGAGAGGCAAATTCTTACACCAGAACACATGTTTCAGTTTTGTGAAGAAAACTTGAGCAAGAAGATAAATTTTTTCTTTGTAACTACAGCTGATTTGAAAGATGCAGAAGAACGGTTGGAACATCGATTCAAGGAGAGTAGGGCTATTCCTGGAACTCAGAAATATCATAGATTTGTTCCCCTAAACAAGGAAGAACTGATGGTGTATCCCATTTCAAGTGGCATTGGAGAAAAGAAAAGAATAAGGAAAAGTCATTTTACTAATGACCTGCAATGCTTGGTAACCTAAAATGTGTCAAACCAGGAGAGTATGTTGGCTGCATTTATGACATGCAAGTTTGTATGGGATTGTGGAGAATATTGTGAAGAGTTTGATGATTTCACTGTGAACTTTCTACATCCTCTGGGTCATCAGGATCAAGTGCATATTATTATCCATCAAACAAGGATTCATGTGCAGTGCCAGGACATCATATATTAACTGTAATGAGTTTGTCCTACCCTAAGAGGAGGCAGCAGAATTCAATACATTTTTTCCACAAAAGAAATTGATGAGAGCATCAAGCATTCAAAATTGTATTAGGCTAGCACATGAATCCTCTAAGTATGTCTTCCCCTTTCACTATTATAACTATTATTGCCAGTGTAGATTAGCAGTGAAATACAATTTACATTTTTTGCCTTTGTTTTTATATCTATAAAAAAATGTAATTTTAATTTCTATAGGTCAAATTATGAGCTTAAGTGTGAAAAAATAGGTATGAATTGACGCACAACTTATGATATGGTGTTCACTTATATGTTAGTTACATTAAAAATACTAACACAAACTTTTTTTTGCTGATTCTAATAGCCAATGCCTATGCCTTCATTTTTTACATTTAAAAAAAAATTCTCATTGATACCCGAGGTCAAATCATGACCTCAAATTTTGGTTACAGTGTAACTTTTTTATTTTTCAACCTAGAGTTCTAAAACTTGCATATTTGGATTCCTTGTCGTTTTCTTATTCTAAATATATATACTTTTATATAATTGTGACCATTATTACCCAAGTTATGGCTCGCCAAATGTTTATGACCTCGCAAGTGACCTCAAAGTTCCCGAGGTCATATCTCTTGAACCGTTGGTCAGATTGACCTTATAATTTCAGAAATGGATTCAGGGCCCACAAACTCCCTATAAACCAAATTTCAGCAAAATATGAGAGATGAGGGTGTTAGGCACTAGTTGATCTGACAGAGAATGACCCAGTTGCATTATACTGAATTCAGTAACCTAACCTAGCCTAGCTTAATTTAACATGCCCTTTTGAAATACTTGGTAATTTCTTTATTCCACCAATATAAGAACATAAGAAATTTTTATAGTGGGCTACTTCAGCCCATTGAGGTGGCTCCACTATGTAAAAACTGCCTGTACATTGGCAATAACCAATTTTTACAAAACTAATTAAGTATCAATTTAAAACTAAAGATAGAATCTCTGGATGTCAGTCATAATAGGCTACTATCCACAAATATGTTACACACTATATTTATAACTGACATGCAAATATATCAGATCCAAAGAATCCAGTCAATTTCATTATGGTACCCATCAATACCAGTACCATGCCAACCAAAAATAAGTCACAGCCATTATCAATTGCGGACCAAGTCACAATTTACATCCATATACATTACAATAGATATACTTGAGGAAAAGTGTAGGTGTGGCTGTAAAGACTGTACAGTAATGTAGAAATGTGTGTGCACCCATTTTGGGTCTCCCATTTAAAGGTGTTTGTGGGGCAAGTGAAGAGCACGAGTTTTTCAATACCTCACAGTACTATGGGGGCACCACTCGGCAGAGGAATCTCTTTAAATAGGGTGTTAGGACAGAGTATCCCCGAACCCAAGATGCTGCCTCCCTATATCCACAACACCTTTGTTGAGCTGTGCGATCTATCACCCAAATGCACATATGAAATAAACTAGTACCATTCATGCAATAAAAATGGGCTTAAACACCATCACCAGATGTCCCTTGCAGACATCAAACTTTCCAACCTTCTTTTGAAAGAATCAAGTGTATCTGAAGTTACCACTTCTTCTGTCAGACTGTTCCAAAACTTACTGTTTGTAAAACTGTTTTCTTAAATAATTTCATACTATGACCTCTAGTCTGATTATTATGATCTTTAATGGAGAGACTCAAAATCTATCTTATCCAACCCTTTTATCATTTTATACACCTCTATCATATCACCCCTTAACCACCACCTTTTTAATGAGAACATGCTTAGATACACCAGTCTTTCCTTATATGTCAATTGTCTTAGAGATGGGATCATTCTTGTTACTCATTTCTGTACATTTTCTAGTTTTTCAATATCTTCTATCAATAGGGACTATTAAATTGAATGCAGTATTCGAGGAAGGGGGTCTCATATGAAATGTATAGTTGCTTTATAATATTGGTGATTTGTATTCAATGTGTGTGTGCATGAGATTGAGTCTCCCACTTATCTGCCCAGGCTGTTCCTCTGTCGAAGTCTTTTAGTATTGTCATTGCTCGTGCTACTGACTTAACATTATGGCCTAATTTTGTATCAACAAATTTTGAGGTTTTACATGATAGGCCCCTCTCTAGATCTTTTATATAGACAAAAAGCAGAGGTCCCAGAACAGACCCCTGTGGGACTCCACTCAATACGGGTCTCCAAGTAGACTTATTTCCATTTAGATGAACTCTGGCTGAGAAACAGAAAACATTCTTCTATCCAATCAGCTATATGACCTCTTATACCATGGGCTCTAACTTTTACCAACAATCTTGCATGAGGAACAGTATCAAATGCCTTTGTAAAATCTAAGTAAACTATATCTACTGGCTCTTTATTGTCCAAATGCAATAGGACTCCATCATAAAATTCAATCAAGTGCGTTAGACAGGACATTCCATTTCAAAAGCCATGCTGGCTATCATTTATAAGGTTGCACTCTTCAAGGAACTCAGTAACTTTACCTCTAATGATACTTTCGAGTAATTTGCAAATAATGGAGGTGAGGCTGATGGGTCTATAGTTTTCTGCCAAGTTTCTATTTCCTTTTTTAAAGATTGGAGCCACATTTGCTTTCTTCCAATCCTCTGGAATTTCAGTACATATCAATGATTTATTAAAAATAATTTCTAGTGCCTGTGCTATATTCTTTTTGGCAGCTTTTATGGCTATTGGATACATTTCATCTGGCCCTGGAGATTTTTCCATTTTTAATTTATCTATTGCTTTTAAGATATCTAGTTATGTTACCCTTAATTCATTTATTTCTCTATCTTGTCCTGGTAATATAAAATCAGGAATATTATTTAAATTTTCATTTGTGAATACTGATGAAAAGTATTTGTTTAGTTCTTCAGTTATTTCAAGATCATCATCTATAGTTTTATCATCTATATGGAGGGGACCAATTTTCTTTTTCACTCTACTTTTCAAATTGAAGTGACTGAAAAACTTCTTAGGATTTTTTTTTTGAATTCTTGGCTAGGCTTTTTTCCAGGTCTCATTTGCTATCTCTGATTACTTTCTTGCAAATGCTTCTTTTACTTTTATATATTTCAGAATCTGCCATTTTTAGTTCTTTTGAATTTATGAAATGCTTTGTTTTTTCTCCGATTGCTCTTTTTACATTGCAGTTTATCCAAGGTTGTTTTTTATTTTTTCCAGTTCTTATTTTACACTGGGATATGCTTCCTTTGTATGTTCATTATTATACTTTTAAATTTTTCCCACATACTAGTTACTGTGTTCAGGCTGTAGAATATCTGTCCAATTTATTACAGATCATTTACTAGTCCATTTATATTTCCTCTTTTAAAATCTGGGATTTCTACTTTATTTTCACTAGGTCTTGAATTACAAACAATATTAAACCGAAGGATACAATGATCACCCAAACCTAGTGGTTTCTGAAACTGAGATACCCTGGAAGGCATCTGATTATTTGTTAGAATTAAATCTAGAATGGCATTAAACCTGGTTGGCTACTTTACTAACTGGGTTAAAACATTCTCAATTATAGTCTAAGAATCTCATTACTTTCTGGTGTTTGTAATATTTTCCAGTCTATATGCCTATAATTGAAATCAACAATAATAATATTGCTTGTCATTACTTTATTTATTTCATCAATAAGTTTATTTTCTACATACTTATTTTTACTTTTGGGGATTCCTCCAACTGAACATCCCTCAGGTGGTCTATAAATACCCACTATCCTGATTTTCCTGGCATTTTTATGCCCAATATCTATCCATAGATTCAACTATTTCCTCTTTAACAGAGGACAATTGACATATAAGGAAAGACTGGCGTATCTAAGCATGTTCTCATTAAAAAGGAGGAGGTTAAGGGGTGATATGATAGAGGTGTATAAAATGATAAAAGGGTTGGATAAGATAGATTTTGAGTCTCTTCATTAAAGATCACAATAATCAGACTAGAGGTCATAGTATGAAATTATTTAAGGCAAGATGTAGAACAAATTTAAGAAAAGTTTTAAAAATAGTAATTAAATTCTGGAACAGTGACAGAAGAAGTGGTGACTTCAGATACACTTGATTCTTTCAAAAGAAGGTTGAATAGCTTGATGTCTGCAAGGGACATCTGGTGATGGTGTTTAACCCCATTTTTATTACATGAATGGTACTAGTTTATTTCATATATATTATGTGCATTTGGGTGATAGATCCCACAGCTCAACACAAGTGTCATGGGATATAGGGAGGCAGCATCTTGGGTTAGGGGATACTCTGTCCTTACACCCTATTTAGAGATTCCTCTGCTGAGTGGTGCCCCCCATAGTACTATGAGGTATTGAAAAACTAGTGATCTTCACTTGCCTCACAAACACCTTTAAATAGGAGACCCAAAATGGGTACACACACATTTCTACATTACTGTACAGTCTTTACAGCCACACCTACACTTTTCCCCCTAAGTATATATATTGTAATGTATATGGATGTAAATTATGACGGTCCACAATTGGGTGCTCTTCCAATATGTGCTCTATCACGAAACTGTGATCTACCATATTCTAACTAATATTCCATATTCCAGGCTAACTTACGAAAATATCATGACTTAACCTAACCAATCATCAAGGGTGTATAGTTGACCTAACAATTGGTTAGGTTGTCATGATATTTTCATTAGTTAGCCTTATAAGGCTAGTTTCACGGTAGAGCACGTATTGAATAAGGTAGATCACAGTTTTGCGGTAGAGCACATACTGGAAGAGCACCTGCAATTGATATGGGCCGTGACTTAATTTTGGTTGGCACATTACTGGTATTGATGGGTACTATAATGAAATTGACTGGAATCTTTGGATCTGATATATTTGCATGTCAGTTATAAATAGATAGTGTGTAACATTTGTGGATAGTAGCCTATTATGACTTTGATCCTCTGGATCCAGAGATTGTATCTTTAGTTTGAAATTGATAATTAATTAGTTTTAAATTTATACTTAATTGGTTTTGTAAAAATTGGCTATTGCCAATGTACAGGTAGTTTTTACATAGTGGAGCCACCTCGATGGGACGAAATAGCCCCTAGTGTGCCCACTATAAAAATTTCTTATGTAACATACCTATAGCTTTAGAGTGCCTGGGTTTGGTTAATATTCGTTTTAATGCTTTGTTCATTTTTGATAGGAGACATTCTATGACAATTTAACATATAAATTCGTATTCAGGACACCTTGAAACCTCAGGGAAACTGATAAAAATCAAGGAAATGTAGTAATTATTTTTTTATGGAAAAAAAAATTTAGACAAAGCAGCCATTGTAGGCCATTGACCGAGTACTTAGCTCTTAATGCTGTTAAAATTTTAACGAACCTCGCCATCTCCAGTTTTATGGGGAGATCTCGTGGCAAAAATAGGAAACATAGGTCAAATCAACTAATTAAATCTAGTTTTTGTTTCACGTGACCTTATCTGACCAATCAGACGTACATTTTGAATCTCAATGCATACTCATTCAAGAATACTTTTTCAGAGTGTGATTGCCTTGGTTTTTGGTACCTTGGAACGCAGTTCCAAAAAACTACTGTTGTTTGCGGTTCCTCAGAGAGACAACAACTCTTGTTCACCTGATCCAGCAACATATTAGGCCTGGGACTACAATCTATTCCGATGAGTGGTGTGCGTATTCTCAACTCAAAAATCTAGGCTACATTCACCGGACAGTCAACCATTCACAGCGGTTCGTGGAAGACACCATTCACAATCAAAATATTGAGCGTTGTTGGAAAGACGAAGAGCTGGATATTACGGTCTGGCAACAAAACCCAATCCTATTCAAAGTATCTTGCATGGTACTCGTTTAACCATGAATATCCCTCTCAACAACGTCTCAACAAATTCTCATGTTGGTCACCGCGGATTTGTATAAACACCCCAATGGTGCTATTTAAGGTAAGAAATTACGAAAAAACGTGGGTTAGATCAGGTCAGGTCTGAACCAAAACATTTTTCTGGTGTTTTTTGGTGTGATTTGCTCAAATCTGAACTTCGTTTCTGGGAAATAAGCCATTTTGAGAAATTTTCAATTTTAAAATTTCTCAAAAACAGCTCATTTCCCAAAGAAACAAAGTTCAGATTTGAACAAATCACACCAAAAAACACCAGAAAAATATTTTGGTTCAGAAAGGAGAAAAAGCACTAAAACAAATAATTACCCTGGGTTTATATGAATCTGGATTATTATTACTAACATGTTCTACAAGGACACTTTTCCTTGGCTCTTGAATTCTAGTTTTCCAGGTTTTCCTAGGTTTAGTCCACTCATCATTTTCAGAAATTGTCTGAGGATATTTAGGCCTAGGCTCACTGAGGTATAGGGACATTTAAGTTTCCTAATATTATTCCTAACATGGTTCTGAAAGGAATGAATCTACAGTGTAAATTCTTAAGTTTCTTCGAATTCTATTAAAATTTCATTGGCAATTTCATAATCACCTTTACTGAGCCTAGCAACTAAATTTACTCTGAAGCAAGGCTAAATGGTAACGTATAGGCTATTAGAATGGCCACTATTCCGTAATTACTAACCACACCAACTTAGCCTAATCAAACCAAATTACTAAATTATAAGCCATCTCTGAATTGAGTTTGGATTTTGCCAAACTATTTTCTACAAAGACTAACACAAAATGGCTAAAGAGCCATAATACTAATTAGATCCTACATAGCCCTACTTATAGGCACTTAAAAGTAGGAATATTACACAAACGCATTATATCAATAATTAAGTTTAATAATTAAGTTTAACCGATGCCTTAAATACTAGAAAATTGAAACTTGGCCTCTGAAAACCACGATGCGGTTCAAATCACGTGGTTACTTCTGCGACTAAAATATCGCTACGTTCAGTATTAAAATTCAGAGCTAAGTTACATACCAAATAAAACGTCACTACGCCAGCCCATACAATCACACTTAAGTCTGAAGTGCACCTTTCCCATAAACTAGGAAAGGGACAGCGAGCTTAGGACTCTGCCTCTCCCTAGCCTAGCCTAAACAGAATGCAGTTAGCCTTATTTAATATGTAGTATTATTCATATGTCTACTTAATGGGGCATGCTAATTGAGCAACTTCGTTTATTCAATCTTACCTTCAGTATTTTCAGAATACTACAATCAAATAATATGACGGATAAAATTAATGATATATGAACATTCACACCCGACAACATTAGGCAGATATATTGGAATGGAAAGAAGAAAGCTAGCAAGCTGCTAAATTTAAGAGAAATTTTATTTCTAAAAGCGCCAAAGTAGCAAGAGCGTTGGCTATTTTATTTTTAATATTAAAATGCTATGATGTCATTTACATTACATGTAACACTTGGGCCTATCGAGGTTACCACATCATAAATGATGTAAAGCTATATTTTATAATAAAATTTTTGCAAACTGTCAATTTCAAGTCTGCTGATTCATAAAACCTATTGGTACTTTCCAGTCTTTCCTGTTATCCCGGACCCCAGACTTTTTGCCAGATTCGTACGCCATTTGCCAGATTGCCAAATTTCATTGCCAATTTTTTTTTAAATATTAAGTAACTAACCTAACCTAACCAGGGGTTGGGTTAGGTTAGGTTAGTTACTTAACATTTAAAAAAAAATTTGGCAATCTAGCAAAAAGTCCGGGGTCGGGGATAACAGGAAAGTACCAAACTTATTTACAGAGCTACCGAAATAGCCTACATAACCTGAGCTAAAATATACATTATTTACACAGTTTAGAAACTGTCTCAGACTTTCATTCATAAAAACACACAATTTTTTTTCTTAAAACTAACTAAGGAGCTATTATTTAGTCGCTTCCTGCTTCTCGAAACTATTAGAAAAACTCTTGTTACTCCGATTAAATGATTTCCTATGGACATCTAATCAGTTTGGCTTTAAAAGGTCCCACTCAACTGACCTGTGTATCTATGTACTTAAAGAAACAATATCTAAATACATTGACAGTAATTCAACCATTTATAGCTGTTTCCTTGATATAAGTAAGGCATATGATAGGGTGAACCACAATATTTTATTTGCAAAACTAGAAGACAGGAAGGTTCCCATGTACATATTAAATTTATTTAAATTTTGGTATTCCCGCCAATCTTTCACTGTTAGGTGGGGCAATGAACTATCCGAGTGTTTTGGCTCCTCTTGCGGGGTGAGACAAGGCTCCTTGCTCTCCCCTATGCTGTTTAATGTGTATATTGACGGATTAATTGCTTCACTTAATGAGGCAACAGTAGGATGTTGTATAGATAACACAAGGATAAATAACTTAGTTTATGCCGATGATATGGTGTTAATAAATCCCTCTGTTAAAGGTCTGGATCGGCTACTAAATGTCTGCGAAGTGTATTCGCACAAACATGATATTATTTTTAATGTTACAAAAACTAAGGTTATGCAATTTCATCCTAAAAGCTGTAATCAGCCAGCTGATATAAGGTTTGAAATGAATGGTAAAGTAATTGAGAAAGTACAAGAGTTTAAATATTTGGGTCAAACTATTACCAGCTCCTTGAGTGATGACTCGGATATAAGAAAACAATCTCGAAGCCTGTATGCTAAAGCGAATATGCAGGGCCGGATTTTCCAATAGGCAACATAGGCCATTGGCCTAGGGCCCACCAGTAACTGGGGGCCCACTGGGGACCTCCTACAATCCCTTGACAGAAACAGTATCATTGACAAATTTACCATAGAAAAAAGCAGGAAAAAGTCATTTTGAACTTCACATAGTTGTGCTTGCAAAATTTATTATGCTTCAGTTTCATTGTATTTTTCCATTATTCCTATGTGTAAGATGTACATGATATGGAACTTGATTTACTTTGATGTACTTGATATGGAACTAATTTGATTAAAAATTATTAATGTGTAATGTATTACATTATGTTGTAATTCTTATTGCAAAATTTATTATGCTTCAATTTGACTGTATTTTTTTCCATTATTCCTTTGTGTAAGAATAAGTTGTACATGATATAAAACTAATTTGAATAAAATTATTGATGTGTTACATTATGTTGTAATTCTTTTTTTTTTACATTACAATATTAGGATATATATATATATATAATATTTTTTTTGGGGGGGGCACTGATAAGGTTTGGCCTAGGGCCCACAAGCAAGTAAATCCGGCCCTGCGAATATGACCATAAGGAACTTTCGTTTCTGTACAAGTGAAGCTAAAGACACACTCTTTCGTACTTTCTGCAGTAATATATACGGTCAGCAACTCTGGGTGAATTATAAAACAGGTTCTGGCAGAACCCTAAATTTGCTGTACAACAGGTCTTTTAGACACATAAATTACTCCCGAGATGCTCAGCTTCGTAAATGTTTGCTACCCGCAATGTCCCGAACTTCCCGGAGGTAACGAGACGTGCTCAACACAGTCTAATGCAAACAATTAAAAAATCAACCAACCCGATCATCCAAGCTATCCATGAGTCCTGCCATTTATCCTCTAAGGCTAAGCTATGGACTTCTTGGTACGAAAACGTCTGTCTGTAGTTCCACTTAACTTCGACAGTGCAGTATTATTTCTAATCAATTGTATATATTTCTATCCTTAGTGTATGAACTGTCATTGTATTAATAATATTTGTCATATGGACTATAGTCTGCCAATAAACCTTTTCAATTTCATTTTCATTATTTACCACATCACATCGCAAGTCATTACAAAATTCTACTACTATGACTATGACTAAAAAAGTATTTTCGTAGATCCAGTCGAAGACACAGGCCTATTTTCTAATTTTTTTGTTGTGCCCTCGAGTTCTTTCATCAGATTCTAACAAGAAAAAGCTACTTAGCTATCTCTAAATGGTCCAAACTTGAGAACATTTTGAACATCTGGATCATATCCTACTAAAAGTCATATGATTATGACAGTGGCGGCTCGTTACTTTCAGTTATGGGGGTGCTGCCTCAGAAATTGCGAACAATTGTGTCGATTATATATATATATGAGAGAGAGAAAGTCGAATAGATAAATAGATAACTACTCACTACTCAGTCATAAAAATAAGTAAAATAGTATCATAAAATCAATTGTAGGGTATTTACGCTTAACGGGTAATTTCGAATTTGCCAAAAATTTTATTTATAAACAAATTCCATTCTTCTGTTTTTATTCTGAGCGAAAAAATATTCTAAGAAATGAAAGCTATATATTGTAAATAATCCAATTATTATATAATTAACTTCAATCTCACGACAAAAAATAAATGATAACGAATCATTGATAAATGCAATTCGGAAATTAAATTTCGAATTAGCAAACGATACAGTAACACAACTACCACGTCAAAGAAACAAATCGGCACTGCTCTGTCCACAGTGCTTTGGATCCTCTTAAACCCGCGATTCTGACTCGTTCTTCGTACGTTCGCCACCGAGGTTTCAAGCGTTTCGAACAAAATCTGGAACTGTTAAGTACGCAGTTCCAGGGGAAGGCTGAAGCTACTTTCGTGATTCATTCGTTCGGCATTGAAGTAGTTTAAGGAAAAAAGGATATAATCTGATTTAAAAACTCAAAGTTCATTGAAAAAAAACAATCAGAGAGGCTATTTTAAATATTTAAATATAAAGATCATTAGATCATGGGGGTGCTGCAGTTCCACAGTGCCTACCTGCGAGCCGCTCCTGGCATTATGAGGACCAATACATAAAATTTCCTGAATTTAAATTGAATGGTATGGTACTGTCAAAAGTGACCCAGACTAAGTATCTTGGCCACATACTAAATGACAGTTTTTCAGATGACTGATATTATAAGGCAGTGTAGACAATTATATGCTCAGAGAAAATTAATATTTGATTATAAAATTTCATATGTGTACATTAGATGTTAAGTTGATCTTGTTCAAAACTTTTTGTACTCCAATGTATACAGTTCATTTCTGGTGGAACTACAGGATGTATCATATAATATGAGAAAATTGTATGTTTCATATAATAGTATTTTAGTTTTTAAGAACTAGATTTATAAGTGGTGCTGCTTCTTGTGCCAGTATGCTGTTTGTAGTCAATAAGGTGCCGAACTGTGCCAGTGTCATGCGCAATTTTGTGTTTATCACTCGGCTTGGTGAGTCAGTCAATAATATAATAGGAGGGGGGGGGGGGCGATTTTTTTTTTTTTTTTTTTAAAGCCCAACCCATCTGGGTTTTTCGTTTTTTTTTCATATAAAACCCGAAAAAACTAGGGAAATCTGGGGTTTTCAAAATAGATAATCAAAAAACATAAAAAATGCAAAGGCAGCTTCGCTTGGCTATGCCTTATGAATCTGAGTCTGATAACTAAAGGTTACTGCTTAGGTTTACAAGCAAACAAACAAACACTTTATTTCAGACTCAGCAGGTACAAACATTATACAAGAGGTCCATAGAAGATAGTTGTCTGGAGCAGGGCTTCTCAAACTTTTTTCACTTGCGACCCCTTTGGATCAGACAAATTTTTTCGCGACCCTTCGCTCAACGTCATAAAAGCAATAGGTACTAACACTGTATATTTATGAAAAAAATAATATTTTCAAATGTTTCTGCGACCCCCAATAATATTTACGCAACCCCTAGTTTGAGAAGCGTGGGTCTGGAGCACTGACTAAGTAGGCCATTGAATCACTGTGTATAATGAACATACAATTGCCTACGCCAATGCTTCCAGATTTGAGATTTATAAAATATATCGGAGACGAGTCCACTAACCATGGCTTCTATTATCTTACTGACTGACTCACCAAGCCGAGTGATAAATCTAAATACAAAATTGCGCATGACACTGGCACAATTAGCCACCTTATTGACTACAAACAGCATACTTACAATACAAATGAGCTGTATACATAATGTATACACCTTATTTGTGGTGGAAATACAGGATGTATAATTTGAGGAGATTATATGTTATATATAATATTATTTTAGGAGTTTATTAAGGACTCCAAGGTTTGTAAATGGTGCTACAGTGGAATACAAAAAGCTTTGAACAAAATCAACTTAACATCTAATGAACACATGAAATTTTCTAACCAAAGTATTTCCCTGAGCATATAATTATCTACATTGCCTTAGAATATCACAGTCATCTGAAAGACTATTCGTTAATATGTGGCCAAGATAGTTAGTCTGGGTTACTTCTGACAGCACCATACCATTCAATTGAAATTCAGGAAATTTTATATACTTGTAGGGCTTGATCCTCATAATCATAATATGACTTTTATCAGGATTACATTTTATGTCGTTATCCTTTACATACCTTTCACACACCTTCAAAAGTGTGCTGAACCCTTTTACAGATGGAGAAATAAGAACTACATCATCTGCATACATCAGATGATTAACAATCATTGTACCAATATAGCAGCCTATTTTGCAGGTGTTCAGCACAACAGATAGATTATCCATATAAACATTGAATAAGTAGGGAGATAGTATCCTTCCCTGCCTGACACTGTTAGAAAATCTAGAAGAGGAAGAACCATTGTTGTCCCACGATATGATGACTAAGCTGATTGATGCAGCATTGCTTGTATATATTAAGTTAAGGTGTATATATATCCATCTCATAATTGTAAGGTTAGTGAAAAATTCACTTAATTTAGAGCTAGCATTTTTGGGTTCTTGTGGCATCATTGTTTGGGCACTCTTGTGCCATTTTTTTTGGGGGGGGGGGGCACTGCGCGTCTTTCCTACTCGTTTGTTGAATGCGGCACTTACAGGGCGTGGTCTATAGAGAGCTCTCTTGCAATTCAGTTTGGTTGTTTTGATACAAGATTGTTGCATCGTGCAGGTTGTGTGTTGTTGCAAGGTTTAGAAAGAAGACCATAAATAGTGCCCCTTTTGTTTTTATGTTAATTTTATGCAACTGAGGCCTAAGGTAGGCCCACATCGAGTCAGCAACCCTGAGGTACGACCTAATAGGACCTCCAAGTCCGTAAGTTTTTAATCTAGCTTAACTTGGGCTGTAGGTTAAACTGGCCCTTCAGAGCTTGGCCGTTCACGGCTCAGCTGGGATTCTGAACCCAATAAAATAAAAAAATAACAGACACCATTGGTCACAGAGAATGGCTCTGGATTAACCCCACTCCATCGTACAATCATCGTCTGGTGATTATACCAGAATATTAATATATGGACCAAGTAACCAGGTACATTACGATTTACAAGTTTGATGAATAATTTGTCATGAGTAACACGATCAAATGCTTTAGAGGCATCCAGGAAACAAAAATACATTAGCATCTAGAGTTTGGTATTTACGGACATTTCCTTCAAGGCATACACACACATATGTGACATATGAAAAAACTATATAGGGCTATGGGTTGATTGCCTGATACCCTTGCGAAAAATGCTCTGTATGAATTGGTCCACAATTAACCCACCCCTTATATCTCCAGTCTAACTATAGAGTAGATCAAGTCTAGCCTAGAGGGGTCAGCCTAGAGATTCCGGAAATGGTCCAGAGCGGGCAGATAAATTGAGGTCCACAGTAGGATTCCTCACAAGAATTAGGTTAGGGCAATCTACCTTCACCTTTGTTAAGCTATGAGTTGATGCTGGGTCTTAGGCCACAATGTAGGCCTAACTTGTCTGACCCAGCTTAATTTAATGCTTATAACTTACTGGTGTAAAAACTCAATTAGTCACTTACTTTTAGTTATTTGAGTCTCTCCCTTCTCCGGTTATGTTTGTCGAGAGCGCACTTTGCTGGTACGTCCTCTCGCCCCGTTCGTCGTTTTCGTTCTCCCTTTGTTCTCCTTTTGTTCTCCTCTTCGCGGGGCTTCTTGTACCAGCGTTGTCTTGGTTTATTCCTCGGTTGGTTGAGCGGTAATGTATCCTTATTACCGAGCACGCTCCTCCCACACAGTATATAAATACTAGTGTGGAGAATAACTCTGGTGAGCAACCAATTGGTTTCATCCACCCAGTTATTGACATAAAAGGAATTTAATGATTGTTAGATTAACTACCTACCTACTCAGTGAACCATTTTCGTTACCTCCCAACTACCCACTCATCAGTTTTCCATATACTGGGGGCCCCGGGAGATAAAAATTTTGGTGTCATTGTCACCAATTTTTGTCTGAGTGTAGACTAGCTAACTATTTAACTGTAAATGCCTGTTAATCTGATTAACAGTGCCTATCCTCACCTTCTCATGGAGAAGGTGTAGCATTTAATTAGAAGAGAAAATATACATCCATAGGATGAAACTGTCTATGGTCTTTACCATAAGAAAAGAAAAAATGAAAGTTAGAAGATAAAATTACAATTCCCCAGCATCTATTTTTTGTTGTAAAAATAGTCGCGCCTTTAATGCTGTTTGTCGCTGAGGTCTTGTGTCTGTCAATGTTGTAGTAGGATGCGTTACCACTCCTACTGTCAAAGGAATAGTTACTGGAAGTTCAGTGTCTCCAGTTGTTACTGTCAGTGGAGAAGGTTCTCCAAAGTCCATTGTTTTGGGTCCAGACTCTAAAGGGTACAAAAGAGAAATGTCTCTTGTTGTGTCACCCGTTGAAGTCCTTAATTTGACCACTCTTGTTACCCCGTCTGCCCCTGGTCTGAGTTCTGAAACTCTAGCCAGAGGCCAGTATTGTCTTGGAGTACTGTCATGTATGAGAACAAGGTCCCCTACCTTAATTGTGTCAGACCAATCCTTCTTAGTCATTTGTTTATGTCTCTCCCTTAGACCCATCAAGTACTCAGTTTTCCACTGTTTAATGAAATGAGCTTTAACTCTAGTTAAATGTTGTAACTTAGTCTGGAGCTCATCATGTCGTTGAGTCCAGTTTGGGTCTTCTGAAGAGTCTATATTGTAGTCCGGCAGGAGACTAACTTGTTCTCCCCGAATCAAATGATTTGGAGTTAATGGTTCTGGGTCATTAATGTTGTCACTCACATAAGTGAGTGGTCTATTGTTAATGATGTTCTCAATCTCAGCCAGGAGAGTGAGTAACCCAAATAAGTGTATCTGTTTTTTGCCAATTGCTTTCTTCAAGCAATTCTTTACTGTTTGTATATTCCTCTCCCAGATAGAACCATACCAAGGAGAGGCAACCGGAATATACTTCCACTTTATGTTTGTATTTTGTATATATAATTGTGTGATTTCATTGCTTAACAAGTCGTGGATGACTTGTTCACCAGCTTTGAAATATGTAGCATTGTCAGTCCAAACTGTCTTTGGTACTGAATGTCGTGCACAGAATCTCTTAAAGACAGCAACAAAAGATTCTGCTGTAAGGTCCTCCACAACATCCAAATAAACAGCTCGTGAGGCAGCACATGTAAACAGTACAATGTACATTTTTTGTTCAGTGTCACCCACCCCTACAGTCAATGCTCCTGTATAGTCAATGCCTACAGTCTCAAAGGGTCTGTTGAGAGTAACTCTCTCCTCTGGCAAAGCAGGAGGATTTGGTTTCCTATAGGGCCTAGCATGAATACGCCTACATGTGACACACTCACTCAGGACTGTTTTAACAGTGATCCTTCCCTTGGGTATCCAATAAGTTTTTCTTAATGTAGTTAGTGTCTGTGGTACCCCCATATGATATACATCATTGTGTTTTTCTGATATTAATGTTGTCAAATAGCTAAATCTAGGTAAAAGGATTGGATTTTTGCTTTTGTATGACAGTTTTGATTTGTCTAATCTCCCTTTACACCTTAGAAGGCCTTCCTCATCTCTGAACAAGTTTAGATCCACAACTACTGATGGTACAGGTTCTTTTGTTTGTTTCCCATTAGTTAAGAATTCTAACTCTTTATTGTACTCTTTTTGTTGGGCTTGGCCTATCCAGTATTGGGTTGCAACTTCTGTATAATTATGATTATTTTTATTTAGCTGTTTGTTAATTGTAGCTAAACAGTTGTGAGCAAACCTCAAACAGTAGGCTGTCACCCTGACAAGTTTGTTGAAATCAGAATACTTTTCATAATTAGTGATTGGTTCAACCTTTTCATTTGAAAAGATTAAATTTAATGTCAAGTTAACTTGTTCCACAGGCCATTGGTCTGTATTACAGAGCCACTTAGGTCCCATAAACCAAGTTTTGTTTGACTTCAACAACTTGTAGGATAAACCTCTGGTCAGAAAGTCTGCTGGATTCTGTTTAGTTGGAACATAGTGAAAGTTTACTTGTAGGCTTTCATTAGCGTCAGCTATTTCTTTTAGCCTATTTCTTACAAAGATATTCTTACTATTAATGCTATCATTCCGTATCCAGGCAAGACAAATCTGACTGTCAAGCCAGACGTGGATATTAGTTATGAACACATCATAGTAAGCATCCTTAAGCAATGAAATGGTTTTAATGGCTAATGTAGCAGCCAATAGTTCCAATTGAGGTATGGTTCGGGTAGGTTTGAGAGGTGCAACTTTCCCTTTTGCATAAATTAGATGACTTTCTGTAGGGCTTACAAGATACGCACAGCACCCATAAGCTTGTGTGCTTGCATCAGCAAACACATGAAGCCTCTGGGGCTTATCCCTAAACCCACAGCACCTTTGAATTTTAATGTTCTGCACTTTTGTTAAATCAGTAGCTAACTTCTTCCAAGATTTTTGATTTTCATTTGTTATTGGATCATCCCACCCAACATTTGTCCTCCAAATTTCTTGGAGGAGAATCTTTGATTTTATTGTTGAAGGCAGGAATAGACCCATAGGATCAAAAATTTTGGAAGCCTCTGATAATATTTGTCTTTTAGTATTTGCTTCCTCATCAAGTTTAAAACCTTTAGTACAGATTGAATCATGACTGTTAGAAGTTGCATCCAAATACCAGTTCATACCTAAAGTTTTAACTCTGTCTGATGGCTCAGTAAGACCATTATTATCTTTAAAATCTTTTTGTTTAAATCCTCATATTTGAAATCCACTCTCTAAGTTCAAAGTTACCTTGTTGCATAATGTTTTGAGAGTGTTCATAGACTTCAGATAATTCAGATTTTGTTGTCGTTGAGCCTATTAGATTGTCTACGTAAAAATGTTCCTTAAGGAAGTTCAATGTTAGAGAGTTATTAAACTGGTTTAAATGATGTTAATTGTCAATGCTAATAGGCTAGGTGAGCAATTGGCTCCAAACAACACAACATTAAATCTATAGGTTATGAACCCTTTATTCAAATCAAATGGATCCTTGAACCATAAGAACCTAAGTTGGTTCTTATCATATTCATTTTTAAGATTTATTCTCAAAAATGCCTTCGAAATGTCACTTTGTACAGCATATTTGTCTAACCTGAACCTCAGTAAGATCTTCACAAGGTCAGAAATGAGATTAGGACCCTCAATCAAGCAATCATTCAAACTGTGTTTATCACTGTCTTTGAGGCTACAATTATATACTACTCTGAGTTTTGTTGTTGGGGCATCTTGTCGATAAACCCCCCTGTGGGTTAAATAATGACAACCATCTTTTTTAAAAGGGTTATCTGTTACTTCTTCAATGAAGCCTTTCTGTAGCTGTTCTTTGAAGACATCATTATATATTTTTACATTATTTTCTTGTTTGAGTTTTTTCATTACTTTATATAAATGTCCTTTAGCTACTTTGAGATTATCTCTTAAAGTTGGACAATTTATTTTCCAAGGTAACTCAATAAAATAACTATTGTCTTTACACTGAATGGTGTCTTCAAATCTTTCTACCATTAACTGATCTTCTGAAGTTTGATGTGTGTCATGTATACCCACAGATTCTAGCAACCATAAAGTTTGAATTGCCTCATCCAAAGTTTCATTTGATAATGATGAATTAATGTTCTCAGTTGAGATAATATTATTCAAAGTGTTGCTATTCTTACAGGTGTTATGTAGGACTGAGTTGAGGCACATAGTATTTGTTGGTCATGCACTGTTTTGGTTTAGGTCTAGGTTGTATTCTGATAGGTCACCCAAAGGGGCTATCCCTGATGGAGTCTGAATAGCTATACCATTACCTATCTCTACTATGCCCTTATGAATAAGATTAATATAATCTGCCCCTATTAGCATTTCAATGTTAGCTATTGTGTTGTTAGTGATATGTCTATCAGCTATTTTGTAGTGTTTTTTCAAATGATTTATGGTTTGTTCTAGTTTGGGTATAACCAGTTTGTTTTGTCCTACTTTAGAAATAATAACTGCTTCAATTTTCTTGAATTTACTTTCTAAATGTAGTTCCAGGTCAATTGTCTTATAGCTATTTTTGTCCGAGTTATCCTTAACAAAGGACGCAATATTGAGGTTTTGTTCATTCGGGTTTGGTGTCAAACCCAATTTATTAACTACATTTTTTGAAACAAATGTTTGTTGAGAACAACAGTCTATAAGACATCTCACTGGAGTGGTACTACCCTCACTATTCACTAAGTCCAAAGTAATAGTTGGTAAAAGAATCTCAGTGTTTCTTGTTACATTGTTTGAACAAGCAGAATGTCCCATGAAAGTGGCATTTTCTTGATTACCTTTGTTTGGGGGAGGTATCTTTTGAGTTTGAGTACTATTATTTGGACACTTTGGTGAATCACACATTGATGAGACATGTCGTAAACTTTTACAAAACTTACACTTGAATCTTAACCTAGATTTACAGTCTTTCTTATAATGTCCCTGGCCAGTACACTTTTTACACAGGTTCAACTGTTCACATCTTTTAGCCCTTTGGTTAAAATCTGAATATTTGTCACACCCAGTACTACTGTGTTCATTACTTGCACAAAATTTGCAATATGGTGTGTAAGTTGAGGCAGCAGTTACATTAAAGTTCTGTAATGTAGGTGTTCGTGTTTTGTAGTTGGTCACATTTGATTCTACAGTATCAAGTTTTGTCTGTTTGGCTGTAGCTAGTTGGTCTCTGGGAACAGTCTTTGGTTTATCCATAGTCTGGGTCTTATGTGTTGGAAAATCTCTCAAGTTGTAATTAGTTAGGATATTGGGGAAGTGTTGTCTTATTTGTGCTAAATTAGGATAATTTTCTCCCGTCTTTAGAATTAAATTATCTTTAACCCTCGAAGGAAGGCACCTAAGTACTATGCTTTGTATAAGCCAAGATGAAGTTTTAATATCTATCTCATTGCTAACCAGTTGTCCTATAATAGCTTCTAATTTTGTATAAAAATTTTCCATATCACTATGGTTATCTTTTATGGGTGCAAATTCAAAAATTTGTTGAGATAATTCATATATAATCACATCTTTATTAACGTAATTACGTTTTAAAAGATCAATAGCTACTTCATATGAATCCCCTACGGCTGGTAAATAGGCTATCAGGTTATAGGCTGGGCCTTTAAGGGAACTAGTTAAGTAACTAAACTTTTCAACAGTTGAAATATAAGGTTTATTACCTATTAAATTCTCAAATTTGTCAATGAAAGATGGGAATTGTACCGTGTCCCCTTCAAATGTTGGTATTTGCAAAATGGGTAACTGAGCCCTCAATTCTTGTGACTCAGGATTTTGCATGCCACTTAAATTTTGTTGAAGGTTAGCCCTACTTTGATTAAAATCAGAATTAGGTTTTTTTGGTGTTAAGTCAGTCAACCGAGACCGTAGTTCCCTTATTTGCTGTTCAATTGAGCTTACCTGATCATCATCATCAGCGTAAAGGTCTATCAATTGTTCTTCAGCCATTTCGGATTCAACTAACTCTGAAATACTCTCATTAATGGCTATTATTTCCTTCTTTTTAATTTCTAATTTAATAATTACACACTCTATATTTTTCTTACCTGGTTGTGTAATATTGTTAAAAGTGTTCACAGCCTTTGTAACAGCTCCCAACTTTGCCCCCCTTTTCTTTTTTAACTTTTTCAATTCTGCACTGTCCATGTCTAAGTCAAAATTGTTTAACTGGGGATCGTAATGAAATAGAGGACAAGAAGAAATTACCAGAGAAGAGAGAGCACAGACAAAACAGTCAAGTTCAAATTTGGTTTAATCCCCCCAAGTACTTGTGTGTCACTCAGGTCTAAGCTTATAAGAGAATGAGACTCCTTTAATGTAAATGTTTCCTAGTTAGGCCCTAGGTTGTAGACCTAATTAGGCTTGCTCAGGTTAGGCTTAGGCTAGACCATTTAGCCTAATTCTGCAATTTTTGTTAAGTAAGCTTAAGGTTTGTAAATTCCCCACACACGGACCACCAATGCGAAAAATGCTCTGTATGAATTGGTCCACAATTAACCCACCCCTTATATCTCCAGTCTAACTATAGAGTAGATCAAGTCTAGCCTAGAGGGGTCAGCCTAGAGATTCCGGAAATGGTCCAGAGCGGGCAGATAAATTGAGGTCCACAGTAGGATTCCTCACAAGAATTAGGTTAGGGCAATCTACCTTCACCTTTGTTAAGCTATGAGTTGATGCTGGGTCTTAGGCCACAATGTAGGCCTAACTTGTTTGACCCAGCTTAATTTAATGCTTATAACTTACTGGTGTAAAAACTCAATTAGTCACTTACTTTTAGTTATTTGAGTCTCTCCCTTCTCCGGTTATGTTTGTCGAGAGCGCACTTTGCTGGTACGTCCTCTCGCCCCGTTCGTCGTTTTCGTTCTCCCTTTGTTCTCCTTTTGTTCTCCTCTTCGCGGGGCTTCTTGTACCAGCGTTGTCTTGGTTTATTCCTCGGTTGGTTGAGCGGTAATGTATCCTTATTACCGAGCACGCTCCTCCCACACAGTATATAAATACTAGTGTGGAGAATAACTCTGGTGAGCAACCAATTGGTTTCATCCACCCAGTTATTGACATAAAAGGAATTTAATGATTGTTAGATTAACTACCTACCTACTCAGTGAACCATTTTCGTTACCTCCCAACTACCCACTCATCAGTTTTCCATACCCTCATCTGTTGGAAATTTCCAGCAGATTTCAGTGGAGAGTTAAACGACAAAAGCCCTATGTTTTTTCGTTAGTTTGTTACGTCAATGTAGGTATTTAAAGGACCTCTTTATATTTAATTGTTTGCGGTAATTTTAGCGTCGGGATTTTAGATGCCTATATGTGAACGAAAAGAAATTGTCCCACCTTATTTTTTGCTGGGTCTTAGTTTGCTTCGATGTAGGGCGTCACAATCTTTTTCGGTGTAGGGCCGCCACGATGGAGCTACGCGATGAGTTAACTTTATGTAATTAATATAGGCAGTCACTATATAAACACTTGAAGGTATAGGCCTATCCTTTTTTTTTAGTTATTAAGTTTATTATAAGGAATTCACTCAGAATTTTAGGGAAGACAAAAGCACATCCTCCCTGTTTAAAGCGTTCGCTGTACATTAAACAGCTCCGAGAGCCGTTCCTTTTCGCGTTATATTTTCATTATTTGCTGATCTGGCAAAGTTTTGTTTGGTCTACTTCTCTCTTGAAGACTAAACAATAAATTGGGTTTTCTTGTTGCTATGTGAGGCTCGATGCATACGTACCGGTTCTTTGTACGTATGGCAATTATTTCATTCCCAATAGGCTATGTCGCCAATCCCGAGGCAATTTTGTATAGATATTTAATTCAATTAATTAATAATTTATATTTAATTATGAAATAAAGGTACCACATATGATACCATGTTGTGAGCGCGTATAGTTTCTCCATATGACATATCAGTACTGTGTTTCTTTTTAAAATCAAATTGGTTATCACTAGTATACAGGTAACATTCAAGTCTATTAATGAGTATATATTCAAACACCTTAGACATAATACTAGCCAAGGCTATTGGCCTATAATTATCTTTACTGTTGATTTTACCCTTATTTTTTAGTACTGGTACCAAAACAACAGATAACATTGTATCTGGTAAAATACCATGTACCAGTAAACCTGTAAAGCACAAAGCTAACAGAAGCACTAATCTGTTACTACTTAATTTCAGATGCTCAGCAGAAATATCATCAATACCACATGATTTGTTATAATCTAAATATTTTATGGCCTGTTTAGTCTCAAATACACTAACTCTTATATTTGGACTATAGGTAGCATCACAATTAACATTATCGTTCTTATGTACAGAGTTGAATAACTCACTGCAGTGTTCCTTCCATAATTTGACTATATTCTCAGTCCCAGTTACATTTACATTATTAGGGGGAGACATTGCACTATTATTCATCGTTTTTAATTCGTTCCAAAAGTTTCTTGGATTCTTACTAGCAAGCTTTCTAGCCAGAGCATCCTTGCTTAACTCATCCTCATGATTTTTTTTATATACTTTAAAGCATACTTGAACCTGGCATTAGCCCTCTGTTTTTGTTGTAATACAGGTCCTTGACTTGGCTTCCCTTGTTCACACCACAATAAAAAAAAACCATGTCTGGACATATTATGAAGTTCAGCCACATAATTGCTCCAGCTAGGTCTACATGTATAATTTTTTTTTCTAGAGGTATTTAAGTCTAGGCTAGCAGTTAGAATTATTGAGAGGAAACAATTTCTTCATACACGTCTTTAAATGCCAAAATATGTTTAATTACGGGACCCCATTTTTTCCATTTTATTCGTAACCTGGTATGGATATGTATTACTTCTTCAGTTGGCCAATGATATAAACTATTTTTTAAATCTAACAAGTACCTATTGTAAGTTATTATAGCTTTGTGGAATTTTGGATATACAAATTCTTTTTATTTAGTGCTTGATCTCATGAGTGGTGCAGACATATTATTGTATCATAGTTGACTTGAAATAAAATATTCTTTTTTGGTTATCACGTTACTAACTTACCAGAGACTTAAGCTACCTATTTCTTTAATATTTTTGATCTTGCTAGTATTTCAAAATTTTCTAATCTGATTTAGCTAGAACGTTTAAAAGAAATTTTACCTATTTTATTTAGCTATAACAAAATAAAGAGCTTTGTTTCATTATTTGCAAGATTAAGTGAAGGTTTGAAGACTATTTATATTATATACCTACCAATTTCTCTTCTACAATAAGATTGTCAATAAATCTTACCATAAGGGTTACAGTAATGGTTTACTGTTAACGTTGCGCTTAGAACTGTACATGGATAGGATGCGTGTGAACTATACAGTAATTTTGAAAAAACGCTGTGATTTTTCGGGTTTAAAAAAAAAAACCAGTGGGAAAAATCGGGTTGGGTCCATTGATGCCAACCCTGAATAGAAGCCATGGTTAGTGACTGACCTCAGATATACTGTACTTTATAGATCTCAAATCTGGAAGCATTGACGTATGTTCATTAGGGCGGCTCGTTTTTACACTTTTTTCGATATTTGATTAGGGGTAGTGCGGAAAAGTTGCGATTTGGAGAAAATAAAGTGTAAAATTTTTTTGATCTACGTCAATACCTTCCGGTGGCGGAGTCCTCAAAAATCGAAAAATAGGCCAAACGGGGTAGATTGGAAAATGGTTTTAAAGACTTACAAAATAAACAATAAAAATTTCAGCACAATCTGTTAATAACTTCGGTGGCGTCTTAGCGTTAAAATATCCAAAATATTGATTTAAAGCAAGTTTTAACAAGATGTTATACAAATGTTAATTCCGGTATATTTCTGTGCAAACAACCCTGAGAACACTATTATAGGCTTGAATAAATTAATAGCAGTCATTGAACAATGAACATTATATAAAATTTGTTTTTTTTTAAGGCCTATTTTTCGATTTTTAAGGACTCGCCGCCACCGGAAGGTATTGACGTAGATCAAAGAAATTGTACACACTATTTTCTCTCCAAATCGCAACTTTTCCGCACTACCCCCAAACAAATATCGAAAAAAGTGTAAAAACGAGCTGCCCTAATGTTCGTTATTCAAAGTGGTTCACTGGCCTACATAGTCAGTGGTCCAGACAACTATCTCAACCTTCTGTGGACCACTTCTATAATGTTTATACCTGTTGATTCTGAAGTCAAGGGTCGTTGTTAGAACTTCCACTAAATGAAAATCAATTTGAAAATGAATTTATAATCCTTAGAAGCTGTAGAATTTGTAACTAAATTCGGTGCCGAAATACCAGTCCAGAGAAATCTAATTTTATAACGGGTTTAAATAGAGTAAATTATATTTAATAAGAGAAGCATGCGAAACACTATTTTCCGCTTATAGGGATATCCTGATGCCTCTAAAATGGGCAACAAAGATCAATACCAATACAATCAAACATATACCGAGTTTCATTATAGACGTCTGGAAACCATGATACTGGTTCTACAAATCCCACTTCTTGTGTCTAACACTAACTACTCCAGTTCAATGCCATCATTGAATCAGTGCTGGGTTTCAATGATTGACAGAAAACCCAGAGCATACTCGATAGCAGCAGCAGTCAACGGGTTAAAGCAACTCGCTGTGACGTAACGCTGCTGACAACTAAAAGTTGCTTGGCGAAACCTACCAAGAACTTTTGTTTCACAAAGATAATTTTCATTTTTGGGTTGGGTTAAACTCCAAACATTTAATCTGATTGGCATGGTGTGCCCGCTTCGTCGTTGATAAATTGGTCAATATTATAGTTGTCTAACCTCTTTCACAACATCGAAGGTCATATAAAGGAGCGGACCTACAGCTTTATTTTGGATCCGAACCACCGGTCGCTACATAACCTGGACGCAAAGGGCAGTTTCCTAGCTAATTACTCTAGACCAGGGGTTCCCAAACTTTTTTTCGGCTTCAGCAAGTGTCCCATTCCAACCCCATATTCAAAATTGCTCAAAAGACAGCATAGCCATTAGTTTTTTCTCTTTAGTACAAATTTCCACGTGATAGTTCCAAAGCAGGATGCCACGAATCCCCATTTGGGAATCCACGTTCTGCACCCATTGCCACTTAACTTTGCTGATCGACGAAATGCAGTTTTACGACTGGCCACAATCCACAACGTATCCCAACAATTTGATAAACCGGATATGTACCTCTTAATAATAGGCTCTTATCCCACCCTGAAGCAAGCCTCCAAAATTTCTTTAACGTGGAAAAACACTTTTATTTCGTATTTTCAACTACTTTCGTTCTGTAACGAAAGCAAAGCAAATTAAAATACCACTCTTGCCATGATCGTAATTCGTCGTAGAACGTTTAGTCGAATCGCAGAATAATAATAAATTCGAAATAACTTTCAGATCAGTATTAACTTCTACCCCCTCCTACGCAAATAAATACTTTACCGAGTCCAGCCACAAGTTTTAGGCGTGTTCACCATGTCAATTTGGGCTTTCTATTTCTGCAATTTTAAATGTTAACGAGCTTTGAACAGATCCTGAAATTTTACCAGCTCCGATAGTTGTTGCCGGAACTTAAAATATACTGCATTTCCAACCGACTAATAATACCCACTCGAAATAAGATTAATACCAGAGCATCCTCAAATACTTTTTTTTTTTTTTTTTTTTTTTTTTTTAAATAATTACCGGATTTTTCACGTCCTGGTTATTAAAAACCATAAGCCATAGTTTTACGAATAGGAAGTACACTGTACAAAAATAACTAGGTGCCATAATAATCGGTCAGGAGGGCCAGAAACTGCTACATCGCTCTACTGTAGTATTATTATTATTACCATCATCACTGGGGTTCGAACCCCGACCTCGGTGTCATTTCGCTTATAGGGAAACTTACCTCCGAGCTATGGGCTGATCATGGACGCCATACCAAATCTGTTACTCTTTATTGTACAGAGACACTAAATGAAGCCTACATAAGACATTAAAAACACCGAAATAAAGTTCAACCAACGAGAAGATTTCGATCAAGGAAAGAAAATGATTAAAATAAAAAGTTGTTCCTTTTAATCTCTGGCCATAAGCTTTTGTCTTGCCAATTTCTTCTTTGACACTTTCTTTTTTATCGGTTCTTCTACTGGTTTCGAAACCACATCGTCTTTCTCGGTAAGAATCACTTCTATGTGGCACGGCGATGACATATAGGGATTAATTCTACCATGAGCACGATACGTACGCCTCCTCATTTGACGCGCTCTCGCGACGCAAATATGATCAATAACAAGATGTTCCACTTCGAGACCCTGAAAAGAAAGAATAGAAGAGATCAGGAAAAGATGAAAATAAAGAAAAATTCCTTTTATTAGCTCGAGTCATTAAGAAGTTTGGTTTAAGTGACACGAGCAGCCCTGCCATATAGTTAAAAAAAGACCATTTTACATTTAAAAATATCATCCATCAATTGCTAATTCAATATCTAGTTATAAAACTAAATTTCCTTATAAAGTTCAAAGTTTCCAAGTCTAATTCCATAACTTCCTTGATGTATTACAAATCTGAACTTATCATTCAAAGTTATCAAAGGTAGGGCGGTTATCTACCAGCTCAGATCTTACCCTAATTTTAGAACTTGTGGGTATAGATAGAAGACATTTTTATAAAGGATGGAAAACTCTTACCTTGAAAAGTGCATTACTCTCAGCATTTTTTAATAGATCAAGAAGAAAATGCGCGCTTTTCTTGGGCCATCTACCTTGAGATGCACCCCACTGTTTAGCCTAAAATGGAATACAAAACTTCGTAGGCGTCTCAATACACCTTAATATATTAATTATATCTTCAGAGCAAACACCTTCTATTCTTTGATCTCCTTTCTAATTAACTAACGAAATTTTTCATGGTAGAAAAACCGATTTTAATGAATAAATTTACTTTACCTGAGCACACCTTCCAATTCCACCATTAAATTTACGGAAGGGAACGCACTCCTTCTTCCTGATAACGTTTCTTAAAAATTTTAATGCCCTAGCTAATGGCATCGATCTAATCGCATTTGCAGTTTCACACGTGTTCTGAAAAATTTTAATTAAAAATGTTAACTTTGGACACTACACACATCATTCTTACCTTCCAGGAATTCTTAATTAAAGGAGTGGCTTTTAAACAAAAGCTTGAAACTTGAGATAACTAGTCCAACAGTGCTTTGTAAATAGCATTATAAGCAGATTTGAAATTTGTATTCTGCATAAGTATTAAAATAGCTTCAGACCATATATCTGACTTCAATAACCCCAATAGGCCCAAGTGGATCCACACTGTTTACAGGTTATGTTTTCCTTCTGCCTGGAACTATGGTTGCCCATAATTTTAAGCTTCTAAATCACCAGTTTGCGTGGTTCTCTCTCATTGTTAAGGACCAACAAGTATATTCAATGTAAATTTTTATGAAAAATTTTATACAAAGGAAATATTTTTTATTTTCTTACAAATATGTAATTTATATTGGATAAACGTTTTGTAACTCAAGAAATCCACTCTTTCAGAGTAAAAATAGATCAAAACATTCCTGAATTTTGATTTGTCTTCATCTCAAAAATTACCCATTTCTAATGGACAAACTATGGAATGATTTAAATGTGGTCTAAAAAAATATTTCAAACATTCATTAAAAAAAAGTTAAATCTATTAATAAAAATCCACGATTAAATATACATTACTGTATTTTACGCCTAAGACTACTTTTTTCCTGAAAAAAGTCTCCAAAAATCACTCCAGGGCTCATATGTTATTGTTTTGTTTAATGTTCTTTTAATAAAGTTACGGCAATATATTTTTTGTCAGGCTGATAAATCTTAAATATTTTTTTTTTTCCTAAATATTCTTTGCTAAATATAGGGAGCGTCTTACCAGTTGTAGCGTCTTATGAGGCATAAAATATGGTACTTTTACCTAACATTAAATTCTTTGTACATAGTATTGGTATCATATCTTCAAAAATGACCATTTGTTTCATATATCTATAATAACCTAAGATTAATATATACTGCATTTCCACTATTAGTTAATTTGAGGGGTCCCGCGTCTTAAGGTACCTAAGCGCCAAAATTAAAATTCGTCAGAAATCGCCTCCAAATTCAGCAATAGTATCTGTTATTAATTGAGCTAGAACGTTCATTTTTGGCTAAATTAGAGTTCTAAGTATGCTAATGAAGATGAGTTTTTGGAATAGATTTTCATATTTTATATACAGGGCGTCCCAAAAAAATGTATACACACTTTAAATAATTATAAAGGCAGTGTTTATTAAAATACATTTCATTTTCAAAATGTAATAGAATCTACAGACATTATTTAATTGTTTTGTCAACGCCTGTTTTCAAACTGACGTCCGTTCTGGTCCAGGCACTGCTGATAACGCGAAGCAATGGAATCGCAAACATCACGAAACATTTCGTTTGGTATTTGTGTGCATTCTCGTTCAATGGCTGCTCTCAATTCAGCGACTGTTGGCGGTTTTATAGCGTAGACTTTGTCTTTTAAGTATCCCCATAAAAAAAAGTCGTGGTGGTGTGAGGTCTGGTGAACGCGGAAGGTATTCTACGAAACCCCCTCGTCCAATCCACATCCACATTGTGCCAAGTACCACTCGCAATACTCCACTCTTCGGTCCGGATCATCTTCATTAATAGCATGGACTAATCTTGGAATGTAACTTTTCCATTGACAACGCTTCAAAATGCGTTGGACAGACGATTCTGAAATTCCTACCTCACGACTCGCTTGCCGCACAGATTTTCTTGGACTTTGGTGATACGTTTCCAGTACTCTTTCTTGCTTTGTGGGGCTTGTCGATGTCCGTGGTCTTCCGGAACGCTTCTTGTGGACATTCTGAACAGTTCCATCGGCTTCAAACTTATCTCTAATTCGAGTGATGGTAAGTCGCGTTGGTGGATCTGTTTGAAACTCCCTCCTAAACTGTCTTTCAACTTCAACTGCGTTTTCACACTTCCAGTAGCATTTTAGAATGAATTTCCTTTGTTCAAAGCTGCTGTCTGACTGCCATTATTAATTCTAATGGGTTTAACTTGGAAAGAAACATCAATTGAGCTATCAGCTGTTAAATGTGTATACATTTTTTTGGGACGCCCTGTATGTTTTTTTTAATTTTTGGATTAAATTATTCTTATGCCGAACTTTGGGTGGGTGAACTTTTGGCTGGCGATAGAGGTGAAAAAGTAGTTCGCTTCATAAGGTTTTCAACCATACTTCTAGTGTCGTAAGATCATTATAACCCAAACGACGCGATAAAGGAAGGGTGAAAATAGTGATAGCCATCAAAAACACGTTTTCGCCCGTGGTTGCGCTTAGGTACCTTAAGACGCGCGACCCCTCATTTGTGTATTAATAATAATTTAAACACGACTTGCCTGTCATGTATTAAGGGGCAAATTATACAAAAAATTGTCCACTGACAGTATTGTTTATTATTATAACTGTAATAATTTATAAATAAAAAATATCTTCACAATGATTTAAATTCATTGCAACTGTATGGTATGTAACAAAACTTTTATAAATAAAAGCTTATTCATATTCACAATTAGGAGTCACCACTGTATTTTACCAATATGTATTACCTTGAAACTGACACGGAGATTTGACCCTTTGGCTTTGCATGATTTTGTGGGGTTATCAGGTTGCTTGGTGTACCGAACCATCTTCTTTATATATTACTGGAAGGAAAGAAAAATTTGTAAAACCAGTTATGAATATTTTAATATACACGAATTATATTATATCTACTATATACAGTATCTGGTTTTCATTAATTAATGAAAGTACAAGCATAATATTCATTTCTATATAGAATTAATGATTTAGTTTGAACTGAACAAATCTTTAGGTACAGACACAGCCCATTGCAACATTAGCAGTACTGCCAGTGTCATTCCAAAAATCTACTACTACTACTATACTACTTCTACTACTACTACTACAAGTAGAAAAATATTTTCTTAGATCCAGCCTACAAGCGTTTCCTATTTTCTTTCTAGGTCCTATGCTCTTGAATTCTTCCATCAGACTCCAATAAGAAAAAGTTACTGGGTTACATCTAAATTGTCCAAACCTGAAAAAAATTTTGAACATCTTGTATCTCCCCTTAAACAATGTCTCTCACAGATGAACATGCCCAGCTTCTTTAATCTTTCATGTATTCCAATCTCAAGCTAGGGATAAACTTGATTGCCCTATGGTGTACACCTAAAAAACACCTCATACCTATGATGAGGGGACAGAGCTTGAATGCAGTATTTTAAGGGAGGCCAAATATATGAATTGTATAATCTACAGATGACTTCCTTACTTTTGTAACCAATATACGTCTAATGATAATACAAAGTATGTTTCCCAATTTTCTTCTTATGCCCGCAAGTTTTTCCATTAGACTAATAAAGTTACTTGCATCTAAATTGTCCAAACCCAGGGCCACTGAGAGCTGCCACAGGCCCGAGGGAAGTATTGGTATATAGGCACCCCCATTTACTTATTTTATTATGAGGGCTATGTCATAGCCAATGTCATAACATCACTTCCTATTGATCAGCAAAGTTAAGCAACATTGGGTCTGGGTAGTACAGTAGACACCATTTATAGTGTCCCACTTGGTGCCAAGCCAAAAGGACACTACGTATATCTACAGTTTAGTCTCTCGAGGGTTGCAAGGTTAAAAATAGTGAATATGTACTGTATATCAATATATTTACAACATAACCACCTTTATTATGCAATTTCTCATTAAAATTGTTTTTACAATTCAACTAAAACATCAACACTATCCATAGCAATTACCATGTAAAACTAACTTTCCTAGTTTTGAGACACTATAAGCAGCGAGACAATATCCAGTATCTACTGTAGTTGGATGGGAGACTGTCCTCTGTGTCCAGATTATGTAGTGACCCATGGTTTGGATCCCACGTAAAGCTGTAGGTCCCCTCCATCATATGACCTTAGATCAGTGATGCACAAACCCTGGCCCACGGGCCAAATGTGTCCCCCACAGGTCTTTTCAATTCAATGAAAAAGTTAGAATATAAAAGTGACCCAATTTATGACTTAGATGGAAAGTAAGTAGGCTAATACATTTAGTTATTTTCTTCGCTTGGCCCTCACATCAAAAAAGTTTGTGCACCACTGCCTTAGATGTTACGAAGGAGGTTAAAAAACCCCAATCATTATTTTATTATGAATGTTTTTTTGTGTACATAACAAGCAGACTGATTATATGTTCAAGTCACTATTTTAAATATACAGTATGAATAAACAACTCGGAAGAAAATGACCATTTTATTTTTCGAATCAATTATTATATTAATTCCATCACCATACAATTTACAAATGCAGTACCAGTCCATGCAAGCAAGAATTTTTTACTGCAAGATTTTCATAATTAGAAGTGTACTTTCTTTGCCTTCTGTCTAGCAAAGTGGTAAATGATTCTGATGAAATTTAAAGTACGGGCTAACTGGTTTTCAATTACAAATGGTTCCCAGATCTATCAGCTGGTCTTGGGCATTGGTGGACTGCAGATAATATTTTATCTGTTTCAGTTTGACTATGATAATCTCTATAAAATGTATGTTCATTAATTTTATTTCCTCCGTTATTTAATCAATTACTTCATTAATATTTTTAGATTTTATCCCCCCCCTCTTTCCAGGCCCAGGGGATTTATCTCAGCAGCCCTGTCCAAACCTGAAAGCATTTTGAATGTCTACCTGTCATTACTCCCAAACTATTTGACCCCAAGTGGCTAAAATTTAGTCACGCTTCATTACTCATCATACCCAACTACCACACCAAAAATCATTAAAATCAGTGAGGACCTGACATAAGGTGTGTACACTGGACATGGAATGCCTCCTTCCTTACTCTTGTAACTAACATTCCTCTTAACCCTTAAGGCACAGGATTGGTTCAGGCTTCTGCACTCCTGAGACAAAAAATAATTTAAAAATTCACTTAGTTTGTGAACCAAGCCTGGCCAATAACTGATTTGTCAACCAAGCCCAACCTTTGAGGGTTAAGAAGAATGTTAGTTGCAAGAATAAGGAAGTCATCTGTAAATTATATAATTCTTATGTTAGGACTCACTTAGAATACATTCAAGTTTGGTCCCCTCACCTTAGCCATGATATCGATATACTTTAAGGTTGACAAATCAGTTTCATTATTGGCTGGACTTGGTTCACAAACCATGAGTGAATTTTAAAATAATTTTTTGTCTACCAGGTGTATGGAAGCCTGCACTAATCTTGACCTTTAAGGGTTAATACCAAGCATTTAATTTGCTAAGTTTTTAGCCTCTAAGCACTATGTACTTAGAGTAAATGTGTAGGTTATGTCCCAGTTTATTTTAAAAATTAATATAACCATATCAATACCTAAATTGGATAACATGGATAAGAGGCATCTTCATGTTCTCAAAGCACCTCCCCCAAAATATCAAACTGAATTCTTGCTTGGGACTTTCCCCATTTTGAAACTCCTATCTCAATGCAATCTAAAGATTATTCAATGTACACTTCAGAAAACTGTGTTCCTGGAGAATGACACTGACAGTAACCTATAAAAAGCTTGTCCATGTTACTTTGAGTATGAGACTGAAAATATTGCACACATGTCCATATTTCAATTGATTTTTTAAACATCTGACACATTAAAAGGTTTATTTCCAATTAAAAATTTTTTTTTACTATACCTTCTCTACACATAAAGAATGGTTAATTCCTAGTTTGGAGGTATCCTCCTATTAATATACAATGCATCTGTATAAATGTATCATTGGATAGGCAATTATTTATGAATAGTGTGGGGTGAAAATTTTATAATTTCTATAAATAAAATGTTATATTTTTGACACTGGTCCATTGTCTGCATCAGGAACTATAAGCTTTTAGGTTTCTATTTTCAATGGAAAAGTTCTGAAGTATAGAAAACAATATTTTGTATATTTTCTTTATAGCACCCCAATTTCTTCTTACAAAAACACCAATTTATCCTACCTAATCATCAAGGGCATATAGTTGACTTAACCAGGTTAGGTCAACTGTACACTAGGGTGCCACATAAAAATAATTTTTTGATTTTTAGGACGGCCCTTTGTGGGAGTGTTAGATTGGGTGAAAAAGCCCTCAATATGAAATTTTAGCCAAATTGAAGGATATTTAGGGGTTCCACATCGACCATCTCTGGCGTACCACGTGTCAGAAGTAATGAGCTTCTCCAAGAAATTGCTCCAGCTCCAAGGGGTAAAGTAACATGTACAATGTCAATATAAATGCTATCATATACCATGGCATAGAGGACAGTTACAGCTATATTTCCATAGCATTAAGTTTATTCCATCTCCAATATTTTTTTTTTATATTAATATTTTTGTCGCGGTTCAAAAGTTTTTTTTTCAAAGTTTCACCTTAATACATTTTATGCTTTGTAATCCAAACCACACCAACCAGCAACCAGCTTATAACACAATACGCAACTAGCAAACACCTTAACAATATTGTTCAACATTATTTCATAATTAATTGGAATAAACTTGTCCCACCATGCCTGGGTAGCAGGATACTATTCTGTGTGTGTAATATTGATAATACAAAATCATTAAATCAATTTCAATTTTATTGCAACAAAACAACTTATTATTAAAAATAAACATTTTATTCTGTATTAATCATAGTAATATACTGAGCCTACTGGCCATATAAATCAAAATAATAACGAAATAAAGTATATACGATTATACATCATCTGTGTCTTGAATATCCAGACTGGAAGCAGCTGCTTTCATGAGTTGAATGGCTCCACGGTTGCTTGTTTTGGTCGGTCCAGTGCCGATGCTAGGTCTTGAGTCATAATGTTCTTTTTGCGACGGTGCTTTGTAGGTGGATTGGTTTCCTCTTCTGTCGAGCAATTAGGCGACGACGACGAGTTTGATGATGTAAGGGTTGCTGTTGCCAGTGATTGCTCCGATTGCTTTTGGCGTTGCCTTTCTTTGGCAGCTTCACGCGCGGATGCACGTTGCTCAATTCCAGTGAGGATTTTGTCCACCCCGGACATGACACCACGGCGACCCTTTTCGCGTTGAGCAAGAAGGAAGTCGCGATCCTCCTGGATGGTGATGACGGAGAGGGCGTTGTCGAGAGCCACGTCAAAAATGTCATCGAGTCCCTCAGTGAAGGCCACCCTGGCTGCCTCACCTGTGGCGCCGGACCACTTCCGGCTGCGCTGCAGTGCCTGCCAATTGTCGTAAAGTCTAAGCAGTTTTCACGCGGCGCTTTTGGAGGTCATGGTAGGGATTCTGGCCATAGCCCAGAAAGTATACACCTCAACAATCACATTACGCGCCGCCTTGGCTAGAAGTTGTTTTTGCACCTTATGAAACTGTATAAACCAACGAAGCACTTCACCATTTGAAGGTAACCTGTTTCCCGTTAGGGGGCTTGGGTTGGCGTGTCCAATTAGCCATATCTCGGTCTTGGATCTCAGTGAGCTTGCGGTAGCCATCACGAGATGATCATGCATTGAGTGCGTGAAGGAGACTGATTGACTGAAGACTGTGACAGTGTGACTCACCACACTAACCCGGCATTGCGCTGTTGCCAGATCTTAATGCTGAAAAGTAGTGAAAATATATACAATGAGAAGCAAATATTAATTATAAATATTTAAATTTACGAAATGCATAAATTATAGCAATATATATGCAGGGTTGGCTGGTTTAAACCATTTAAAAAAAACCATGTTTTTCTGGGGTTTTTTGTTTTTTTATAATTTCAATTTTTACAACACAAATTATTTAATTCATAAACTAATAGCTCTAAAACTAAAACTTATATTGATAAGACCTAAAAACCATCAGTTCAGGGTAGCCTAGTATGTACAGTAGTATATAATATAGCTACCTTGCACTAGCAGGCCTATTTAATAGTGGCATTGCACATAAAAGGATTGAAGTTATCTGTATCAATTACATTATAAACGCATGTAGCTACAAATATAAATGTTATTAGGTTTATTTTCATTTTTGTGAAGTTAGCACTTCTTACATCTAACATCTTCCAATTAAAAAATGAGACAGTCAGCAATTCTAATTTCTGAGTACCAGTACCTAATTGAGTTATCCAAGTTGTTGTTTTTTTAAAAAACCATTGGTTTTTGGGTTTTTTTCAACCCTGTATATATGTAATAGTGCCATGGTTACAGGTTTCCCAGATAAATCCATTATTTCGAACACATGGTACAACAGAAACGGTCGATGCGGAACCTCTAAATGTACTTCGATCAGGCTCAAACTTCATATTTAGGGTTTTCTCATCCAACCAAACAATATGACTAAGGGCCATTCGAAATTTCCAAATTCTAAAAACTGCCCCTATAGTGTGGCACCCTACTGTACACCCTTGATGATTGGTTAGGTTGTCATATTTTTGCAAGAAAAAATGGGGGGGGGGGGGGGGGGGGGTCTATAAAGGAAAAGACCTGATACAGTTTGAGATTTGGCCCACATCCCCCCCCCCAAACCACAAAACATTTCCATCATTTTCTTATTACTATGCATCTCTATATAAATCCAGGATAATAGCAGGTAAGGGGGTTCTATTATTATTAATAATAATGCCTGGTTAGGTTCTTTTCCACCAACATTCTTAAAGGTTAATATTAGTTTTAGCACATGACCTGGACTTGGGATGACAATAGGTTTTTCAGAGCAAGTGTAGTTTACATCCCCCTGACACAAAAGGGGATACAAACTACACTAGGATCTGAGATTTTTTTTAAATGAATCCATCAAATAAAATGTTAAAACTAGCGAAAATATAATGACAACCTAACCAATCATCAATTTTTATATTATATATTTATTAATTGACAATTGGTTAGTTTGTCATAATATTTTTGTTAGTTTTAACATTTTATTTGATTAGGGATACGCTGACAAAGTTGAGGAATGCAAACTATATTAGGATAATGTAGAGGAATGTAAACTACACTAGGCACCATGGAGGGACGTAAACTACACTTGCTCCATTTTTTCTTATGTAGAATTTAAATCTGAATATTTTCTTCTACAGTATTTCTTGTGCAAATTGATATTAATGAAGATAAGCAATTTTTAGATCATTAAAATCATATGGTTTGTCAACCATAACATGTTGGAGGATTGCGAGAGTTTCTTTGCAACACACTAGCTCAAACAGTTCCAAAGATATGGTGCTCCAAAGTTTGGTAGAAAAAGGTACTTGGTCAAAATGGAGGCGAGTATGGTCCACTGAAATGGCTGTAGTGTCTATACTAACTTAACACTAAAAATCTTGTTTTAGGTTAAGATAGACATGTGTACCCAAAATTGGGTGAAAGGAGAAAAAAAAAAATCAGTTGTGACATCAAATGACCTACAGAAGGTCAAAAGTCAAAAATAAGATCAATTTTTTTTACCACAGGTAAAATATAAATAGAAACAAAGTTGTAGATCTGCTTAACCCTTTAACGATGGATGGTACCTTAAGGTCCACCAGAAATAATAAATTGTGCTACAATGCCTCATTTTCATAAATGTTTCTACATGTTTATACAGGCATCCCCCATTATACGATCGTTCGGTTTACGATTTCCCGCGTTAACAATTTTAAAAAAGTACCCCCATCTTTCGATTTACGATTGCCTTATTTCGCGTTACCGATCTCCAACTTGAAAGCATGTCTCAGAAAGGAACAAAACCGTGCCTACGTTGAGTCCAGCCCAAATGAGGACGACGATGAGGACCCAGTCAGAATGCTTGATCTCAAAACCTTGAGATATATTCTGACTGGTTTTGACACGTACATCGAGTTGGTGAAGGACAAGGACCCTAACTACGAACGTAGTGCTGCTGCTGTCAATCATATTGAAAAGGGTCTGAGCGTTTATCGGGAGATCTACCTGCAGAAAAGGAGGAACGCCAAGCAAACTACGATCTCCCAATTTTTCAAGCCTGCAACAGCTGCCGAGGCAGGAGAGAAGTGCGTCATCAGCACGTGCAGCAACAACTCCTGCACGTCGGCAGCAGGCTAGATCTCCAACTCCAACATCTTCGGGGATGGATTCTCCTGCAACTTCAGAAACTCCTCCATCTCCGAGGGACTCTCCCGAAGTCATCGATCCTCCTCCATCGCTGACCGATGCGGGAGCTGGCCCTCCTCCCCCATCACCACCACCCAGTGGCAATGAGTAGGCATCATTACCTCGGACTGATGCATCGTTGACGACTTGGACTGGATTTGAATACGATTAGGTGAGTGTTCATGTATAAATTGTCTTTTATTAAACACAATTTCTTACTTTCAGACACTTTTTGTACATAACAGTAAAATATAGCAAAATAATAGTGGAATCTGCAAATTTTGGGGGTCTTCCAGAATGTTTGGGAATGTATCCCTATTTTTCCCATAAGGCCTTCAGTTCGATATACGATGGGGTTTTTAGGGACGCATCCCAATCGTATAATGGGGGACACCTGTATATAGATGTCATTTAGTTGTCGGGAAAGGAACCCAAAATGTGTATCATTTCAGTGACTAGTTACTAAAATATTTAGTTTTCAATAACAATAAAACCTATACATTCTGGTAACAAGAGTGACTGCATATGCTGCAGACTCATCCATAAAAGGTTAAAAGCTTTAAAATAGTGTTTAAATGGTCTCTGTAAGTGCAATATGAGCCAAGATATTTCATGTTGAAATATGTATGACCTTGGAAATTGACCTTTTTTTTACAAAATTCGAAGGGCCATATCTCCAGAACCATATGACAGTGTTGAAACAAGCATCATTCTGTTTTTCTCAGAGATCTATAAGTGTGCCAATTTTTTAAAAAAATTGGTGATGGTCACGTTTTTTTTCACCATTACCCAACATGGAATTGACCCTAATTAGAATGTCATTAAGCAGTGTTTCAACAACAACAAAGCCATTTATTTGTGCATTTCTGACCTTCAAATATCCCCACAAGGGGGTCAAGAGGACAAAGCCCCTGGCTAGGAGCATGGTGTTCGGATTAGGTTAGGTTGGGTTTTTTAGGTTTGGTAGTGCAACCATCTAGGAGTATACCCTCTTATCCCACAATTTCTCTCTACTTTAAAATTGTAGGATAGGGGGGAAGGGGGGTGGGTTCAAATGTCCACAACTGCTCATTTGCACAAAACAGTGAAATATACCAGAAAAACCAATTTCCATGCCAGTCCAACTGTGTAACTTTTATGCATGTGCAATAAAAACTTGAAGGATGCCTCTAAACTAGGAATTTACCCAGAAAATTAGTCCACCAGTGCAAAACATGTTCTATGTGATGTCTTCTCAGCTTATTTACCTTTAAGTACTTCTGCCTCAAGGGTGCGCTGCTCTCACTCTACACAATTTTTCACTCTGAAGAGTACCTGTTGAAATCAGAAATTTCTTATTCAACTGATACTTTCAATTCTATTCTGTATGAATTCTGTTTGGTAAATTTTTTCCCTGCAGTCATGGAAGAATACAAAACACTATTGTTTACATTGCAGATGTGTGTTTTGTATTCTTCCACAACTTCAGGAAAGAAATTTAGGTAAAGTATTACATTCGCAGCTCCATCTGTGAAAGTAGCAAGAAAAAAAAAATAAATAAATAAAAAATATCAAGAATTATCAAATAATGTAGGAAAAAATAATTAATCAATTAAATAACTAAAGTTAAATCCTTAAATGCCCAGTTAGGTCAACTGTATACCCTTGATGATTGGTTAGATTAAGTTGTGATATTTTCGTTAACTAACAAAAATATCACAACATAACTGGGCCTTCAAATTAACCTTATTTAATTGGTGATAATTTTTTTTTCCTGCATTATTTGGTGATAATTCTCAATTTTTTTTCTGCTACTTAGGCTAAATTTAACAATTCTCTAACTAGTTTAAGCTCACTGATGGAACATCCAGTGGACATCTACCATCATCAATGTTACACTCCAAACTGACGCATTTCCACCTCATTTGCTACATTTTATAGGCAATCATGTGGCAGAATGGCACAAAGTAGTTCTTATTAAAAATATTATTAAAAAATACTTTACAGGGTAAATATGAAACTGCATATTTACCTTCTGTTTAAATACACTCCTTTAAATAACCCCACAAGGCACAGGGGTTTAGATTTGGTGATGTTGGTAGGAAATTGTGTATTGTATAAGTATCATAAGCTACGAGGACATCATATAGAGCAAGTTTTGCACTAGGGTACTAATTTCCTGTGTGTATAGAAAGTACAATAAAAATTTCATGGATTTATTTCAGTTAACACTTTAATGACAGATGGTACCTTGAGGTCCACCAGAAATAATATAAATTTTACTACAATGCCTCGTTTCCATAAATGTTTCTACATGTTTATATTAGGGGTGTGCCAGATAGTATTTTTTACTATCCGGCCGGATACCGGATAGCCGGATAATAAAAAAAAATATCCGGCCGGATACCGGATAATATCATTCAAATAATTCATAATTTTTTATATATTATTATTTAGCTATTACTTGACTAATTGACTATACTATCAAATTTTAATCACTATTTGATGTAAATTATAGCTATCTTTCAATAACTTTACTAATTACCTATATTTTATCCTTTTCAGGATTGTTTCATTGCCTAAATCATATAGCTATATAGCTAGTTAGTATTAGTTATAGGCTTACAGCAATATTTTAACATTATTTACCCCCTAAAATGGCTAGTTTTATTTGGAAAATATTTACAATACATGAGACTAATCCAACGATAGCTATTTGCTCCCTATGTTCCAAACAGATTAAAAGGGGATGAGAGAAATTGGGTGCTAGGTGCTATAGCACAAAACCTTTGCACAATCATGCAAAGATGCTGCATTCAAAAGAATATAAAGAAGTGTCTCAACTTAACAAATCATCTGAAAATCAAAATCAACCTATAGCGACCACCTCAATGGCTCCGAAGGAGAAAAAATTAGTTGCCATGGAAAAGCAACTCATGTTAGAAGAAAGTTTTTCCTTTAAGAAATTATGGGATATAAATGACTCAAAAGCTCAAGCTTTACATAAAAAGATAGGATTAATGATGGCACTGGACAACCATCCTTTAGTTTAGTTGAACAAGATGGCTTTATAGGACTGATGGCCCACGTACAGCCAAGGTATTTGCTACCAAATCGAACATATTTTTCAGAAAAAGTCATACCCAAAATCTATGAAGAACTCAAAGAAATTGTTATGAATAAATTGAAAGAAGGGAAATACATTAGCTTCACTTCCGATATTTGGACCTGCTCTTCTTCAAATGAATCATTCATTTCCTTGTCAGGTCATTGGATCATGAATGACTACACTCATTGTAATGCAGTATTGCATTCAGCTCATTTTTCAGGATCGCATACAGGAATTAATATAGCGGACAAATTGCAATCTATGTGGCAATCATGGAATATTGACAGATCAAGGCGTAATATATTGGTCAGAGATGGAGCTTCTAACATAGCTTTGGGATGTGACCTTGCGGAAATACCTTCTGTTCACTGTTCAATTCATTTGCTACAGCTAGTGGTGAATGATGCATTAATGGCTCAATGATCTATAAAAGATCTTTTGGCAAAGTGTCGACGTTTAGTGACACATTTTAACCACTCCCCACTGGCTACTTCTGAATTTAAAGCTCTCCAAACACAACATGGTCATGTTCCTCTTCTATTGGTACAAGATGTTTTAACGTGCTGGAACTCATCTTATTTGATGCTAGAACGTATGGTTAAGTTGAAAAAATCAGTTCAAATATACCTTGCTGATCATAGTGAATTACTTGTTATTTCATCTAATGAGTGGTACTTGATTGAAAATCTTTTAAAGCTTTTACAGCCATTTTTTAAACTCACCCAAGAAATGAGTACAGAATATAGTTTACTCTCTACTGTTATCCCAAACATGTGCGCGCTTGAAAGGTTTCTTTCAAAAATGGCCAGGATGATCAAGGAGTCCAAACTACAAAAGATGAACTGTTGAAGTCATTGCGGTCACGATTTTTTGCCAATGAAAGCAATGAAAAAAGAAAGTGTCTAAATGTCTTAACAAATCGGAAGTATGCTCTAGCAACTGTCATTGATCCACGACTTAAATTTTTGTTTTTCAAAGATCAACAAAAGGAAAATATTAAGACATGGTTAATTGAAGAAATAAATTAAATAAACAACCTAGAGAAAATTAGAGATAAATATTTTGAAGAACAGGCTCACAGCAGCGACGATTCTAATTCTTCTTCCTCCTCAACAGGAAGAAAAAAGGCAAAGTTTGATGATGATCCACTCTCTGCTTGTTTCAGGGAACTAACACAAGAAAATTCAGAAAAGATACCTGGTGAGAAAAAGTTTAAAAAAAGCCGTAAGATGGCTTCATTCGCAGAAATAGCAGAGGAAATTGAGCAATATGCAAAAAAAACCATATCAGACAGACGACTATCTCCACTTGAAATTTGGAAAATGAAGAATCCTTTCCATCTCTCAAGAAAATTGCTCTAAAATGGCTAGTGACACAAGCATCTTCAGTTTTCTCAGAAAGAATGTTTTCCGAATACGGAAATATTTTTGAAGAAAAAAGAAGTACTTTGCTACCAAAGCGAGGGGAGATGCTTTTTTTATCCATCACAATGGACGAAAATTTGATTTAAACTTGTGAATCTAGTGTCTTGAACATAGTATTAATTTTTATTGTTTAATGAGAGTTTTTACTTTTTAAGGTTTTGCTATTTTAATAATTTCACTTACCTTATTGGTATATTTGATTAGGCTATATGTTTATTTTTATATCTCAAATCTTAATAAAAGGTTTCGCTAATTCATATTTTTCATATTGTAATTTGCAATATATAAAAAAAAAAAATAAAAATAAAAATTAAAAAGTAAGGGAAGCTGGGATCTTAGCTATGCGTCACACTTTTAGCTGGACCAAACATTTTGCCTTTTTAGCAGTGTTAATATAGTTACATACTAGTAGTGGTACATGCTTATTTATCAATTATTTTAATTTTAGATTTTTGTACAACTATATTCAACTTTTGCTAGCTAAAGGCTATGCAAGCTAAGATTGGAAAGGGGCGGGCCCAGATGGTATTCCCATTACAAAAAAGACTATCATAAATATCCGGCTATCCGGCCGGATACTGACATCTATCCAGCCGGATACAGGATACTGGATAATAGCTGTTATCTGGCCGGATATCCTGCCGGATAGTGGTATCCGGCACAGCCCTAGTTTATATAGTATAGATGTCATTTAGTTGCGAAGAAAGGAACCCAAAGTGTGTATCATTTCAGTGACTAGGTACTTACTAAAATATTTAGTTTTGAATAACAATAAAACCTATACATTCTGGTAACAAGAGTGACCACACATGCTGCGGACTAGTCCTTAAAGGGTTAAGGAAAATACAAACCTTTCAAACAAGTGACTTTAAAAAAAAAAAAAAAGGAACTTTGGGTAAACCATAGACCAATAGGACCCTAATAGTTCAATGCACCCCCATTGGAGGTTTGTAAGAGTGGAAATGGACATTATATTGCCCCATTTTAAGGTTTAAAGCTATACAAAGAATCAGTATTCAGGATTAGTGATGTTAAAAAACATTTTTTTTTTGTCTCCATGTTTTTTATCATTTTTTTTTTTTTTTTTTAGTTTTTGTTTTTTTTAATAATTAATATAGATATTGCCAATTTAATTATAAGGTATACTTTTGCAATGATATATATTATAAAAATAAATAAATAAATAATAAAATAGGCCATATGGTACCGGTATAGAATGTCCTTTTCAGCCTATTTACATAAAAAACTGGCCTCTTTCTCGCACTGAAAGTCTTGTATCTTGAGATCCGTTAAACTTGCGAGAACACTGGCTAGGAGCTGACTGCCCATTGTCCAACCTTTCCAGGACTCTCCCATCCATGCCTCGGATTTTGAATCTCCCACTTAACTATCCTTTAGACCCACAATGACATTTCCCCCCCCCCCCCCCCGAGACCATCCATACCCCATACACATGCATACATCCAGAATTCCAGATACATACGCACGCATACTCACATATATACCTACACAAACTCATACACCTCTATTTCGCCCTTTCATTACCTCCGAGATCATTTAGCACATACAGTAATATCCATACAGCCAAAAGAAACTGATTAAGCACACACACAGCAGCAAAGCTAGTATTTATATCCCAAAATGCAAAATTCCAAGAAAGTGAAGTAAAACATGGTGCTACATTGGCTTCGTCAACATCCAAATCTGCAATAAGTACCAGTACCTATGATATTGAAACTATATGCTCTAATCAATCTAGTGATAATGATTCTTCAATGGAAATAGAATCAGATAATGAAAGATGAATTTTTTTTTTTTTTTTTCTATTTGGAATATATATATATATATTTATTTATTTTTTTTTTTTTCTCAAAGAATGACCGCTCATGGCCACCAAAAGAAAGGTGGATAGCAGAGCGAACACAGAACGAAGAGTATGGAACAACTAACGGAAATGAACAATAGACGGGGGGGGAGGAGGAGGAGGTGGGGGAAAAGCAAAAAGATCATAGCGGGGTCACAGCCGGTAAAGAAGTCGGGAGCGAAAGAGGAAGGAGAACAACCCGGTTATCGAAAAGTAGGAACCTTCAGACAGAAGAGCGCCAAGCCTATCACAAAGCCCAACGTTCTCCAAAAAGGGAAAATACTCTGCGCGCAGCGCAGAGTAAAGCGGACACTCCACCAAGGTGGGCAACTGTAAGGAGGACGTCACAATTGGGACATCGGGGCACCCGATCCCCGGCCATCAAATAGCCATGGGTCAGGTGGGTGTGGCCAATACGGAGGCGGGCCAGAGCCACCTCCTTATGGCGCGACCGATGGAAGGAAGAGGCCCAACATCCCAACTTGGGTTTAATCTTGCAAAGTTTGTTGTCCGTAGCGCCATCCCAGCGACTCTGCCACCGGGAGCGCAAAAACCTACGGAAGCCAGGGATATAATCAGAAAAAGGGAGGGACACAGGTGAAACCTGCAGTCGGCACACGGAACGGGCAGCTCGATCGGCAGCCTCATTTCCAGCCACGTTAACATGTGCTGGGACCCAGCAAAATACCACCTCCTTGCCACCGAAAGCGACAAGAGTATGGTACAGTAGCTGGATTCGTCGGACCAGCGGGTGGACAGAGTCAAACACTCCAGGCCATCCAGGGCACTGCGGGAATCCGAATGGATGACGAACGACCCATCCGGATGCTCCCGCACCACCTCCAGAGCGCTCAGAATGGCATAGAGCTCCGCCGTAAAAACGGAAGCCTCATCAGGGAGACGGGTACATCGGGGAGCAAGGACAGACGACTGGGAACAGCCGCGGATCCAACGCCCCCCGACGACCTCGAACCATCCGTGAAGATCGCAACACATGCAGAGTGACACGCCGCATGCTGCAGGAAAAGAGACCGAAGCAAGGCAGAGTCCGACTCGGTCTTGCGAACGGGGCGCAACGCCCTACAGCACGCAACAGGGGTGCTCTCCCAAGGTGCAACACCACTGAAAGAGACCGGTATAACGGATGGAGGGGGAGTGCCCATACCATCGAGGAGGGAGGTCACCGTGTCGGTGAAATACCAACCCCCATCCGGCAGAACGCCCTCTCAACCACCTGGAACAGAGGAGAGGTGGGAAGACGGAGGATCCGGAGATAGTGTTTAGCAACGAGGAACGACCTCCGATCCTCCAAGGGAGGGATGTCGCACTCCACCTGCAGACTATCAACCGGAGAGGAGCGGAAGGCGCCAGATGACATGCGCAGTCCTCTAGAGAGGACCGGATCCAGTATCCGAAGGGCCGTGCGGGAGGCGGAGCCATACACCACACTCCCATAGTCTATATTTGGACTGTACCAGGGACACGTACAAACGGAGGAGCGTCCGCCTATCCGCGCCCCATGTAGTATGCGACAGATGCCCCAGCAAATCCAGGGTACGTCTCGCGGACTCGCGCAGCCGGCGAAGGTGGGGAACCCAGCTCAAACGGCTGTCGAAAACCATACCCAAAAAGAGTACTGATGAAACGAGGGCCAGAGGCTGACCCCCGAGTGTAAGGTTAAAGGCCGGGATGGCGCCGGATCCCCGTCTCCTCGACGGAAGGAAGGCCACACACGAAGTCTTCGGAGAAGACAACGTAAGGCCCACCGACGACGCCCAGCGTTCAACCCGATTGACCGCGAGTTGGACTTGCCTCTCCACGAGGGGGGGACTCGTCCCCGCGGCATAGACAGCCAGATCATCTGCATAGATGGAACAGCGCACCGAGGGCGGAAGAGCTCCCGGTAGCGCAGACATAACTAGGTTGAAGCATGAGACGCTCAACACACACCCCTGGGGCACCCCCTCCTCCTGAACATACAGGGCAGATAGGGCCGCCCCATTACGGACGCGGAAAGTGCGACGGCAGAGGAAGTTGCGAAGAAAACGTGGGCAAAAAGCCCACAAAACCAAGAGACTTCAAACGGTCCATGACCACTCCCCGACAGGTCGTGTCATAGGCCTTTTGGACGTCAAAAAAGACGGCCAGAACAAGATTCCGGCGGGAAAATGCCTCCCGTACATCATGACCAAGGAGGAGAAGGGGGTCCAGAGTACCCCGAAATCGACGAAAACCATACTGGGTCGGGGGGCATAACCCAAGCGACTCCAGTGTAAAGGAAAGTCGGACGGCCACCATCTTTTCGAGGAGCTTGCATAAGCAGCTCGTCAAAGCAATAGGCCGATAGCTCGCCACCTCCGCCGGATCCTTCCCCGGCTTAGGTATCGGGACCACAATCGCCTCCCTCCAACGGGAAGGGAACGACCCCTCAACCCACATCCGGTTGAAAAGATCCAGCAAGAAGTGCAGGGCCATCGGGTGCAGATTCCGAAGAAAGTCATACGGAATGTCATCAGGGCCAGGAGCGGAAGAACGACGGGTTGCCAAAGCAGCCCGAAGTTCCCGCATCGGAAAGAGATGGTTATAGGGCTCGTTCCCAGGGGGCGGGAACGTGACCTCCGATAAAGGGCGATTCGCAGCCGAAGGCGAACGGGAAACCGCAGCAAAAGCACGGCCAGCCGATCAGCCACAGCAGCAGGATCCGAAAGGAAGCCGTCCCCGTCCCGAAGGACAGGGCGACTAGCAGGGACCGGCCTCCCCTCGATACTACGTACCTTCCGCCACACAGCAGCAGAAGGGGTAGATGAGGAGATGCCGGACACAAAAGCACGCCAAGAGGCCCGACGGGCCAACTTGAGAGTCCGGCGGGCGAAAGCCTTCGCCCGCCGCATCTCAATCAAGTGGCCCGCGCGCCGGGTGCGGTGGAAGCGGCGCGTTGCCCTCTTCCTCTCGCACACCGCCTGGTGACATGCTGGAGTCCACCACGGGACGCTACGAGTCCGCGGGTTACCGGAAGAACGAGGAATACAGTCTTCCGCGACGCCCATCACCACCGCTCGAAGAACTCCAAGCTCTCATCCACCGAGCCAAAGCTCAACACCGAACGGACAATGACGGAACGAGCTCTGAAAGATGGCCAGTCAGCCCGCGCAAGGCACCACCTCGGTCGAGATGAAACGCCCGCTGCGGACCGACCGGCTCAAGACAGACTGGGTAATGATCACTGCCATAAGAGTCCCCCAACACCTTCCACGAAAAATCGAGTAAGGCATCGAGGGACACCATGGAGAGATCAATACAGGTAAATGAACCCGTGGGTTCGTGGAAGTAAGTAGGTTCACCGGAATTGAGACACGCAAAGGAAAGTTCCTCCATTAAGGAGAGTAAAATCCCAGCAACATTAGTCGACCGAACATCACCCCAAGCCGGGTCGCGACTGTTAAAGTCCCCGAGGAGGAGAAACGGTCGGGGTAGTTGCAGCACCAATTCGCGAACCGCGTCGCGAGAAGGAGGGTCATGAGGAGGAATATAAACCGAGCAGGCAGTGTACTGGCGATCTAAAAAGAGCCGCACAGCCACAGCCTGCAAGGAAGTGCGAAGAGGCACACCACGCGATGGTAACGAATGATGCACGTAAATCGCCGCACCCCGCCGGCGTGTGCGCTCATCCGGGGTGCAAGGGAAACCAACATATCCAGAGAGACGAGGGAGTCCCCGCGCAGCCAGGATAGTCTCCTGGAGACAAACACAGGAAGGCCGCTCGCTCTCCAGCAGGGAGGCAAGGTTCTCCAGTTAGCTAAAAGCCCCCTACAGTTCCAATGCAAGATGGAACTGTAAGGGGAAGCGGCATTATAAGAGGCAGAGAAAACAGCGAAATAGCCACGGACCAAGCTGAGCAGCAAACTCAACGGTCCGTAACCAGGGACGGAATCGGTTTCCCCGACTCACCCAGAACTGGGGGGGTAGGGGCCACCGACTCCGCATCTGCTGCACCCGTAGTAGGACGAGAAGTGGAGAGTAGAACAGGGAGGTCAGAGGGGGGCTCTCCCGGCGGGGGGAGAGACGACGAGTCGGGCCCAGCCGAAACCCCCAACTCCCCACAAGAGGGGGACCGGGGGGAACCAGCTGTTCGAGGGCTCGTCAAACCAGACAAGCACTGACGGGGGGGAGAGGAAAGGTCGACCACAAGTGGGAGAGGTAGATCCAGGGGAGAGACCCGACCACTCTCAGCAGGAGCCGGAGAGAGAGAGACTCCATGAAGGAGGGCCAGGCCCCTCTCGACCGGGTCTATCATGGGAACAGAGTCAGTAATCGAGGGTGTCATGGGGCAATGCACCTCGACCGACACCCGGACACTGGTCGGGGCACCGGGAGGTGACGCCCCACCAGCGCTCCGTATAGGGGGGGGGGAAGTCCCGAGCGGATCAGGAACAGCGCGCCGCTTCCCCTCCGGTGAAGACGGGGAAGAAGGGGAAGCAAGGCGAGCAGCAATCAGGGTCGGGTCGGAAGGACTCCGACCACGGCGACGCTTCCTCCTCTCCTTCGGGGCATCCCCCTCCCCACCCGAGAGACGAGTAGGCAAGGATCCAGACCCCAAGGCCGGAGGGGGAGAAGGGGCACTTGTAGGCAGGGAAGCAGATGGGATGTCAGAAAGTGAGACAGAGGAACAAGAAGGACCCGCGGCGCCAGGAGGACCACCAACCCCCGGGACTTCCAGGGGGGGCACCACTCCAGTAGACGCCGGGGTAGCACGGGAGGGGCCCGAGGCCCGCCAGGGCCAAGAGCCGCAGCGTAGGACAACCCCCGCCGCGGCTCCCGGTCACGGATCTTATCGCGCGCCTCCCGCGCACTAAGGAATTCGGTAGTCCTTAAGGACCGCACCTCAAATTCAAACTTGAAAACGGGACAGTCCCGGGAAGAGGAAGGGTGGGCCCCCGAACAGTTTGAGCAACGCGGGGGCTTCGTGCACGGGGTAGGGTGCGCAGGCCCACCGCAGCGGACACATAGCTTACCCTCACGGCGGCACGCAGAGCTAACATGGCCGAATCGGTTGCAGCCAAAGCAGCGAACCGGGTCAGGCACATATGGTCGCACCGAAAACTCACACGACCGGCGATCACCCATGCCCCAGAACACCTGGGCCGGAGGCACAAGGGAGTCAAAGGTCAGGAGCAGACGACGGGGTAAGAGCACCATCCCGGCGCGACGAAAAGCGGAAGACCTTCGTTACCCCCTGGGGGGCAAGATCCTCCTGCAACTCGCCAACCGGGATTGACAGCAGACGGGAAGCGAAAATGGTGCCTTGACAGCTATTCAATTGCGGATGGGGAGTCACAGAAACTCTGCAACCCAAGACATCCTGCAACTGTAGAAGGGACCCAGTCACCCCCGAAGAACGGGACTTCAAAAGAAGAGACCCATCCCTCAGAGGGCGGATATCATAACGACAGGGAACCCTATCGTCTTAAGGCGCTGAAACACCCGTTCCGAGTTGCCCGGAAGGGAGCCAGCGGAAGGGCGGAGAACAAGGAACCTGTCCACTGGACAGAAATTGACAGCAGAGACAGGTCCATGTGTAACGGTAACCGAGAGTGGGCGAGAGAACAAGGGCCGCGAAGACCCCGCCCTACGGCCACCACGAGTCCGGCCACGAGAGCCAGACACCGCAGAGGACGAGAGGGGGCCATACGGCTTGAGGGTCAATCCAGCGGAGGCAGAGGCCGCTGAACGACCAGAAGTAGTAGTCTGATCCAAATCCAAGGGCGGGCCAGAGTCGTCAACAAGAGGGGAGTGAAGTTTAGTAAGAGAACCCATAAACAGTATTTTTGTTGTTTCGCGCCCGGGGCCGCGGGGAACCGATTACCCGGGGCCCAAGGGGACCAAGCGCACGCCGGCGGGGGATGGGTGCCTCGTCCCATGCGGGTACCCCCGTTTCAAAAGGGGCCCTTACAGCCTCGAGAGTTCTCCCCCGCCGGCAGCAAAGACCAAGGCCCCCCAGGGTCCCAGGCCCGGGCACCCTACCAGCCAACTTAGTCCGGCCCCGACCATGGGAGCGAGACCCCCAGCGATCAGCCCCGGCAGCCCACGGGGCGCGCGAAGTGAGAAGAGAAAGCAGAAAAAAAAAAAAAAACAGAGGGGCGGAGAGGGAAGAGGAAGAGGGGAAAGAGGGAAGACAGGAAAGAGGGGACTGTAGAATAGCAGGGTATGTTAAAAATCTACTTCGCAACCGGGCGGGGACCCGGCAGGGCCCCCAGCCGCGGCTGACCCCCCTCGCCACATGGAGGCAGGAGCCCGCGGGCGATCCACCCCAGAAAGACCGCCCGCGGGGAGGGGGATATATATATATATATATATATATATATATATATATATATATATATATATATATATATATATATATATACACACACAGGTATTCTTGCCAATCACAATTATATATATCGTTTTATACCAGTATTATGTATTTTTTATGTATATTATACCAGTACCTGTGATATTGAAACTAGCATATATGCTCTACTCAATCTAGTGATGATTCTTCCATGGAAATGAAGGTTAAACAACATTAGGTTAACAAAAAGGTTCAAAAAAAGGTGAATGTTTTCCTTTTCTATCTGGAATATATATACTGGTACTCTTGCCAATCACAATTATGTATTTTGTTTGAAACGAGGAAGAATGTTTTATGTTCTAGTTAAAAAATATATATACATATAAAAAATGAGGGTTTGTTTTTCCTTTCTATTATATACTTTTTGCGTGATTCAATTTTTCTAAAACATGACTATATATACTAGGTATAACCGTATAAGCATGGTAATATAGTAAATTATAGGTAATACTAATATACTTATTAGATTAAAGGAAGAAAAATACTATCTTCGTTTTAAACAAAAAAACAAAATAAAAAATGACATCACTATTCAGGATACAAAAAGATTTCTAGGCTACAGTTCCATATTGCCCTCAACATTTTCTTTATTAAAAAAATTTTATGTAAGGGGTTCCAAAAAACCTTAGCCCCCCCCCAATTTCTAGCTTACATGTTTACTTATATCAAAATAGTTTTTAGTGATTATAAAAATATATAAAACTATTTATTGCAGGTATTAAAATTACTCTACCTGATAAAGTGATAATATAATGGCTTCTCAATTAATTGGTGATTCAGAGAGGCAACATGTGATAGATCACATATGAGCAACAACATTTCGGGAAGCTCGTGATGCTGGAGCCACCTTTATAACACGTTCATGGGTTGCCAAAAAGTTGCGAAGAAGTGAGGACTTCATCAAAACAAATTGGAATAAAACTTTGGATGAATGTGAAATGGATATAACCAAATCTGGGTGCCCAAATATGCCACACTCTCAGGAAACAAAGGACATCATTGAAAGCAGTATGCGCAAGCGGTAAAACAGCTGTGCTAAACTTTCTAGAGAGATCGAAGTGTTGAGAGGAAAGATCGTTAGTGGTTGAGATCATTCGACTGTACCATCATAGGCAAGGTTTAAAGCCTTAGCATGAACTTCCAAAGCCAAGAAAAACTTAACATGTAACACATTGGCCTAACTACCAAAATGATCGAGGGTGGGTCACAACACCAGATGAAATCAATGACAATGAACATTATCACGGATTATTGAAAAGTCCAGACTGTGTTGGTGTTTGTTTTATTCACTGCAAAGCTCATGTGGGTGCTCTAAAGCCAAGTGGTCAGAGTTGGGATGGACAGTATTTTCATGATATTCTATCCCATCATGTCAATCCTTTCCTAAGAAACCCAAACTGTTATAGATATTGATCAGGTCACACTTCTGCATGATAAAGCCCCCTGCTTTAAGGCATTAGCCACTCAACAGTTGTTGCGGAACCATGAGATAAATTTCTTTGGAAATGAAGAATGGCCAGGAAATTCTCCTGACCTGAATGTCTGTGAACACATTGGATCAGTTATAAAGGACAAGGTTGAATATCTCTCGTTTCAAGAACTTGCAGCAAATTAATTTTTGAAGGATGCAATGATGCAACACATTGAAACTGTTTTAGCAAATTTGCGTAACGATCAAGATCTATTCATGTCACTTTTGGCAAGCTACCCAAAGCGAATTCAGGCTGTCTTGGAAGCCAATGGTGGGAACACCAAGTTTTAATTGTTTCTCATTAAATGTAGGATTAAATTCTCTTTTGTAAGGTATGTTTAGTTTTACTGTACCTCTAATGGTTTAGGCCATGGGCAAGGGGGCTAAGGTTTATTGGAGCCCCATATATATTTTATTAAAAAATTGGTGCTTTTTGTTAGTAAAAACAACCATGGTTTTCTACTTCTAATAAAAGTATTCAATATGGTGAATTTATTTTTGCTAATACTGATGGAGTTGAGAAAATATTGGTTTGTAATAAATTTAAAAAAGTGCACTTAACTTTTTTATCCTTTACATCATACCCATTGCCAAGGGGGGGCCAGGCCAACCCCAATAAAAAATAGTAGGTACTGTGATATGACTTATTTTAAATATTTGTTCTAAACGATGTCGCTTAAGAAGTGGCTTATACCAAGTACCTCCAATGACTGGCAATTTAGCCACTTCCTACAATTTACTTTTGTATTTGTATACCCATTCTAAAAGCTATGATCACACTAATGTAGGCTAAAGCAGCTAGGTTTATAGCTTATATTTCTTCCTAGCCTAGATAAAGTTAAACACTCGGATACCCTAGACCAGAATAGTAAGTCTAAGACAAGTGTGTAGAACGCAAGACGAAGACAAAGCTGGGTAATAATTTGTTTTAGTGCTGCCTCTCCTTTCTGAACCAAAACACATTTTTCTGGTATTTTTTTGGTGTGATTTGTTCAAATCAACTTCATTTCTTTGGAAAATGAGCCATTTTTTAGAAATTTTAAATTTTAAAATTTCTCAAAAATGGCTATTTCCCAAAGAAGCAAAGTTTGGATTTGAACAAAAAAACACCAGAAAAATATTTTACTTAACCTAACCCTTTTGCAATAATATTGGTCAGCAACTTGTCTATAATTACACTCATGACCACACTGCAGACAAATAACACGAGTAGGTAAAACACCGTGACTGGTAAAGAAAACTTCAGCACCATCTTCTTTATAAATATCTTGTATTAATTGATAGTAATCCAAATCACAACCTCCACAAACCATAGTGAAAAGCGAATTGAAAAAGCATTTTGGAATGAGTATGCATTATGAGAGATTTGAAATGCACATCTCTGATTGGTCGGATAAGGTCACATGAAACAAAACCCAGATTTAATTGGCTGATTTGACTTATGTTTCCTAATTTTGCCACAAGATGTCTCCCCATAAAACTGGAGAGGACGGAGAGCAGCAAAATTTTAACTGAGCAAAGAGCTAAACACTGGGTCAATGGCCTGTAATGGCTGCTTATCAACGTCAATCCCCCCCGTAAAAAATAATAATTCAATTTCCTTGATTTGGTTAATATGAGTTTTATCGTACTCAGAATATCAAAAGCAAATATAATTAAAATATTAAAGCATAATTTTCTCATCATTTTCATACAAGTCACTATGCTCACAGATGCGTAATTAACAAATTATGTACATTTGAATATTATGACATTTTTGCATTTTTTTTCCCGCCCTTCCAATATTTGATTGGTGACATCATGAGAACATGATATATAAGCTAGACTTTTTAAGTTCTTAGGCCTTTTAAGTTGCTAGTCTACTTCTGTTAGTTTTTGATAGATGTTTGTGGCAATGACATGTGAATGATGAATATTATTTTGAGGATTTAATATACGAAATGCATTCTAATGACTTCCTAGCAATAGAAATATTGAATATATTATTACATTATCATTTGTATAATTTAGGTCTCAGGGGTACAGGGTAAAGATCATGCATCATAAATTGATCGGTATAAGGTTTTATATTTTTTATTTTTGAATTTCTGACGCTAAAATGTCGTTCAATCGATCAATTTGTGATGCGTGATCTTTACGAGACCTAAATTATACAAATGATAATGTAATAACATTCATGTTAGGTTAGGTTAATTAATACCAAAATACATTTTCCTAGTAATATTTGAGGTGTTTTGCTTAGATTTTGACCTCCATTTCCCTTGAAAATGGGCCAAACTTCAAAGTACTATAGCTTTGTTGGATCTCATTTCCGACGGAAATGGAGGTCATATTTGAACAAATCACATCAAATACTACTAGAAAAATGTATTTTGGTGTGTAAAATGACTGAGTTACTTAAAACACAATTACCCTCAATTTTTATCAGTTTCCCTGGGGTTTCAAATGTCCATGAATACAAATTTATTTAAGTTAAGTTGTCATAGAATGTTTCCTATCAAAAACGAAGGGAACATTAAAACGAATATTAACCCAAAGCTATCTAGTGATTCTGTCATTTCTCTCTCAATACACTAAACAGCTAAATATGAATGAACTGCTCCGTGTATTTTCTGAAGCCAAAAACAGGCATCTTGAACTGTATTGATACTAGTGTTTTCTCGTGTATTCCACTGCCTACCTATAAGTACCTAGTACTGAATAAAAATTATTCAATTATGACCTTTTTTGTGTTTATGGTTATAGAGGAGGTGGCCCCCTAACAAACACAGGTGCCCCTCCAAATATTTTCGGCTGGCGACGGGCCCACTTTACATTAGTCCTCATAGCTCCGGCTACCCAGGCAAGGTGGGCACGTTATTACATTACTATTTGTATAATTTAGGTCTCGGGGGTACGGTGGCCCTCGTAAAATCACGCATCACAAGTTGATCGGTATAGGACTTTTTTTTTGCGGCCAAACTACTTTATCCCCGACCAGTGCGATCGTTGCACTGCTTAGTATTACTCGTGCAACGAATCGTATTGCCTTAACATCCGTTTTATTTTGAATTTTTAATAGACTATCAAAATAAATTTATAATCCTAATGTTCAATAAAATCATATTTTGCGTGGGGAGCAATACGGAACTGGCCCCGATTTCTAATTAACGTAAAAATAACTAGGCCTAAATTACATTCATCTGATGAACTCTCGTCTAAATTTAAATGTTAAACCTTAAGTGCACTGAACTGTACAGCAAATTAATCTAAATGTAGTTGTACAGTAATCTTAAAATTATCACAATATATAATTCTTTTAACTACTATATAAAAAATATTCTTCACATTTCCTGATATTATTGGAAGATTAAATCACATTACATAGATCGTAATTATTAACAAACCTTACCCAACTTTGACAGACAACATACAAACTCCGAAGGATGTAAACAAACAACTGACAAACTGGGAAATATTTTTGGAGCGAAAAATAATTCGATGAAAAGAGCGTCGTGCAGAGAGAATTAATATGACAGATATACAAACAAACAAACAAACAAAACATCTTTATTGCGGATCATTCACAATTCATAGCACTTAACCTAACATACAAATTCAATCTTACGTATACCTTGAACTTAATAAAAAAATCAGGCCAACATAGCCACTTAGCCTAGTATACTGGCATACTGTTTGATTAATTATCTGACAATTTTATGTATATTGTTATTATTACATTATAACAGTTATTATAACACAACTTAATATTATAATATACATATATAATCTTTGCTACATTACAAAAATAAGGTATTGTAAACCAGCAGTTGTCTGAACCAAGACTGCCATATAGGTGAGAGGTACATAGTATCTAAAGACAGGAGTCGGACTCCTATTGCACAGGACATTGTACAATAACACATTAGAGCTGTTTTGGACCCTAGTAATGAAATTACATATATATTTTTCCGGATTAACATTTGGCTGGTAGGTAAGTAACGCGTAGTAAACATAAAACTGGCACTGCACCATTTTGATTCCCTACATAGCATACGAAAAATAAGCAACAGAGAGTTTATTCATAGCAGTTTTTGTATAGTTCCACCACAGATGGGATGTATACAATGCAGTACAGTAAGTTCTAAAAAGATAAGTTTTAACTGATTCTGAACACATACCAAATTTCCTTACTAGCATGTTACCCTGTACTGTTAGAAAATCTAGAAGAGGAAGAACCATTGTTGTCCCAAGGCGATACGATGACTAAGCTGATTGATGCAGCATTGCTTGTATATATATTAAGTTAAGGTGTGTATATATATCCATCTCATAATTGTAAGGTTAGTGAAAATTAACTTAATTTAGAGCTAGCATTTTGAGCTCTTGTGGCATCATGTTTGGTCACCCTGTTGGCATCATTTTGGGACGCTGCGCGTTTTTCTACTCGTTTGTGGAAGGTCGTACGTAAAGGTGTGGTTTGATAGAGAGCTCTCTTGCAATTCAGTTTGGTTGTTTAGATACATGATTGTTGCATCGTGCAATAGTCCAGGTTGCGTTGTTGTTGCAAGGTTCAGAAAGAAGACCACAAATAGTACCCTTTTGTTTACTTTAAGTTCATGTAATTTAAGGTCTAAGGTAGGCCCGCATCGAGTCAGCAACCCTGAGGTTACCCTGAGGTAGGACCTAATAGGATCTCAAATCCGTAAGTTTTAATTTAGCTTAACTTGGGCTTTAGGTAGAACTTGCCCTTTAGAATTTGGCCGTTCACGGCTCAGCTGGGATTTCGAACCCGACAAATAAATAAAATAACAGTACATACAGCTTTTTACGTTGCTGTCATTTTTTTTTTTTTATTGGGTTCAGAATCCCAGCTGAACCGTGAACGGCCAAGCTCTGAAGGGCCAGTTTAACCTACAGCCCAAGTTAAGCTAGATTAAAAACTTACGGACTTGGAGGTCCTATTAGGTCCTACCTCAAGGTTGCTGACTCGATGTGGGCCTACCTTAGGCCTCAGTTGCATAAAATTAAGATAAAAAACAAAAGTGGCACTATTTATGATCTTCTTTCTAAACTTTGCAACAACACATCCTGCACTATTGCACGATGCAACAATCTTGTATCTAAACAACCAAACTGAATTGCAAGAGAGCTCTCTATAAGACCACACCCTGTAAGTGCCGCATTCAACAAACGAGTAGGAAGGACGCGCAGCGCCCCAAAAAAATGATGCCACAAGAGTGCACAAACAATGATGCCACAAGAGCCGTACCGTGGGTACCGTAATGGAATTGACTGGATTTTTTGGATCTGATATATTTGCATGTCAGTTATAAATAGATATAGAGTGTAACATAAGTTATTTGTGGATAGTAACCTATTATGACTTTGATCCTCTGGATCCAAAGATTCTATCTTTGGTTTTAAATTGATAATTAATTAGTTTTGTAAAAATTGGTTGTTGCCAATGTACAGGCAGTTTTTACATGGTGGAGCCACCTCGATGGGCAGAGTGGCCCCTAGTGCCCACTATAAAAATTTCTTATGTTCTTAGAGCCCAAAAATGCTAGCTCTAAATTAAGTGAATTTTTCACTAACCTTACAATTATGAGATGGATATATATACACCTTAACTTAATATATACAAGCAATGCTGCATCAATCAGCTTAGTTATCATATCGCCTTGGGACAACAATGGCTCTTCCTCTTCTAGATTTTCTAACAGTTACCTCTCAATATCAAGTTCATCTCGCAGCTTGTGAGTAATTACATGACCTAAGTATTTACACATGTCTTTGACAGGTATAGTCTGACCATTCATTTCAAAAGACCCACATGATACATGTTTCAGTAGATTACACTTACAAATCAAAATACAACTCTTTGCCCCATTATAGATTATATCATTTTCTATACCATATTGTTCACATATCTCTAATAGTACTCTCTCAGCCCATGGAGAGGTGACAGAAGAACAAGGTCATCAGCATACATTAAATTATTAATTTTTCCCTTTCCAATGACACAGCCAGTACGTGCAGTTTTTAGTTCATTGGTAAGGTCATCCATGTATATACAGAAAATATAGGGTGATAATATACCTCCTTGCCTAACACCATTAGTTACCTTAAAACATGGTGATACAGTGCTTTTCCATCTTACAAACATGGTCTGCTTCATATACCAGAATGCAAGTATCCTAAGTATATACTTAGGTACTCCTCGACACAAGAGTTTCTTGAAAAGTTTGTGATGGTTAACTCTATCAAATGCTTTTGATGCATCCATAAAACAGGAATATACATTGCTACTTGACATTTTGTACTTTAGTACGGATTCCTTTAACATATAAATACACATGTCAGTACCATGTTTCACTCTAAAGCCAAACTGATTGTCATAAGTCTACAAGTAAGTTCTTATCCTATTATAAATGACATATTCTAACACTTTAGAAAGTATACTGGCAAGTGCTATTGACCTATAATTATTCTTATCACAGATACTAGCACCCTTATTTTTAACAACTGGCAACAATACAACTGACAAAATGGACTGTGGAAAGTACCCATGTATCATACAACTTGTGAAAGTGACTGAAACACATTGCAAGCATAGGTATTATACGAGGGCTACAACATTTTAAATGTTCTGCTTGTATGCCATCTAGGCCACAACTTCTGTTATCATCTAACTTATGAATAGCCTGCCAGATTTCTGAATCATTAATTAGTAGCTCCTCAGAGCGTTCTACATTTAGGCATACTGTATATTTAGTCTATCCCTCCCGAGACAATTAAATAGGGTTTCATAATGATTTTTCCACAGTTCTGCAATGTTTTTTGCATCATGTCCACCCTCTATTACATTTGGCAAGGTAAGATTACTATTGTTAATTTATAACCTCCTTCCAGAATTTCTTACTGGAAGTATTACTATTGCCTAATTTTCTGGCGATAGAGATTATATATATATATAATATATTATAAATATATATATATATATATATATTATATAATATATATATATGATGAATAAAACCACGAAGGATAAAGAAACACAAAGGGGTGCTCAAGCGCTTTCGTCTAATGACATCCTCAGGAACACTGGAGTGAAAGGACAGATCAAGGCAATATATAGGTTACAAAAATAAACATACATACATACATATTCACATATTATATACATTATATATATAATATATATTATATATATATATATATATATATATATACATAACATATATATAGTAAGCTCTGGGCATGACACCCCTATTAAAAAGGCATATTTCCTCAATGTTTCTCCGCGCTCTCTAGGATCGCCAGTCGGAATACATCGATGCCGAATTGGAAAATATCAACGGTATTGGAAGTGAGTTGTGTTACCCATCTGCGTTCATGGAATCTTGTCTTAATAAGGCTAAACGAACCTTCTATCGTGTGAATAATAACACTCGCACCTTGTCAAAGAATATTTTAGTACTTCCATTTTTCCCGGGCTTCTTAGGCATTGCTAATGTACTTAAATTTGGATATCAGTGTAGTTTTTCATATAACAATATTGTGAAAAACATCATAGTAAAAATAGCCCTACCAATAATTTAGGCATTATCTATAAAATTGGGTGTAAGCAATGTGATTCCTTTTACATAGGTCAGACGGGAAAGGATTGCAAACGCGTGTAAAACGGCATCAATATTCGTTAGAACGGGACAGTGGTCCAGTGCCCTTTTTGTCCATTTGTCAGAGTTATCCCATGTATTGATTGGAATAATGTTCAGTTTTTTGTTCACTCTAGCAACATTGTTAATAGAAATATTCTTGAGTCGGCTATAATTCAACTTAAATAACCTAACATGAGTAAAGGTCTGTTTCAACTCGATCCCGTTGCTCTGAATTCCTTCAGAATGGATTTAAACAAAAAGGGCAGTTGTTAAATCTTTGGTAAAAAATTGTTTTTGTCTGTTGTTTCTCTTACAATTTTTTTTCAATTTTTGCTGTATGCGTGTATGTGTATGTATGTAGTGTATGTGAGTATGTGTGTGGTCATTGCAGTTAAATGTGTTTGTATGTATATATGTGTGTATATGTATGTATGTATGTATGTGTGTATATGTATGTATGTATGTATGTATGTATGCAGTTAATATATATATATATATAATATATATATATATATATATATGTGTATGTACCTTACCTTACCTACAACCTCACAAAGGTTCTGCGGGATGATTTTCTCATTTCGTGAAGGTCAAGCTTGTATATATATATATATATATATATGTGTGTGTGTGTGTGTGTGTGTGTGTTTGTATATATGGTGTATATGTATATATATTTGGTTAGGCGGGTATACATGTGTACGTGTATTATTTGTAATTTTTCAATTTATATTATATTTTATTTCTTTATTCTTTTGCGACCTACCGTTTTTTCAGACAATAATTATAAAAACAAATTTGGTAATTTTTTTCCCTTATGCATATATATATATATATTCTGTATATATTGCGTTTATATTCGTATAATACCGTAATATGTTGTATATATTTTATTGTTCTTTATATATCATCTAGGCATCATTTTGTTTTCCAATTTATATTTACTTGTACTTTTATTCGGCTGTGACTATAAATGCATATGTGGTAATTTTTCCCTTATAAATTGGTGTGCCTCTCTTAAAATTTATCTTTCAATTTATATTATTATGTTTTATATTTTTAATAATAATTTGTTTTTTTTGTTTATTTCTTTATTTTTTGTGACAATATATCAATTGGCAGGATCTATTAAATTGATGTAAAACTTCCCTTGCGAGGTTGAATTGGTAGACTCCACTTACAATATTTATATTATTTTTATTCTTTACTTGTGACCTGTTCCATAAACAAGTCATTTGAATTATATTGAAGGTCGGCAAAGTGCTAAAAGTGTCTTTTTATATATATATATATATAAGCAAACAACCACAAGGAAAAGGAAACACAAAGTCCGAGCGCTTTCGTGATATATTCACATTATCAAGGAGGAACAGAAAATAGACGGAGATTACAAAGTAAATGAGTTAAATAGACAAGCAAAAAAATGTGAATTTTTGCTTGTCTATTTAACTCATTACTTGTAATATCCGTCTATTTTCTGTTCCTCGATAATGTGAATATATCACGAAAGCGCTCGGACTTTGTGTTTCCTTTTCCTGTGGTTTTTGCTTATTAATAAGGTCACGTGTTATTTTGTGATATAGTGCATATATATATAATATATTATATAATATTTAGGAGAAATCCAATGACAAGGAGAAATGTAAATGCCATGAAAAGTCTTCTTAATGCGCAACGTTTCGAGCAATACGCTCATCTTCAGGCTGTTTAATAACAATGTGAAATTAAAATCAATATGAATGAAAAACAAAACAGAAAATTTCTATAACCTATTCGTAAGACAAATTTAAAAGACTGAGGAAAAGAGGGTTAAATTCTAAGTATACAGATTTACATAAAAAATTAAGAAGTTATTTTAAATACATGTAGTAAATGTGAAATTAATACACTGGAAAAATTACCAATAGTACATGGAACAATGGAATATACTTACACTGCAGTATCCGAGGCTGACTAATTTGAGCAGAGACAAAGAACGGGAAACACGAGAGATGGCGAGGGCGATTGGGGAAGGAGGATTATAAGGAATTGGGGAAGGAGGAGGGATCATAGCAAATTGAGAGGGACGGCCGATGAGTCAACATTCAGACTAGGGGACAATGCTTTAATGAAAAGCGATTCTAAAATTCTTAGTGAGTTGGGACAAGTATTACAACCAAGAATTTTAAAATTGTCTAAAGTGACATCAATTTTACATTTAATGCTGTGTTCACGAATACTCGAGGCTTCTTTAGTTTTTAAAATTTTACCTGTTCGGCCACTTATTCCCATATGCGAATAAAATCTAGCCCTGAGAGAGCGAACAGTGCTGCCGATGTAATTCCCAAGGAGACACCTGGGGCAGGTAAATAAATATACAACACCGCTACGCAACGAGTCAGGGGTTCGATCCTTCGCTGAGAAAAAGCTACCTAAAGACGTTTTATTAATAAATATGATGCGGAAATCAGTATGATAAAAAAATTTCCTTAACAATTTTGTAAATTTAAGCTTAAATTCCTTATTCAAAGGACCACTTTCACTGGTTTGGGCATGAATTTTTTTAGTTTTACTGATTTCAACTATAAGATGTCTTGTATTAAAACTCTCCTGTTCAGAGGATATAATTTGACCTCTAATTTTACCTTACTTAATGATGAATTTAATAATCTAAGATCATACTTTACTAATAATAGTTTTCCTGTTCAATATGTAGACAAACTAATTAGATCCTTCTTAAATAATGTTTATAGCCCTCAACTTCCATGTATTACAGTGCCGAAGGATAAAAATATTTCTTGGTACCTGAAATGGGTCCTTTGAATAAGGAATTTAAGCTTAAATTTACAAAATTGTTAAGGAAATTTTTTTATCATACTGATTTCCGCATCATATTTATTAATAAAACGTCTTTAGGTAGCTTTTCTCAGCGAAGGATCGAACCCCTGACTCGTTGCGTAGCGGTGTTGTATATTTATTTACCTGCCCCAGGTGTCTCCTTGGGAATTACATCGGCAGCACTGTTCGCTCTCTCAGGGCTAGATTTTATTCGCATATGGGAATAAGTGGCCGAACAGGTAAAATTTTAAAAACTAAAGAAGCCTCGAGTATTCGTGAACACAGCATTAAATGTAAAATTGATGTCACTTTAGACAATTTTAAAATTCTTGGTTGTAATACTTGTCCCAACTCACTAAGAATTTTAGAATCGCTTTTCATTAAAGCATTGTCCCCTAGTCTGAATGTTGACTCATCGGCCGTCCCTCTCAATTTGCTATGATCCCTCCTCCTTCCCCAATTCCTTATAATCCCTCCTTCCCCAATCGCCCTCGCCATCTCTCGTGTTTCCCGTTCTTTGTCTCTGCTCAAATTAGTCAGCCTCGGATACTGCAGTGTAAGGTAGATAGTTCCATTGTTCCAGTGTACTATTGGTAATTTTTCCAGTGTATTAATTTCACATTTACTACATGTATTTAAAAATAACTTCTTAATTTTTATATGTAAATCTGTATAACTTAGAATTTAACCCTCTTTTCTCAGTCTTTTAAAATTTGTCTTTACGAATAGGTTATAGAAATTTTCTGTTTTGTTTTTCATTCAATATTGATTTTAATTTCACATTGTTATTAAACAGCCTGAAGATGAGCGTATTGCTCGAAACGTTGCGCATTAAAGAAGACTTTTCATGGCATTTACATTTCTCCTTGTCATTGGATTTCTCCTAAATATTAAATTGAAGCTCTGTAGAAGCAACCCGCATGACTATAATATATATAATATATATTATATATATATATATATATATATATATATATATGTATTTGTGGTTTTTTTATTTGCCTGTTTATTTCTTTATGATTATTTAGGCTGTGACATATATATCACTAAGGCACTATTTTGTAATTAATTTTTTCTCAATTTATATTTATATTTATTTTTATTTCTTTATTCTTTTGTGACCATATAAATGTTGGCTCCTCCCACAATTTTTTCTATGCTTACTATATATATGTATATATGTATATATATATATATATATATATATATATATATATATGTATATATATATGTGAATATGTATGTATGTATGTTTATTTTTGTAACCTATATATTGCCTTGATCTGTCCTTTCACTCCAGTGTTCCTGAGGATGTCATTAGACGAAAGCGCTTGAGCACCCCTTTGTGTTTCTTTTTCCTTCGTGGTTTTATTCATCATAAATACTTTTCACGTGTCACTTTCGTGAAATAATTTTCATATATATATATATATATATATATATATATATATAATATATATATATATATATATATATATATATATATATATATATATATATATATATATAACTGAAAATGTTTATTGGTGGACCAATAATCCGTATGACAAATAGTAATAATAAGAACTAAAAAAAGACAAAATAAAAATATAAGGGATAAAAAATAGCAATGTCGATCTTAAATGGGGCTACAGGCAAGTGCTTTCATACCAAGAAATGACATATGACATATGGCAGAACTGCTGAATAGCTGGACAATTGGGTGGCTGAGCTTTTAATTCTTTGCATTAGACTGTATTAAGCAGGTCTCGTTATCTCCGGGAGGCTTGAGACACTGTGGTTAGGAAACATTTGTGAAGCTGAGCATCTTGGAGGTAACTATGTAGCAGTCTAAAATATCAGCTATAAACTAAATTAAGGGTTCTGCCAGAACAGTTTCTTTTTCATAATTAGGTCCAAATTGCTGCTCATATACTGTATATTAGTGCACAAAGTTCGAAAGAGGGTGTCTTTAGCTTCGATTGTACAGAATATAAAGTTTTTATGATCACCTTTACTTTAGCACATTACATTACATTTCATATAGAAAACATGAAGCCACTCGGGCCTATCGAGGTAATCTAAGTCATGAGCTACATTTTTTTAATAATAATAAAATCTTGCTTTGATATTGTTTTCTTAATGTTAGAAAATCTAGAAGAAGAAGAAGAGTTATTGTTATCCCAAAGTGATATGATGACTAAGCTCATTAATACAGCATTGCTTGTATATATTAATTGAAAGTATATATACACACACCCATCTCATAATTGTAAGGTTAGTGAAAAATTTTAATTTATTTTAGAATAAACTTTTAGGGCTCTCATGGCATCAATTTTGGATGCCGGCAGCGTCCTTTCTACTCTTTTCTTGAAAGTGGCACTAATAGGGCGTGGTCTTAGAGAGAACTCTTGTAATTTAGTTTGGTACTCTAGATACAGGGTTGTTGCACTCAAGAGCGTAACTAGCTTTCAAAAGTTGGGGGGGGGGGGGGGGGGGGGCAACTATAATGATGAAAAATCCTGCGATGAATTTCTGTGCTGCTATCCTGTAGGTAATGTGTTTGCGACCAAAATGATGCTCTTAAAATACTATGATTTAGAGAATGATCTATATTTATGATAGTAATAGGAAAATCAAAGAAGTATTTTGACAACTACCTTATGTATATCAAGTATATACTTAACATTAAAGGAAACTTAGATCAAAAGTTGGGGGGGGGGGGCAAAACCTATATTATCCCCCTCAGTTCAAAAGTTGGGGGGGACATGTTCCCCCCGTCCCCCCCGTTAGTTACGCCCCTGGTTGTACTGTACATTTGGTGCAGGTTGTGTTGTTGTTGCATGGTTCAGAAAGAAGGCCATAAATAGTACCCCGTTTTATTTATGTTAATTGAGGCCTAAAGGAGGCCCGCGACGAGTCGACAACCCTGAGGTAGGACCAAATAGGACCTCCAAGTCCATAAAGTCTGTTTTAGTCTAGCTTAACTTAGGCTATAAGTTAAGGTAGCCCTTCAAAGTTTGGCCGTTCAAGGCTCAGCTGGGATTCCGAACCCAGTCAAAGAGAAAAATAACACTTATGTCTCAGTCACCATTCAAGTACCTGGTGATAATTTAACTCAAATACTTAAATTCTTGTACTTACTCTGTTGGTTCACCTCTCATTTGGAAACTAATATTAGCCGACTGGATGGTGGGATTATTTAACCTCCTTCGCAACATCAAAGGTCATATGGCGGAGGGGACCTGCATGTTTACGTGAGATCTGTGTGTGTGTGTGTGTGTGTGTGTGTATAAGAGAGAGAGAGAGATTAAATTGAGCTTTCCTTTTTGTAAAAAATAATGCAGTAATTCGGTTGTTATTTACTTAATTAAAATAATATTAATTTAATAACTAATTTAAACTCTAATGGTTGTAATTAATGTTTTGTTAGTGGCAACTACAAAGTTACCAGTATTTTTTTATCTTTATTTCCTGTTTGTATATAAGATTATTTAAAAATTACCTATTCAGTTTTTAAAATATGCACTGTGCAGAAATTGTTTTTATATTGCTCCTTAAATTTGAAGTTATGGGAAAAAAAAACCTGAAATTTTTAAGTGAAATCCCTGTAACTAGTGGTGTAACTTCTATACTGCGAGATCCATCGTCGCGAGGGAGCCTGAAGGGTCCCCCAAGAATTACTTGTTTATCACATTTTTTCTTGATTTATTGTTGTCATACGAGTATATAAAATATTAAACTCCTACTTTGTTATTTTTATAAAATAATTATTTTGAATTACGATTTCGTGATTTTTTTCTATAATTTCGTATAAGTTCATTTATTAATTTTGGTGGCCTCGGATTGGAAAATTGCACGCACACCCTCATGTGGCCGACTTTGCAAGCGTAGGGGATTCCCACATTTCAGCCAACACAAAAACACTGGTTTTTACTTTCTTTGTGATGGTAGTACGGTGGTTGTTTTAAGTGTTATGGATATTTAGAAATAATATACAAATGTAAAACAATTAGTTTTCTTTTTTTTGCATTTTTATGATTTAAAGTATGTTCGTGTTAACTTGAGATAAAAATAAAGTTAAATTTATCAAATGTAGAGGGTGTTTTTAAATTATCTTTCCTATTTTGAATGCAAATTAAAGCATAACCACTAGACATACAAGCATGCAGTTTGCACCATCTTGTAGCCCAAGTCAAAGAGTTTTTCTTGACATGTCAGTAGACTTCCACATATGCACCATTAGTGGCATTACAGATTCACAGTCATTGACTTGGTCTCTGCAAGCCACAGGACGCATTGAGCCTTCTCTTGCGCGGTCGCCAATTTTTGTTTTTCGGGGTTACTCTACTCACTGGAGAGACACCTGAAAACAAGCACCGTAAATAAAAATTCTTTCAGTTCGGCTACAAGGTAGCGCACACTCTATGCTTGTATATCTATTAGTTATACTTTAATTTACATTCAAAATAGGAAAGATAATTTAGGAATACCCTGTAGTTTAAATGAATTATCAATGGAATGGACTTTGATCACAGTCCCTTTTAATTGGGGGACCAGATTTTGCAGTTACATCTCTGCCTATGACGTGCAAAATTATTTTAATTTAACTGAAAATTCTTCACTTTATAATTCAAAATATCCTGAAACTACCCTCCAATGTTGGAAGAAATATATTGTGCCGTTTGTTTTTTATATGTATGCTGGAAATTGACCATTCTCTCCAAATCTTGATAGGAGAAAATAGGCCCTAAATTTTCACTTTCAATCAGCTTCAGGCAGCAAATACTACTGGGCCAGTCTGAATTATATTTGCACAGTTTATAGGACCCTACAAATAATGAAGAGCTGCAAAATTTCAGCTCTCTAGGCGGAGATTGTAGACACCAATCGACCAGGGAAGTATTCCGGGGTCAATGTTAGGCAGGAGACAGGGAGTACTGGAACTCCTATTTCTCCTATTACTGTCCTCTTTAGCTGATATTTTTCTGTGTCTCACCTACCTTGTGAGCAGTCCAGCATGCTCTCAAACACTTCCCTACACATACATGGGATCTTTTCGGTTTTAGGTCCGGCATTGGATTTTTTTCATATTTTTGGTGTAGACGTAGATTTTTACGCTGATTCCATTTCCGCAATCCGTTTCTTGGAGAAATAAACACGAAAAAAGTTATGTGCAAGTTTATTACGTTTACAGGTTTCCAGAACACAGAACGGAGCACAAACCAAAGTTTGCTACTTGCCAAACTGCACAATATCGTTCAGCATTTGGCGCACTAGATTTTTGCCTGCGTGTCGACGACGCCAGAGAAACTCGCAGAGATACGAGTCGATCATGGAACGGTGCATACCCCACCGGCGCTTGTTACCGCGTTTGAGTTGGTTCCACGTCGACTCTATCCATTGCGTGTGTGCTCCAGTTGAAGGGTCCACGAAGTTTTCGCTGTGGTTCACTGTTTGGTTATGAAAAAACATATGAATATACAAACAGAAGTAGTTTAGGTTAGGGTAGGTTAGGTTAGGTTAGGGTAGGTTAAGTATAGGTGGATATTTGAATACAAGTTTTGGGCCATAACTTTTTTCGTGTTTATTTCTCCAAGAAACGGATTCCAGAAATGGAATCAGTGTAAAAATCTACGTCTATACCAAAAACATGGAAAAAATCCAATACCAGACCTAAAACCGAAAAGACCCCATACATGCATTTTAAATACTACATAATCTCAAAATTTATATATAAAAAAAAACATCGTGTGCCCTAGAGACCTTGATTTTGGCTCTCTTTTTCTTATGAAAGGGGCATTTTTGCGGGCACCCGCCCTTGGCCCCTCCCTTCTACATATAAAAATAACTTTGGTTGATTTTTTTTTAAATCAGACTATACAGTTTACGGTCTTTACACTTCTTTATACATTTGTAATAAATTTTCACAAGTGAAAAAGTTATCAAAGACTTTTAAACTTTTTTTTTCACAGCCCTACTTCGTGTTCAGTGTCGTAACACTGACGCAAAGATTCGGAGAAGAAAGGTGAAGATAACCTCTCATGTAGATGTGAGTGATGAACATAGTCTAATATAATTTACCACGTCTTATCATAAAAGTAAGCATTCATACAAAAATTGACTCGCAGCGCCCTCCGAATCGTTAGTGGATCCAGGGAGGGCCAAAGGTGCCATGGATTCCACAGCTGAAAAAGGTGGGGCTAACACCATTTTTTCAACCCCCCCTCCCAGCCAAAAGGCCATGTAAAATGTTTTTTCTTTCCCTTTTCCTTTTTCTTTATGTTAGCTACAAAAGTGCTTTATATATCTACCTGTTTTTTCTATTTATCTAGAATCCGTACATTGGTCATGCGCCAGTGCTTCAGGCCGGCGGCCGGCACAGATGTTAGACCCAGCCTAATATGTGAAACTTAACTTTAAGTTTTCTTGAGTTGGAGCTTCCCTTGCAAAAATGCTGCTGCTTCTTTGTGTAACAAATCTAAATTGAACTTAATATCGAAGGTGGTAAGGCATTGGAATGCCAGTGACTGTCCTTACTCCTGATAAACCAATGATATTTGTTGTTGGCAAGATGGGTTGAAATTAACTTGGGCTGAGTTAGATTTGGCCCCCCCCCCAAACGTGGGGGGCTAGATCCGCCAATGCTCCAAATGCAGCAGTACAAATTACAAATCCCATTTATCAGTGCTAAATTTGAGGTAGGGGAGGACAGGCGTGCGTTTCGAATGGATGATAATTTCGGATTACGGCCAGGATCTGTTACGTATTTTCCATTACTTTCCAAGAGATAAAAAGTTGTGTAGAGTATGGTAATTGTAAATTTGTAAATATTACCTTTTCTCGAAGGGGTTCGGAATCCAAGCCCAGAACGGCTAGGCAGTAGGCTCCGAAGGAGCAACCTTAACTTATAGCCCAAGATAAGGCTAAAACAAATCCATGGTCCTAGGAGTCCTATTTAATCTCACCTTAAGCTCGGCCAAGGTAAGCCCAACATATTCTGCTCTCAAAGGTTTAGATGTGTTTTTGAACAACGATTTATTGAGAGTAGGAGGTAGACTGCAGTTTTCAGGGTTTCCAAAAGAGAAAAGACATCCAATTTTGCTACCTTTTCGGGGCCACTTTGCGGAACTTTTAATCATGGACACTCATGATAAGTTGTTCCATGCTGGAGTTAGAGAAGTATAATAGAAATCAGAAAGCAATTTTGGATTCCCCAAATTAGAAAAGTAGTGAAAAAGATTTTGCATAGATGCGTTGTTTGCAAGTATTGGAGTGCGAAGCATTGTCATGAAAAAGATTTTGCAGGTCCAGTCTGTGTTTATGAGAAATGACAGTCGAACAAAAGTTATATGTTTTTTCACCTGTGCTACCACCAGAGCAATCCATTTAGAGTTGGTTAGTAATTTAAGTAGTGATGTATTCCAATTGACCTTTAAAAAGCTTGTAAATACATCGGCGGATCCACTCCCCACGTTTGGGGGGGGAGAGGCAAATCTAACGCAACCCAAGCTAACATTAATCCATCTCGCCAACAACAAATATTGGTTTCTCAGAAGTAACGACAGTCAGTGGCATCCCAATGCCATACCACCTTCGATACTGAATTCAGTTTAGACTTGTTACACAAAGGAACAGCTAGGATTTTTGCAAGGGAGGGTCCGAACCGTTTGTTTGTTTTTAATAAATATTTAATAGTCAGTAGAAATTTATATATATTCAAATTTTTTAAAATTTTTTCAGGATTTTTAGAAAAATATAGGTAGTATCACAAGTAGTGGTCGTTTCAATATTTAATTATTTTTTGATGGAAAATTAGTTTATTTTTAGATAATTATGTCATTAGTAAGTATAAAGAATATGTTAAATAATTTCTGCCAAAATGTTACAAAATGCTGTTTGGAAAAGCTAAAATGCGTTGGCTTCCGAGGCTCCGCCCCGGACTCCGCTGGAGGAGCTACCGCTCACCCCAGACCCCCTAGCTTAATGACTCGGGCCATTGGCGCTCGCCGATTTACACCCCTATCTGTATCAGAACCGGTTGTTAAGAAATTGGCAGCACACCCCTGCCTTAATCCCCCCCCCCACTTACCGATCTGCCTTTGTAGCCCAGTGGGAAAAGCTTAAAAAATGCTCTGATGTATACATCCCAAATTTGAGGGCCTTGGCAAAATTTCTACACAAAAAATCCTTCATAAATAAAAAATCTCTTTATTTACCCTCCTATCTTTTCCAATCCTTAGCACAGGGCTGATTGTTACTGTGCGCAGCACCTCGTCGGCAGCAGCGCACACCATCACTGAAAGTCTCCCTTCCTTACCCCTGCCTTCATTCTCTAATGCCTACTTCCTTATCCTACGGACCATAACAAGAATAGCCACTGAAGTGGAAGCCATGATGTAGTACAACAAATAAACAAACGAGGCACAGGGGATTTGCGTCGTGACAAAGACAAGCCGATTCGGGGCAAATCTGACTGGATACAGTGAAAATAGTTAACAATATTTCAGGTCAGAATTGCAAAGTCAAATTACGGAGTGTCGCTAGATCCATCCTAAAAAAAAAAAGTTGAAAATTGTTTGGTTCAAGAAAAGTTTTAAAATATTGGGGCATAAAGACATCCACGCAAACACAAGTGAGTGACCAATGTATGGATCTCAGGTAAATAGAAAGAAACAGGTAGATATAGAGAACAATTTTGTAAGTAACATGAAGAAAGAGGGGAAGAGTAAGAAAAAGTATTTTACGTGGCTTTTTGGGGGGAGCCAAAAGTGGTGTTAGCCCCACCTTTATAGACCATGGCCCCTTTGGTCTGCCTCCCCCCCTCCCATGGGTCCGCTAATGTGTGAATAGAAGGGGTTTCCTAGGTAAAATCATATGTAATTATGCAAAAACCTCCAAAAAGAAGTTTGGTCCTTGCTAAAAGAGGAGGGATTCCAATTCCAATTCTCGACAATAAACTCCCACTGCACCATGGGGTGTAGTGGGAGTTTATTGTTGAGAAAACACTATGGTGGAGAGAATTTCAGGAAAAGCTAATGAGAAGTGTAAAGAGCCTATTAAAGAAACTGTTGGCTAATGCTCGTTTGAGCAAAGAAGAGTTGTGCACTGTTTTGTATGAGGTGGAAGCGATGGTGAATAGCAGGCTTATCATCTTTGTTTATAACAGTACGCAGGATGCAGAACCATTGACACCAAATCATTTTCTTTATGGTAAACAATTAATATCACGCTCCAGTTCTCCCGTAGACTTAGATCCAATCCAGACCAGTCGAGAAGAGTTAACCAGAAGGTTCAAATAACTCGAAGAGCTACAAGATCAGTTATGGAAGAGGTGGCAGATGGAATACTTACCAGAACTCAATTATTACCCACCAGACAATGTAAAGGGCTCCAATCCAAATTGTATCAAGGTGGGAGAGCAAGGGCGGATCGATCTAGGAAAAAAGTTCACCCCCTAAAATAAAAAGGGCACAGTACTAAAAATTGTTTCTTAAAACAGACCATCATTGAGCGAGTGTAAAATCAATTGTACTGTTTTATTAGATGAGTCTCATTCAAATATGATACAAAATAAAAATCTAATTTCGGTACAACAATTATCACAGAAATTTTTTCAAACAATTACAACTGTCTTGCCAATTAAAAGAACTATCCAGTACCGTAGCCAGGATTTCCTAAGAGGGTGGGGTCGAAAATGTAGAAAGGCGGACCTTTTGGTGCAACGATCTAGTCACTGCGGAGAGGGTTTAGAGTAGTTTCTGAAGTTTCAAAAGAAAATGCAAAAAAATGCAAAAACATTGCAATTGTTTATTTACTAAATAATGTTATATATTATAATATCATATCATAAGTTATAATTATGGTTACAAACGTAGACCTTTCCTGTTAAGGGGGGGTCGTTTAACCTCCCTTGGCTACGGCCCTGCTATCAGAATAAGATGAAGATAAAAATAGTGATATGGCTGCAACAGTGCACCAGTAATGAGGGCACCTATGAAAATCACTGCAACTACAAATTTGGAAGTACACTGTAAACAGATAAAGACTCAAAGTAAAATTTGAATAAAATAAAATAACCATGATCTATTTGCAAAAACAAAATTTATTTTCAGAGGCATACACATCATTCAAATAGGGCACTTGCACTTGAAAAAAGGGCACTTGCAAGAAATTGAGGGTGGGGGGTTCAGTCGTCACCGACCCCCCCCCCTCCCCCCCTAGATCCGCCCTTGGGAGAGGGGGTGATGATTGTGGATAAAAGACCAGGGCAATGCTGGAAGCTTGGCATAGTTGAAGAGTTGTTTGGTGGAAAGATAATTTAAGTTGGTCTGATTTCGTAAAGATTTCAGGAGAAAAATTAAATTAGAGACGTCTATACAAAAACTCTATGTTTTAGAAATCAGCAAATATACAGATAGTCAAGCTGAAGTATTTGGGTTACAGTCTCCAGGAGAAAGCTTGGCTAAATTCGCAAAAAGTAGTGACAACAATACGTCTTCGGTGGGGAGTGTTAAAAAATCTAGAAGGGGAAGAGCTATTGTTATCCTAAAGCGATACAATGACTAAGCTGATTAATGCAGCATTGCTTGTTTATATTAACCTTGGTTAACCATGGTTTTGCTTCCGCCCGAATTGTTCATTCTGACGAAGGTCAAGCTTGTTACTCCACCTTAGACCTACAGTTTAACGTGAAATCTGAACCACGCCCCACCACGGGCGGTCAGAAATTAAACAGTCCTTGTCCGACTCGATCTCACGACCTCCCGATCAGCAGCCTAGCGTCTTAACCACTAGGATATCCAGGGTACCCATTTATCTACCAATCAGTTTTTATTGTGTGGAAGGATGAACAACTGGACTTTGCTGCGCGCCGCCTGCCATCACCTGGTCTCAATCATTGGGTCGATGGATTCGTAGGCAGTGATGAGGCGCATGATTAGGTAGGCCTATATATATATATATATATATATATATATATATATATATATATATATATCATAACTGTAAAGTTAGTGAAAAAATGTGATTTACGTTAGACCCAACTTTTCTGGGCTCATGTGGCACCAATTTTGGACGCCAGCAGCATCCTTTCTACTCTTTTGTTAAAAGTAGCACCGTTAGGTTGTGGTCATATAGAGAGCTCGCTTGCAATTTAGTTTTGATAGTCTAGATACAGGATTGTTGCACCGTGTAATGATACAAATTCGATTGTGTTGTTGTTGCAAGGTTAGGCCGTTTAGAAAGACCACAAATAGTTTTTTATTTATGCTAACTGAGGCCTAAAGTACGCCCGCTTCAATCGAGTACACGAAGTTTAAAATTTTGATGGCTGTGATATTTTGTAAATTTATAGACCTAAACGGGGTCGTCATGTTGTTGAAGGAAGTTCTCAAAAAAAAAAAATAATAATAATAATAACATTTAAAAATACAAAAAATTAGAACTCTCCGGAAATTGTTAACCTAAATTGTAATTCGCTGAAGAAAAAACTAAAACCGAAACTAATTAGCAATTTTTTGGGCTTTTAAAAAATATTTCGAATTTCTTTCCTGAGATGTACCTCAGAAACAACCAAACAATCACAGTGTTCCTGCGTTCTTTTGGGGTGGTGGTAGTGGTGGGGCTGGTGGTGGTCAAACCCAATTAATTAATTAAGGTATATTAAAAAAAAAACCTTTTTCATCTGCAGCGACATTTATTTCAGTTACAAAACGCAGCTAAGTAATAAGTCTGCAAATTTGCAAATAAATTAATTACGTGACTCATAAATAGAGAGAATAAATAAATGTTAATAAAAAACAAACTAATGCAATGAATAAATAATTAAATGAAGGCAGCAGTAATTAAATCGGTTAGATTATATATATATATATATATATATATATATATATATTTTGATATTTGCCTCAGGGATACGAAGTAACATTTGGTTTTGCTCTGAAATTATATTCGTTTGCAATTCTCTTCTGAAAAATAATAAAAATATATTAGAAACAAAACACACACACACACACACATATATATATACACAACTCGAAGGTCAAGCTGGTGTGTGTATATATATATATATTGTACTTTAGTATTATAACAGGAATTTAAAATCACGCACTTAATTTTTGTATGAGTGGTTGAGATAGAAACAAAGTAAAATTATCAAATTTTCACATTACAGTTTATATAATGAGGAGATAATTTAACTTATTGAAAGGTATAGCAAAACCTGTCAATAACGCTATTCCACTATAACTATAACGAAACCTCTCTTTACCGAACACCTTAGGCATTTCGTAAAACCTCTCTTATGGAAAATACATTTCGTTATAAGGAGGTAGTTTCACTAACTCAGCCTGAGCTGCGAATATTCGTCTCTACCACCATTTCCCTCATGCTGATTGGCTGATGCCTAAAAGCTGATGCGTAATTAACGAGAATGTTTCTCCCTCACGGAGAAATATTTTTAAATACTTGAAATAATTTTAAGTAATGCATTTAATATACTGTATAAGACACGGTACTATATAAAGTATGTATAAATAACTAATGGGGGTCTAACTAAGTTATTAAAATATACACTACAATATCGGCAAAGGAAAACCTCTTTATAACGAACAACCTCTCCACAACGACAGCAATTTGCCTGCTATATTTCATGATAGGGAGGTTTTACTGTATATTAACTCTGAGAGGTCGTCATTCCTGCAACAAGAAGGCCAAGGGTGATGAGACTTATTCCTATAGGTAATGACTTGACTGGATTTTAGTATCAGTCTTTTGCGAGCTAAATTTTGTCCCTCTTGGTAACGATACTGCTTTTTTCAATGACTGTTCGTAGCTGAAAGACTTTTAATGGATCAGTCTTCCAACCAACTAACCAAAGTGCATATGGGGATCCCAGGTTGAACAGGAATACGATACTTGTCGCAATATATATATACACACGATTCGTTTATTACAATTAATTTTTGCAACTCAACCAAGGATTATCCCAAAATAGTCTGTGAAATGAGGAGGGTGAGCAGCGAGGAGCTCGCTGCACGTAATGTATTTGACCCGAGCCACTTTTTTTAAGGGGACTTATATTTCCCTGTGAGTGACGTTACCACTCGACTCAGTAACCTCAGTTGGAAGAAGAACGTTAATTGATCAGCTAACGAACCAACGCTTAAAGACATCGTAAAGAATCGTGCATACACGTATTGTGACGTTCTCGTCATCTGTGGCACCTGAGATCATCTAAAACAAGAATCGTTACGAAGTCATTAATAAATCGTAAGTGAATCACCTGGTTTTTTGACACACTTGTCTCCGTCGTAGCTGAAGAGAAGACCTGGGGCGCAATAAGCCACCTCAACCTTCCATGATTTTCCTTCTGGGATGCACTGAAGGTACTTCCAACAAAGTTCGATCTAAAAGTGAAGAAAGCATGCCTAATTATATATATATATATATATATATACAGTGTTGGGCACTAAAGCGTTAATCCGATAACAGTTAATTAACGAAGTTAACGTTTCTTAACGGACTATTAACGGAAGTTAATTTCCATTTATCGTTATCGGACCAGTTAACTTCCGATAACTCGATATTTAGTCTGTTAAAGTCCGTTAACACGTTAACTGCGAGGAGTCATTCACGGAAGATCACCGCTCCGCGAATGAATTCAAACCGCCATAACTTCAGTCTGCCAATTCTGTCCTCTGCCGCAGTGGAACGGCTCTTCTCTCTCGGCAAGGACATCCTGAGGCCCAAGAGGTCAAGACTGGCAGTTGGGCCTAACTTTGAGAAGTTGGTCTTTCTGAAGGGCAACCAGCACATTGTGTCATAGTCTTTAATAAATGTGCCTAAAATTTAATTTTACCTTTCAGTTCCCGCCATAATAATTCTCTGGTAAATTAAAATTTAGTTAATGGTTAGTGGTTACAAGGGTTTCAAAACATGTAATCAGAACATTTTTTATTAAAAATAAAAAAAAAAGTTATTAAGCAAAAAAGTTGCAAAACTTGATAAAAATACAGTTAAATACCTATTTATTGTTGGATTTTGCATAAATAAACATTTTCTATGGGTTTTAAAGCTTTTTTCCTTGATTTTTTAAAATGTTAGTAAAGAAATAGTTATCGTTAACGGATTATCGTTAACTTCCGTTAACTTTGTAGTAAAATTATCGGATTATCGTTATCGGAGTTAAAAATTGGGGTTAACGGATTATCGTTATCGAAGTTAACTTTTTGGTTAACTGTGCCCACCACTGTATATATATATATATATATACACACACTGTGTATCTGTATATATAGTTTGTTTACACCTCGTGGGGAATGGATGCTTTATTTCTTTCTCTGCATTAATATCAAAATAAGAGGGGAATAACTTCTCGGTAGTTTATTCTATCTGCACCCGAAAGTACGAGTATATAAAGTATCAATAAATCAGTGCGTATAAATTATAAAGTAAAATTCATCGAATGTAAAAAAAGTGTAATATAGTTTACACAAATTATCACGTTAAAATATATACAGGAATTCCCCGCTTATTGCGGTTTCGATTATTGCGATGTTCGAGTTATTGCGGTTTATAATTTGCGACTATAATCCCGATTATCACTTTCAAACTTCGAGTTATTGATATTTGAAAATCATACGTCTGGCAAAAATGTTATGTTCCGACGTTTGCACGTGGTTATCGTACAGTACACGTATACCCAGAACCCAGTATCACCCGGCAGCTGGTTGGTGTTCAGTGTCGCTGCAGTCTTCATATACTGTAGAACAGTTCGCTCGCATAGTTTACTTGCATAATTATCAACCCTTTGTACAATGAGTGTGATTAGAAAAGCTGAAGATGCTATTGGAAGTGCTAAGAAGAAACGCAAAGTGATTACTTTAGAAGAAAAGTTACGTATGTTAATAAACTTATAAAACTATGTTACGTATGTTAATAAACTTATAAAACTATATACTGTGTTTCATTTACTCATTTTGGCAACATTAACGTTTTAACATGTATTATGCATCCTGATTATTGAGGTTTATTCGATTTATTACGGTTTTTGAAAAGTTTTGGCAGCATTAACGTAATTAACATGTATTATGCATCCCGATTATTGCGGTTTCGGTTATTGCGGCGTTTTCGCTGGCAGCATTAACCGCAATAACTGGGGAATTCCTGTATTCAATCGAAATAACGTAGTCATCTGAGGAAAGTTTGGAACAAGGGAGAAAAAGGTCATAAAAAACAAACCCTCGCGACTAACTCCCACCCAAACGAAAAAAAAAAATTGTATGTGTCTGTGTGTGTGTGTGTATTGAACGATTATGATAATAAATAACATGACCATAGTCCAAATTCTCACCAAATTTGCAACAATTTGCAACAGCTGAAAACGAAGCAATCGGGTGCGATTTTTGTAAAAGTGCACGACTTTAGCTGTATGAATTGGGACGATAGCAAAATGTCTCTTGTATCGAATGCGAAACAAATTACGGACATCAGATTTCTGCGTAACTCATGTACGGAGATTGTAAACTCGTTTGCGGTATTTAAAGAAACGGAAAATACAAATATGAATGCGATAGAGAAAGAGAGAATAAGGGAAGGAAAGCTGACCAGAATGTCCCAATGGAAAACTGTGGGGATAAGAGAGAAACGAATGAAAATATAACACGAAAAGAAGACCCTATTTTAAAAGAAAGAAAAGAAACAAGTACAGTAATAATGATAAAAAAACGATAAAAACTAAAAATGATGGAAAATATCGTATGCAAATATTATACAAAAGTGCATTGCAGATACAGGGATGGGCAATGCATCTAGGCACATTCCACATTATGTAACTTCCATTACAAAAACGGATACTGTAAATTTGAAAAAAACTGCGAGTCCCACCACCCCAGTATCTGCAAAAATTATGCAAGATACGGGAGCTGCGAGTACAAACAAAAACGGCGCTACCACCACTCTCAAAAGAACAACAACAGCTGAGCAACCAAAACCATCAGTAAACAGGGTTGCCAATTTTTTAGATGCAGCCAATACAATTCAGCTACTAAATACCACTCAACAAATACAAAGACAATTAACAAATATGGGGATCCAAGAGCCGCACAGAATAAATGCAGAAAGAAATTACATACGATATCGGGACAACGTGTTTCGAAAGAGATAAAGAAGGGAAAATTCTCGGAGGATCACAGGGTAACGAAACAGGCACCCCAAGGGATAACGAATCTGAACTACATAAAGAAGAAACTGAAAACGAATACAAATAATCCTAGTCAACATACAGGGCCTAAAACCAAACTATTCCCTGGATAAAGTCACATACCCGAGAGCACTTATGCAAGAAACAACAGAAGACTTTACATGCCTCATGGAAACTCATTTGAAGGACTGCCAGACGAACTGTAAAAACTGAGTTTTGTATCGACAAAAAAGAAATACAAATTGACAACTATAACATATTTCGAGCCGAGAGAACAGTAAGACGAAAACGAGGCTGTGCTATTTATACACACGAAAAACATAGGCAGACATGACTATAAGTACTTCAAACAACTACGTAGAATTAGTAACGACAAAAGTTGAAAAATTAAACATGGTTCTATTTGTAATGTATAGACCCCGAACATTCCAAGTACAAAATTCTCAGATACCATTATAGAGGTTAGGAAGTGGATGAAAGCTCTACACTCCCTAACCCCCAATCATTATTCTCTGCAGTAATTTTAATTTTCCATTTATGAAATATAAAAGGATAGGAAGAAATATATGTGTAAACCAAGACAAGGGAGACACACAGGAAGACCAGAAGCAGGCAAAAATGCTGCTAGCACTAGTTGATGAATTTGTGTTAACCTAAGAAATAACGGAAAATACAAGAACAAACAACTGTTTAGATTTAGTATTCACAAACAACAGCAACCTAATTGATAATAGAAATATCCCCAACTATAATATCAGATTACAAGATTATTGAAATAACAACCAATAAAAAAGCAACAGGGAAGGAAAGAACACGCGCTAAAGAAAGGGGCAAATTTGAACATTTTAATTTTCACTCCAAGGTATAAACTGGGAAGGTATTGCAGCCAGCATGAAAGCAATAGACTGGAGAACCATCTTTAAGGACAAGACAACGGAAGGGATACTAATAACCCTAGACGAGAAGACGATAGAAATTTTGGAAAGACATTCCCCCCAAAAAAGTAACAAAGAGGAAAGAGAAACAGGTTCAACAGACAAAAGAGGTCAATGTTCCGCAAGTGGAGAAGAATGACTGTAAAATTAAGAAACTGCAAAGACAACAACATCAGAAAAATATTAAATGATAAACTGGAGAGCATAGATTGCGTCATACAGGGTCTAAGTGAGAACCATACAAAGAAAGAAGGTGACGCTATGGAAACGATAACGGTTAACTCAAAATACTTCTATAATTTTGCAAAAAGGAAAATGAAAAATCACGCGACTATTGGACTTTTGAAGAATGAAAACAGTTTTTTAACCAATGGTCTAAGAGAAGTATTTGAAATATTAAGAGCTTAGTATGAATCATCTTCCAGTATCCACAAAACTAACAAACTAATATGCAATAGAAGCACGTTCTTTGAAGAGAATTGCAAGGGTAACGTATAACGGACTTTGACTTCACAACAGATCGTATTACACAAGCTATAGGGAAACTAAAAACACACTCGGCAGCAGGCTCGGACAAATGGAATGCCATACTAATAAAAATACTGCATGAATGAAATCGCTGAGCCCCTATTTTGGATAGGGAGACGATCATTAGATACGGAGAAATACCGAGCATACTGAAGAGAGCGAACATATTTCCCATATATAAAGGAGGAGATCGATCCAAGACTAAAAACTATAGGCCAGTATCGCTTACATCTCATCTCATCAAAATATTTAAGAGAATAGGAAGATCAGGAAGGTCAGGAAGATCATGCCTATGACAACTAATGGAAAACATTATTGATGCACTCGAAAACAATGAACACTATGATGTGATATACACAGACTTTGCCAAGCCGTTCGACGAGTGTGACTATGGAATAAACTGAACTATATGGGAAACTAAGAAAATGGGCATATCAGTTTCTTAGTGGGTGTCAGCAAGACGTTACAGTTCAAGGAATATCTTCATCAGAGTCAGAGGTCTTTAGCTCGGTACTACAAGGAACAGTATTAGCTCCATTACTCTTCATAATCCTGCTGACTGATATACTGTAGATGAAAAAGTTACCAGTGACAGCACAGTAACCTCCTTTGCCGATGACACAAAAATTAGTAGAAAAATAAGAAACCGAGAGGATACAGGGTCTCTACAAAAGGACATGAACAGAATCTACAGTTGGTCTGAAGACAATAATATGAAATTTAACACTGAGAAATTTCAACTATTAAGGTACGGAAGAAGGGAGGACCTAAAATCCATGGAATACTATACCCAAATGGACAGGAAATTCAGAGAAACTCTAAAGCAAAAGATTTAGAAATTGTAATGATTGATGACGCCAAATTTGAAACGCAAAATAAGATAGCAGTAAACAAAGCAAAGAGAATAACTGGGCAGATACTGAGAACTTTTACACGAAGGGATAGGAATATAATGATTCCTCTATTGAAAACATTGATTATACCCAATTTGGAGTATTGTTCGGTCTTTACAGTCCCATATAAAAAGAGGAAATTAGTTAACTAGAAGAGGGATTCAGAGAAGTTTCACAGCCAAGATCAATAGATGTCAAGAGCCTTTTTTTTTATGCAGGAAGGATGGGGCCGAGGGCAAATGCCAGCAAAACGCTCCCCCATAGAAGAAGAAGAAGAAGAGAGCCAAAATCAAGGTCCGGGGTTTTCGATATGCCTGGACACTCTGCGTTTGAAAGATGGGAGGTCATAGACAGGAGGAAAGATGGATTGAGGAAGATTGCTCCAGAGTTGACCAGATGAGTAGATGAAAGATTGAAAATATCGATTAACCTCGCGTTAGATAGTTGGACAGAAATTTGGAAATTTGGGAACAGTTTGGAAATAAAAGATTTGTGCCGGACTCTATCAAAAGCTTTTGATATGTCTAACTCAATAGCAAAAGTTTTACCGAAATCCCGAAAGGGAACGGAAAAGGTTACGGAAAAGGTTACGTGAATTAAATTTATATTCGCTGGGAAGAAGAAGAGAGGTACACCACTATTTACACTTGGAAAAAAATAATGGAGGAACGAGTCGCTAATCTTACTCTGAACTCTATAACCACTCAAACAACAGTGAAAAGTAGGAAAGGAAAAATATGTCGTGTTCCCAAATTAAAGGCTAGAGAGGGAACACCCTCAACCCTGAAGGAAAATAGTTTTGTTGTGAGATGACCAAGATTGTTCAACCAGCTGGCCAAAGAACTAAGGAACACGAGTAGTGTAGCAGTGGATATTTTCAAAAAAGACTAGACGCCTGGCTCAGAACAATTCCAGATGAGCCAGGAATATCTGCCTATGTGAAGTGGAGAGCACAAGAAACCAACTCTTTACTTCCCCAAGCCAACTCAAGAGTAGGGGCAATAAGCCTGACCTCTGTGAAATGAGGAATTATCGCACGGAACATCTGAAAGGTTGAAACGTATATATATATATATATATATATGTATATGTATAAGCAAACAACCATAGGGAAAAGGAAAAGAAACACGAAATCCGAGCGCTTTCGTGATATATTCACATCTATTTCTTTCTTGTCCCTGAAGATGGGAATATATCACGAAAGCGCTCGGATTCCGTGTTTCTTTTTCCTTTTCCCTGTGGTTGTTTGCTTGTTAATAAGATCACGTGTTATTCTGTGATTTTACTGCATATATATATAATATATATATAATATATATATATATACAAGGTGTCCCAAAAGTCAGTTTACCGAGGAAAATGTTTTCTCCTGATGATTATTCTAAACATTGACAATTTTTTTTACAGCAAAAAACCAGCATGTCTTCAGGACCTTAAAGGCTACATTTGCGAAGAATTCCAGCTCTTAAGCATTGACAAGGAACTATGTAAAGCAATTTGCCGGTCAACCGTTGACAGATACAAGATGTGCAACGAACAACATGAACGACATTTTGAACAGTTATTGTAACCAGAACTATTCTCAGGTTTTGTAAATAGGTTTCAGAAATTTTTTGTTTTGTTTTCTTATATTTTGTAAATATATTTATGAAACAAGTTTTTTTTCTTTGTAGTAAACTCACCTTAGGAGAACATTTTCTTCGGTAAACTGACTTTTGGGACACCCGGTATATATATTGCAGCCTAAAAGCCGAACCGGCGTATTAGCCGACTTTAATTTTTCTAGATAAAAATTCTGATTTAGGCCTATACCTGCCGGCCGCATAAGCCGACCCCCGACCCCCCAACACTGAACAAGCCGACATTAAGGCTACACCACTTTCATCAAACTTTTCCAAAAATACCAGTAATTAAACAAAAAATGAACCTACCCTTTAAAATCGTAACACCTTTCAAAACATTAAAAATAAAATACTACGGTATTATACTATTGTACTACCAGTATTATATACACTACCAGTAAACACCTTCTACAGGCTAAAATCAGGAATTCCATTAGAATAATAATAATGGTCTACACAGCATACCACTATAATACTACAGTTGCAACTGTTGCAGCCCAATCAAACCATTACAGCCGAAGTTTACTGTCACCAACTTCAGAGATTGAGCGCTGCATTGCAAAAAATAAGTCCATCTTTGGCCAATCGCGAGGGTGTTGTGTTTCAATAGGACAACGCGCGTCCTCATACTGCTCGAATCACCACTGCCAAAATTGAACAGCTTGGTTGGGAAAAAATTCCACATTCTCCGTATTCACCAGACCTTGCACCATCAGACTACCACCTATTCAGAATTCTTCAAAATTATCTTAACGGGAAAGAACTTGAAAGTTTCGAGGTTATCAACATTGCCCTCTGCGAGTTTTTTGCTTCTAAACCGAAGGAATTTTATCAACATGGAATTGAAATGCTCGTAGAAAGGTGGCAGAGAGTCACAGAAAGTGAAGGAAAATATATAATTGATTAAAATTTATTTTGATGTAGTTTTATTTTCATTTGGAAATAAAGGTAAAAAAACGACATTACTTACGGGATAACCTGATATATATATATATATAATTATATATATATATATATATTATATATATATATATATATATTTATATATATATATATATATATATATTTAATATATATATATATATATATATATACTGTATACGAGGGGTCATTATCAGATAGATTTAAATAAAATCGATTTTCATCTATCATCTAACATCATCTATTAAATTGATTGTAAACTTTCCTTTTGAGCTTGAATTTGTAGACTCCACTTACAATTTTGGTTTTTTCTGTTGGTTTATTTCTTTATGGTTATTTAGGCTGTGACATATATATCACTAAGGCATTATTTTGTAATTTTTTTTTTTTTTTATATTTATATTTATTTTTATTTCTTTCTTTTGTGACCTGTTTCATAAACAAGCCATTTGAATTTATATTGAATTTCGGCCAAAGTGCTAAAAGTGTCATTTTCCCATACAAATGTTTGCTCCTCCCACAATTTTTTCATACTTACTATATATATATATATATTATATTAATATTTATATATATATATATATATACTATATATATATATATATATATATATATATATATATATATGTGTGTGTGTGTATATATATATATATATATATGTGTGTGTGTGTATATATATATATGTTTATTTTTGTAACCTATATATTGCCTTGAACGATCCTTTCACTCCAGTGTTCCTGAAGATGTCATTAGACGAAAGCGCTTGAGCACCACTTTGTGTTTCTTTTCCCTTCGTGGTTTTATTCATCATAAATATTTTTCACGTGTCACTTTCGTGAAATAATTTTTCATATATATATATATATATATGCAATAGGAGAATGGATAGACAGACAGATGGATGAATGGACGGATGGATGAACTATGTATATATATATATGCATGGTTGGGGTCTGGGAGGGAAGAAGGGGAGAGGAATGGGGAGAATACAGATATTGAATTTAACATAAATAGCGCATTTGGCGTGGTGTGAACTAACGTTTTTGCGGTCGTTCGCCCTTGGTTCCTCCTTTCTGCGTAATATACTGTATATATATTAGTTTTACATACCTCAGCAGGCCCTTGAGCCTCGCATGATTTGTAATTTGAACAGTAATACTGAGACAATTGAGGCTCTCTCGGTCTTCTGTTTTCCTTACTGCATTCTACAGTAAAATTAAAGTTGATTAGAGAAGGATCTATGGTTTCAGTAGTCGTTCCGGGTGTAGCAGTTTTGTCTACGAGGATGCATCCTCTTGCAGCTAAAAAACATTGGCTTTGGATAAAGATAAGAACTGAACCGTTTTTTAATTCTAAAGGTGTAGAATGTGTATAAGACAGTTGAATAACCACCTTTCTATTTTTAAGTTAGGCACGTTCATAATTAGAAAATTATCTGTTATTTTTATCATGTAACTTTTAAGTATGACTTATAATTTTTCTTATTTCTGTTAATAATTAACGCAGTTTTTAAAGTTCTTGTAATGTAAATATGAATATATTTATAGATAAGGTCAGGAGATTTATTCATTATATATTATGTACATTTCTTACTTACAGGGTGACTGTACGCATTTCTTGGTGTTAAAGTTGTAGTAATAATCAGATGTACAGATGAAAAACAATTTATGCTTATTGGAATTGCACGCCCAGTAAGCTTTCTTGCATAAATATTCTTTCTTTATTGAATCTGAACAATGATAGTCATGACATTCAATCATCGAATAATAACAGTCATCAGGAAGAGCTGTTGTGTAGTTGTTGTTGTTGTTGTGGTTGGTGGTGGAGATGCAGTTGAATCGAACTCTTCTTTATCTACGCAGTTTTTCTCGCCTTTAAAAAGAAAAATACGAAACAAATTAATTTTACAAAATATTCCAAATCATGAATAGTTAAAAAAGTCGACATTCTTCCGTTGGTTAGGTTAGGTTAAGATAATTACAGAGTTACAGGGTATCAAAGACCCTATGATCCACTTTAGCTAGCACAAGAAAAAGTAGAAAAAAGTATACTAAAAACTCTCATACCAAGCTTGCACTTATAATAAAGCTTCCACACAGGAATATTAATAGTAGTAAACTATAAAACAGACAAAGCTCTCCCTCCTCCACCAGCCACTGCTGAGAGGAAATTATTGTGAAAAAAGATTTATAGGAAAGTAAGAAAAAGTATAATGAAGGGACTAGCTTCAGGTTTCATTCACACCCTACGTACACTTATTTCGTGTACCCAGTTACTCATTAGAGGACAGTAGAAAATAAAGGATAACATGCAACACCAAACTACTTAATCTAATCTACATCCTGCACCTTTCTAAGATTTTTTATATTTATTTATTATATAGAGGAAGTCATCATTTCATCGCCGCATCATTTCTTCCATGAATATCAAAGGGCACCGTGCTTAGAGCCTGACATTTTAAAATTAACTAGTTATATTGCCGTCCTTCAGACTGAAATTACATAGATAAGGAAGTACTGATCCAGAAGAACCCCAGCTGGTCAGCACACCCCAATTTAAGAAATCTCACGAAAGTGTACATCATGTATGTGATCTCCCCTTTGCTTTTTAAAGATTTATCACAACGTAATTTATATTGCATTATTCGCATAGGACGTACTTAGATAAGAAAGTAGTGGTCCAGAGGTACCTCCAGCTGGCCAGCACTCCCTCACTCTATTTAAGATTTCCCTCCGCTCTAGCTAAGTAGCATCCCTAAAGTTGAATATATCTTTTCGGAGGTTTTAAATCCGGAGAGTTCCCACCAAGCTTTATGTCTCTACCAATTGGGTATCATTTAAGAACGCCCAGTGCTTTGAAATCAGACCCTACTACATTCATTGGCAACAGGAACATTACTAATTCTACTCCTCCATCCTAACTAGCCCTCTCTGCGGATAGTTTCCTTTATGTTGACAAGGGGAGGGGAACTAGGAGGGAGCAAAAGAAAGAAAGCGAAAGAGGAGTGGCTCCCAAAAATGATTTAACATAGTAGCAATTCGAAGGTTTTCACTTTCAACGGTTCTCATCAGTTAAATAAAAATAAATAAAAATAAAAAATAAAAAAGGCTATCATTTGAGAACTCCCAATGCTCTGATACCAGAACTGACCAACGCTTCCTACTACATTTGCGAACAAAAGGGAACATCACCATCCTCAATTCCACCCTAATCAATTACCCCTATACCCCCCTTATAGACTTATTCGAAGGTTTAGACTCCCGTGCGTTCTCACACTGACCAATACTCAGTGCTCTGTAACCAGATCATGCCTCTCCTTTTTGCAGCTGCTGCTTCTTGCACAAAAAAAGTCTCCTACTACTGTACTTTTACATCGAAAAGGATATCACTTCTTGTCTCTATACATCAACATTGTACAGTATATACCTAAAGAGTAGCCTTCCTTTAAACTTAATTATCAGTTCGGGGATTTGGACACCCAAGAATGCACATCAAGCTTCCCGTCTTTACCAATGTGATATTATTTGAGAAGTTCCAGTGCTCTGCAACCAGACCCGATCAGCGCCTCCTATTTCATTCACTACTAAAGGAAAATAGGACTCCCCCCCCCACTATATTACGTGAAAAAACATTCTAATTCACCAGTGGCGACTCGTGGTATAAATGTATGGGGGTGCGATTTCATAAAATTTATAATTTTTAGAATTCTAGTACATAAACAATCACATGGTGCTTCCGTACGGTACTTATATGTCAAAAGAAGCCATAAATTTGTATTAAAAAAATATTTTAATAAAATATAAAAATAATTGTTGAATAAATTTGACTATAATAAATTTGACTATAATAATGTACCACTGTACGACAACACGGACTCACAATAGGCTAGTGCGAATCCAACTGCCGCTCACAAGAGTACTGTACTTGTATTAACATATGCGGCTATGCCAGACGTACAATTCTAGTTAATTACAAATAAGTAATAATTTTAATAAAATACATATAAATGGCTTATATCATTATTACTGAAGTAACTATTAGTAAAAATAAAGTTATTATAAAAAAATTCGCGATTGTACTTATATTTTCATTACAACAGTAAAATATAATTTATATTTACTTGAGCGAAAAATCTATCGCTCCATTTGGCTGCAATATTATTTTGTATTCAAACAGCGGTACGCTGTTTGAAACTATGCTATAAGTTTAGAATATTATGTACTGTATGAAGGCTTACTCAAAATGCCTCATGAATCATGATATGCCACATGAATTTTTAAAATATATTTCAAGAATATTTATTTTAATATCTTAAAATTAATATATTTTTTATCTGTTAAATTAATATTTATCGTTTCAAGCAAGGGGGAGCGACCGCTCCATCGCTCCTATACGCCAGTCGCCACTGTAATTCACCCTCCTTTTAATGTAAATTTACGCTACTAAAATACCCGTCTAAGCTATTCCACCTCTCGACCATCTTAAAAGTGAAAAAGCCCCTTGCAACGTTTGTCTGCAATCTTTTGCCCCCTTATTTTAAAGCTGTTGTTTCTCGTTATGTTCCTATCGTCTAAGTAATTTTTTTTTCATAATTTACGTTCTCAAAATGATTAAAAATTTTAAACATTAAGTTTCTTCTTAAAAGCTTAATTTCAAGAGCATACAAATTCAGTGCCTTGAGGCTGTATTCGTAACGTTTATTATGTAATGATGGAATGAGTTTTGTTGCACAGCGCTGAATCCTTCCTACCATTTCTATATCCTTATTCATATATAGCAACCATAAATGTACAGCATATTCTAAGTGATGCCTAACACTATTTTTAGATTCATATTAAAAATTATGAGAAATAAAACCCAATACTTTATTAGCTTTACCGGTCGCGACCAAACATTGTTTTGAAAATTTTAAATCCTTTGTAACGATCACACCTAAAATTTTCTCCTCCGGTACTTCGTTAACATTCCCCCCTCCCCAGTGGTATAATTAAATTCATCATTGTGACATCCCATATACATGACTTTACATTTATCGACGTTAAAATGCATTTGCCACTTATTAAATCATTCAACTAAATTTTAAGATGGCGCTGCAAATTATCCCTATCCAGTAGACTATCCCCTATCCAGTTGCTTTACCTGCAACTTTAGAATCGTTGGTAAATTTAGAAATTTTATTTCATAAAGTTTATTTCATAAGTTGACGTCACGATAAAAAATAAGAATCACTTTGTTTTTAAATTAGTAATAATGGAACTCAATACAGGGTTTGGCGATTGATTTTAAATATAATGATATAGTTTACACTTTTAATCGTGTTGTAGTTACATGAACTGTTATGCTACAATGTGCGCTATTTTTATGAAGGGATTATCAAACTTCTTGAGTTACTGCTGATTAAGTATGCTTGTTTCTTCAGTGCTTTTGTCATAGGAATTTTGTTCAGAATCATTATACTGGATATGAATACACGGTGTTATACACTTCTATACAGACACTATAATACAGTATAACTAGATAAGGATAAAAATAAATAAGCAGTAATTATACTTGTAAAGTTGGACATTAAACCCAACCCAACAAAAGAAAAATCACCACTTGAAGAGGCGATGACTACAATGGCCGCTTACCTGGTGGCTGGACGCATTTTCTTGTAAGTACCTCGAAGAACTGAGGAGACTCGCAATAGCGCGTTTTCGTACCGTTCTTACACAAGGAAAACGCGATCTCACAGAGTCTTCCAATCGATTCCCACCGACCGGTTTCGAGTGGACACAGGTACGTCTTACAACGGATCATGTTATTGAAGCAAACTGAGGGAAGGGAAAGAGGATCATATAAGAATATTCAGTGTAACGCCATTGATAATTAATTTTTGTTTAAATTATCTCTTTTTTTTTTTTGTCATTTAGTATTCTACTCCAAATTTAACTGGATAAAATTTACCATGGAATGACAGAGTTGAGTTAAAACCTATCTATATCTAAGGACACACTTGTACAAACTTTCATATTCTTTTGTGAAATCGCGAAAAAGCCAGTGAGACCATAAATTTACAAAAATACCAGCCATCAGAATTTTAAGCTTCACATCCAGAGGGCAGAGGCAGTGAGAACAGATTTATGAAGCTACACTCAAAATGGCTCTTGGCTCGTGAGCTTAAAGTAAATATTAAGGTCTCACTGACTTCAAATTTTCTGTTCAAAATCGTTTATATGAAATTATTTACATTTATAATGCGAGTGTGGACTGATCAGATACTGCATAGGTAATCTTTGTTCGAGCAGTAACAATACTGGAATGTTTTATTGAAGAACTACAAGTTAAAAAAATATTGAAAGCTTTCCTCAGATTTCAAACTGTTTTCAATAACAATTTTGTCTATTATTTTAATTTTTGAATGTGGAATTTGATTACGAAAAAATCACCAATTCCGTTTGGTCGCTGGGTGTGTTCTTAGTTTAATATAGAGGGACTATAGGGTATACAGTACCTAGTTATTTAATTTGACCCTCAGTCATTCTTCAAAGATCTTTTTACATTTATGAAAGTAAGCAAGTGGCGCCCCCTTATCGGCAGTCATGCGAAATCAAATTCAGTTAGATTTTTTTAATTAGACGTCGGAAGTTTAGCAATAAGTGCAGTTGTAAAATTGGGACAATGAATTTTGGATTATAGGTCCTAGAACGGTTGGTTATTGTGTGAGTTATGACTAATTCGACTTAAATTAAAGGTGAACAATATAATATAACACTTTATCTCTTTCCTGGAGACAGAAAATTCAACAATTTGTGAAGAGTGAAATGTGGATGATTTGGATTAGCATAGCCTATTTTTACCAAAAGATTCAAAGTACTAAAAAAAATATTAATGGTTGTGTAGTTTGCATTTGATTGACAATTAGTACATAAATAAACTAAGAAAGCGTTTTATACATGAAGCTGTTCCTCCGTTCTTCAAAGAGGTTATATCTTTTACAGGTAAGTTAACTCTAAATAAATTTAACACTCACTAAGGGCCTTGGCCTAGGCTGGAATACAAAGAAAGAATATTAAAACGGACGTCAACTGGGCTTAACCCATATATATATATATATATATATATGAGAGAAAATATTGATATACAGGGTGAATAAAAAGTTCCACCCGATTTTGGGTTTCCACAATTCATAAAAGTTGAAAATCTTACTACCAAAGCGATTTTTTTTCACTCTCAGCTAGTAATCCGTTTTCTATAAACTAAAGCATGGGTTCTCAACCCATTTACTTCCATTACCCACCTGGAGCGGCACTGCTCACCCCATTACCCGTCCTAAACCTAAAGTGGCCTTTAAATGCAACCTAGATTTTAGTGATGCACCGGAGGCCGGAGGGCCGGAACCTCCGGTCGGAGGTTCCGGCCAATTGATTTATTTCAGTATATATATATATATATATATATATATATATGTGTGTGTGTGTGTGTGTGTGGTCTCATCTATTTAGAGTTTATATATTATAGTCTTGCTATTTTAAATTATTAAGTCTTTAATAACTTAAACTTTATAAAAGTCGACTTTCTATGCTTTGTGCGTGCTAATTTCTCTAAAAATTCCCATTGAACAGAATATCCTCAGGTTATAAAACTTATGATGTCTTGCTGAATGCTGAGTAAAGTAGCCTATATCAAATCAATTATTAATACAATCACTGATCACTCATAAAATAAATTATTATTACAGTCATCTGTAATAATAATTACTCAGTCATTGAGTTTGGTGTACTTGGCACCTCCGACTGGAGCAGGAGGTTTTCTAAAATTGCCGGAACTCCTGCTCGGCCGCCGGAGCTCCGGTACATCACTACTAGATTTAGCATAAATGTGAATATATATATATATGATTTGTAGGACATAAGCCATAGAGGTTTGTGATTTGAAAGCGAGATGTTTTTTATTTTAAATTTATATATTTACTTATTTGTTCGGCACTTCCCTGTTATCTCGGATCCCAGACTTTTTGCCGAAAATATCATAACTTAACCTAACCAATTGTCAAGGGCATACAGTTAATCTAACCGTATTTCTTGTATGTCCATAATGAGACTTTAAAAGATTATTAATAATGATAACAGAAAAACCAGTACTTTCCTGTTAGGGCAACTGTATGCCCTTGACAATTGGTTAGGTTAAGTTATGATATTTTCGACAAAAAGTCTGGGGTCCGGGATAACAGGAAAGTACCATTTTTTCTATTTTTTCTATTTTTGGTTCCATTACCCATCCTGGATATCCCAAATTACCCCTGAGAACCCCTGAGCTAAAGCATATGATTATATGATCATACCGTAAGCTTAGTGGAATAAAAGTATGTTATTGTGTAAATTAGTTATTTATCTTACAGGTTGGAGAGGGCCAGATTGTGGGGGGGGGGGGGGAGTATATATAATATATATATATATATAATATTAATCTATTTGGAGGGTCACTACTTTTTTATTTAATTTAAACTTCAATTCGTTCGTTCGTTGTGGAATTTCTAGAGGTACATATGGGCCTATACTTTAATATAGACAATAAAAATCAGAATTTGCAATTAAAAAAAAAAAAAAGAACTGGGGGGGGGGGAGAGGAGTTAAAAAATACAAATAATTGTTAGCATATATATATACTGTATATATATATATATATATATACCCCGTTAACCCCGTTTGGGTTCCATGCGTCGGTCTCTCTTCACACGAAGGTCAAGCTGGTGGCCCCGCCTCTAGTCCTGGCTTGGTGGAGGAGTGAGTTGCTTTCTTGCGCTTTCAACCGTACATAGCTAGGTACACCCGGTTCATCTGGTACCGTCCTGAGCCAGGCATCTAGTCTTCTCTTGAAGACTTCAACTTTGACCCCTGTAACGTTTCTGAGGTCCTTTGGAAGCTGGTTAAAAAGTCTTGGTCCCCTGACAACAAGCTATTTTCCTTCAGTGTTGAGGAGGTCCCTTGTCGGGCCTTTAATTTGGGAACACTACACATTCTGCCTTTCCTTTTTTCCAGCGTTGTTTGGATGGTAATTGGGTTTAGTTTTAGGTTTGGTACCAGTTTTTCGATCATTTTCCATATGGAGATTATGGTGTACCTCTTTCTTCTTCTTTCCAGGGAGTACAGATTTAGTTTACGCAGTCTTTCCCAATAGGTGAGTTCTTTGCAGCCATCAATCTTGGCTGTGAAATGTCTCTGCGTTTCTTCTACTTTAATAATTTCTTCCTTTTTATATGGGGACGTCAAAACTGAGCAGTGTTCAAGTTGTGGTATGATCACTGTTCTCAGCAGGGGAATCATTACTGTCTTGTCCCTCCTTTTGAACGTTCTTAGTACCTGTCCCGCGACTCATTTTCCTTTGTTTATTGCTATCTGATTTTGTGTTTCGAATTTGGCATCATCAGTCATTATTACCCTCAAGTCGACCGCTTTCGTGCTTCTAAATTTCTTGTCAATCTGAAGCATAATATGCAAGTCTGTTTAAGTTCCTCATTTCTACCATATCTCAAGAGCTGAAATTTCTCGGTGTTAAATGTCATATTGTTGTCTTCTGACCATGTGTATATTTTGTACGTGTTCCTCTGCAAGGCCTCCACTTCATTTGCATCGCTGATATTTCTGCTGATCTTTGTATCGTCCGCAAATGATGTTACTATACTGTTGCTCTTTACTCCACTGTCTGTGTCTGTTAGCAATAATGAACAGGATTGGGGCCAGCACTGTACCTTGTGGTACTGAGCTGCGTGCTTCTGATTCTGATGATGATACACCTTGAATTTTGACGACCTGTAATCGTTCTCTGAGGAAGTTGTAGATCCATTTTCCCACTTTGCCTGTTATTCCCATATGTTTCATTTTATGTACTATTATACCATGATCACATTTGTCGAAAGCTTTAGCAAAATCCATGTATATGACATCATGGTTTTCATTGCCTTCAAGTGCATCTAGGATATTGTTATAATGCTCTATAAGTTGTAATAGGCATGATCTTCCTGATCGGAATCCGTGTTGATTTTCGTTGAATCTTTCCAGAGTCTCCAGGAAGTCATAGATTTTCTCTGACTATTATTTCAAATATTTTGGTGAGGTGGGACAGCAGTGACATTGGTCTATAGTTCTTTGCTTGAGATCTATCTCCTTTATATACAGGGAAAATGTTTGCTATTTTCAAGATGCTCGGTATGTCCCCAGTGTCTAGGGATCTTCTCCATATCCAGTATAGGGGTGTAGCTACAGTATTTAATTTTTACAGTTTTTAATTAATAGTGCGTTCTATTTGTCTGGACCTGCAGCTGAATGTGATTTAATTTGTCCTATAGCTCTCGATACATCTTCTGGGGTAAAATCAAAATCTGTTTTACTGTACATTCTCCTTGTAATTTCTCTTCAAAAAATGCATCTATGTCAGGTATCGCTTTGTCACTTTTTGGGGTACTGAAGACGGACGGATTCATACTGAGCTCTCAATGTTTCAGATATTTCTTTTAGATCGTCTGTTAGTTCATTATTTCCTTTCCTTAAGGGCCCGATTGTAGCGCAGGTTTTTGTTTTCCTTTTCGCATAGCTGTAGAAGTATTTTGGATTTTCCTTTATTGCTTCTACCGCCCTTTCCTCTTCTCTGTCTGTATGGCCCTTTATCAGAGTTTGTATTTCCCTATCGATACTCTCCAGTTTTTCTTGTATTACTTTCCTGGCATTGTTGTCTCCGCAATTAGCTAATTTCGTCGCTACTCTCTTTCTTTTGCGGAATATTCTTCTCTTTTGCCTCTCAAGCCAGTTCCTCTTTCCTTTTGGCTGTGCTTTCGGAGCATATTTTTTCAAAATTCTCAGCGTTTTTTCTTCCAAGGTTGTTAGTATTTCCTCAGTTGTTTTATTCTCGAAAACTGTTCTCCACTCTATTTGGGCCATGTGTGATCCGATTTTTCCCCAATTTATGGTCTTGGAGTTTAAGTTAAACCCCCAAATTAGCTTCTTCCTTCCGTATGTGTATTGTCTTTTAAAGTTATCGCCATATTTGTTGATAACTCGAATATATTGTGGTCTGAGATAATAGTTGTGGTTATTTTTATATCGGCAATCAAGTTCGTGTTATTTGGTAATACCAGATCTAGGCAGTTATTTTTTCTGGTATTTTCTGTTATCTCCTGTCAGCATAAACTCGTTTGTGAGAGCCATCAGCATTTTTGCTTGCTTCTGGTCCTCTCTTGTGCCCCCCCTTATCTTGCTGTATAAATATATTCCTACCCACCTTTTTGTATTTTATAAATGGGAAATTAAAATCGCCGCAGAGTATTATATTAGGGGATGGAGAGTATATATATATATATATATATATATATATATATATATATATATATATAAACGAAACTATAAATTTTCAGAGTAGGCCTATATATGTTTTTCTATATTATTAATGTTGAATAATCTTAAGGAGATATCATCACCTGAATTTTGAAAAAATAACTAAAGTATATGGCCGTAATCTACATAACAATACAACACTCTTTTCAAGAGTACTGTTGTTTTGTACAAACACATTACGGTAGGTTAGATAAGATTAGGTTAGGTTAATGTTTGGTTAGCCAATGTCGTAACACCGCTTCCCGTAGATCAGCGAAGTTAAGCGTCAGTGCGTCTGGGTAGTAGTTGGGTGGGAGACCGTCCTCCGCGTCCAGATTATGTAGCGACCCGTGGTTCGGATCCCACGTAAAGCTGTAGGTCCCCTCCGTCATATGACCTTAAATGTTGCGAAGGAGGTTAAACAAACCTGTATATTTTAAACTATGCTACAATTTCTGATAACTTAAAAATTACAATTAAGAAGAGACTATACATTTCCCTAACTTATATTATTATTATTATTATTTATTATTATTGTTGTTGTTGTTGTTAGTCAAAGACTACATTTGTGTAAAGTTTGTTATATAATTCACTACTTTTAATATCCTCACCATCTGACGGTTTTGGTGTTGTTGGCGTCGTTGTAACTCCTGAGAGAGAAATTACTCGATTATTAAATTGAAAATTGAAGCATACATAAATTAAAACTTATGTCTAAAAATGCAAAGTATTTAAAATATTGGATCACCTCAACACTAAAGCCCCCACTGTCAATCGCCCTTCACGATTCGTTACGTTTAGTCGTGATATTTTCGTTGGTTTATATAATATATATATATATATATATATATATATATATATATATATATATTGACGATTGGTTAGTTTAAGTTGCGATATTTTTATTAGTTTTAAAGAAAATATCACGACTAAACCTAACCAATCAAGAGGGGATTGACATTGGGGGCTTTAGTCTTCAGGTGATTCAAAATATTTAATTAATAATAAATTTTATAAGAGGTAATTTCTACAAATAAAAGAGTAAAATATTAGATTAATAAACCTTTTCATTAGATTAAATTAATTAATTAATTTAGAAAAAGTATCCGTAAATAGTTAATTTCTTTTTACAAAAGAAGAAGAATTAAAGAAAACGGACATTTATTATTAACGGGGATCCTAATATATATTGCACCAATAAAGTATAGTAAGTGAAACGTGAATAACTTTCAAGTTAATTAATGGAAATCATACAATGACGTCTACTGTAATATTTAACATTTTAAAGAACATGAATATACAAAGAAATTGAAGGCATTCTGACAAATTCTCTCTCTCTCTCTCTCTCTCTCTCTCTCTCTCTCGGTTATTACCAGGTTGGCAAGGGTAGGTTGAGTTGAATGGATGAATGCACTGGTCGAGTTCATCAGAAAATACAGTGCCAGGTTCACATTCAAAATAGTTTGTATGATAGAATCCAATTTCGTAGGGGTCGTGGCATCTACAAAGAGTTCAAATTAATTAACGATTAATAATTAATAAAAGATTAATCAGAGAGGTTGTACACACACACACACACACACACACACACACACACTTCGTTAACCTCGTTTAGGTTCCGTGTGTTGGTCTCTCTTCACACGAAGGTCAAGCTGGTGGCCCCGCCGGACCAATCCAAGAATAAGCACCCCAAAGTCCCCAATCCAAGAAAAAGCACCCCAGTTAGACCCAATCCAAGAAACAGCATCCCAGTTCGACCTCAATCCAAATTAAAGGATTTTAACATCAACAGTCCTCGAAAACTTTGTGCAGGTCATTGCTTTATCGCACTTAGCACACAGCATCACTTTTTTAATAAGATTCTTTCCCTTACACCAATTTATTACCGGCAATGGATCTTCAACCAATAATGGTAACACTTCACTTTGAAGTGCTACCATTATTATGAGGTGCTTATTCTTGGATTGCTCCTATATGTATATATCGAAACCTATGGTAAAATTATTAAATGCCCGGTTAGGTTAATTGAATGCTATGTTAGGTCAACTGTACGCCCTTGACGATTGGTTAGGTTAAGTCTTCATATTTTCATTTTCATTAAAACTAACGAAAATATCACGACTTAACCTAACCAATCATCAAGGGCGTACAATTAACTTAACCGGCATTTAATTAACCATTTTAGAGCAATTAACTCCATTTTAACTCCATTTTGGAGCAATCCAAGAATAAGCACCCTCGTTCGACCCCACTCCAAGAAAAAGCACCCTAAATTGATTTGGGGTGCTTATTCTTGGATTGCTCCGCCCCGCATTTAGGCCTGGCTTGGTTGAGGAGCGAGTTGCTCTCCCGCACTCTCCACCACACATAGCCAGGTACACCCGGCTCATCTGGTACCGTCCTGAGCCAGGCATCTAGTCTTCTCTCGAAGACTTCAACTTTACCACTGTAACATTTTTGAGGTCCTTTGGAAACTGGTTAAAAAGTCTCGGCCCCCTGACAACCAAGCTATTTTCTTTCAGTTTGAGTCCCTTGTCGGGCCTTTAATTTGGGAACACTACACATTTTGCCTTTCCTATTTTCCAGTGTTGTTTGGATGATAATTGGGTTTAGTTTGAGGTTTGGTACCAGTTTTTCGATCACTTTCCATATGTAGATTGTATATATATATATATATATATCTATATATATATATATAATTTAAAGATAAAATTAACGCTTTTCTTTTTTAAAGTTTTCTACGGAGAAACACACGACGCCGATGCTTATACTACAGTAATTAGACATTTCATGGTTCTCAGCTTCTCACCCCTTACAGACAAAATGAGATGTTTCAGGCAGGCCAGGAAAATGTTCAGGCCCCGCGCTATTCACTTTGCTGTATCAAGTGTAAAAGTTTGCGGCTCCCGCCAAACCAGAATACGGCCTTGATTTGAGGACTTTCCTTAGATTTTTCCCGCATTCTTTGATGAAAAACTATAAGACATTTAAATGATGTTTCAGAAGTTAGTTACCAACTAAATTTTTTAAATAAAACTCCATGTTGAACTCGGAGAAGTTTTGTTTTTTAATATTTTTCTATACGTTTATACGATAAAAACCGGAAGTTTTAAGAAGAGAATTTTTCTCCCTACAAATTTACTCATATTTAACTTGACCACGATATCCGTAATTGTTGCTTTGTTAATCTTAACATTGTTCCGGGGGTTCTGAGCGCTTTAAACACAATGTGATTAGATCAAAGTTAATTAAAACTGAAGAACCTAATGTCGGTACTCGGTAGGTATAGAATACTCCGCAATGAATGTACTAAAATGTATACAAATGCTCGCCTGATTTTAAGAAAAGGTTTTATCAGCATAGGCCTAAACATGATTTACGAACGGACGACAGCAATTCGGATTAGCTTTCGTATGGAAAAGAAACGAATCATAATATTACATCACTTTAACATCTGTTGACATATTTTGCTTCCGAAAAATATTAACAAAATACAAGATTGAGAACAAAAAAGAGTATTTTCATACGTAATGATGACATTTTTAACAAAACTCAATTAGACATTCCAACTAATAAGATTTCTGTAAATATCTTCCGTAAATAATCGCAACAAACCAAAGGTGACGTCGCGTATAGCATTTCCGCGCATGCGCCAACTGTTTGCCTAATTATTCCTTATTTTCTTTGCATTTAGTTCAGTTTATGGACCTGAAAAAAGGGTTGGTTACTTCCTTTCAAAGACTTGTCCTAAATCTGTTTTTAAGTTCTTTAATATTTTGTTTTAACTTCTATATTTTTCTTTGAGAAAAAAAAAAAAAAAAAAAAAAAAATATATATATATATATATATACATTCAACTGCAAAGAACACGCAGTATAAATAACGTAAAGAACGACGGTTGTATAGGAGATATTCCGCGCAAGACGAGAAAGAGAAAACAACAAATGAAAAAATGAAGTACCACCTGGGAATCGAACCCGGGATCTTCCGATTGCCGGTCAGACGCGATAACCACTACACCATGGACTTCACTCTTCCAAATGCCGTAATTCCTCTACATACTCGCAGAAACCAATGCCCCAAGGGGGCACTCCCGCATGCCGTAACATTATATACATTCAACTGCAAAGAACACGCAGTATAAATAACGTAAAGAACGACGCTTGTATAGGAGATATTCCGCGCAAGACGAGAAAGAGAAAACAACAAATGAAAAAATGAAGTACCACCTGGGAATCGAACCCGGGATCTTCCGATTGCCGGTCAGACGCGATAACCACTACACCATGGACTTCACTCTTCCAAATGCCGTAATTCCTCTACATACTCGCAGAAACCAATGCCCCAAGGGGGCACCTCCCGCATGCCGTAACATTATATACATTCAACTGCAAAGAACACGCAGTATAAATAACGTAAAGAACGACGCTTGTATAGGAGATATTCCTATACTGCGTGTTCTTTGCAGTTGAATGTATATAATGTTACGGCATGCGGGAGGTGCCCCCTTGGGGCATTGGTTTCTGCGAGTATGTAGAGGAATTACGGCATTTGGAAGAGTGAAGTCCATGGTGTAGTGGTTATCGCGTCTGACCGGCAATCGGAAGATCCCGGGTTCGATTCCCAGGTGGTACTTCATTTTTTCATTTGTTGTTTTCTCTTTCTCTTGCGCGGAATATCTCCTATACAAGCGTCGTTCTTTACGTTATTTATACTGCGTGTTCTTTGCAGTTGAATGTATATAATGTTACGGCATGCGGGAGGTGCCCCCTTGGGGCATTGGTTTCTGCGAGTATGTAGAGGAATTACGGCATTTGGAAGAGTGAAGTCCATGGTGTAGTGGTTATCGCGTCTGACCGGCAATCGGAAGATCCCGGGTTCGATTCCCAGGTGGTACTTCATTTTTTCATTTGTTGTTTTCTCTTTCTCGTCTTGCGCGGAATATCTCCTATACAAGCGTCGTTCTTTACGATATATATATATATATATAAGTAGAGGCGCAAAATATATATTTAGTTGAAAAAGTTTTAATTCAATCTTCGTAACTATCCTCATTTTGTCGACAAGACCGAACAATCGACACTGAAACAATAACTTAACCTAACCTAACTTAATGTAACCCACAATATATTTGTCGATGGACTGTCAACCCTACGGGCCCATTTAGCTAGACCCGCGGTGCTGGGGCTTTCGGCCCCCAATTACTCGGAGGGGGAGGGTCAATTGTTAAGCTTCACAAAAGTTTCTCGTGAACTTAAAGTAAATATTAAGCTTTCGCTGCCTTAATAATAATAATTCCTTTTCAAAATCTTCGGTATCCGATTTCAGCTTTTGAAATAATTTTTAGGACAGACTCTTCTGTACCTCAATTATATTATAGCTTCCCATTCTCATCCTCGCTTTTCCACTTTGTCCAGATTAGGTTAACTTATGTTTAGGAAGGTTAGGCTAATTTTATGTTAGGTTAAATCAAGTTAGGTTAGGAAATACTAGCCATTCCCATAAGGCGCATTTACCGCTAATGCGAATGACATTGAGTGGGCATCACTGGGCAGTAATCTTGATAAGGCGAAATGTGAGCTTTTATATAAAGTATAATAGCTCATGACTCGGATAACCTCGATAGGCCAAAGCGGCTTCATGTTTTCCAAATGAATGTTAATTCTGTCGCTTAACAATCCAAATTAACAGTACTACATCAAAATTTAATTTAATTTATATCTTTAAAAATGCCGATCCCTCGTATAACACCATTACACCCACTTTACGTTTGTCAAAAAAAGTGCGTAAGATTTCCGCAAAAACTAGAAAAGCGACTTTGGATCGTCTTTACGGGATAATTTTTGCGAAGGAATACGGACACTGAGAAATACTTCCGCTTAAAACTTACTCGTCTCATTATAAATGTATGAGAGCAAAGTTTCTTTCAAAGTAAGAGTTGCTATTATAGTCGAAGTGTTTCCCGAAACGAAACTCTTTATCACTGATTTTAGCGTAAGAATACAAAACGAAAAATAAACAATATTATAATAGTTCAAAATATTTTATGAAATCTAAAAGGGTTTATAATTCCACGACTGATCACCAAGTTTATCATCGCGAATAGGTCGAATAACTCCATAAAATATCTTTTCTAGGACGCACGAATTAAGTCAAAAATGAATGAAACAACTTTGCCAAAAGCATAATCATTCATTTGGAAGCAAACTTTAAGTGATTGGAATAAATGCAAACGAAACAAATTCCCGTTTTTAAAAGGTGATGAAGCTCACTTAGTTATTTCATAATATTTACCCGTGTATCAACTTTGGTATTATGCAGAGACATTAAGTTATTAAAGGTATAAAAGAGGCATTTCTCGACAATCCACGTTATTAAAAAATACATTTGAATTTTCCACTTCTCGTAAGGGTCTCTTCCCATTTTCATTACCAATGAAGGATTTCCCACTTTAAGTTATCGCATTTGCGTCAGTTCATTTTAATCTTTCCCATATTCAGAATTCCTACTTCAAGCATTCCCACTCGCGAACAGCGGATGGGAATGGGAATGTCATTGAGTAGAGGGGCAATCCCTCCAAATCCCCACAACTATAAAGTAGATATACAAATAACTTATATACAGTTTTTCTGAGCTCTTGATTTCCTGCCAAAATTGTATATGAATTTTTACAATGACTTTAATTTAGTAAGTTTACATTCTATAATGTGACATTTATTTTACAAAATCTAAAACATTTTTTTACATTCTTTCATTGTTTTTGTTCGAAAGTGCTACCTCGAATCTAAATTTAACTTCATAAATTAAATTTTTTTTTCCCGCCCAACTTTTTTTTTCTGAGGTTTTGGCATTTTTGTTTGAATCACGAGAATATTAAACCTTTTTTAAAAGATATTCTTTACAAATCTTAAAATTAATTTGCTTCATTCACTTTCTCAGTTCACACACAAAAAAAAGAAAAATAGGTAATTAATTAAAAAATAAAAATAAATATAATTATCATCATTACGCGGATAAATATATTTTTCATCTTAATAAATATATAAAATTTATCGAAGCTAATTATTGTATTTTATTAATGCTTCGTCAAAATATGTCTTTAAAAAACCTCTCTCTTAAGACGCATTTTAAGACGCATATTAGTGCCTCCTTATGAGTTACAAACCAAACATGCGCTAAGCGTACTTTTGCATTATCCTAATACGCACTTTACTCGTTTGTCCTCATTCTGATTAGGATTCTATTATTATTGATTAGGCAATATCGATGTGAAATATCGAGTTTTTTTTCCACTGTATGTGATGGGTATGAAGAGCTCTTACTTAATAAATAGATAGATACAATTAATTATATATATATATATATATATATATATATATATATATATATATATATATATATATATAATATATATATATATATATATAAATCCTACCTGTAATACCAACTGCAGTTCCTAGGGTGTGGGAAAACTCCTTCTGAAAAACACGGTGGTTTTGGGTCAACGATGTAATCCGGATACCGGAAATCTAGAACGGAAGAAAACCGTTCAGTTTATTGATACACGCGAAAGCATTAGAAAGAGATATAAGGCCCCAACATATTTATTTAGATTTGTGACTAACCTAAATGTTGCTCGTATATGTTTTTGCCTATTTTATATGTTTAAAGAAAATTCTCGTTCGCAACAACCAAAACATTTGTTTGCAATACATCGTGCTTTGTTTATCCAACCATTTATGTTGTGTCAGTAGATTTAGAGGAATCATAGCACGGCTAAACTTAATTCAGTTAATTTGGATTTATTATCAATTATTATCAATTATTATAAATTAATTATTAACAGTTAGTGAATCACGCGTGTGGCGTGATTCGTGTAAAAGTTATTAGATATTTTTTTTATCGCATACCGACATGTTAATCTCGTGTATCCATTCATCCACGTAATTTATGTCTTACGCGCGTATTTTTATTGTTCATTTATATCGTGTGAAGACGTTTTTGGTATATGCAATTTCAATAAGCATCTATTGATGTAATTAAACGGAGTTTCGTACGAAACTTAATATTTTACTAGACTAGTTTCAATAATGGATTAGTTTCAAATATAAAACTATAGCGTTCATATATACTGTAGAATTTTAGTAAACACTGAACTATAATATAATAAAAAAACTATATATATATATATATATATATATATATATACACGAGGGCTGATACGAAAGTAATGCCTCTTATTTTTCAGTTCATATTTACTATATTTACCGTATATCTGCTACGTATGTACGGGTATTCCCGTAATTTACATCATAATTGGAATTATATTTAGTGAGAAATAAAATAAGAGGCATTACTTTCGTACCGCCCATCGTATATTGTTTGAAGTCATATTATTATACTGTCCATTAGAACTTTAGTTCTTAATAAGAGCGGAGTACTCTTGAAGTTGGATCGCATCATAACTTAATATACTGTAATTCCTGAGAGTACTATTATTACTTCACATGCGGTGTTCATGCGTTTAAAATGGTTATTTTATGGAGTTACGCTCTTCATCTTCGAAATAGCGTTTTTATAATGTTCATAATAGTTCATTAGATGAAGTTCATTGCTATATTAAGGGAGAAGTTCAGATTTATCATGAATAATTCGTATTAGGAAGGTCCTCATCTACATGAATACTGAATAATAATTCTGCACAGGGATTTAGATAACGCGTTTAGATGGTTTTGTTATCATAAATTATTTCAGGTATGTGATTAATAGGGGAGAGAGAGAGCTACTTGTCATATTCGAATTGGATACGACACAAATAAAAATCCATTAAATTAAGTTTAAACAAAAATTAGAAGAATTCAAACGCATAAATAATATAATTAATTACATTCAAAACATAATTCTGCGAGATATTTGCGAAATGTTTTTCGCATAATAAGAATTTATTAGCGAACATTAAAATCTTGTTATAAATAAATAAATAAATAAAAAAAATATATATATATGCAAGCAAACAACCACAGGGAAAAAGGAAAAAGAAACACGAAATATATATATATATATATATATATATATATATATATATATATATTATATATATATATATATATATATATATATATATATATATATATTAACGCAATGTAGAACAACTTTGTTGCATGTAAAATGAATAAATGATAACCATCTGTTAATTGCATATTCAACTAAACATCTTCACCTATAATTATCGTAAAGAAATAAATTTATTGTAAACGAAAGAACCAAATAAGTAAGTTATCTATTTAATATTGAAAATTAATTAATAAGAATATATATTACAGAAAGTATTATCGTACAATAAGTACATTATATTAATACGCACCTATAGTTCCTCTGGATCCTGGGGGAGGGCCCCATACGGCTAAGCAAGGAATTATTAAAACTAGAAGAGCGAATCCCGTAGATTTAGCATCCATATTTTATCTGGAACGAAAATTTTTTTTTTAAGACAAGTTTTTAAAAACTTTTTGTCGTCATTTTTGAAGCGAATTCGGGTGTTTTGTTTTCTTATAAAGTTACTCATTTATTTAAATATAAAAAATAATAGGCTATTTATAAACGTCAATGAAGAAACGGGTGAAGATAGCGAACGAAAAGGAACGAGAAGAGATACAAAATATTTTATTCAATGGGAATAAAACACAGTAAGAAATACTGTAGATTTATTAGAAGTATGTCGAAAACTTTTTGTTTATAATAAGTCCATTTTTTTTCCTCGTGCCTTTATTTTCCTTAATTCAGTCGCGCGTAATTATTAATATTGACGACGTTTTATATATTCCTCGTTGCGTCCGTCGTACATTTACGGAAGAGTAAATAAATAAACAAATATAATGATTACAAAAGTAGGAAAAGAGACCGAGCCTTCGTGGAGCAATGGACTCTCTATATAAAAACTCAAAACTTAATGGTACTGTTTGGTACTAATGGTAATACTAATATTAGTAGTAATAATACCAATAGTAATGTAACAGATTTATATAATGTTTATCACATATATAGATACACACACTCGCATATATATAATTTTCATATTTCTTTATACCACACACACACACACACACACACACACACAGACATCATGTGATATAAAATATTTTCAAAGAATTTCACTTCATACAATAATTACATACATAATTCATACATGCACCAAAAGCAAAAGCAAATTTGAACATAACCATGCATGCGTTAAACGAAACATTCTTTTTAATGTTGAATGTTGATAGTTAGCGATTCGATTTAGTGTTAGCAATAAAATTTGAAATCTGACTAAAACAAGAATTTCTTCTTACTTAGGTTACGACAGTTCAAGTTAGAGAGAGAGAGAGAGAGAGAGAGAGAGAGAGAGAGAGAGAGAGAAGAGAGAGGAGAGAGAGAGAGAGAGAGAGAGAGAGAGAGAGAGAGATTCGTTAAGTAATTATTTTGAAAGAAAACGATGCCAAACTAATATATATATATATATATATATATATATATATATATATATATATATATATATATATATATATTATATATATATATATATATATTGTGCTATACATTGTGCAGTACTGAGGTTTATAACGTACGCACTCATATCGAAATATACACTGTACATCATCATTTTTTTAATAATAATAATATACACTCACATAATATAACAAACTAATACATTTACACAAAACGGTTACATTCAGTCTAATACAAGTCTAATACAATGCAAATACACAAACACAAAGGCACGTGCGCAGGACTTTGCTCAAACTTTCCAACTAATCTCACTGTAAAGAAAGTTATCGTATATATATCTATATGATTATATCACGTACGTCTGTGTGTGTGTGTGTATATATATATATTAATATATATAATATATATATATATTATATATATATATATAATTATATATCTGGTGTGTGTGTGTGTGTGTCTATAATATAATATTATTATATATATATATATATAATATATATATAATATATATATATATAAGTGAAGAGGGAAGAGTAAAGTCAATTATTTAAGGCAAGATCTTCGTTTAGGTTCACCTCTTCAGTTCCATCCGAAGAATTTCCCCAAATTATAGAGAGAGAGAAGGAAACGGATGCTTCACATTTTGTTGAGGTCGTTCATGTACACGTGATGTACACCAATTTAGATGAGAAAGTAAGACTATCATGTAGAAGCTTCAATGGTGTACAGTATATATATATATATATATATATATATATATATATATATATATATATATATGCGCGTGTGTGTGAGTTTAATTTTTGGAGACACATTATTTATAGATTAAGTCTATTAGATCAGTGGTTATCAAACTATGACCCCCAACTTGAGAACCACCGGGGAGTCGCGAACCAAAGGAGTCGCGAAAGGGTTCGAAGGGGGTCAAGAAGTGTTAAAACAAATTTAGAAAAAATAAAAATACAAAAATAGAAAAAGATAATTTGAAAAAAAAAATAAAAAAATCAAACTTAATTTCAAATTATATTACGATGCGCTTATGTAATTTCCTTAAGGCGTGTTACATTGAAGTTTTATCGCCAAAAAAAGTCATAATATTAAGGGAAAAACCGATACTGAAATTCTCTCGTCTATATTCGGTGATGAGAAAGGGGGTCGTACTGCCAAAAGGTTTGATAAACATCGCCGAAGAAAGAAGCAACGGCTTCGCTGTTTCTCCAAGCAAGCACTGCAGCTCCTCCCATACGCCTATGCGCGCATTCGGGGCACATGAGCCGCTCGCACCACCACCACCATTGGCGAGTAAATAATATCGGGTTAACGGTCTAATGAAACTTATAAAAGGAGAAGGAAGTATGATTGAAAATGAGGATAACATTTCAACACATTTAAATCGTAAAACGAGAACATCTTTCGAGGATGTGTTCCAGATCGCTTTTAATTAAAAAACCCACGGAGTGAAAGCCGTTATATGACGCGTTTCAAACACGCAATCATCCCGTCGAGTCGCCCATCCAAAAGATTGATTCACTTAAAATGCATCTCCACCAAACCTGTTCTCTGTTGAAGACTGGCTGGAGCGGTCTAACCTGTGACGTCATACGACAGATTACCATACAAATTAACATAAGTACGACCCAAATACAATAACATTGCTAAATTTTAAAAAATACCATTCATATATATATATATATATATATATATATATATATATATATATATTATTATATATATTTAAATAATTTCAGAATTGGCGTGCCTTCATGCTCACATTATTAATGACAATGACCCTGCCCAACACTTTTCCATATTGATTTGGGTACGAAGAACAACCCTTAACCTCTTAAAATACCAAAAGAGATTTCTTTGTTGCATATTTTTATCTTTTTCTTCAAATGAAAGTTAGAGATTAGAAAGAAGAAAAAATAAGTCAATTGGACGGTGTTAAAGACAGAGGTTATCCTCGGGAAAATTTTTGGAAAAAAAAAAAAAGTCGTTTGAGGAAACTTCGAATTTATGAAATTGGTTGAAAGATTTTAGGGATTAAAAAAACAAAAGTTTGAAAAGTATTTCATATAAGCATTTAGTAAACGACCATTGTTTGGGTGGACGTATTAGTATAAAACTTGACGCAAAAGCAAGTTTATTGTGACTGAGAAACACTACTTGATCTCTCTCTTGATATATATATATATATATATATATATAATATATATATATATATATAATATATATATATATACACTTCCTATTTTATGTATGTATGCATAAAAATTCGATTTTACGAACAACGCACTCCCACCTATCAAAAAAAAAAAAGTAATACCCTCCCTTAACCTCCGTCACCTCTCCCTCTCCCCCCCGGAACTATATCATTTGTCCCTCCTTCAGATTTTAGCCTTTTATTATTGTATCAGATTTATTGTACTTTTATCGTACTGTCATTGCATTAAATGTATTGTATTTCTATTGTATCGTTATTGTATTGAAGTTATGGCATTAAGAACTCGTACATTATTAAGAATTTTTCCCGTTATACCCTACTTTATATATGAATATGAATCCCAACGTAGACGAATAAATCAAAACAACTCTTATAAGGAAGGCAAAGTAGACGAGACACTAAATTAAAATTTTAACATAAGATTGAGGAAGAGATAAAAAGGGGCTAACCTCTTAAATTATAATGAAGACATTGTACTGAAACTGCCATTAACTATTAGTGTCAAGGGGGTGGCCTTGACTGACACAGGGCACTCTTTCGGTTGTATAATATATATATTTACATGCAGTTGAACTCAATATGTGTGTGTCGTTATTTACCGAAATATTTTTTGTGCATTAATTTTATTCAATATTTGAGTAGATAGATAGATAGATAGATAATATTTTTGTGTCTAAAAGTTAACGTGTAGAATTACTATATATTTAAATTCAAATGTCTACCAAATTTCTTTTTAGTTCCACTTCCACGCGCAAAATTGACTATAAACCTGTTTGTCCAATTGCGTGCAAATTTCCTGTTTTTGAGTAAAATTAAATCTGTTGCTAAATTAAGGATATCATATGTAATTTGAGAAGATTTAACACCACATTTATCATAGCAATTTTGTGAGTTATATATATATATATATATATATATATATATATATATATATATATATATATATATATATATATATATATATATATATATATATATGATACACTCGCTTTCACATTTAGATTAAGTCTTAGATAGAGAGTAAGTGGGTTCATTGTTTTATAAAGCACTGCCCCGCCCCTGCGCCCATTCAGGATATGAGTAGCTCGTAGCATCAATACCAAGTACGTAGCGGGTCAACGTACTAACGAGTCTTACGTAGGTGGTTCATCAGCAGTGGGAGCAGCATTGCTTTAATTTTTCTCATTGAAATAAGTAGTCGAGTCCATAAAACTTTTACGTGTGTTTGCCCTTAGTTTGCATTTCAGATACTCTTTTTTTTTTTTTTAAGCCCTCAGATTTGCCTCTCTTCCCCGACGTAACGTAACGCAAATGCATCCGTTGTAGTTATAAATAGTTGCAAATACCTTCACATCACCTTAGCCCTGCTCTAAACCCACGCTTCTCAAACTAGGGGTCGCGTAAATATTATTGGGGGTCGCAGAAACATTTGAAAATATTATTTTTTTCATAAATATACAGTGTTAGTACCTATTGCTTTTATGACATTGAGTGAAGGGTCGCGAAAAAATTTGTCTGATCCAAAGGGGTCGCGAGTGAAAAAAGTTTGAGAAGCTCTGCTCGAAACAAACTGGGCCAAGAACTTAGAGTACCCCAGTTTCACTCTCTTTCGTTTATACGAGTCTGTATATTGTTTAAACGTTAGATTTTTTATATTGAGTTTATTTTCGTATAACTTTAAAGTAAATACGAAATAAGTCTATGTATAGCGTAAGATTCACTGAATAGACATTTCTAACCCGAACTTAGCTAACTTACCAAACTTGTTGGATAACTGATCCATTTCTTATAATTAAATAGAATATATAATAACCGATTTTATTTCCTGAATTCATCCGACTCCGTTAAAACACGCTTCCAAAACGGCGACAAACGATCACGTGATATGGGCTGTAGCCTACCTTAAAGAATGTTTCGCTTTTTAACGTCAAAGTAAGTTATTTACTAATAAATTTGTTACGCGATATTCGAGACGATGCGTTTACAATGCGTCTACAAAAAGATGTATTGTATTTTGATTTCGGAGCAAATTTTATAATTTCACGGAAAGGAAGATACTAATACGACGTTGAGCTTCACCTCAACGATTTAAGAGTACAAAATTGGATGGAGAAATTGATCTTGATGAGCCAATTAAATTTTCCACTAGTAAACCAGCCACCTGGAAGAGTGAAGGTCTTTATTTTATTCCCACCCCCCTTAAGAAAAAACGGGGAATGTTCCCATGGTATGAGCAATTTGACATTCTAGCGAGGTTTGCTACGTTTTTTTCATATATTTTTTGGTTCTTCGAGAAGAAAATGATTTGGATCGGGCATTGTCAAAAGCTCTCTATGACCATTTGGAAGGATTAGACAAAGAACGATTACATTGAAAGAAGTCTGTTTAAAAGAGAACAGAGAAGTGGAAAAGGATACAACAGACATGTTTTTTAAATGGCTGAAATAAAACTTTTGAAAGCTAAAACTGTTAAAGAAAGTAGCTTAAAAGTTAAATGATAAATGCGTGATATATATTTTCCCGAAAATAACTATACAGGGTGGTCAATAAGCCCCAATCGGTTATAATTAAAGCGAAAATCCATCTAGCGGATCAAAAAAAAAAAGTATATTTTTTTTTAAATAATCAATAAATATTTTTTTAAAAATTATATATTTTTTTAAAATAAATAATCAATAAATATTTCTATACTTATTATAAACTCTTTGCTCTGTCTGATTTTTGGTATTTTCGCTTTAATTATAACCGGTTTTGACTTATGGGCCACCTCGTAGAATATTTGACAATAATTGAAGTTTTAAAATTATCGTTAGCCATATTTAGTCTTATTGAAATGTAGTGAAACTCTTCCTTGGCCATGCATTACTGCGAGACAACAGGACAAAGCTTCTCGCAAAAGATGAAAAACTTACTTCGAATATGGGACCTAACAAACTAAAGCTAATGTTCCATCGAAGGAATTGCAAATAAATGGAAAAAATATTCATTTTATAAAATAAAAAAAAACTTCACAAGTTTTTAAGCCAACTTCTTGATGACGTCACTTGAGAAATTGATACGATGAGGAAAAAAAAAAGAATTTGATAATTGTCTCCTTTGAAATTCTCATTCGTGGATTTCACACATTTGGGCAAAAGAATGAAATGTGAATCACACTGAGTGGGATGATACCCCACGATTAGACTTTTGTGGTGGGTTACGAAGGAATATATATATATATATATATATATATGGAGACTCTTCTCATGTGCATTCCTCCATAATAACTGCATGCAGGCAGACGCCTTTATAAAAACTCGCCTTAACTTCCGATATTTTTACAGAAATGGTGTTTTTTACATTAATCACAAAAGAAAATTTGCAGAAGAAAAACTTTAAAGAAAAAAGAAAAAATTCCTGAGAGAGAGAGAGAGAGAGAGAGAGAGAGAGAGAGAGAGAGAGAGAGAGAGAGATTAAATTTAAAGCCTAAAAACAAAACAATGCAAATCTCATTTCTGAATCACCGGAAAAAAGAAATTAAATTAGATTACTTTTTTTTAGTCTGGGTGTTTTCAAATTATTTTCTTACCTTTATTAAAAAGTAAGTAAATAAAAGGTGAACTTTATACATAAGAGTTCATTAAATATAAAAAACGGACATAGCAAATATTTTCTTATATATATATATATATATATATATATATATTAGTTATTTATTGGTGCTACATAAATTTACTAAAACTAAAATTACAGTGTTTACACCTGTGCTTGAAACATTGACTTCCTTCGCTGGTTACGGGTTATAAAAGTATGTAAAAAAATATTATTATTATTATTATTTAGTGGAATATGGATTCATCCTCCTTGCAATTATTGACTAATTAAAAGGAAATCATGCAGGATAATGCAGGATGCAAAAATTGCAGGTTTGCTTCATAAAGGCTAGTTCACACACACACACACACACACACACACAAATTGCCTGATTGACTAGTTAAATAAGCAAGGAGAATATGTATATAACTATATATATATATATGATACACACAGACCGTGCATGGAACGGTCTGTGTGTATCATAAAAAACTCAGGGGACCATTCTGAGTTCATTCATATATATATATATATATATATATATATATATATATATATATATATATATATATATATGATTAAAAATGAAGAAGAGAAGCCATGGTTTAAAAGCTTAAGTAATAATAATAGTAACAATAATAATAACGATAATAAGTATTATTAATCATTTTGTATCAGTTTTTAGTCGTTTTCAAAGGCTTAAAAATTAAGATTTAGTGGAATTTTCTGAAAAAAAAAAAAAGGAAAATTGAGAATTTAACTAAATATTTCCTTTATTTTGACCATTCGAAATTCAATCGAATGAAATCGATAGAATTTCGAAAAGATCTCCATGAAGACTCCCATCTTTCGGGAACTGTTTTTTGTTTCAAGATAACTGTTTTACACGAGTATATTATATATATATATATATATATATATATATACAGGGTGTCCCGTAAGTCTGGACCCATAGGGAAAAATAATAAATTACAAAATAGTCCAAAAATTTATTTATAATATATTTTTTTATTTTTTATTATTATTTTTATTATTTTTTTATTATGATCTTACTCCGCTGGAGTTTATTTGTGGGGCCACTTGAAAGCCAAAGTGTACGAGGTCAAACTTCAGAACATTTTCCACCTTAAAGCACGCATTGTGGAGGCGTGTCAAGAAATTTCTGCGACTGTGATTCAGAAAGTGCTGTCGCAGTGGAGATTGCGTCTTCAACTATGTGTGCGACACAACGGCGGACACTTTGAACAGATTATGTAATAAATTTTTGGACTATTTTGTAATTTTATTATTTTTCCCTATGGGTCCAGACTTACGGGACACCCTGTATATATACACTGTAAATTATTTCAATCTTTTATCTCTCTCTCTCTCTCTCTCTATATATATATATATATACACACGAGTGTAACTCGCTTCCATATTAGCCATTGTGTGTTATTCTACCTGCAACCCCCAAAAAAGGGCCCAAAACAAGAAATCAATTTGAACATCTGTTTTAGTTTTAACGTATTACTTTTGTAAATTTAATGTAAAATAAATTTTCCTATGAAACCGGACTTATGGGACACCCTGTATATATATATATATATATATTGTGTCTGCACAGAATTAGAAAAGTAAATAAATGGTAATTTAAAAATAGTTAAAATAAATAGAAAGAAATAGGAAGAAACTATAAAAATTAAAGAATTAAGATTTGGAATAAAATGTAACAAAAAGAAATTAGATTAAAAATCAGAACATTTTTTTTTTTGTCAATTGGTGAGTCGGATCAGAATTAAAACTTCTTTTTTTTTTTTTTAAATAAAATCATTGATGCTTGGCTCGAAATATTCTACCAGGTATGATTTTATTTACTTAAAAATCACAAAGAGAGAGAGAGAGAGAGAGAAATCTTGTTTGATGATGTTAGTCGTGGAAGAACATGTCTTTGCTTATATTCATACGCAGAATTTATGTCGTGTCCAGACCGTATATGCTGTACTTTGTAGGTGTTCCAGCTCTCTCTCTCTCTCTCTCTCTATATATATATATATATATATATATATATATAATAAATTATATATAACATAATATAATATAATAGCTACAGCTCTTTAATTTTCTATATATAAAAAAGAACATGCCTTTACCTTTAGGTCTGTTAAATTGTGTACGAGGATAGACATAAATTAGGCCTTTTTAAGCATAGGAAAAAAAAAAACGTTGAATCTTTCTTATAATGAAAATATATTATGACACTTAATTATATTAAAGTAATTTTATATTAACTGTGGGCGTGACGAAGTTTCATCGAATTTACTGTATAAATGTTTAGGTTGTAATGTAAGTTATTTGTACAGTATTCAACATTCGTTTTTCAGTTTTCAACATTCGTTTACAGTTTCTAATGTTACTTATGTCGGTAAGATAATGTTTGTAAAGACACAGATGACGTTGCGATTAAATGCCCAGAAAGTGTACAACATATTTTCCTCAATTACATCGCTGATTTTTCCTTTTACACTTCTAAATTATGCAAATTAGAGAAAACGTTTTTATAATTTTTCGGTTTTTTTTAAATATATATATATATATATATATACTCGTATATGCGCCTCGGTGGTGTAGTGGTTAGCGTCACTGAATACGATTCTATCGGCCCTGGGATCGAGACCCTGTGACGGCAGGCGGCGCGCAGCAAAACCTAGCTCTTCATCCTTCCACACATTAAAGAAATTGGTTGGTAGATAAATGGGTAACCTAGTGGCTAAGACGCTGGGTTGCTTTTGGGGCGTGGTTGGGATTCCACGTTAAACTGTAGGTCTAAGGTGGAGTAACAGCTTGACCTTCGTCAGAATGAGCAATTCGGGCGGAAACAAAACCAAGGTTTGCCAAGGTTATATATGTATATACTTAATAGCTTCGAATATATATATATATATATAGTATGTCTACTGAACTGTATGCAGGTAACAAATTTGGGCAACCGTGAATATCTGTGAACGTATACAAAGTGGTAATAAATTCATTTAAGTGAGATATTTATGCGTAGTTTCACATTTTAATGGCAAGCATTTTACCTGCCTTGTATTTTACATGCATAAATGCATGCGTCTGCATTTTGCTCGCAAACGAGTGAGTTTTCACAAAATAGAAATTTTTGTTCATCGGCTTATCTACGGTTGATTTCCACCAAATCTTAGCGGGGTGTCTTGTTTATTATGAAATCATAGTTAATAACAAAAATCGTGAATTTAGAGGCGACAGTTTGACAGGATTCTTGTTAATCCAGCGAATTAAATTTATGTTGGAGTTTGGGTGAATATTTGTCACTCATTTTTGGTTCCAGTTCGAGTGTTGAGGATCATAAATAGGGGATATTATGAGCACATTCTTTTGTTTTCATAAAATATTTCAAGTTTTTAATGTTTGCGGTGTTTTCGTAGATTTAGATACACTGTTTTTGCTGTTTGTTAAATAGTTTTTAGGCAAATTGTGTGTGTATATATATATATATATATAGTTAGAATTCCTAAATAAACGAATCTATAAATCATATTTTTTATGTAAATTCATTTTACGCACCTTTAATTGAAAGGCGATTTTTATCAAAGAAATATTGCTTTTATAACTGATGATGAAGGATAACAAAGCGTAATTTATTGACATTGTGTAGAAGATTTCGTGCCAAATAAATATTAAGATTTCACGCCCTAAATCAAAACTGAACTTTATCCCAGAGGTCAGAAATACCCAAATTTCGTAAAAAAATTACCCGCCTTTTATTTTATTTTTATTTTAGCGATATAAAGTTATACACTTTCGGTTGATTCTTTTATCAAACTGATTTTGATAATTTTCCTATAAACTAGAAACGATATCGTAGAACTTTTACAGCCTCTGGCATTGATATTAAAAATAATCGTTAGAAAGTAATTCTTTCAATTAAAAACTATATTTATTTATGATACAAATTAATGCATCGTGACTCGCGCGTTAAACCCCCCCACCCCCCGCAAAGACGAGCGCCATCTCGAAAGTTGAAACATAAATTTAACGATGAGCTGGCCACCAAATCCGGTCTTTATATTTTTCGTGTTTTGCTTTCTATTAGAAAATTCTTTCCTTAATTTGATTTAAATCGCTCGATTTGAGGTGCGTTTACTCGCATTAGCGTAGATACGTATCTCGAATTTATAAATGCCGAAACTCGCGCACGTTTAAATATTCTTTCAAACTTGTATATTTTTTTACAAAAAGTCTTTAAATAATTTCGCATGCAATAATTTATGTAGAGAAAATACAATAAAAAAAAATGAAAGCATTTTCAGCTTATTAAACAACATCAGCCTTTTCGTTCAATGTTACGGTCTGCATATTGTAACTCCTTATATGGTGTTCTGTAATCTTTCAAAATCATAATTTATGTAAATATAATTTATGAGTTTAATTACTAACTGTCTGCAATTTTTTTTTTTAAGGAATGACTCTTCTATCCTTATAACAACACTGTCGTCCTTATAATTCCTGTTATTAAAAACTGTGATATATATATATATATATATAATGTAAAGAACGACGCTTGTGTAGAAGAGCGTTCCGCACAAGACGAGGAGGGAGAACGAGCAAATGAAAAATGAGGTACCTCTCAGGAATCGAACCAGGGATCATCCAATTGCCGGTCGGATATGTTAACCACTACACCAAGGAACCCGATTAGTTAGTTCTTGTAATCGGGGTCCTTGGTGTAGTGATTAACATATCCGACCGGCAATTGGATGATCCCGGGTTCGATTCCTGGGAGTACCTCATTTTCATTTGCTCGTTCTCCCTCCTCATCTTGAGCGGAACGCTCTTCTACACAAGCGTCGTTCTTACATTAATTATACTCTGTGTTGTTTGCAGTTAAAAAAATAAAAAATATATATATATATACTGTATATATATATATATATATATATATATATGAAGAGAAACTAATACAAAAAAAGGTTACAAACTTAATGTTCAAAAGAACAGAGAAGAGTTAATAAAATAATAATAATGGTTAGTATTCTGAGCAAGCATAAAAGCAATTATTATTGCGTGCAAATTCATGTTATAAAAACGTATTTCCTTTTATATTCAAGGCAAACTATTCTAAATTTTAAGAGATAAACGTTTAATAGCGAAATGGTATTCCGAATAAAAGTCTGGAACAGGATATAAAACTGTCTTTATCCGAATATCTCTTTCTATCTATATCCATGGAAACTCTACATTACACACACACACACACACACACACACACACACACACACATATATATATATAGGGTGGGTAAAAAATTTTACCTCTTAGAGGTAAACTGTCATATTAAAAAAAGTAAGGGGACTAGAGCTCCCAAACTTCATAGATGCTTACCTTAGCATGTTGTTCGTCTTAATTGAGAAATTGCTCGATGTGTCCCCCTTCCTGCTCAATGCAGGCCTCCAAACGTGGACGCCACTGATCAATACACCTGTTTACGTATCGTTGAGACACCTTCTTCCAGCCGAGCAGAATTCTTTCGCGTAGTTCGTCTATGTCTCTTATATTGGTACCAGGGATGTAAACTTTGGACTTCAGGGCTTCCCAAACACCATAATCTAGTGGTGAAAAATCGGGGCTACTAGCCGGCCACATATTGGGTTTGATAAAATTTGGTGTTTGTTCTCTCAAGGAATGTGACAGTTTGGCGTGCTCTGTGAGCAGGGGCTCCATCTTGTTGGAAAGCATATTCAAATGTTTTACCACTCTATCTAACTGATATTTGACGAATTAGTGGTGAAAGATATACTTTCTAACAAGATGGAGCCCCTGCTCACAGAGCACGCCAAACTGTCACATTCTTTGAGAACGAAACACCGGATTTTATCGAACCCAATATGTGGCCGGCTAGTAGCCCCGATCTTTCACCACTAGATTATGGTGTTTGAGAAGCCCTGAAGTCCAAAGTTTACATCCCTGGTACCAACATAAGAGACATAGACGAACTACGCGAAAGAATTCTGCTCGGCTGGAAGAAGGTGTCTCAACGATACGTAAAGGTGTATTGATCAGTGGCGTCCACGTTTGGAGGCCTGCATTGAGCAGGAAGGGGGACACATCGAGCAACTTCTTAATTAAGACGAACAACATGCTAAGGTAAGCATTTATGAAGTTTGGGAGCTCTAGTCTCCTTACGTTTTTTAATATGACAGTTTACCTCTAAGGGGTCACTTTTTTTTTACCCACCCTATATATATATATATATATTATATATATATATATATATTTTTTTTTTTTAGTTCAGGAAGAACCGATTCGCCTCTATTTAAAGGGCATATCTCAGCGGAAAAACAAAGAAAGTGAGAGGAAAGACAGAGGAAAAAGAAAGGGTGGAGGGGACAGTCGAAGTGGAAAAAGACCAAGGATGACAAGGACTGCAGGGTCGAGCCCCATCATCCTTGGGTGCTAGGGCCGGGAGGGCGCACGTGAAACCTCCAGGAACAAGCACGTACAAACGAGCACAAAGAGCACTCAAGAGCACGAGCTTAGAACCCCCTTGCGGGGATATATATATATATATATATATATTAGAAAAATAGAAACATAAAATTATTTATATAGCATAAAAAAAACCCATTTAATGCTATGTCTAAGAGCGCCTGCGTAACAACAAAAACCTGACTTTTTTCGTGGAGCTTGCATGTATGGTAACAAAAACTAGTTGTAAGGTATTTGACCTTTGCCTTGAGTCATTTGGTCTAACTTATATATATATATATATATATATACAGGGTGGGGCCGTAAGTTTCCATACATAGGAAAAATAAACATTTTTTTATGGACAACCATTTTTATTTATATAATATGCTCTACATGGTTGCCATTGTTTTGAAACACATTTCAATACGTGTTCCCCACTGTTGATGAACACGCATTAGCACAGTTGACGTTATGCTTGTAATGGCGTTGGTGATACGTTCCTTTAGATGATTTATGTCTCGTATCTTTTCCTGATACACCATGGCCTTCAAGTGCCCCCAAAGATAGACATCAAGGGGGGTGAGATCTGGGGATCTGGGAGGCCACTCCACAGGACCACGCCGACCAATCCAAGCATCCGGAAACTGCTGATCCAAATACCGACGCACGTGAAGACCATAATTTAAATTTTCCTATGTATGGAAACTTACGGCCCACCCTGTATATATATATATATATATATATATATATATATATATATATATATATATATATGAAATCAAGTCTTTTGGGGGGTATCATGTTGCATTTTCCCTGACAAGTCTGACAAGGGTAGTCCAAAGATAAGAAAAAGGGTTCAGCGAATTCTTCTGTATTATTGGTATATAAACGAACAAGGAAAGTAACAACCAACGAAATTGTAAAACTAAAATGAAATTAAAAATGTATTTATATGAATAGTATTCAATAATATTTATATATACAGAAGTCGTATAAAAAAGGGGGCATGGCATTCGCGCTATACTTATCACATGTGTAGAGGTGTACAAACACTTGTATGCAAGTATGTTTACAGAGATAAATCTTGTTATATACTCTTATACATATATACAGGGTGTCCCATAAGTCCGGCATCATAGGAGAAATTCATATTTTTCTGTCTACAAACCATAATTCATATTTTTCTCTTTCTACATGCCATAATGTCTGTGAGCAAGGAAGAACGAATCCGGATAATTCTACTCATAGGAAATCGGAGTCAAAGAGAGGCCGCTGCTGAATTTAACAGACTGCATCCAGACCGCGAGCCATTAACACAGAGTTGTGTGTCTGGATGCAGTCTGTTAAATTCAGCAGTGGCCTCTCTTTGACTCCGATTTCCTATGAGTAGAATTATCTGGATTCGTTCTTCCTTGCTCACAGACATTATGGCCTGTAGAAAGAGAAAAATATGAATTATGGTTTGTAGAAATAGAAAAATATGAATTTCTCCTATGATGCCGGACTTATGGAACACCCTGTATATATATATATATATATATATATATGTGTGTGTGTGTTGTGGGATTTATATCCTGCCAATAAAATTTATCATTATCATATATATATATATATGTGTGTGTGTGTGTGTTGTGGGATTTATATCCTGCCAATAAAATTTATCATTACCATATATATACATATATATATATATATATATATATATATATATATATATATATATATATATATATATATATATACACACACACACACACGAAGGTAATTCAATAAGTATCCGAACTTTTTATTTTCACATCTGATAGATTATAAACACATCACTTCTCAACATAGTCTCCCTGTTTCTCAATACACTTAGTCCAGCGATCTACAAGCTTCCTAATGCCATCACAAAAGAATGTTTTTAGCTGTGTGCGTAGCCAGTCATGCACCGCCTCCTTCAGGTCATCATCGCCTTGGAATCGCTGACCTCTCAAAGCGTCTTTTAGTGGTCAAATAGGTAAAAATCCGAAGGTGCCAGGTCTGGACTGTAGGCGGGATGGTCGAAAACTTCAAATTTAAGTTCATGAAGGCATTTTCTAGTCTGTGTAGCGGTATGAGGGCGCGCATTGTCGTGTAACAGAAAACACCTTCCGACAATTTCCCTCTCCGTTTTGTCGAATTGCTTGCTTTAACTCATTCCAAAGCATGTCAGAATACGATGCACTTGTTACTGTAGTTCCACGCTCTAGATAATGTTCAAGGATAGGGCCTCGTGTATCCCAAAACAGTGTTAGCATAACTTTACTTGCTGACGGCCGCGCTTTGAACTTCTTCGCAACGGGAGATGTTGGATGCTTCCATTGCATGCTCTGTCGTTTGCTTTCTGGTTCATAGTGATGGATCCAGGTTTCATCTCCAGTGATAATGCGCTCTAAAAAGTTTTCACCTTCATTATGATACCGCGCCAAAAGACGAGAGCGGACGTCCATACGATTACGCTTGTGCTCTTCTGTCAACTGTTTGGGCACCCATCTTGCACAAACCTCGTGAAAGCCAAGAATGTCATGAATTATCGAATAGGCTGACCCTTGACTGATGTCTAATGAAGATGCAATTTCTATTATTGTTAATCTTCCGTCATCGAAAATCATGGCTCTGGCTTTTTCCTGCTCGTCACCACTGGTTGATGTTGACGGTCGTCCTGAGCGCTGAGCATCCGTCACACATGTCCGACGTTCCTTGAACATTTGAATCCACTCGTACACACCTCGCCGTGGTAACGTATTATTCCCATACTGAGCATATAAACGCGCGTGAATTTCAGTTCCTTTCACACCTTCTGCCCACAAAAAACGAACCACGGATCTCTGTTCTTCCTGAGTACAAATTGAAAGCGGCGCAGCCATGCTCACTACTCGTACGATATGTGACAGCTACGAGTAGCCTAAATAAGCCTATACTGTTGCTAGCCTAAATAAGCCTATACTGTTGCTTGCCTAAATAAGCCTATACTGTTGCTTGCCTAAATAAGCCTATAGATCTCAGTTTGGCTTGTTATTACGAATATATATTGTATATACTATATTATCACTAAAATAAAAAGTGCGGATACTTACTGAAGTACCCTCGTGTATATATATATATTTTGTGTGTGTGTGTGCGTGTGTGTGCGTGTGTTTGGGTTCCTCCCACTCATTGTCATCCCCATTTTATTTAGTCATGGTCCAAGAATGAGAAATCTGAAAGTGAGAATGTCAAAGGAAGCAATTTTCAAATCGATCCACTCTCGCTGCAGGATTTTGCGCATTAAATTATAAATTTGATAACTTTCGTAGAAAATCCCTCTCGATCTTGCAGTTGAGGAAAAGCTTCATTTTATTATTTCCCAAAGTAGGAAACTTTTCTTAAATTTGGAATTTTCACGTCGAAAATTCCCAATTTCCGGACCTAAAGTGAAAATGAGAATGGGAATGGTGCTAAGAGTGAGGAACTTCTCACGTTTATCTGTCATATGACGAGGCAAACATGATTAAGCAGACCGTTAAAAACATCAGAATGACGTGACGTCCCTATTAAATTATCTCTCTCTCTCTCTCTCTCTCTCTCTCTCTCTCTCTCTATATATATATATATATATATATATATATATGCAGACAAGGTTGTTTGTTTGTGGTAGTACAAAAGCTATTGTGTTTTGTGTGAAAGAAATCTTGATTCAGTGAAGAGAATAAATTCATATATAAGCAGTTGGACTGTCATGTTCAATGCTTATACGACACATAAACATTTCCCATTATATATATATATATATATATATATATATATATATATATATATATATATATATATATATATATATATATCTGAATTTTTAAAGTTTCTTTTTCAATACAAACGACATATATATATATATATATAATATATATATATATATTATATATATATAAATATATATATATGGTATATTTAGTTAATAATGGCAATCTATATTACTGTTTTATACCCCTTAATTATACTCTAATTACGATAGAAATGGGTTCAGTCCTATATAATGGGTATTTGGAGCATGTACATGTACAAAATTGGCTCCTTCCAAGTACTTTGGAATGTCATTATCTGCTTTTGTGTGTGGGATTGAATTGATCTATGTATGTCATGCCCCGCAACCTGGTGGCAAAATAGCTCTTAAATAAGGGTATGACGTTTCTTTCTTGGAAGAGAAAAAATAATTACAGAGAGAGGTCTCGTATGTTTGAAATTAACCTGAGAAGAGCAAAAGGCATACCCACTGGATATACAAGTATATACTATATATATATATATATATATAATTTTCCGATCCTATTATTTAAACGAACTAGAAACAGAATATGTACTTTGTATTATCTTAAATAATGAACTTATTTATTTTATAATACTAAAAATAGTAATAATGTATCGTAAAACAATATTGTAAAATATTTATAAATTGTAAAATGTTTACAATTGATAATTAAGCAAATGTATTACATAAAACCATGAATAATAAAAAATAGGGGGAAAAAAATTAAGTTTTTCAAATAAAATTATATATATATATAAAACACCAAAGGTTTATATATATATATATATATATATATATAAGCAAACAACCACAAGGAAAAGGAAACACAAAGTCCGAGCGCTTTCGTGATATATTCACATTATCAAGGAATAATCAAGGATAATGTGAATATATCACGAAAGCGCTCGGACTTTGTGTTTCCTTTTCCTTGTGGTTGTTTGCTTATTAATAAGGTCACGTGTTATTTGTGATTCTAGTGCATATATATATATATATATATATATATTGTTTGAAGCATTTCAGATGAAGAAGAAATTCATTATTATTTAATGTTTTTTATAAATTTAAGATATAGAGTATATTTTTTTATTATTGTTTTACGATTTTGATAATACGCGTTCAAAAGACGATTTTTCTTCTTCAATTTACGATTGAGTGTTTTTACATGTGATTGCACTTAAGAAAAGTTTGTAGAAGACTCAAATTACCTTAACCAACGATTTGGAATAACTAAGGTCAAACTTTCAATAAATCTCTTTATATATTATATATATATATATATATATATATATATATATAAGCTATATATATATATATATATATATATATATAATATATATATATATATATATATATATATATATATATCCGCTTCTCGGAAATTAGCGAAGTTAATCGACATTGGGTCTGGGTAGTAGTTGGATGGGAGACCGTCCTCCGCGTCCAGATTATGTAGCGACCCGTGGTTCGGATCCCGTAAGCTGTAGGTCCCCTCCGTCATATGACCTTAGATGTTGCGAAGAAGGTTAAACAACCCCAATTAATATATATATATAATATATATATATAGAATGTGTTTTTATGTTATGGAGTTATTTGCCACTAGTTTAACAGGATAGCTGGCAAGATTCTCTCTCTCTCTCTCTCTCTATCTATCTATCTATCTAAATTTGACAGAACTTGCTATTCTGACGAAACTCATTTTTTAGCTGCATTTAATCCTGTCTGTGTGTGACCTTAGAATGCAATTTTGAGAGACTCTCCCTTACTGCAGTTACAAATTTATAATTTATTTATAGGTTAACTTTGGGCGGACTCTAACGACTTTATCAATATCTTTTGTAAAGTGTTTCGTTCTCAACGATGAAACCTTCCAAGAAAAAGGAATGGGCAGGAATGCTTGGGTATAGCTGCCGGGCACAGTTTGACCTTTCGAGGCCAAAGTGATGAGAGAGAGAGAGAGAGAGAGAGAGAGAGAGAGAGAGAGAGAGAGAGAGAGAGAGAGAGAGAGAGAGAGAGAATACTAATTTGTATAAAAATGATGGAAATGCGTGAAGGAAAAAGGAGACAGTTGAGGGCAGTAAAAAATGAGAGTGAAGCTCACACACACACACACACACACACACAAGTGTCAAACTCCATTCTGATTTTTCTCAGCTACAAAATAATTATTTTTTGATGAGTTTCCATTTCAGGCAATTTAAGACGTGGGTTTCCAACATCACGCCCACACCATGGCTCGTCTCTCTCTCTCTCTCTCTCTCTCTTTCTTGTATTATCAATATTGTAAAAACATGTAAATTGATTTCAATTTTACAGTTGACTGCAGGCACTTTCAAGAACTAATTTCTAACCAAACATAAACTCAACCATTTACATCGTAAAGCATTTTTTTAAATGCAAATTTTATATTGGATCTAAACCATCGAAATTTATTAAAAACAGTTTTTATTTAAATCTTTAGTTGGTTGGTTTAATCCACTTTTTAGAAAGTTTTTTAATCTCATTTACTTAGAAAATTATTAATAATTTTATACAATGTATACATCGCATAAAATTATTAATAATTTTATACAATGTATACATCGCTACACGCGGAAAGATACCAACTGTAAAATTTAGTAAAGGGTTGTCAAAATTTTCCTAATCCATTTTGGTAGGTAGTTAGGTACGTCCTGTTAAGTTGAAATGTTTTTTTTTTTTTTTATTAAATTTATGAAAATTTTTACAATTTAAAATGTCTAATTTTAAAAAGAATTTATATTTACAGTATTTTTAATTTAACTAAATTTTAGTATTTAATTTTAAAAAAATTAGCGTAACCTTCCTAGTGCTGTAATGGGTATTATAAATTTTACAAGTTACTCTACCGCTTTAATTAAGTTATTCCTTATAAATTTTCGAAGCAAATATTAAATTACAGTATATGAAATTTTGGATCACCCGAAGATCAGGACCCCCCAGCCTTCTTTAGCTAGCCTTATGAGACTAACTAACGAAAATATCACGGCTTAACCTAACCAATCGTCAAGGGCGTACAGTTGACCTAACAGTTGGTAAGGTTAAGGCGTTATATTTTCATTAGTTAGCCTTATAAGGCTAACTAACGAAGGCTGGGGGCCTTGATCTTCGGGTGATCCGAAATTTTGAATAAACCAGGCCAAATGAGTCATACTTATTACCAATGCCTGTTGTAACAATTTGTAACTAGTACGGTTAATACTCTTTATTACTAGTCAATTAAATTTCATTAAAATCCACTAAAATAAAATTAATATATAATTTAGTAATTTATTTTAGTAATTTAGTTTTATTGACTACAAACGAAGGATCTTTCGTAATAAAAATAGTTTACTCGTGCTGCAATTAACATCTATTATTATTATTATTATTATTATTATATATGGAAATTGTTATTATGAGTAAGAGTTGAATGACACGTGAGTATTAGGACCTATCCCTTAATTAGGTATGATATGATGACGTACGGTTTGATGTTCTTGGTAAAGAGAAAAACAGGTTTTTGGGTTCAATACTTAGTCATAATAGTTAACTGATATAATTAAGTATAGGAATGATACCGATAAAAATAATAATATTTAATAGTATCACTTCCTATTATAATGTAACAGAATTACTAGACCTACTACTACTACTAATAATAATAATAATAACAATAACACTCAATTAACTTAAGCACAAACGCTCAAAGATCAACACAAATCTTTTATTTACAAAAAGTTCAGTTCATAAAAATATATAAAAATATCTAATAAAAGTCAAGATGAAATAGCCGAACAACACAAAAAAAAACAAAAACAAATTACATATAGAGTTTCAAGAACCAGTTGAACAGGTTCTTGCGCAAAGTCCTTGACCAGGTATTATGTGTAGCTGCTTGTGAAGGCAAGATGAGGTTGGAAACAACTCTCTCTTTCATCAAATACCTCAGAATCGGGCGGGATGCTGTAGAGGGATCGAACTCGGGTCGATTATGGTTTAAAAAAAGGAATATATATATATCACATCGCTCAATAAGGAATGATACACTGAAAACCTATAATTTTATAAATTTAGCATAAAACCAGTTTAGAAGCTAGAAAAATGATTAGACTTTAATAGAGAGTCAATCACATCAGGACGTAATTTATGTATAAGGGCTTGGAGGTAGTTAGCGATCCTAGACATGTATCTCGCTAGTGAGAGTTGCTTTTGAATTGAGAGTCATGTTTAAATTTGAGCTTGATTGTTACGCGCCGTTACCTTCATACGGCAGAAGAACTTATAATGCATTGCACTCATTTGCATATGCAGTTAATGAGTGCATGCAAAAATACGAAGAGAGAGAGAGAGAGAGAGAGAGAGAGAGAGAGAGAGAGAGAGAGAGAGAGAGAGAGAGAGAGAGAGAGAGAGAGAGAGAGAGAGAGAGAGAGAGAGAGAGAGACGTAAAACATATCCGATAAGAAATGAATATATAAAAGAAAGGGCCATTGGCATCTTGGCACGGGCAAGCACTATAAAATTGAAATTTCCTTTACTTAGAGAAGGTCCAGATAAAAATAGCCTTCGGGAAACTTCAGCGAGAGAATATATAAATCATTTTAAAGGAATTAAACCTGATTTTAAGACCGAGTAATCACCAGTATAAAGAAAGGAATTAATAATATCGCTTGTGGTTGTTTAACCTCCAAAGGTCATACGACGGAGGAGATTTAAAGCTTTACCTAGAATTCGAACCGAGGGGCGCTACTTTATCTTCTTTTTTTTTTTGTGCAGGAAGGAGTTGCCAACGGCGAACGCTCGCAAAAAATACCCCCTCATAGAAGGAAAAAGAGATAACTGAAATTAAGGTTTCCAAAGCTTTTAAAAATGATGCCTTTTTTTTAAATTTTGAAAATGGGTAGTGCGTAAGATGCGTGTATGTGTAGTGAGGAATAGAGGGAGAAGCGTCTGTTTGAGAGCGTGTTGGATTGCTCACAGGGTAGATGAGAGTGAGACACGTATAAAGATCAGTTAAGAAGGACACTGACAGGAGAAACGGGGGTTCCAACACGCTCTGTCTCCTACCTAACGTCTTCCCCACCCCTAGAATAGTATTAGATGGGTGTCACCCATCCAAATACTACCCAGACCCAATATCGTTTAATATTATTGATCTGATGAGAAGTGTGTTACTGCGTGGCCACGACTTAGCTCTGTTTATGAGAGAGAGAGAGAGAGGAGAGAGAGAGAGAGAGAGAGAGAGAGAGAGAGAGAGAGAGAGAGAGAGAGAGAGAGATCAGAACTACATCAGTAACCAGAACAAATCGAGCACAATCACTTCCATAAAAACAAAGACCAGAGGCGACGATGCTTTTGATGAGGACTCCGATCTAAGAACGAAACCATCATTTTTATAAGTTTAATGGCGAGGGGGGGTGGGGTGGAGAGGATACCCATAAATTTCAAAATTTAGATCAAACCCTCAATTTAAAGCACTTAAAATTCCTTGAAATTTATCTTTACGATTTCATATTTGAATTCTTGAATTCTTTGAACTATATAGAATTTTGCTTATATATCCACACATAAACTGCATGAGTGCGTATCTTCATGTACACGCATAAATTACGTACATGAATAATTACTAACAATCGTATAGGTAAATTAACTCCGTAAACCCGTATGTGACATCATCATATTCTCTCGCACGTAAAATTGATGTCACCGTTACGTTATTATAACGAGTCTCTTCACGCTTTGAAGTAGTGTTTGGAGTTACTTTTTAAATAAAGCTTTTATACTTCATACATTATCTACGCTTTAAGGACTGCTTTGTACTACTGAGAAGCGTCATTATTGGCACAGTATATCAGGTAATTATAAATTTTTAAAAGTATACCTCATTTACTCCTTCTTTGTATATAGAGACCTCGTATATGCATCAGGCCAAGTTATATATATATATCTCTTAAAGCCAATGACCCTATTTAAAATTTAAAAAAATCTATGAATAATAATAATAACAAAAACATTGATAAAATAAAGAAAACTAGTCTTGTCAGGGTAACTATTAATTTTAAAAATAAAAAAAAAAATAAAATTGTTTAATAGTACGGTGTCGCTTCTTAGAAGAATGACGCCCACTTGTGCAAGAGCATTGTTTGAAATATTATATCATTAAGAGGTTTTTATCTTTTACTTATTTTTATTTTATATATATATATACAGTATATATATATATATATTATAATATATATATATATATATATATATATATATATATATTATATATTAGCTTTTAGATAACACACTGTTTGATTTTTCGATTATAATAAATTGTCCTAAATTATATTTAGTGTTTATAATTAATTATAATAACTATAATTTAACACACACATATATATTAAAAAACAATTACTCGGTTCCAGTTTTCATAATTATGTTATTTTTATAATTAATCTGTATATATATATATATATATTATATATATAATATATATATATATACAGGGTGTCCCGTAAGTCTGGACCCATAGGGAAAAATAATAAAATTACAAAATAGTCCAAAAATTTATTTATAATATATTTTTTTATTATTTTTATTATTATTTTTATTATTTTTTTATTATGATCTTACTCCGCTGGAGTTTTATTTGTGGGGCCACTTGAAAGCCAAAGTGTACGAGGTCAAACTTCAGAACATTTTCCACCTTAAAGCACGCATTGTGGAGGCGTGTCAAGAAATTTCTGCGACTGTGATTCAGAAAGTGCTGTCGCAGTGGAGATTGCGTCTTCAACTATGTGTGCGACACAACGCGGACACTTTGAACAGATTATGTAATAAATTTTTGGACTATTTTGTAATTTTATTATTTTTCCCTATGGGTCCAGACTTACGGGACACCCTGTATATATATATATATATATATATATATATATATATATATTGATATACAAATCAATTCAGCTTTGCTAAACCTGTTTATCACAAAAGTATTAACTATTGCTTTATTGAGGGAAAATGCAACATGTTTTTGATAATTTTGATTATATATGTATATATAAGGAGGACTGTAGACACCAATCGACCAGGGAAGTACTCCGAGAGGGACGTTAGGCAGGAGACAGGGAGTGCTGGAACTCCCGTTTCTCCTGTCACTGTCCTCTTTAGTTCATCTTTTTCCGTGTCTCATCTATCCTGTGAGCAGTTCAGCATGTTCTCAAACACACGCTTCTCCCTCCATTTTTCCCTATACATACATGCATTTTACACACTATAAATTAATATATATATATATATATATATTATATATATAATATATATATAATATATAAGGACATCGTGACCTTCGGAGACCTTGATTTTGGCTCTTATAAAAGGGGGCATTTTTGCGGGTACATGCCCATGGCCCCTTATTTGTTCATAAAGTATATATATATACACACACGTGTGTGCTAAGTGATTCGATGGTGTAGTGGTTAGCATCGCTGACTACGAATCCACCGGTCCCGGGTTCGATTCCCGGTGATGGCAGGATGCGCGCGGCTCACCCAGCTGTTCATCCATACAGTAAAAAAAAAATTGGTTGGTAGATAAATGGTACCCTGGGTAATCTAGTGGTTAAGATGCTGGGCTATTGATCGAGAGGTCATAACTTCAAATCCGTGCGAAGACTTTGTAATTTCTGACCACCCGTGGTGGGTCGTAGTTCGGATTCCACGTTAAGCTGTAAGTGTAAGGTGGAACGTTTAGCCTTTGTCAGAATGAACAATTCGGGCGGAAGCAAAACCAAAGTTAACCAGTGTGTGTGTGTATATATATATATATATATATATATATATATATATAATCACCGCAAGAAAAAATGAAACCCAAACTCGCAAGACAAAATGCAAAATTAAAAAAAAAAAAAGCCGTAGCTATTTATTCCTACACGTGGAACACTTATCACAATTTAAAGATCAATAAAACAAAGGTTTTTCTCTCCTTTTCAAGACCTTTTGTTTTACTTTACAGTTGTGGTTTTACATCTTTTATTTGGGTTCCTGGGTTGAGAATATATATATATATAATATATATATATATAATATATATTATAATATATATATATATATATATATATATACACACACACACACACACACCTTGGTTGGTAAACCTTAGTTTTGTTTCCCCCCGAATTGTTCATTTTGACGAAGGTCAAACTTGTAACTCCTTCTTACACACACACACACACACACACACACACACACACACACACATATATATATATATATATATATATGATAATTCTTAAACCGTTATATGGTAGGAAAGATATATTTTTCAAATCTAAAGCGCAGAACCATGCTGTGCACTCCTACTGCGACAATCGTTGAGAGGGTAGGATGATTGTGTGTGTGTGTGTGTGTGTGTGTGTGTGTGTGCGCGCGCGCGAGCAAGCTCTGGATCATCTAAACTGTGAAATATGTAGAGAAGTACGTCTATTATATATATATATATATATATATATATATATATATATATGGGATGAATTTCACAATTTTTTCACCCCTTGTGGGTTTGCAGCATATATATATATATATATATATATATATATATATATAAAGCCAGGACACACGTACTAACGACACAAGTACGGGAATGATTATGAATTTCACCACTCCTTGGATTATGATAACAAATCATTGTTGCTTCCAATGGTGATGAATCACGTACGGAAGCTTCGTTAGTACATTGACCCTCAATGTACTTAACAATGATGCTACGAGCTGTTCGTACCCTGGATGGGTGTATGGGTTGAGCGATGCTTTGTAAAAACAGTGAAGCCTTTTTTACTGTCCATATGATTTAATCTACTAACATTTGTCATTAACAGTGATAATATACTGTTTATATATATATATATATATATATATATATATATATACATATATACACACACACACACACACACACGAGTATATACAAGATAGCAGCTCTTAATTCAGAATTAACCTCATCCATCATTATCTAACACACCTTTAGTTGGCGTGCCATCAAAAGCTATTTTCTTATGCCTGGCGCATTCTAGCGCTATACCCGTATACCCACTATCTATTAGTTTGACAAATGAGGCCCCGAAGTTGTACTAACTGCATCGCCCTGCTGTTACGATTTTAACTCCACTGGGCATTGGGCAATGACTCAAAAAAACGGCTATACTGAGGATATATTTGTTATATATATATATATATATATATAAAAGAGAAGGTGGAGTTGGTGTTGTTACACGTTGCATTGCTTACAACACATGTCCAAGAACGATAAATTATCTGAAGGACAACGTACTAGTAAGTGTTGTAGCCTCTCTAAGGGACAATTTGTTAATGTTCTTACATTCGTACGCGATAACATTTAATTCAAATCTATCTGACAAACACGAGCTTACCATTAGATGAAATTATAAACGAACAACCGCGCATGTTTGCAGTGTGTTAATAACGTAAAAGTACCTCTGGACGTTAGGTGTTTCCTTCGGGTGATGAAATTTCGTCAGGTTGTTTTTAACTGTGATCTTGTCGTAACCGAATGGTCAACGCCCGTGTCTCCAAGTCAGAGGGCCAGGGTTCGAATCCTGATGAGGGATAAAATTTGTATATGAATGAACGCGCGTTATGCGTTTATTTAATATTATATATATATTATTCTTTTTGGTGACAAAAATTGATAAATGAAACCAGTTATTACTAGTTAGTAATTGTTTTTAAGACTCTTGTTTTTAGGTGAATTTTTTTTTCTGAAACTGTACATTAGTCACGAAACAAACCATGAAAAGAACATCCTATTTAGACACTGATTGGATCAACCTTATAATGCAACCAAAAAAAAGAACCTAAAACTGGTAGATAAAATATATGTCAGTCTGGGCGTGAATTGTCCCAATCCACTTTGTTGAGAAATGCGGAGCTGTGAGTAAACCGCTGTACGTTGATTGTTGTTGTTTCGTTTAACGGCTTTCGTCCAACTAAGGGCACTGAGACGAGATGTATAGTCGTTTCAAAAGGTTCCGTGCTAAAAATATTTCGTTTTCTTCTCGGTAAAATATGGCGTTTCACCGCGGGACTTTTCTGAATCGCGTGTACAATGTACAATTAAGGGGGGGGGGGGGGTCGAAATTTGTATTCTTATTCTACACACTGCTCGGAGTTTCCTTTGGGCCCCTAAACAACATACTGTAATTACACCGCTATGCGGCCCCCCCCCTACCCGTTGCATATGCCCCCCCCTTTTTTTAAATTGAAATTTTAAATTTAATTTAAAGCATATTAAAACCAAAATATTCACCTTAAGAAATTTAAAATCGTAAATTACTGACACCACTGGCCTTTCCATTGGAACACAGGTAGCTTTTTTCTCGACTCCAGTACATTCAAAATAAATTTACGTCTGTTTTCGTAACCAATTCTATCTTGTGATGCTTCTGTTACCACATTTACAGCATGTTCTACTCCCTGGCTGTGACAGGGAAAAGGAATAAGCTGAAGTGGTTCATTTCGAACTTTAAGATCATCATTTGTCAAATTCTGTAAAATAGGTGGAGGGGTGATGGTTTCGTTGTCCCAGTCGATCATGTTAGGATAATCGTCTGCTTCAAAGTTCAGTGTTTTTGGCAGCTCAAATTTCTCGCATTGGTGCTCCTAGTTCTTGCTCGAACGATGTGCTGAAGAGCCAGCTCTCTGACCTCTCTTCTTGTGTCTGTTATCATTGAGAGTAGATATTCTCTGGGTGGGCAAAATAGGCGTTTTTCTGAGGACACGCTCCATAATCATCCGATGCTTTTTATCTAAGCCTTTAGTAAGTGCATGATATACCAAAAGTTAGATGTTCCCTCATTTGCCTTTGGATGAGACTTTATCCAAAACCAGCCTGGAGCGTAAACCAGCATTATAATTTTTACTAGGTCTTGGATGTTTTTGTCTGGATTCCGTATGGAGACATATAAGCGCAGGATCCTGTTTGCTCGTGTTAGCCATCTTGCATGATGGAGGGACCTGGTGGCTAACGCTTGTGAGATGCGTCCAGATTGTATGCTAATGCACATTTCATACATATATTTTTGGTCACTGCTGAAACTTTTAAACAATATCGGCCGAAACTTCTTTAATGTTGCCCTCTACAGGGGTATAATCAACTATATCCAGTTTGGTCAAATCCTCTCGGAGTTTATTTCCAAGAGAACCTTGAAGGTGTTTGGTCCCGAAGTTTTTCCATCAATTGCTTCAAATACATGCCTGAAGGGCAGTTCGTTTGCATGCAAAAGGCAAATCAGCCATTGTACCGGCCTGTCCAGATATAATTCAATCAATTTTAGCACTCCGCCAATCCTGCCAGTGTTCACTGGGGTGCCATCGCATAGCAAAGCTTTGAGGGATTCTTTGCTATTGGAATCAACTATAAAAGTTATTATTTCATCTGCAATACAACAAGCAGTTCCGTTATCTGGAGCTATATGATCCACGTAAACATCACCAGGTTCTTTGACTATTACATAATGTTCTTCGTACTCCATTCCCTTCTTTGTCTTAGTTTGATCTTTTCTACCATCAAATCCGATGCCTTCAATCTGTGTGTTCTCTGATTTTACTTTGATTACGTTCTTTTTTACCCACACGTATTCTTTCTCTTTCCACTTTTTCCTATCCAACACATTGGTTTCGTCTAATATTCCCATATCCTTCAAAGCTGCATTTACTATGCTGCAGTAGCTCTGTAACTTACACGGTATCTATCTGCTGTTATTGTTAAGTTATCATAAATAATTCTGTTCTGATGGTTTTCTCTCAGCTCAAATCCGGAACAAAGTCAATATCGTCGCTGTCATCATCAATTTCCATGCTCTCATCTTCCAAATATGTAAAGGGTCCAGTTTGCTGGTTGAGGCGACATTCATATCTAGGCTTATCTTGGCTCTTCTTTCTAATCCTTTAACTCTATCGTGAGTCCTTTTTCTGCAATCCGTTCGACTGATTTTTTTATCGTAACAAGTACAAGTGCAAATATCAAACATTTCATCGAATGTCTCCACTTCTGCTGAAAACTGTTGTTTCTTTGTTTAATGGTACTTTATTTAGCTTTGCTGCGATTCTATCAATCGTTCAACTTTTATAGCTATTCTTCAAATCCTATATGTGGAAAGGAAAACTTCTCTCAAATGGCTTCCACATCTTTAGTGACACTTCTGTAACATTCTTTTGCTGTTCTAGAACCTTTCGAAATCAGTTATTCTCGTTTTCTTACCAATAAATAATGCCTAAATACGTAGCCTTTGAAGGAGTCACTGAAGGTGAAAAATTCTGCAGGGTGACCAAATGTTGAATGTGCGTTTGCTTCGTGTCGCCATGATTTCACTTATTTGGCCTAGTAGCATTAATAACAAGAAACTAATTGTAAATTCTAGCAATGAATCATTCAATCTGAATTTAATATAACTCATCGGAATTAACATAACTCATTCAATCAAAACAATCTGAAAATAACAATCTGAACACTAAACAAAAAAAACGTGACAATAATTTATATAATTCATCTAATCTATCTAAATTAATCTATGTAATCTATCTAAAACTCTATCCAAATTAATCTAATCTACTAATAAGAATTAATATAATGCATGATGTCACATTGGGGTTTATATCTGTGGAGAGAGTAAAATGGGGGGGGGGGGAATGCTATGGAAGGGGTAAGGGGGGTCGCATATACTCATTTTTTTACAAGATGTTGAGATCATCATTTCCAACTACGTGCATACTGTGGAACTGGAGAAACTCGATTTTTGATATGTTTCGACCCCCCCCCCCTAAATTGTACATATATATAACCTATTCGGGGCGACTACTCTCTTCGAATGACGGTAAAGGAACCCCCAACCCCCGTTTCAATGATCTTTCGTAGTTAAAGGGAGCGTTCCACGATCAGATGACGACGTACGACCCAAAGATAGTTCAGTTCCCACGTAAAGCGGGAAGTCCCTTCCGTCACGTGACCTTTGCCATTACGATAAAGGCGTAACAACTCCAAACCATTATTAGTATTACGGATATTTTTTTTTCTTTTTTAGTGTATCAATTAAAAAAAAAAGTTTTGTATCAATATTTGTAGTAAAATACGTTATTTTAATGAAGTGTTTGAAGAAAATTTCATTGGAAAAAAGCCGAAATTTAAATATTAATTATGCTATTTTTTCCTCCTTTTTTTTTATTTAATGTTCAAAGATTGGAAAAATGAATTAAAACAGTTTTGATTTTTTTTCTGTAAACGTGTAAATTAATATAAAATAAACGTATTATCAACATTGAACCTACCTTCATAAACAATATTATACACACCACAAACAGAAAATATGATAAGGTTGTTAATAATAATGATAACGTTTATTGGTAGGAGACAAATCCCACATATATATATAGGTCTATATAAAATATTTAATACGCATGAGAGCGCTCGGGTGATATTAATTAATGAATTAATGTAATTTGCATATATATATACGGGCTAACATCATGAAAAAGAAAAACTAGTATTTGTCATTTACCATTACTTTTTGAACTACAGTGAATTTAATTTTCCCAGAAGAGTTCCTCGTTCCATGCACGGTCTGTGTGTAACATATATATATATATATATATATATATATATATATATATATATATATATATATATATATATATATAATGTATGTATGTATGTATGTATGTGTTTGCAAGCAGAACTTATGGATTCCCCACTTCAGCAGTTTTAAAAGGAGTGTTTCAATTTTTAGAACCTGATGAGACTACATTTGTTAATGTAGCGACCTCCCTCGAACCACTTTGAAATGGTTATCACCATAGATCGTTTCTCCAGCAAGTTTTGGATCGATCCGTCCCGCGGTCCCGGTTCGAAGATTTGACAAGATTTGGCGGAATAATAATAATAATAATAATAATAATAATGCGAATCAGTTTAGGTCTCCCCAGCAGAAAGTAGAAAAGCTTATTTTTATATATAATTACATTTACAGTTTGTCTCTGTCATCCATTCGAGAACGGCTTCCATACCCGACATATTATATTCCGTTAAAACCCGCTTAGGTCACTTTTATATTCAGTGTCGTGCCAAGATATGTTCATCAATAAACAAAGTAAGGTAGAAAATCCTCTATAGGATAAAGGATGAAATTTTTTAATCAATAGAGAATGTTTCGGTATGTATGCGTGCGTGTGTGCGCACACACACTTTTCTCTCTCTCTCTCTCTCTCAAGTTGAATACTCGCGACATTCAGAGTTGGCAGACACACACACACATGACAGGCATCCAATTACAGAAAACACGCTCAGACGCTCGCCTACCTTGTTAATAGACTACATTAGATTAGTGTTTTATAGAAATGCATAATATTATCTGGGTAATTCATATGCTTTATCTTGGTAATTTCTACGCGAAGGACGTAATACATGATAAATCTTCGGTTCAGTGGCTTTGGCAGGCTACGGAGAAATTTATGATGCAACGACGAAATGATGACTTCTTGTACATAATAAATAAATAAAAAAATTCTTTAAAAAAATGCATGACGTAGATTAGATTAGTACCGTAATTTAGTGCGCATGCTATCCTTTATTTTCTGCCGTCTTCTAATGCCTAACTGAGTACACGAGATAGTATAAGCCTGGTGTGAATGAACTCTGAAGCTATTCTTTTCATTATACAGGGTGTCCCGTAAGTCTGGACCCATAGGGAAAAATAATAAAATTACAAAATAGTCCAAAAATTTATTACATAATCTGTTCAAAGTGTCCGCCGTTGTGTCGCACACATAGTTGAAGACGCAATCTCCACTGCGACAGCACGTTCTGAATCACAGTCGCAGAAATTTCTTGACACGCCTCCACAATGCGTGCTTTAAGGTGGAAAATGTTCTGAAGTTTGACCTCGTACACTTTGGCTTTCAAGTGGCCCCACAAATAAAACACCAGCGGAGTAAGATCATAATAAAAAAATAATAAAAATAATAATAAAAATAATAAAAAATATATTATAAATAAATTTTTGGACTATTTTGTAATTTTATTATTTTTCCCTATGGGTCCAGACTTACGGGACACCCTGTACTTTTTCCTACTTTCCTATAAATCTTCTTTTACCATTATTTTCTGTCAGCATTGGCTGGCGGAGTTGGGATAGAGCTTTTTCAGTTCTATACTTTACTATTACTACTATTTCTGTGCGAAAGCCTTACCCGTCTATAAGTGTAAGCATGATATAAGTTTTCAATATTCTTTTTTTCATTGCTATTTCTAACTTTTCTACTTCCTTCTTGGGCTAACTTAGAGTGGATCTTAGGGGTCTTTGTAACTCTTTGCTCTTCTGTTTCTCCGTATGTGACTCATGTATGTGACAAATAAGCAAAGAAATTGGCGGAGAGAGGGAGAGAGAGAGTTATTGGCAGCAATTATACCAGGATCTTAGTGCGTATATATATGTTTACAAGAATAACACTTATTCATTCTAAAGGTATAATATATATTATGGAATATTTATTTTTCACCACTTCCGAATTGGTATGCCTTCAAGACTGCCTTTGTACGTGTCTCGCATAGTGAGTGCAATCTTCATGCAACGAAAAATACTCTCCTCGAATGAATTGTCTTTCTCTCTTTTTTGCATTCTTTAGTGCTTCGCTTTTGTTTGTTTTTAGGGAGGAGTTAGCGCAAGGGGGAGACTGTCAACTTTGTACCGATAAGTAGTACTACCGAAAAAGTTACGAGTCTGAGGTTTAGAAGTAGCTGAGCGGGGCAAAGATGTTAATGAAGTATTTATGGTTATAATTGGTATATACCCAGACAGCGAGCATCCTTTGCGTCGACGATGGTGCTTGGGATATACCAAATGCCAACGTGGGCCCAAACGAACGCTTAACTGCTGCTACCCGCTTATGCGCCTGATGTCGTTTAGGAGGAATATTATTATACCCGGACTTTCTCGACAAAAATTAAGGAATTCTTTTACCAGATATATTTTCTCGAATTGGCTAACGGCCTATTTTTCTCTCTTGTCTGTTCGTCTTCTTTTTTTTTTTTAGCTAATTTGCATAAAGAGGAGAGTGCGCGGTAATGTAACTGTGGGAAAATGAATATAAAATGGTTATAAAATGGATATAAAATGGTTATAAAAATGCGAACTATTTTGTTGATATCACACGCAAAACCCCGCAAGCGCTACTTCTCTCGAAACCTATACCAATCCCTCCTTCCATCTATAACTGAGCCCATAAATACTGTATGTATAGAAACTCTAAATTCACGATGTGAGAACATTTTCGCAATCCGTTGAAGCTCTTTGTCAAGGAATTTATAAGAAAAGTAAACCTTTTTCATTTCAAAGTATCGCTATACGCATTTTGCACTTTTTACCGATATTATAATAAATAGTAATGAAGTAGTAATAGTCGTAAATTAATCATGGTTCGCGTTTATGAAAACGAAATAGCTTTATTTGAATACACAGTAACTGTTGTTTCGTTCGCCGAAGGAAGAAGAAGTATCGTATAATTTTCCAGATAATATCTCGACCTTGACGGATAATATAATACATTCCAAAATGGGAAAAAATTGAAGACCCAAAAAAAAAAAGGTGTTCTTAATTTCTATTTCGTTTTTATGAACTTTATAATTATTTTATTTTATTCACTGATTACAATTTAATACACACACACACACACATTGTGTACCTGTACGTGTGCATGTAAGTCATTAACCTTTCTGCACACCTATTTTGAGTGTTACGGAATATAATTTTAATTACTTTCGAAGATTCTAATTAAGAGGGTTTGAAATAGCTAAAGCAAAGTATCTATCTATCTCTTGACATATATATATATATATATATATATGGGGAGGAAACAAAATTGCGGTGCATCTTGCTCCTGAAGAATCATGCACCAGGACTGATAATAACTAGGGGTGTCTGCAATACAAACTAACGAAAATTGCAATAAATTGAATACGGCTAGGGATATTCTTTGGATTAAACTAACACAAATCATTGTTGTTTTCAGTGGTGATGAACCACGTACAAAAGCCTCGTCAGTACTTTGACCGTTGCACTATTTGTTTGATAATGCTACTGCAAGATACTTGTACGCTGAAATGGGCGTATGGGGGGGAAAATGGTGCTCTGTGTAAAAAGATGTTTAACTCTTCATACTTTCATTTAAACTATGAATGCAGCGATGATATATATATATATATACTATGTGTGTGTGTGTGTGTGTGTGTGTGCGTGCGTGCGTGTGTGTGCGTAATTTAAAAGATTAACTAAAAGAAATTACATATAGTTTTAATTCTTGTTCCGTAGGTTTTTAAATTTTATGTTTGTACTTTTTAAAATTTAAAATTTATTTTTTTAGAAATTTAATTTTGATTTTCTTATTTTTTTTTAATTCCGAGAGAATCGAAAATGGAAACCCAGTTTGTATACCTCTCTTTTTATCTATACACACACACACACACACACACACACACACACACGCACGCATATGTAATTATATGAAGGAAAATTTAAGAATTTAACAAGGTAAACCTTTTAGTTAATTTAACTTTCAAATGATGCACGAAAGCGAGATAACAGTTTGCAGTGCTTGTTTATTCTTGCACTGTTCGCAACGAGTCTGAGATTTGAATCTCATAAATAATGACTTCATTTATTTCTTGGACATTTACCCACGAACGAGAGTGAAAATTCTCATTGCAGAGATTTTAACATTAACACTGATTATTTTCCATCACTTAGTATTGGCTTGTTCACTTCTATTTGATGACAGATAATTATTTCGTAGTTTTTAATGTTGACTTTGATATAAAATGTCTACATTAAATTGCATTTTGGAATATGTGTGTGTGTGTGTGTGTGTGTGTGTGTTTATTCAATATTGGAATAATGTGTGACTTTCTGATGTCGTGGTGCATGACGGAAGTTTGCAGTTAAGATTTCTTCGAACCGAAATACAAGATGGCTTCAGTGAATAATTAAAACGGATTTCAAACTAAACTAAACTGTCTTAAGCCAGCTTACTCTTACCTACCCTAACCGAGCGTAACTTAACCTAAATATTACCTAGACTAACATAACCTTAAATAAGCTAATTTAAACTCGCCTAACCCGCGTAACCTTACCTCGGCGTGACTATAACGAAAGTGTCACACTCCACTTAACTCTTTATAACATGGCGTTTACTTTACTGATTTTATTCCGGTTAATGCCAGAAGAGTTTACTTAGTTTTGGGGAAGGTATCTATAATGCAAACGAGATTTAAGATCCCGTCTATAACCCTAAGGGGGGAAATCGGCCGTAGAATCGTTCGATCCTTTTAAAAATCGTGGAATATTGCCGATAACGGGTTCAAACCCGTTACCGACACTATTACGCGATTATAAATTGTCCATTTTCGTATTTTTGAAACTAACAACCAACCAACCAATGTCTGAAATTGGGATTATGACGTGACAAGAAAGAATGTTTGCAAAAAAAAATAAAAATATTTATAGCTTTAAATTACTGCGATAAATTTAATGAAAGTTTAATCAGAGAAATAATTAACGTTATAATATTTAATTTTTAATTTTTTTTATTGCTCATTTTCAGAGCATGAAAATTACTATTATTTACTTAGATTATGGGGAAGAATTCTCTTAATTATCAGTGTGTGTGTGTATATATATATATGGAAAGAGAGAAATATACTTGACTTAAAAAAACCACATGACTGGACACTTAACATACATACTTAACGTAAGTATATAATAATACAAGTAATAACATTTGTAGTACATTAATTAATTGACTTAACATGAATAATGTATAGCTAATGTTCCTAACACCTGTTTTGTATATATATATATTATATATATTATATATATATATATATATATATATATATATATAGTATATATATATGCAAGATGCGAGAAAATTGTGGTTAAAAATTAATAAATCCAACCTTATTGAAATGGCGACTCGTGGAGCACTCAGAGTTGTGTGGTGTGCACACGGTGAAGGCACAAACGATGTGACCCGGAAAAAACGCAGTTGGCAAAGACTCAGTCCGTCTCCGACGAACAGAGGTTTGGAAGTGCAGTTTTAGAGTCGAACGCAGGTGCGACCGAACCTCCTTTTTACCTTCTTCTACCGCTTCTTCCAATTCTTGTTTCGTGATCTCTGATCAGCACAGCAGCAACGAGTGTCGTTGTTCTCATCGAGTCTCGAAATCCAGTTCTGCCCACGATACTTTCTTTTATGTATGCGCTTTTCGATTAGCTTATTTTTTTTTCTTTGTCCTCCTTAGTGCTTGATGATCGTTTTTATCATCTTCACTCGGACGCTTAATTTGGTTTTTTAGTGTGGCTGTTTTTTTTTTAGTTCTTCTTTCTGTTTCTTATTCTCATTTCGTGTTTTTTTTTTTATCATTCTCGTTTCCTTTGTGACGCCAATTTTAAATGCATTTATTTATTTATTTATCATTATTATTATTATTATTATTATTCCCTTTATTCTCTCTCTCTCTCTCTCTCTCTCTCTCTCTCTCTCTCTCTCTCTCTCTCAATTTTTCCTGATTTTTCTCCTAAACGATCCAAAATGGGTGACTTTAAACCACGTTTCTGCATGGTAGTATTTAAACCGTGTCGAAAGGAAAAAAAAAATGCCCGAAATGAAACGTTTTATAGGGAAACGTTTTAGCGAAACGTTTTCGCCCGATAATGTCGCGATTAAAGGAAACCGAAATGACTTGAAAACGTTTCCTTTGAAATCGAAAACAAAGACAAAATTTAAAAAGAAATTAAATTGGATTTGAAAAAAGTAAAAAATAAAAATAAAATAATAATAATAATAATTATTATTATTAAATATAATGATATAAATAATCCTTTTTTTTAAATTTTGAAACGTAATTAAAAAAAAACTTTTTAAATGTAACTTTATATTTCGTCCTTTATAAAGTTGCGAGTATTCTTAGCGTGTAAATTTGGGGGTTTTAACGTCCCTTTTGACCGTTATGTTATGTTCTAACCGTTGTGAAATAAGATACGGATGATTCATTTATTTCTTTATAATGAATACAAAAACAGTTGCCGTACGCTTTTAGTGTTGTACGGTAATACCGTACATATATGTACGTTATGCCTCCGAGTTTTGTACAGCCTATCATTATTTATATGCTCCTGAAATTGCTGTATATACCATATATGGTTAGTCTGTATCCACATTAAGAAGGGACAAGCTTTTTTTTATTTTTTATTTTTTTTTATTTTCTATTTTATTTTTATTTTATTTTGGGGTATATTATACCCTCCTTTATTCAATGTAATTAAAGTTGAATAAATACTATCTCGGTTGGATTTGCATCTTTTGTTCAGTTTATGTATATGGAAATTGCAATCTTGCGCTTTTAACACCCCATTGTTGCGGGAAAAGTACGCAACATCGTCTATATCCGCTTCTACATTTGGGTCTAATGTATATACATATATGCATACTAAATACACAACAACGTTGTTTACACTCTTTACATGCACACATATTCACTTACCGGATTTGGCCAAAAGGAAATTTCACATATACACGTGAAACGCATAAAGAAAATGGGCGTACAAGAACTGATCCAGGGTTCCCCTTTGGCACTTTCTAAACAAAAATGGCCGTAATTTAAAGTAAGAATTCTAATTAATCATTATTTAGTCTTTCTTTATTCACTTAGATATGAATTCTCCTTCTATTTAACCAGACAGAGAAACTTGGCTGACTTTCAAAGTATAATAGATGAAACTTTCGAAATGCCAATCGTTTAACTCTGACTTCAATAAGAAGATGAATGAGATTAATTAATCACTGAAAATCAGAGAGGATATAAGGCTTCATTAATGTACGTTGATGTTGCTTACAGAGGTCGAGTGTTACATGCAGAAAGGTGAAGATAATGAATAGATTGCTTGCAGATTCTCTCTTTCTGTCCGGCAATTATTTTTTGCTTGTTTGTATGTATCTGTGTCAGATGATACGGAGAAACAGATATATAATATATATATATATATATATATATAGATAGAGAGAGAGAGAGAGAGAGAGAGAGAGAGAGAGAGAGAGAGAGAGAGAGAGAGAGAGAGAGAGAGAGAGAGCGCGTACAAACGCACACATATAAACTGAAACAATGTCTCTGTAGCAACCATATTAACTGCTTCTGTAAGAGCATTCCTGTGAATCGGCTCGGCGTGTGGTGAAGTGAGTGGATGCATGGCCTTTGAGTTCCTTGCGAGCAAGGAGGAAGTAAACCTATTAAGAACAATAAATGAACGAGAAAACAGTCGTAAAATGACATTTCGTTTTCCGTTGTCAGATAATTGAAAAATAAATTACCTCAAATGCATTTCAGAAAAGTCTTCGCATTGAGAGAGAGAGAGAGAGAGAGAGAGAGAGAGAGAGAGAGAGAGAGAGAGAGAGAGAGAGAGAGAGAGAGAGAGAGAGAGGAGAGAGAGAGAGAGAGAGAGAGAGAGAGAGAGAGAGAGATGTAAAAAAAAAGGGGAGAAAATTTTATCCTTGTCAGGATTTAAAATTTAACTAGAAATGTATTTACATAAATTTCATTATTTCACTTTTAATTTTTAAACTGAATTTATTTCAGTGACAAATGTAAGTTGTAAAAAAACAAGTTAATTTATGTAAGTAGGTCTCCAGCATGGCCATGTCGCACCACCGCTTCTCGTTAGATCAACGAGGTTGAGCGACGTTGAGTCT